>OV170227.1:12747026-14003693 GCA_921882275.1 Brenthis ino | reverse complement strand
AGCTACAACTAAAATGTAAATGCTTTATTTGGAAATTAAGTTAAAAAAAATATATCTATATACATAATATGTTTGACTGAAAAACTGTTTTATGCGTGTTTCGCAACGAGGCACGAATTTGGAGAGAGATTAATAATTAAATAAGCCTCGTCCCAATGGCTGCCCTTTTACGGACGATTTATTATACGACTCGAAAACACACCGTAGAATTTATATGACGTGTTAATCAAAATTCCATAGTTTTTAAATATTGTAAATATTTCTGTCATTTGGCAGGTGTCGATGTTTTAATTAATTAGTATGATTTTCATAGTGATTATCAAGAAAGATAGTGCATAGTCATAGATATTTATCTGTGGACTCTATTTTGATTTTTTCCCCTGATTTTATACTTTTAAATGTTTTCATACAAATTTAATAATGAACCTTAAAATGATACCGTTTAACAATAACGTTTGGCTCATTTGTGTCAAGGTTTCACTATCGGATATCGATATTAATTTAAATATAATACTTGTCCAAAAAGAAGCGCTTTATTTCAATATTTAATACGATTAAGAAGAAAAATATTTATATTCATATATGCAACTTTTGTGCACCTTTTAACAATTGAAACCTCGACCTACTTCGCAATTATTATTATATAATAAAATCAAATGCAAGAATTTTTACACAAAATTTGTTAACTTATAAAATATAAAGTCTAATGTACACATCTATAGTATATAATGCCTATGTATTTTCACGAATTCAATGAAATGACGTAAACCAACACATCTAGATAAAATAGGTATAAGAAAAAATAAGAGAAATAAAAGAGTAGGCTTCGTAAAGTTGTATTAAATTTCTTACCAAGCAATTCGGCAGTGCTATTAGTATCGATGCCAAGCTCTCTCCCCAGTTCAAAAGCGCGTTCCTTAGGATCCTGCGCGAGCGCCCATGGAGAGAGAGCTACGCCGCTTTGCGCTATTGCGCCGTGGAACAAGCCCTTCGTAAAACATACATTTAAATATATTAAATAAAGAACAAGACAGATAATCTATACAAAGATAGCTAATGCTTCATCAAATATACCTAATGTTTACTGAATATGGTTCCTATAATTCGAACAATAATATCAAATCTAGTACCTTCCTATTAGTATCATTTATATGATACAGACATCATAAAGAAAGAAAAATTCTTTCTGAAAAATATGACTAACAGGTGAACACATTTGTCTAGTATAGCATACCGGTAAAAGACAAACCTTTGAAGCCGGAGAGAGCATATGCAAGTGTACTGAAGCAGCACCAGCTGATTCTCCAAAAATCGTGATACGTTGCGGATCACCACCGAATGACTCTATGTTATCACGCACCCATTTCAGCGCCATGACTTGATCCTTTACAATAGAAATATTTTATACAACATCCACAAATGTATATTATATATTTAATTAATATCACGTAACGTTACTTTGAAAGAGTTGTTGGTTCTTTGCTTTTATGTCAGCTTTATAATTATGTTGTCTTTGTAAGATATGAATATTATTACCACATGTTGATATTGATTAATAAATAATTTTGGAATGCATAATAACGATTACGTATGACATTTATTGGTAATACTAGCGGACCCGACAGACGTTGTCCTGTCTACACGTCTTTAATTTGAAAATTTCAAACTTTTTTTAATAATTTTTTTGATGAAAATTATTATTCAAATTGTGAATCTAAACCATTCCCAGATCCCCTTGAACACACACAAAAAATTTCATCAAAATCGGTCCAGTCGTTTGAGAGAAGTTCAGTGACATACACACTCACAGAAGAATTATATATATAAAGATTTTTTAAATATTGACAAGCATACAATTTAAATTATATGTGAAAAATTATGGATAGTTATGTGTAAATACTATGTAAAATATTAAAATATGAATTATTAGGTTTTAAAAATTCGTTCACAAAATTAGTTACATTACAGAACAAATAACAAACATTTTTAAGACAAGACCCTTAAAATATTAAGATCATTTAAAAGCTAAGCTTAAATTTATATATACCTACCATGGATCATTATTTATTGGTAAACAACTATAGCTAAGTAATTTTTATAGTTTAGTGAATAGCAAGCAATTAGACTACAAAATTTAAAAAATTGTTGTATAATAATAAAACTAAACAATTACAATCCAATAACTATTATTTGAATGTAAGCAACAATCTTAAACTATCATTATCGAATAATGCTATACAGTTTTGAAACCTTATAAATGCACTTCACCTATATATCTAAGCCATGACTAAGCGTTGCTTAAGCTGTAATCATCATCTTAGAATAGTAGACGGACCATAATATTGTCCTTTGTGTATAATTAATTTATGGATGCCCTTCTTAAACGATGCATATCTTAAAGTACCTAATAAACATTTTCGTTAGATTAATGTTAAAGTTTTATGTAAAATATCAACATTTCTTAAAAAGAAAGATCTTAAATTTATGCTGATATGTTATTATAGAGATTTTTTTCGAAGTGATGATCAAGAAATATGTATTTAGTGACACGGCAATCGATATTTGGCAAAATACCATAAATGATAATCACTATAAGCCTACAATGTTTCCAAATCATGAATGTAAAGTGTTTTTTTTTTGTTATTATTTGACTTTCCTATTTGTTTTAAGTTTAATAATAATCAGCTCAAAATAGATGGATATTTATTACGGCATGCACTAAAAATATCTTTGAAACACCTTTTGTGCCATTCATACTGAGTCGCTTATTACTGTACCTTTTCAATTACGTTGTAAATACTCATAGTCATAATATATCTGGCGCCAAAACTAAATTAAGAAAATCTCTATAAAAGTAGATACCTTTAATCCCATATTGCCAGAAACTTCTTCATTTTCCAAGCTCAGAAAGCCCAACGCTCCAAGCCTGTAGTTCAACGTGACAAGAACTACTCCTGCTCCAACGAGGTGGTCCGGCCCATATAGGAAGGCATTTCCTGAACCAACCGCGAATGCACCTCCATGAATCCAAACCATCACTGCGAGTTTCGGATTATACCTTTTGGCAAAATGTAAGAAAGTATTATATTATTTCGATGTATTAATGAATCAACACGTTTCATTAAAATTAATTCTTATTTAAGTTACTTAGTATCCTCCAGGTCATATCTGCATACTAATTTTTATTCAAATCTGTCCAGCCTTTTCAGCCTGAAGGAGAAACAAACATACAGGTACATATTTGTACCTACCAACTTTTTCGTGTACGTATAATAGAAGCCTACCAGAAGCTCAATTTCAAATTAGCAATATGAATAAAAAAGCGAGTAAACAATTTATATTTCCTCAATTTTTTAAAACTTTTAAAACATTAATTTACCAATATCAGAACGAAAGTTAAATATTTATATCCTCAAAATATGACGCGCAATCACGTGGAATAACAAATATGAAGAACCTGAATGATCTAAGCCTTTCATTACATAAGTAAAACACTGAGTAGGTACTGTGTAAATATTGCAAATTATCAAGGATTTGGCAAGGTAACGAAACGTTAAACTTTAATTAGAATCGCATAAAAAATACCTACTTGCTTAAATCTGTCTCTATACTTTAAAAAAATATCTTAACAAATCTTTATAGAGATGTTTAATATAATATTTTTGTAAGAAAACATTGTTCTTCATTGTTTTATTACTAACAAATTAAAGAGCGTAGCGCACATGTTGATTAATTTATAGTATTTACCCGGACAGTTTATCCGGCAATGCTGGTGTGTAAACATTTAGGTACAAGCAGTCTTCATCGCCTTTGTACGTATCAAATAACATGAATCGATGAGGACAAACAGCACCTTCTTCGACTGCATCACGAATGCCTGACCATGGCTCCAATGGCGCCGGAGGTCGGAAACGCAGTGGACCTCGAGGTGGCTGAGCATATCTGGCAAGAATAAGCTAGTATAGGATCACATTAACAAAATCTTGTTGTTTTTAGTCTGCTATGTACAATTATAATTCACAAACTTAAACCACGTGTGCGGGTGAAATTGTTGTCGTTTTTTTTATATATTTTTAATGTCCTAATTTCTATTAATGACAATAATGTATATTATAATTATATAGGTACTTTTTATCTACATTCATAAATAAAATAATTACTCCTTTAATTAAACTATGTCTTGACATAAGAGCTTATTTTAAATTTATTTGTTTGTACAATTAGCAAAAGATTGGGTTTTGTACTACATTATAGTACCTACTTTCAAAACATTTTTGACCAACTTCAATAAAGGAAGTACACAATTCTCTTTTTTTTGTAGGTAGATATTATCTTTTTGCTTTGCTATTTTCATAAAAGCCCCCAATCAACCCTAAGAGTGAAATAATTACTTTTAAGTGACTTTCTACCTTCTTTAAAATATAGAATGGACTTTGCTGTTTGAGCTTTGATTTACAAATAGGGTTCGTTATATAATATAATTTACTTATGTTGGTATTGAAATAACTAGCTCAGACATTCGATGGTAGAAAAATATAGGGAAATCGAATAGGTTTTTATTTATAGTGTAACCCTTTAAAGTTAAAGTTGCGCAATTATAGAGGGATTTAAAACTTAAATAACTTTACAATACAATAAAATTGTTTATATCGTTTGAATGTAATTAATTTTAAATTGCAATGTTGTTGTAATTCAATGTGATTATCAAATACCTTCACAGTTACAAGACCGTTTTGATGTGTTTCGTAACTTAATTTTTTAACTAGAAATATTATGCTAAAGTGCAACACTATAATTACAACCCCTTAATTCGTTGGAAGCTCATTGCTTGAGAACGGGGCGAATGATTTAGTTTATTTGATTCAAAATGTAATTATAAATGTTTTATACAAGCAAAATATTTTTTTAAGGAAAATGTTTTAGAAAAACCCGTTTTTGAAAAGTGTTTTTTGAAGTGAAAACTTCTATAGGCAGGTTTGGATGGGGAGTAAATTCATGTAAGTCATCATCGACATGATCACATGACGTGTTAATGCCTACACTCAGATGTCAAAGCCACAAACAAAACAGTTGTATTTTACAAATTTTCATTTGAAAATCCAAAAATAACTACTATTTGTTTATAGTTGTAAGTTTTTAATTCTGTGGGCAGTCCTCATGTCTCCTTTTTTTTCTATAAGACTATTTGCATCAAAGATCACAAACCAAATTAAATTCTGGACAAATTCTGTTGGTTCTGCTAGTTTATAAAAATTATCTTTATAGGAATTTATTATTTTTTTATCTACTCAAAAATATACTGAAAATACACGTCTGACGACACGTTTGGCTCAGTGTGTAGTGACCCTACTTACTGTGCCCCGCTCTGTGCTGTGCTTCGAGTCCCGCTGGGAGCATTCGTTTGTGTGATGATCACGAATGTTTGTATCCAGTCATGGGTGTTTATATTTAAAATATGTATGTATTTAAAGTTATATATGTGTAGTGTTTCAACTATCTGGTATCCATAACACAAGCCTCGTAGCTTACCATGGAACTAGATGGTGTGTGTCAATGTCCCAAAAAATTTATATTTATTTATTATATTTATTTACACTCCCTCTAGTTAAGTAAACAATGTTAAGTACCTTATTCCTTTGAAACTATAGAATGGCGTTTGGATATTGGTCCTGGCCACAACCCTGCGACCACGTAAGGAACCATATATCGTAGTAACAATGGGACCACCGCCCACTCGCATGCGGTCCACTAAGGCGTGGACCAATCGAGCCGCTCTAGCTGGTACTGCTTGGAGTCGTCTTAAAGCATGTTTTAAGCCAACTGACTCGCTCACTGTACTCGATAATCTTCGCCATGCTCCTGTTACCTATAAAAATATATTATTAAAAAAATATGTGGATATTTCTAATAGAAAAATATATTTTTTACAATCACGTGAAGTAAAATATAATGTAATAACGAGACAATTAACAAGTAATTTAATTAAAAAATGCTGCTTGAGCGCACTTATCTCTAGAACACAGATTTTATTGACTATTCATTGAGGAAGGTATTCAATAAAAAACGGGAGCGAAGCCGAAGGCAAAAGTTATCTAAAATCCGCGTCCATTCATTTGTGGACCAATCATATAGGTATGTAACAAATAAGTGCAAGTAATATATTTAGTATTAGTGTAATTGAATTATCAATTATTGTCCTTCTTGTGATAACAAGCCAGTAAATTACAATGGCATCGAAAAAATCTGTTGAAAGAAATTTTAAATTTATTGACTGATACACATCCTAAACATGTAGATCTAGAACTTAAAAGCATTAAAAGCCTTGTGTTTTAACTATATAAAGAAGATGAGTACTAAGGTTAAATAGGGTTTGTTTACGACTCGAAAGTTTCTTTAGTATCCAAAAAGCGATTGGATTCATAAAAATGTTCTTAAAAGATTTTAAAATAGTTATTATTTTTATCGTCTATTTTTTGAGTTAATGATTATACTGGCATACCACAAATGAATCACGTTATTAAATAAAGGAAATACCCGATTTCGTCAACAATAACGGTACAATTTTATAGACTGACAAGAAAATAATACTTTTTGAGGCTTTATATGTTAACTTACACTTATCCCTTCAACGTGTTGGTACCTATTAATTTCACCGTATAATTAAATTAATGTCGACTAAAGACATGACTTATCATTTAAATGAAAGAAAAAATTAAACATTAAATTACCGCAACAAGTGTTAAATAATAAGTACCTAAGTGATTTAACTTTTCGTAATCATAAGTACATAACATTTTTACATACACTCGCTTTTTGTTAACATTTATATAGTTTCACATTTTGTCTTACGAAGTGTATGGAATATATTTGTGAGTAGACTAGATAGATAGATAGATATTAGGTAGATGAGTAGACTAGAGAAATTGGACAACTAATTTGGCTTATTCTTAGGGTTATTTTTGATTTCTTGAAAAGATAATAATAGATGTTTATTAATCCGTAAACATTCAAATTGTTTTATTTAATAAATATGTGAAAACTAAAATATGTTTACCATTGCAAAATTCATCCGACATTTTAACAATTTTGTGAATTTTTAGTTTGTCGTCGTGTTTGTATATAGTAAAAGCGCCATCTGTGAATACGCACTACAAACCCATTATCTGATTGTTAATTTTTCATCTATACTACGAGTATAATAAAACAGTAGAGGTCGAATGTCTGTACATAGCAAAAAAATCCTAAAAACCGAGTCAGGGGTATGTAAGAGGACAAATAGAACAAATCCAGATATTATTCAATATTTTGTTTCTCTGTCTGTTTCTACGGGCTAATCTCCGAAACTATTGCACCAATTTAAATGAAATTTTGCATGGTCGTACCTTATATCCCCGGTAAGAAAATTAAAGAGTTCCCGTGGGATAGTTAAAAAACTATAGTAACTTATACAGCTTAGTACACAAAAACTACTGATTGGATTTTAATGAAACTATTAGTTCATACATACAATACAATAGCCTACTTTTTATCTTTTTGGAATTGGAAGTCGGTTAAAAACCATAATATACCTTCTTAGAGTCTATTTTATTTACAAATCGATACTTAATATCTAGTATTAACATTTATTTGAACTATTTTTTCTTTGTACATGATGAGACCCCATGACGACGACATGACGATGAGCTGTCACCGTTTTTGTCTGGCAAGTCGGAAAAAATACAGCTTTTTTATGCTGGGTGCTGCCTAAACGGTTGTTTCGTAGAAGTCACAAAATAAAAAAAAATAATTGAATTAAACGGTTGTTAAAAAATTAAAACAATGTATAATAAAAAAATAATTGCAAAAGTGGATAAGTCACAAGATCTGAATAAACACTGACTTGAAATACTTCCATACTTTTCACATTTACGAAATATCACTAACTTTAGGTGGTAATTTTGCGAATTACTGTAATTAATAGTCGCCATATTGGTATCGATCTATGTAATTCCTTATTCCAGTGTCACAACATTGCACTGCTTCACATTAGTGAGCGGTGGCCTCAACCAAATTATTGCAACTTTGCTAAGTATTCGAATACTGCCTTACAGAGAACGAGAGATTTATGTTCTAGGTACTCTACATTTTTCTGCATTATCAGTTTACCTTTAAAAATAAATGAGACACTATGTAGGCGACCAGTGCTTCCAATTGTGAAATTTTTGTGCAATTGATTCAATGTTGCTGTGACCTTTGCTCTAACAAATCTAAATTTAAGCATAGTATTTGAAATTGCGTTTTAACTATACATACTTATTTGTATATAGACTTGAATGTACGAATTGTTACTTAATAATTATTACTTTTAAAGAAAGCCGATAATTTAAGTTATCTTTCATAATTATAAAAAATTGGGAATACCCGTTCTTACGATTAGAGCTATAGACTAAAATACATATGTATATAACATATCATGTTCGTAACACAAATAAGTAATAAGATATAGTATCAAAATGCATTAACTGATAGGATGTTAAAGATCATATCAAATATTCAATCACTGCAGTCGACATATTATGACGTCGGCCGCAAATTGCATGTTTTTACTTTCTAAATGTGCATGTGTATAAATAGTGTTTTCTATAAAGGTACCACATTTTTCGTTCTAAAAACAAATAAGCTTTGACAGTAAAATAATTCTAATCTATACGTATAATAAAATTGTAGAGGCCGAATGTCTGTACGCTGTACTTAAAAAAAATGCTAATAACCGAGTCAGGGGGATGTAAGAAGACAAATAGAACAAATCTAGATTTTTTTTAATTTTTTTGTTTCTCTGTCTGTTTGTCTATCTGTTTGTCTGTACGGGCTGATCTCCGAATTTATTGAACCGAATTAGATGAAATGTTGCATGGTGGTACCTTATATCCCCAGGCAACATCTCAGATACTTTTCACCCCGGAAAATTAAAGAGTTCCCGTAGGATAGTTAAAAAACTGTAATAACTTATATAGCTTAGTACACAAATACTACGGATTGGATTTTAATGAAACTTTACAATAATATAGTTCATACATGACAATAACAAATCGGCTACTTTTCATCCGGGAAAATTAAAGAGTCCCCGTGGGATAGTCAAAAAACTTTAGTAACTTATACAGCTTAGAACACAGAAAGTACTGATTGGATTATGATGAGACTTTGCAATAATATCAATACGAATATTATAAATGTGAAAGTGTGTTTGTTTGTTTGTCTTTCTTTCACGTCGAAACGTCTTGGCGGATTGGCGTATTTTTTGTGTGGAGATAGTTGGCGGGCTGGATAGTGACATAGGTTACTTTTTACCGAGGGAAATTATCTCTTTCCCACGGGAAAAGACGTTATAATACAACCCAAAAAATATTTATGATCAGCATTATTTGAAACTTGGTATTATTGCTCTTTAATAAAATTAAATACATACGTGTTTCAGCATTTTTCCAAATTCATCCTATAAGGAGGTAAAATAGGGGATAAAAGTTTGTATGAAACTATCTTTGTAGAGATTTTTTGTAGTTTTAGCGCGAGTGACGCTGCGGCTTCTGCTAGTGTTAATATAACTTTATAAGTATACTCTGGGTTAGGTTAAAATGTGTTTTCCCGTGAGAATGAAATATGTAGATAATCTCCCGCGCTAAAAAGAAGCCTATCTCATTTTCCAGCCTTCCATCAATCTCCACACAAAAAGCCAGGTCAAACCATCATTCTGTTTTGACGTGAAAAAAGGACAAACAAGCAAACACATTTTCACAGTTAAAATATTAGTATTTATAATATTAATATGGATATGGATAATATTATCTACCCTCTCGACGTGTTTTCACCTTGTCGTGGTGGAGGGGGGGCTCATTGCGTCCGGCAATAAAGCTAAGATAGGTAAATAAATTTCTTTTTAACATTATCTCAAGAGGTAATTATAATCTTATTTTGACCGATTTTAAAAAGGGGGAGGTACTTGTCTCTATGTTTTAGTGCGTATGAAATTCGATATTTTTGCCAACTGTGGATTAATTTCCATATTTTTTAACGAGTACTTTATATAAATTTCAAAACAATTCCCACCCAATGGAATGGTGGAATCAGGAATGATTTTAATTTATGTTCAAGTTGGACTACCTTAATTAATTTTTTCTCATAGAAAGTTATTTGATAAGCGACAACAATTGTATGATTAACCTAAATAGATAAAACTTCCTGCATTCAATAAGGAAAGTCATTAGAGATAATGGGAATGTTGCCTATTGGCAATAACAATATTAACCCAGAAACCTATATAATTATTTAATGTCTTTTTTTAATTCAATTATTTTATGAGTTAGTAATAGATACTCACTCTCTTAATTATGTTTTATTACTTTACTTAATTCATGAAAGAAAATTATATAAGAAAATGATTTTATGTGCAATATCGGATAGATATGTATATGACAGAGTAACTAGTAAGTTTAGCCGACTTTAAGAAGATGCAGGTTTTTGTTTGCGCTTTTGTTAATTCTTTCATTAACTCATTGTTCATATATTTTTATTAAAGTTTATACATAATTTGATAAACCTTATCCTATAGGTACTACAAATATTATACACGCGAAAGTTTGTGAGGAAGTATGGATGTGTGTTTGTTACTCTTTCACAAAAAAGTGCTGAATGGGTTTTATATGAAACCTTTTTTGTAATATAACATAAATTCATCAGAGTAGCACACAGGCTATAATTTATTTTTAGTTTTGCCTATTTTGACTTGCCCAAAAAATAAAAAATGAAGTAAGTACCTAATTAGTTCAAACGAACAAGTGATTCTGTTAATTTGAAAATGAGAAGTTGAGTTAGATGAGTCAATGCCTTATCCAATATAACCTGAGATAATGACATAATAATTTTGGAAAACATAATATAATGTAAAGCTTCAGTTATAGTTTCCTAGAAAACAATAAGGAAAACCTTAAGTGATAAGTCTATATTTTTATAACAACGTACCGTAGTATATTTACCATGTAGATGTTTCAATTTTTTAAATTATTTTACGATTTAATTTTTACTTTAATTTAATCACTATGATTTGCATACGGCTTTACATTCATACCTATATGTATATTTTAGTTTAAACATTTAAAATAAAACTATGCATTCGGATGTATTCGAATCGTCGGAAACTAAAAATCAAAATAAATTCGCGAAAAAATCCGAAAAGATAGTTTTATTTAATATGTTAAATATTCGCGTAAATCTAATAAAAGTATTATATTTTAGTTTAAAGTTAAGTTTAAATTTTATCTGAATATATAATTTAGAATTTTATCTATAAGTATTATTATTACTTATTTAAGTATAGTATAAGTAATAAGAAACATTCAATTTACTATGCCAAAAAAATAGTCGCTTAAGAATCGGAGTGCTATTTAAACGATAAAATATGGCTCGCACAAAGTTATATAAGAAATGGTGTGTAACATGATTCACGTATACAGACGTGGAAAAGACCACATTGCCGCCACGCTCTCTTGCCTAATAACTAACACATCGAGATTTTTTTGGGGTCCTCTTACTTGTAGTTAGAAGTCGCGGATTCAATTTTATGTTTGTGAAGAATGATTATTATGTATAATAATTACACATTAACATAGTATAATAATTTTTAAATGATAGAGCTGAACATATTTAATAAAGAAAGTGACATGTAATTAAGCCATATTTATAATAATTTTATTACATAATTATATGTATATATCCACATCCAAAACAAATATTATAAATGTGAAAGTAAGGATGGATAGATCTTTGTTACTCTTTCACGCCAAAATGGCTAAACGGATCTGGATGAAGTTTGGCACAGAGATAGATTATAATCTGGCATAGCACTTATGTGCTTATATACTTATGTATATCCCGGAAAAATGCACGGTTCCCGTAGGATAGATTATTGTTTTCGTTTAGGGACGAACGCGAAGCGAAGCGAGGGTGAGTCGCTAGTAAATAATATAAGTTTTAGCCCAGTCGAATTAGGTCAAAAAAGGGGCAAACATTGCAGAAATTTTCAACAGCAATTTTCCTTAGGGGAGTCACTGGAAGTCTAAATTTAGATTTTCGGGGTAAAAGACCCGTTGCGTTTTTTTTGCTCTTAATTATTGACAAGAAGCTACATATTTAAAAAAATGTGAAATGCGATTACTGTACCTTCATAGAGTTTAAGCTACTCGCTGCATTCGCCACAACATCTCCCAAAGCCGCTGGAGGTAATGCAGTGCATTTAAGTCCGTGAATAATAAATATAACGACACAGAACCACCGAACACGCATGGTCACTCTTATTTTTATAATAACTGTCACTTTTAATGAAAAATTTAGATCAAATATTACGGCAATAGATAAAACATATTTTTTTACTAAGTACTACTTTTGTAGGTCCTAAAGGCTTTTTTCAATCTTGAAAACTATCTTGATTTTATTTTTCAAAGGCCTGTTTGTGGAGTATCTGAAAAAGAAAAAAAAATACATTACGCATTACTTAAAACAGAATTAATACTATTATTACTACTTAGGTATTAAATGAAGTATTATTATTATTATGTTGGGTGTGGTGCCGAGGTCGGCCCTAGCTACGTCGACCAGTTTTGGTCCATTGTAGCTCCCTATATAGTGAGTTCAAAGTTCTCCGCGTTATATTACGTTATATAAATATTACGCGCACTTTCACTGTTTCATTCACATAATTTTAACCTAGAGATAGCGGACAGGAACTGATTGTCGCATTATTGCTGTTGTAAGTAAGCAGTAGAGTTAAAAAACAAATTGTGAAGCCGTACTAGGTCCTAGTTCCATACTGAAGTTTAATACATTTATTATTTATTTTTATTAAAAATTATTATGATTATTAATCTTAAACACCAAAAGAGGGTTACTTTAAGTTTGACGTCTGTGTTCGTCTGTGTGTCTGTAGCATCGGAATTCCCAAACGAATAGATCGTTTTTAACGTGGTTTTTGTAGACAGATAGTAAAGCAATGCATAGTCCAGTTGATGAAAAAAATTTATAGACAAATATTTCAATAGCCTTTGATTTTCGTATTTATAATAAATATAATATGAAGGCCTTGACACTAGTCTCTTGTGTCTATCACCTCGATAGTATACAAATTACCTAACTCCTTGAAAATTTTAATTAAATGCATACATATATATCGCAGACCTAGATAAAAAGCAGCACAACTCGAAATATCTGGGGGCAGTTATAGATTGACTCCTCTTCTATTTCATATATTAAAAATAATGTTATGTGTTCTTGTACATAATTTTATTTAAAAACACGAATAGAAATCTATTAGTTCTCACGGGAACCGTTCATTTTTCCGGGATGAAAAGTAACCTGTTGTTTGATCGGAAATATAAGGTATCAGAATGTTAAATTTCACTAAATTAGGTGCATAAGTTGTTGTGTACTAAGCTGTATAAGATACTTTTTTAACTATCCCACGGGAACTCTTTAATTTTCTGGAATGAAAAGTATCTTAAATGCTGACCGGAGATATAAGGTACTAACATGCAAAATTTCATTTAAATCGGTCCAACAGTTTCGGAGATTAGCCCCTACAAACAGACAGAGAAATAAAAAAAATGAAAAAATCTGGATTTGTTCTATTTTTCTTCTTACGGGATGTAAGAAGATAACTGACTCGGTTTTTAGCATTTTTTTTCTACGTGCAGACATTCGACCCCTACAGTTTTTTTATATTTATAGATAGAATAAATAACGTATAATAAAACAGTAATATATAACAATGAAAATAGTTATAGCGAGTGTACCTTAGGAGATAGACATATACTATTGAGAACTTTTCTATCGACCTTAATTTTCTTGTACAATGTTTTGATCTATCTCTTAAGGTTGAGCCAGCGTTAGCCATATAAATTTCTTAGGACAATTCGATAGAACCAGTTAGTGTGTTTTCCCGTGGGAATGAATAATTTGCCTATCGTATAAGGTATCATAAATTTTGAACAGAGTACTAAGTTGTCACTATACAAAATTTAGTTAAAATCAGTTCAGTACTTTTTGCGTGAAATGCGCACATCGATTTGACTAAGTTAGTTTTATTATAGGTATAGATAAGAATAGATATTGCTTAGGAGATATACGTATACTATTCAGAACTTTCCTGTAGGACTTTTCAAGACCTACAATTTTTTGGTATATTGTTTTTATGTATGTATGTCTTAAGGTTTAGCCAGCGGAAGGTTTCTAGGGAGGACTCGACAAATCCAATTATTGTATCTTCCCGTGAGAAAAAAAGATTTTCTTGAAGTAAAAGGTATCCTAAACGTTGAATCGAGTAATAAGTTATCACTTCACCCAATTTCGTTGAAATCGGTTCATTACCTTTCGCGTGAAACGCACATACAAAAACAGACAAACAGACATACAGACAAACAGACAAATTTTTTGATAACTATTGTTTTGGGGCTTATGTTGTGTACATAATACGTTACAAATAAACGAAAACGTCTATCCCACGGGAACCGTACATTTTTCCAGGATAAAAAGTAACTTAATTGTTATTCTGATGTATGACCTATTTTTATTTCCTTATTATTCTTTCCTTATTGTACAGTTTCCTCAAAATCCAATCAGTAGTTTTTGTGTAATGAGCTGTATAAGTTACAATAGTTTTTTGACTGTCCCACGGGAACCCTTTAATTTTCCGGGATGAAAGGAAGCCGATTTGTTACTGTCATGTATGAACAATATTATTGTATAGTTTTATTAAAATCCAATCAGTAGTTTTTGTGTACTAAGCTGTATAAGTTATTACAGTTTTTTAACTATCCCACGGGAACTATTTAATTTTTCGGGATAAAAAGTATCTAAGATGTTGCCCGGGGATATAAGGTACCACCATGCAAAATTTCATTTAAATCGGTCTAATAGATTCGGAGATTAGCCCGTACAAACAAACAGACAGAGAAACAAAAAATTTGAAAAAAATCTGGATTTGTTCTATTTGTCTTCTTACATCCCCCTGACTCGGTTTTTAGCATTTTTTTACTATGTACAGACATTCGACCTCTACTGTTTTATTATAGTATAGATATTTATTTGGTCAAATAGCAGTCAGTATTACTTGTAACCAACTCAATAATTTATATAATTTATATAAATATTTAAAACACTTGACGATATTTATTTGGAACACCAACTAACCAACGAAACACCAATAATTCCAAAAATAATTTAATTTTTCTGTTTACATTTATAACCGAAAATTCATTAGATATTGTTATAATGTTTTATTTGGGAATTTTTACGGCAATATTATTAAATTGCATTTTTTTTCTTAGAAAATGAAACAAATATAACAACAACTCTATTGTATACAGTTTTTATTCTGCCTTCCTCTCGACTTGATTAGGACGAGGAAAAAAACGTGACATATCGCACATTGTATTCCTAGTCCGGTCAATTTAGACATTCGAAGTTACATTAAGTCCCAACAAGCTGAATTTCTGTGAAATTGTTCAAAACATAATTATAATAATTATAAACAATGTCTAGAAGTTCCCCATCATTCCCCTGTAAGGAAAAAATTTTATTCAAGGTCAAAGGTCAAAAAAATTAGTTTTTCGCGATTTTCAGCAAAACGGTAAGTTTTATCATAAAAGTGCCTCAGACAATAATTGTAGATCATAAAATTATCTATAACATTTTTTATAGATAATTTTATGATCTACAATTCAATACTTTTTTCAATCAATACTTTTTTTCTTACGAGCCACCGTTTCTGAGATATAACGATTCAAAAAGTTATAAAAGTTGTTATCGTCATAATATGCACACGTTTCCACGCCACCTATGAGGTGTACTTGGCGCGTTTTTTTAACGTGGTTTCCCCAGTAGGCCTACTCCACGGGTCAGTTGTGATAAAACTATTGCAAAATAACGGAAATTTTCAAAGATTGGGAAAGATAAAAGCGATGTAAATTTAAAAAAAGTGTTGAAGTTTATTCGTCTTATTCGTAAGTTTCAAATTCTTGTTCTTCTTCTTGTTCTTTTTCTCCTGCTTCTTCTTCATCTTCATTTTGGATGCAAGTAAATTGCGTCAATAGCGATGTATCGCATGATACTTCGTCGGAGTCAAACGAATCCTCTATTGTTTGTGATTCAATATTAGAGCAAGGCCGGTCGCCTTGACAATTTGTGCATGCCAAAGAACAAGACAGTCCTACTTTTTGCAACCACATTTAGCACTGCATCCCTTTTTGCAGTTGCAAAAAATAGTGTTCAGCAGTTTTTCCGGCGCAGGTGGAAGTAAAGTTTGAACTGGCTCTAATATATTGTTGACCAACTTCCAACCCCAGTCTGTAGGGTCTAGCTGATAACCAAGCCACACTTGAACTTGGTAATATACTCGAAGAAGATGTTGGTGAGCAGCAACTGAGGTTGGAGGAAGACAAGCTAATTGAACTTGTTATAGTTAAAACTTATGTATATTTTATATTGTAAGTATAAGTTACAATGACCGATAGAAAAATATTTAAACATTTAATATATAATATATATATAACAACTCTAGATGTATATACGTGGCGTACTCATGCATATTATGACGATAACAACTTTTAAAACTTTTTGAATCGTTATATCTCAGAAATGGTGGCTCGTAAAAAAAAGTATTGATACATTTTTTATAGA
This sequence comes from Brenthis ino, assembly GCA_921882275.1. Taxonomy (NCBI): domain Eukaryota; kingdom Metazoa; phylum Arthropoda; class Insecta; order Lepidoptera; family Nymphalidae; genus Brenthis; species Brenthis ino. The sequence goes on along the minus strand of OV170227.1, from coordinate 13,986,992 downwards.
TAATTTTATGATCTACAATTTTTGTCTGAGGTACTTTTATGATAAAACTTACCGTTTTGCTGAAAATCGCGAAAAACTCATTTTTTTTACCTTTGACCTTGAATAAATTTTTTTCCTTACAGGGGAATGATGGGGAACTTCTAGACATTGTTTATAATTATATTTTGAACAATTTCACAGAAATTCAGCTTGTTGGGACTTTATGTAACTTCACTCTCATTTTTTGGTCTAAATTGACCGGACTATCCTACGCGTTCGGGTTTTATTGTTTGGTTTGACAGACGCGACGCCACTTTTTGAAGTAATAGGTATTTGTTAGGAAATGTGCATCTATATTTTTATAAAGCAACTAGCGACTCACCCTCGCTCCACTCGGGTTCGCCCCTAGGTATATTTTAACGGCTAGACGGTTAGATTTCTCAAATGAGATATTTTCCCGTAGTAAAAAGTATTTTATATGTTGACTCGGACAACCAGCTATCATAATAAAATAGGACATAAATAGTAATATAGTAATATTTTTAATCGAAGAAAAAATATCTCCGTGGGATGTAGAAATTGGTGAAATAAAGAGATTTTTTTAAAACAAATTATGAAGGTAAAATTACATGAGCCAGACCGCGCCGGCGCGTCGTAGTAATAGTGTCAGAAAAAAAATAACTCCCGGTATAGAAAAGACATCAACGCTCTCTTTAACTAATGTTTGTGTAGGTACTATAATTACCTGCTAAATCTCGTATACATATTATTATATAGGAGGGTGATATGAAATAACGTATATACGTATGTATGTATGTATATAGAATAAATTTTGTATAAATTGGAAGATATGCATTCCTGAACCATTACTCCTATTGCGATAAAACTTTGTTGAGTCGTACGCATAGGTAAAGACCGAGTTCTAAGGGCTGATTTGAAATTTTTGCATATATATATATATATATATATATATATATATGCATATTATCACTAGCACTAGCTGAAGTCAGGGAAGATGCTAGTTTGAAAAGTAATGACTACATAATTAGGTACATTATAGTAAGCCCAGTTTTATGTACACTGTACATCGATTCCATTACAAATCTAGAAAGGTCCTGGGTGAAAACATGGAATAAGGTCTTTTCAAAAAATGTTAATTCGGTATCGAAATCTATATATATATTAAACAAAGTGAAATTTATAAATGAATTATATTAAAAAAAACTGATATGCATGTGTACAGAATATAGATTATAGATCCCACAAGCATAGTTGTTGAAATTTTTGTCGGTTTGTATGTATGTCTATTTATGTTTGCTTGTTTGTATGAAATACCTATATTAAATTAAAAGTAGTGTCCAATGGCTGACATTGAAATAATTTTCAAATTAAACAAGGAATATAAAATCTTGATACCTAATAAACTCGAATTATGTAAGTAACTATAACGAGCGAAGTCAACGGCCCTAGCTCTTTATGTAATAAAAGATAGGTTATGATTATGATTATGTCGTAGAAATGAGAAATTGTACCCCGATATAAGGTTCCCGGTAGTTTTTAAGATACTAAGATTACAAGAATTGTTGACCAAGTGGCTATTTTATACGAATGCAGATTGAGGTTCTGGATTTGGACCTTGAATCAGGCCAAAAGAATTATTGATATTTCCTCTCGAACATAATACCATAACGTCCCGAAGTTGGGAAATTGGTATATTGTCCATTAAGCTATACATAGCTAAACCGCCACTATAAATTACATTCTCGTACATTTTTGGCTTACATATACTCTTACTATTTTGGCATTAGAAGACAACCTAAGGCTCTTTGGTTTACTACAGGGCTGACAGGGTCGCGGTCGAATGCGCAAGCGATCCCGTGACCTGTCTCTTGCGATAGGGATCACCGTAGTGGTTTGTGGGTAGTCCGTCGCGCTTTTTAGCTTTTTTCAAAATAAGTCAAAAATGTAATACCAAAAATGTATTAAAAAAAGTATCAATTTAAATTTCATTTTTTCTTCTGATTTATAAAAACGATTAAACACTGGTTAGTTATCAATATTAAAACAACAATTATCGATCCAAGTTTAAAACTGCGAGACAAAAACGATATTATTTCAATATTTTTTTGAGATTTTTTTCCACAAAAATACCTTAAACACAAAAAAAACACAACCTGGAACCTGGAAAGCTAAGCTTAAGCTACGATTATACACGACAAAGATTTCTAGTCTCAATTCCTTTTTTTTTTAATTTTTGTTCTTATGTCTTTCAGTACATAATACACTTTTTTATTTATCTAATTATAATTTATCGTTTAATACTTAGTTATAACATGTTGGTATGTACATAATTTAACCAAATTACATAAAACCTTTTACTGTGTGCATTAGAATGATTTAAAAAAAAACATAGCTACATACGAGTACGTCTTATTTACGCGTATTTTAGGTGGTATCAAAGAAGTTATACCTTTATAAACCCGTGCTTATAATTCACACATTATATGTCGAAAGATTTATGAGAAATATGTACCTATGTATGTATGTAGATATGTATGTATGTATGTTAATATGTGAATGTTTTATATTATGCGTACAATAGTAATATTTATAATTTCATGAATTTATAAGCAGGATATGTTATCGTAACCGGTATATTAAGGCTAGTTACCAATTACATAATTTTATTAGTAAATAAACGGTCACCCACATTAGTCTTCCTTCCTTAAGGTGCAGGCTGCAGAGCACGCCGTCTTCTTTAATGCAATAGGCTTTTAAAAGTAATTTTAACTGAATCACTGACCGTCAAAACTATTTGCAACTCGTAAGATATTATATAAAAGCGTTTATATAAAAGCACAAGCGCGCGCGCCTTGTAGCCAACTCTACACTGGCTTGAACGACAGTCGCCAAGACTGTTACTTAATCACCACCCACCACAACTGTGTATTATTTAACTCATTCTACATTAAGTTTCGACTTACGGCGATCAATATATTGTTTTTTTAAAGTTATGGTTATTTTTAGATGTAGGATTTGATTGTTATGATTTTTAAGTACGTTATTATGACATTCACCCAATTATAGGTAGAAATATCTATATTAAGAAGAAAGGCGGAAGGAAAAAGGCCGAATAGTTGTTGTATGTACTTATGTAGGTTTTCATCTCTTTTTAAAGTCCAACCGCTGAGCACAGTTCGCCTTTGAATACGAGAGGGTTGGAGAGGGTTTGGAGGGTTGAATGATTCGTACATGAGAATACTTTAATAGTTTCCTAAGCTTGTTACCACTGGGCTAAAAAACAAAATATACCTATTTATTTTTGGTTAAACAAGTAAATAGTAAATAGGCGACTTTGATGCGCCTGATATTCTTTTTAAGCAAACATTATTTATACCTGTATTTTCTTTTGAAAATCTTTTTAATAACATAATGAAGTGTGCAAGAAATTAAGCTAAGTTACCGCAAAACTTTCTGAAATAACTATCAAAGTACTTATGACATACGTTTGAGATATAATAATTATCTACAACAAACATGAAATAATTTCGGAGTTTTGTGCCACTTTACATCTATTTTACCCGACTGCAAGGAAAGGGTTATGTTTTTCGCGCCTATCTTTTTTGTATGTTTGTAATATTCTTTATGCCCCCATATCCTTCAAACCACTCGATGGATTTCTTTAATTAAGGTATCGTTAGATTCAATTGTTCAATTGCAAGTGTTCTTAGATAAGTGACAAAAAATAAATAAATATGGGGGTGCTATATTTCATTGTTTAAGGTGACATTTTTTAAATTTTCTTTTTCTGCAATATGGGTAACAAGGATTCCAAAAAGATATAACATCCCTGTATTATTCATTTTAAATAACAGTTTAGACTTTAGGTTATATTACAATGATTTAAAGTTGGTCAACAACCATTCTCGCTAATTTTTCTACTTAAAAATACTTAAAAAGCTGTAAATAAATAATATATTATAAAAACAAAAAAACCCGACTGCATAAAAATTATAAAGATGAAAACAAGGTCACGAAGGAATATACCTAGTATTAGGAAGTCGGCGGACTCATCGAAGACATATGTACATACGAGTATGTACATCTCGCGGCAAGGATGAAACGTGTGTCTCCGACTGCATAATACTATATTCCTTCGTGATTTTGTTTTCATCCTTTTAGTTAACTTTTATGCAGTCGGGTTTTTTATTTTTATAACATATTTATTTATTAACGGAACGGAAAATGCATTTACGCATAACACCTCCATACATACAGGTGGTTATGTGGGACTAACCGTATATAAAAGCCAGTACGACCCCATTGAAACCTTCCCTATCTTGATAGAGCTTTGCATGATCGCTTACGGAGTCAACCACGTCGCCTCGACAGCTGGTCCACCGATGTAGACTATAACAACCAAGGAATTACTCCCACGGCCCACTTTGTACGCATAACACTGTCCACGGAGGTGGGCCGCTTCCTAAAAGCTTGAGATTTTCTAATTAATTTAACGATTTTTTTCCGGATATATTGTGTAAAATACCTCGATTTGTTTAATATTATTTTTTAGTTTATTAATAACTAGCTACTCAAGTACTTCGTCCCTAGGTAAGTTTGGACGGTGAGTATAGAATAGACTATATACACATATATGTGCAATGTACATATTATATAGGTATAGAGAAGGTACCTATTATACAAAATAAAAAAATATATAGGTATCCCTTATTTGAGAAATGACTGATTCAGTAGTTTTTGCGTGAAACGCGCACATCGATTTGACAAAGTTAGTTTTTTAAAGGTATAGATAAGAACAGTTATTACGAGTGTACATCAGGAGATAGACATATACTATTAAGGACGTTTCTGTAGGCCTTTTCAAAACCAACGATTTTTTAGTACATTGTTTTGATGTATGTTTTGAAGGTTTAGCCATAAGTGTCAAAAGAATTTGCCTTAGCCATATTGTTTGTGCAATACTCAAATAATTTATTATCATCTAAGTATATTGTGTTAAATAAATTAATCAAGAAAACAATAACAATAATAATAATACAAGCTTTTATTACAGAATAATTAGTATAAACTTATAATTAAAACCTATCCTTTAAACATTTTTTTTAATGTATTGGTTCTGGTTGCTGAGTTAAAAGTAGACCAAATCGTTTTTTAATTGTTACTCTTTGTCTGGAATATTTGTCTTCAGGTGAAAATCGTGCTGAAAATGAATAATAAATACATTTAAGTAAATAAAATATGCTTTTTATTGCTCCAAGTTATTTAAAAAATTTTGGAAGTCAAATAATACCTGGATGTGCAGATAGAGTAGGCTTGCCATGTGGATCTAATGTCTGAAATATAAAGACAATTTTGTAAAAATATCTGAATCATAACAATATCCTCGTGTAACATGTTTGTAAAGGTTATAATAACTATATGGAACTAACCGCTAATGTGTACTGCCTATCTCCATTTTCATTTAAATAGTATCTTAAGTACATTTTTAATATTTGATTTACAAAACGAAAGTATTTTAAAATCTCGAAAATATTAAAACGTTAAAAACAATATATTAATTAATCTGTTCAAACTTCAAAATGTGAAAGATGTGAGAATTGAGTAATGAGTATTGACATTTGAACTTTTGACCACAGATTAAAAAACTAGTAACTGTTTTGATTGCGTAGCATGTCCTTATAGCTTATGGTTTTAACTTTTGACCAAGGGGTGACAAATAAAAGTTTTGACAAAGTACAAAATTTGTCATTCCATGGTACAAAGTTGTCTCTTTCCAGTTTTCACAGACAACAGGATAACAGACTATAGGGAGTGTGCACGAACTACAGAGGGCAGCACTCCTGTCAAAAGTAGAGCGCCCTGGTGTTAAATAAGAAAAACGTAGTGATGTAAGCCGTGTAATAAATAATATTAGTTATGCCTAAATAATGCAAAAAAATATAAAATTTGGTTTTTTACCGATGAAAATGAGCGGATTAGATGTTAAAATGATAAAAAAGGCCAAAACTTATTTGAATCAGGTCATGTTTCAGGCGCGCTCGCAGCCTGAAATTTTGGAGGGGGTCACTAATAATATAACGGTTTTACATAATAATAAAACCGATATTATGTGCCGAGAGGGAAAACATACAGCATTGTATATGAAGAAGCAGTGTATACTTTGCCATTTATTTACGGTCTGTGGAATATGTCATCTACTTTTCAACTACCCTATACTAAATTTTAAATTGACGGTAGTAGAAAATCCAGCTAGGACACGGCAAAACGTTGTCACTTTGAATATCATAGTCTTCACCAGGAAGGACTTCCTGCAATGCTGTATGTTTTCCCTCTCGGCACATAATATCGGTTTTATTATTATGTAAAACCGTTATATTGATATGCCTCCGGAAAACATACAGCATTGTATATGAAGACGTGTTTGTTATCTGCTGGTGAAATATGTAGATTGTAGGTATATAAACACAACGCTATGATGAATAGTAAAATGAGAATAATAAAAGTTTAATATGAAAGTAAATTATATATTATATATAATTATAATATTTATTTATTTATTTTTTAACAATATTAACTTGTATATAATTGTTACACCTTTTTTATTGCAAATCTCTTAATTATTTATTATTAACTAATTTAAATCATAAATTTATAATGACGTGAATGTATTGAAAAAGGAATTATGGTCATTTTTAGATACTTTAATTACTTTACAGTAATGATTAAAAAATGTAGTGGAAGATTTCCAGTTACCCCGTGCTAATATATCATCTAAGGGTTGATTATCTAACCACCCCAGTGAAGCTACAGCTGACCTACAACTCCCTGGGGAAGCATCAATACCACTGTCTTTAAGAACTGTGCGCACCCAGTTGCCTATTACAGTACGGGAAGCAAATTTTACTTTATTACTAATTGTAATGAAGAGGTTGTCTAAGTCTTTAATATCCGACCTTCTTTGTTTGGTTTTCTCTATTAAACATCTAACTAAACTAACTGGGCAGATGTTCTTATCAGGATGTTTAGACAGCTTCCAAGCAGATTGGCGGCAGTCATGTCTGTCAGTCTTTGAACCAAATGCCGGTATTAAATAGATGTTTTGTCCATTATCAAGATAGTTGTCTTTGGAAATTCGCAACAAGGTAAGATCGTGGACTCTACGTCCAGAAGCTAGCAATAACACTGTTGCTGTTCTACGCGATATTTCAAAGAGCGTATCTTTAGGTGAATTAGCTGAAAGCCATTCCAGAACTACATTTGGGTCCCAACTAACAAATGACCTAACTGATTTTGGTTTAGCTACCCCAATTGCCTTAAGGGCATGTTTTATAATGAAGTTTGTAAATGTTTGTTGTTCTACATAAGGCCCACAGAAAGTTAATACAGCCGACTTGTGTACCAAAATAGTGCTATAAGATAAGTTTTCGTTAAGGAAAAGATAGATTAAGAATTTAGCAATGTCAGCAGGATTAGGTGATTTTGGATTTACTTGAGTACTGTTACACCACTTCAACCATCTTTTAATGGCAGGTAGATATGTTGCTAGAGTAGACTTTCGCCAGCTATTTCTTAGCAGCTCCTTCTCTTGTGTAGACCACTCTTTTATTTGGGAACCCCACCCCCAATTTTCCAAACTTTCAAGGTTAATAGATCTACTTGTGGAGGTGGCTGTGACGTTGTCATGTCGATCATTGTTTTCGATAGATTCGAAATTTCGTGTGGGTGATCCAATGCTCTGGACTTCAGATCTTGAAGCCAGAAGACTTGAGGCCACTCCGGTGCCACTATTAAATAAGTCCCTGTCGCGTTGTTTAGGTGTGCCAAGACTCTGGGTAATAGGCTCGGTGGAGGGAATACCCATGCTAGTTGGTATTGCCAAGGTCTGCTGAAGGCGTCTATATAACTTGCTGATCGATCTCTGCAATCTATTGATACGTAGTTTTTTACTACAGCACTTCGTTGTGAAGCAAAGAGATCTATTTCCGGTCGACCCCATTTCCGGAAGACTTCTCCAGTTGCTTGTGGTAAGAGATGCCATTCCGCAACCTCTTTCCCTCGTGACAATCTGTCTGCAATTGTGTTGTACCTCCCTGGTAGATAATGTGCCGAAAGAGTTATCTTGAACTTGTCTGTTAGGGTCAGTAGTTTGTAAGTCAAACTTAGTAGTGTCAACGATCTCGTTCCGCCCTCTTTTCGAATATACGCAATTAAAGTTCGATTGTCCGATTGGATGAGTACATGGGATTTGCTTAACGCTGCAGCGTTTGTTCTGATCGCTGCCATTACTGCATAAAGCTCGTTTTTGTTGCTGTGCCATTTTTGTTGCTGACGAGACCACGTCCCCAACATTAGATGCCCATTTAGATGAGCACCCCAACCCAGATCCGAAGCGTCCGTCGCTAGGAAATGAGTAACCGGCTTTTTGTGTATTAGCGAAGAGTGACGTGTGGCGCCGAGCCACCACCTCATCTCTTGATATACCGTTTCGGGAATTAGTTGTCTCTGTCGTGGTTGCCTCTTGTTGAAATGCCGAAGAAAGATTTGTGCTTTCCGACAATGTAACCTGCCTCGGGGTATGACAAAGCTGGCGAAATTTAGCTGTCCCAGTAGGCTCTGTAGTTCGCGAAGCGTGATATGGCCTCTTAGTAACGAACGATCTATGGTTGCTTTGAGATTCTGTATCCTCTTTTCTGGTAATGACATTCTGTTCCTGGCGGTTTGCCAGCGGATACCAAGATATTCTAGGTTTTGAGTCGGAGTCAAGATCGATTTTTGGTAATTGAGGCTCCAGCCCAGATATTCCAAGTGCCTCACGGCCGCCGAGGCCTGAAGACATAACTTGGATTGGTCTTGGTTGACCAGAAGGTAGTCGTCTAGGTAGACTAGTACACGACATCCCTTGGCACGCAGGGTCTCCGCGACCCAGCATGTTATGGACGAAAAGAGATGTGGCGCTGATGCCAGGCCAAAAGGTAGACAGGTCATCTCGTACAGCTGACCTAGGTAACTGATTCGAAGGAATGGGCAGTGAGATTTTGCTGCAGCTACATGAAAGTATGCCTGAGAAATGTCTAATTTTATCTTCCAGTCTCCCGGTTGGAGAAAATCTGGCACTGAACTGTGAGAAATAAGGCGAAAATGCTTTATCTTTACGAATTTGTTTAATTCTCGTAGATCGAAAATAGGTCGCATCGATCCGTCGCTTTTCTTCCGCAGAAATAGCTTGGAGATAAAACTGGGCGTTTCTTTTGTAACAGGCTGCAGTATTTTTTGATCCAAGAGGTCTTGCATTATTTGAGTCATGGCCGGCGACGGTTTGGTTGCAAACCGACTCATAACAAGCCTTGTTGGCATTATTAGAGGAGGTTTCTTGTAAAACGGTATTCGAAAACCAGTTATTGCCGATATTATAAATTTGTTCGCGCCAAGTGCCTGCCAACGGTTTTTGAACGTCTTTAGACGACCGCCCCTGAATGGTATTAGATAGTCATATTTTCTTGTTTTTGCTTCGAAAGGACGGGTTTCCTTGTTGTTTGTAAGCATCAGTCTTTCCTTTGTAAGTTTTTTTAGTGTTTGATTTTTTGTAGGTATTTTGAAAATAATTTTTATCTTGTCCTTGTGGCCTAGATTTGGATGTTGATGGTATGGATTCATGGTATTTCCTTTTTACTTGGTCCCTATTTTTAGAGATTTGTGGGGGTGATAACCAATAATGAGGCCCGCCGAGGGATTGCACCAGCGACATCAATTGTGTCTTCTCGAATAGAAATTCCTCGCTGGGAGGTATGTTAACGAGAGCGGCTTGAATACTTTTATCAGAAATTTCGCTAATTAATCTTTTACGCCTAGTTTCTATACACTCCGCTCGTTTCCCGCAGACGATTTGTAATGTTTGTTCAGATAATTTATAAGATGGCGACGAATTACCGAACATTTCGCTTATTTTATTAAAAAGGTTATTAGAGGTTAGTTCCGTAGGATTATTGTGAGACCAATTAACAATTTCTTGTAAACCTGATTGTAGCAATTGCCTTTGGTATAGTAAAGCATTGGTAATTGCAGCCATAATTTCCTCCGTTGAAGCCAGGAAATTTTTGCCCTTATTTAAACAACATATTTCGTCATTAATTTTTAAGTTACAAAAGCCTGGGAACGCAAGCATGTCTGCCAATGCTTTTTTATACCGAATGTGTTGCCACGTAGATGAATTAAAATGTTGCAATTTTATTAACTGGTTTAAACGTTGTTCATCGGCTGGTTTAAGAACTTTTTTCTCATCAAAATCAGTTTTACAAAAACCTAAATCTAATGATTTTGGTGTAATAGAGCAAGGATTGGTCAAGAAATCATCATTATTCTGTTCAGGTTGTTCAATCACGTCAGTGGTTTTCGCGGTCACATTTGTATTTGATGATGACGCACATTGCTGATGCATAATTAAATTTGTAAGGAAACTGACCTGTTCGTATAACGCGTCGATCCGGAGATCGACCGTTACCTGAGCATCTCGTTTTGATTTCTTGCGCGGAGGTTCCTCTTCTTCAGGTTCGCTGCTTGACGAACTGCTGGAACAGGAAGAGTCCTCTCTCTCTTGCCTTTCCCTCTCGATCGTCGATGAATTAGAAACGATAGGTCGGTTTGCCTCGATGGCTTCATCGACCTCGCTAGGCGCGCGATTCATTACGATACACTTCCGGTATAAGAACCCGCACAAACACAAAAATACAGATAGATATTGATGTAATATTAGTTATGCTAACACTTTGTAAAATTATTTCTCAAAATATTTAACGGATTATTCTAATATTTTTGGATTTCGACCGCACGCGGCGAAAGTACACAACGCTATGATATTCAAAGTGACAACGTTTTGCCGTGTCCTAGCTGGATTTTCTACTACCGTCAATTTAAAATTTAGTATATGGTAGTTGAAAAGTAGATGACATATTCCACAGACCGTAAATAAATGGCAAAGTATACACTGCTTCTTCATATACAATGCTGTATGTTTTCCGGAGGCATATCAATAATACGATATGTTGAGTAAATTAGACTTCATTAGTTTTTACACAATACACCATTTTATTACACACATTTATCATCATCATTTTTCTCACTCACTATAGCATGGATGGTTTTTTTTTCACTTTATTTAAAATTTGAATATAACTATCTTTTCGTAATATTTGGCGGATTTATTCAGATTTTTGGTTACCGACTTTTAGAATGCTTTACAGCAATCATGGAGGCCGGAGGGAGCAAGGACTAAGGTTTTAGACGTTTCAAAGGGGTTACATTAATACTTGTTACATACGTAAATATATCGCCTTTGAGACGTCTGAAACCTTAGTCCCACCCTGACAGGTCACAGGAGTCAGGACCACCACAGGATGCACCTCTCCTTTTCAATTCTTTCTTCAGCTGGTTTAACTTCCAGGTACGATACATTGTACACGTAAGATGCGAACACAATAGAAGCAAAAACCAGGTACAAAAGAGATCATAATAAATTACTAACTTCAGACCGAATGTAAATATATCATTCGTGTAGCGCCCTCTTTTAAAGAAATCTTCACCATTTAAAGTTTTCTCAACATTTAAGTTTTAAATCTGTAATCTGTATTCTTGAAAATCTTAATTGTTTGTAAATACTTTAACTTTAGTTTAACTCTACTCTTTGTTTATTCATTTTATTTTATATATGTAGCAATATACTCTATGCATTTTATTTTGTTGTTTGGGATACTAAAAGTGATTTGTTGAACATATTCTCGTTTATTTCTTTGAAATCGCAGAAATTATATTAAAATGGCTTGTCTCCCTCCGAGAAAAACACCTTACAATAAAATTTCGAAACAAGACGCAAACCCACTTCAAATACTTTTACAAATGGGTTTCCCTAAAAACCGAGCGTGAGTTATATATATTTCATGCATTGGTATATTTTGCTGAGTATTTTAGTTATTGTTAATCTGATTATCGTATAAGTTTAGTTTATTGTTTTAAATGCTGTTACTTATTTTAATTTTTAAATGTTTAGACGAATAGCTTGAAAGTCGAATGTCTAGCTAACCGTTTAATTAATTAGTTTCTAGCTAGATAAATCTAGCCTAGATTTAGTAGTGCCTAGTGAAGAATTTGAATGGAAATATAAAAACGTCAATGTTTAAGTTATTTACAAAAGATTATTCAGTAATGAAATAAATACGAATGTTTAACCGACAAAATATATCGATATTTTGTATATAAAATTTCAAAGATAATTTCTAAGTAATATTTTTGTGACTGAATAAAAATTTATTAATGTATTTATTTACAGTTTGAAAGCTTTGGCGGCTACTGGCAATCGTAGTGTCCAATTGGCGTCTGACTGGCTCTTGACTCACGTGAATGATGCACACATAGATACTGAGGAGCCCCGCGAGTACATATTGTATGCCAGCCCAACTGGTCCTCTTTTGATTCAATTACTTAAATTCTGGGACAAATCAAAAATTGAAGGATGGAATGGAGCACACAATTTTCCTCCACATATCACTCTTATTCCCTTTTTTAAGGTTCAGTCAACTATATATTACAATTTTAATTGCCTTATTTGAATAGAATACTAGATAGGTATGTCATAATTTATTTGAGCATTTAAATATATTTAAAACAAAAAGACAACTTTAAGAATAGCAAAATAAAAATGATTTGATAATAATTATAACATGTTTTCCTTTAATATATATTGAAATAATTTCTTCATACAGGCAGGTGATAATGTCTCTCTGCAGTTAGGTAAAGCAGTTAAACAGGCAGTGGAAACTGTGGGATTACCTCCATCATCTACTTTAAAATGGGAGCCTTACATGTCACCTAATTTTATGGGACTTTTTATTTCTGATGAACATGCAGAATATTTAAACAAAATTGCCTTGCAATATGCTAGATTGGTTTCCTCTCTTTGTAAGTATAATGTAAATTGTAAACAGTAAAACTGTCTTTACACAATGTATTTAAATGAAGCTAACAAATAATTGAACACTTAAATCTGTACATTGTGGAACTTATGGACAGATGGATTATTTCTTTGCAATAATGATATAGTCTACAGCTCACCACACCTTTTTCTTTATGATTAATAACAAGCTGAAACCTCACAAATAGCTTTGTTATGACAAGACATCCAACTTTTCTCTGTAAAAATTTTAAAGTGACCCAAAGTGACCCAATTGTGCCAATTTAATATGGAACATCAATATTAACTAAATGGTGATTGTCTAAATTAATTAATTAATAACAGGTTTTTGGGATAAATTCTAATTATATTAACCTATCTGGGAGACAGTCCAAAGAGTAGGACTGAAAAATCCTACTATTTTATTTGTAATACTTTCTTAGGTTTATGTGAATATTTGACATTTTAAACAAAACTATCTTTATAAAATTTAAAATAAATCTGCGAAATAATCCATAAACATAGTTTTATTCAAAACATTTTATATTTGTAAATAATTTCATTATGCACAGTTTTAATTGTATTTAAAATATATATTTTTATACAGCGGGTGTAAAGATACATAATAATGGGAGCTCAGAAAACTGCACAGTACCTGAAGAACATTCTAATTCATGTAAGATAACTTTTAGAACAACCCTATTTTTTTGAAAAAGTGGCATGGTTCTTTACTATGTTCGGCATATACTTAAAATTTATGTATAACTAGCGGACCCAAAAGACGTCCTGTCTACACGTCTTTAATTTTAAAATTTCAAACTTTTTTTAATAATTTTTTTGATGAAAATTATTATTCAAATTGTGAATCTAAACCATTCCCAGATCCCCTTGAACACACACAAAAAAATTCATCAAAATCGGTCCAGTCGTTTGAGAGAAGTTCAGTGACATACACACTCACAGAAGAATTATATATATAAAGATATATATTTATAGATATTAACTATGTAAAATTGTTTTGGCAGCTTGACTAGAAATAATGGTGAAGATTTTCTTATATATGAGGTAAAGTGTACCTATTATCATTTTATTTATTTTAATTATAATTCATAAAATAATATTTATTATAATTATAATTCAAATTAAATTATTTTCATATGTGCATGTGCTTATTTTTTAATAGTAATATTAATTCCATACAATATTTTATTAATTATAATAGCATATGTAATTATAATATGTAAATAATAATACATATTTTGGATAACCTATTAACCTTATTAATCTCACAAATTAAATATAATTTTTTTCTACCTATATAATCTATTCATGACTTTAAATGTAAATTAAAAAATTATTTATTATCACAAATGTAGACAGTATCAATCAGTACCTTTCTCTATTTTCATATTTTATATATTAAGTATGTATATGTATATATTTATGTACTTATAAGTAGTCTTTACATTAGGTATTATATATGTATAGTATTATATATTTTTATAAGTAATATATGTATATATTATGTGATTATTATTACCTTTATTTCTAGTATATATTTAGTATATGTTTTTGCACCATATTGCTCGCTGACATCTTCTTCCACAACCAGGGGTTGACTGGAAGAGATCTCTTTTAGAGATAAGTCCACCTTTGTGAACTATGTTTACTTTGTTATTTTTTTCTGTATCATATTTTAAGTGCAATAAAGAATATAATAATAAAATATGTTCTATCTATATAAAATAGTACATATATTAGTATAGAACGTATTTTATATAGTATAATAGTTAAGCATTAATATTTAATATTTATTACTCAGCTATTACCGAACCACAGACCAAGTCTCTACACTTAACTTTAGCTTACCATTTTGATGTGTCATCATATGATGGTCTGAAAAAGTTGGTGGATGAGATAGAGTTAACCGAAGTGGAATCACCTACTTGGGAGATACGATTATACTCTCGAGATCCACGATTTGCTAATCATCAGGTATTTTAATTTAAACACTACATAATTTATAATAAATAATATGTATTACTATATCTATATATATAATTGGAGCTATTTATATATATATATAGGCATAGTGCTAACATGCTGACTTGGAAAAGCCAAGTGAAGCAGGTTCAAACCCCAGGACTTCTATTACTCGATTCCTGCGTATACTGTTTTAATTGTTTTTTTTTATTTTTATTGTTTTCACATTTTTAAGTTGATTGTTTAAGACAGTCCACTACTCGAAATCGTCACTTGCTTATAATTTTAACTTTTTTAGCTTAGTTTTTCTTTCTTTAAGGGTGTAATTAAAAAAACGGTTTTGTAACATTATATGAATTGCAATAAACATTATTATAATATACTGTAAATCTTTAAAACGTTTCCAATGAAGATTTTTTTATTATTATTTTTACCTGTTATCTAATCTTATCGTATTAATACTAATGAATAGTAAATATGGATAAACAGAGGATAATTAGGTATGCTAGACGAAGTTTTTGATTAAATGTTGATGGATAGGTATATAAAGTAGTGCAGAGTTATGTGCCCGAAGCCAGTGACGAATTGGAGCTGGTACCAGGTGATTATGTGTACATTGAAGAGAACCAATTCGATAGTTCTCCCGACGGCTGGGTGTTCGGCACTTCTTGGCTCACTGGTGAGTGTACCTATTATTTAAAGTCTTGTAAGTTAAAGTGCAGATGACTCATTTTGCACATAAATTATAATGGTAACTTAAATTAGATGAATTGTATATAATGCCTATCGTTTTACGATTCAAAAACGCTTTGATTCTTCAAATATTAAAAAACTGTCATTGAAACTAAGTACTAAAAAAAACCTACTGCGTAAAAATTAAACCAAAAAGATAAGAACAAGTTGACGAACAAACATAGTATCATGCAGTCGGAGACATACATATTATATATGTACATGTTTTATATTACTTACGAGTTTTTCTACGTATATTGTATGTCTCCTACTGCTTATAACCTAGTTTTACGATCTTATGAAATATATTATGGTTTCTTCGTCAACCTGTTCTTATCTTTTTGGTTCCCTTTTTACGCAGTCGGGTTTTGTTATTTTGTAAATATATATTTTATTTACAACTCCTTTAGTCAGTGAGTAATTTTTAGTTTTATTTACCAATTTCTTATCGTAAATTACTTTTAAATATATATGTTGTATATATTTTTCTAATGGCTTCTTACAAACCTGTATTTTGGTATCCCACTAGATTGGTTTGGACGAAAAGGAATTTTTTGACTTTTAATGATATCTAGCTATTTGATTAAACCGTTTGGTAATTACGAGAGAACGTAGGGTCGGACATACATACAAATCAAACACATAACCTCTTCTTTGGACTTGTCGCAGTCGGGTAAAAATATGAAGATAGAGATAAAAAACATTATTTATGTCAGTAATACAGAAATTGCATATTCAAAGTGTTAAAGATTTCTTTTAAGCATAAAATTAAATATTAAAATATAGCGTGATTTTAAAACAATGTTGGCATTTTTACCCGACTGCGGCGAAGCTGGGTTATGTATTTGACCTGTATGTATGTACGGTCAACGATAAGTTCCCTCGTAATTACTAAACGGCGAACCGATTTGAATGATTAATTCGTCTTTCGATTCCATCTTGATAACGCAAGTGTTATAGGGTATACAGATATCATTAAAAATCAAATTGGATATAAGGCCAATATTTGTGCCTTGAAAATTTTTTTTCGTCTGAATTAATAGTCGAATGAAACGTGTATGTCTCCGACTGCATAGTACTATATCCTCAGTCAACTTATTTTCATCTTTTCAGTTAGCTTTTATTTAGTTAAAAAAGCATTAGGTACACAGTTGGGTTTTTTTTATTTTTGAATTTTAAAAATTATTTTTTTCCCGGGTTTATATTTGGTACAATTGTAGCGTCAGTGTAAAGTAGCGACATCTAAACATATCATCAGAGACCTACAAGAAATCTAGACTTTGTCAAAGAGTATAAAACTAAGCTGACGTAGGAAACGTATTTCAATCTGGCAATTCTGATTTAAACTGTCCAGTCTTGTAATATCAACAATGCAACCTTTAGCGAAATGTTTTAATAAGCCAAGTTTTCGCGTCAGAGGTTAGTTGAAGTTAGGATTTTATATAAATAAATTTAAAATAAGTCTTGAGAATTAATATTTGTTTGGGGATTTTACGTTTGGAATGATACAAGGGAGGTAGGTACCTACTATATATGACGTAATAATAATCTATGTTTGCTACATTATAAATTTTTTGCTTGGATTGTTATTGTTCATAAAAATCATATTAAATATGAAAGTGCTATAATGTGTTACACATTATTTAGAGCTTTCTTCAATAATGTATATAGCAATATGTTTTTATGATTTTCTAACTTAGATATACAAGTAGGTAATTCCGCTAATCTTTTTTTGAGGGTTGTCCAATGAAAATTATACTACTTCTAGTTTATAAATTATAATTACAATTAATCTGATAAATATTCGCACTTTGCACAAATTCGGTTCTTACTCTAGCAGCTAACGACACTACTACTTTTATTTCGACACTAGCGACTTTCCCTAGCTTCGCTCGTGTGCGTCACTAGTTAGTAGTATGCGGATTTTGCTTAGAATTTCATTGCTTTTATTTTTTTGCGCGGAACTTTCAATCATTATCGCTTTACAAAATATAATATCGTTAACCAAAGTTTCAGCTAAATCAACTGAACAATATTTTATAGCATTTTTTTCCATTAAAAGTTTCATCTGATTCTTTAAATTGACATATCTCTTTTATTTATGAACCGATTGAAATAAAACAAATACTAAATGTTAAGTGAAGCTTACCACAATATATTAGTGAAAACCGCTACCGAATGTGTGAATCGTTTCTGAGATTAGCGCGCACAAACGCATAGACAAACAAACAAAACTTCTAGGAATCATTGTTTTGGTTTCGATAGTGTTAATAAAGACCCTCAATAATGTGTATAATAGTATAATATTTTAAAAGAATAAATAGTTAAAGTGCTATAAACGCTTTTATTAGTATCCCCGGGTCCTACATGTATAGATATAAAATGTAGATACTTCTACATGTATCTTCGTTCTTCATATATTATAACGTTCTTTCTGTACATATTAGTTCATTTGATTTTCGTTCCCGAATCGACTTTATGGTGAATTTAATAATTATATAATAAATCTGGCAATTATCTTTACGAACGATTTATTTTTTATAAATTTTACATTTAGGTAATAGAAATATATTTGTAGGTCTAAGTGGGCAGTTGCCGGGCGTGTACACTCGTCGTACACCGATTCCGACGCTTGGACGTTGCATCGCGCCATCTCCTTGACTACAAATAAGAGTGAGTCTATTTTCCATAACATTTATTTTTGAAATAGTCTACACTTCTGGGGAGTTTTGAGTGAAAGTGAATCAATTATTTAAAAATCTTTGAAAAAAGAGCCGGTTCTATGTTCGTCTGTATGTATTTTTTTATGTACAACGGATTTTTTGATGTCTTGACTGGTTGCTGACCCTCGCCTTGATTAGCAAGTTTAAATTGTAGTACCTAGGCGACTGAGCTTCGCTCGGCGTTGTTTTTTTTTTTGAAAATTTGTGCTTTTTTTTCGGAAAAGACACCAATATAGATAAACTTAAAAAGCAAAACCTTATCTAAATACAAAATTTGATCCAAATCGTCAAAGTCGTTTCCGATATACACGAAAATAATTTAGTTCTGTGTATATAAATGTACAAGAATTGCTCATTTAATATTAAAATATTGCATGTAAAAGTTATTATAATGAGTTTGTTTATTTTTTGCTGATATGTTTGTTTATCATATGTAAGAAAGTTACAAAGCAGTTTGTTTAGGCTATCACCACCTCTACAATCAACACTTTCAATTCAAACACATTTTGGTTGCTTCCGGATGAATTACTTAGTAATATATCTTGTTCAATTTAAAACATGAGTTTTGGTAATTTAATTTTTTTTTATATTTTTACGGTAATTACCATTGTCTTTGTAGGCAGTGACAGTAAATTCGATTCAGGCTCGAATAATAACGTAGAAATGGCGACAAACTACCCGCACGAAGACGCGGAGAAACTTGGCTATGAAAAATCCGAAGAAACATATAAAGTATGGGAACAATATTGGAAAACTGCTATAGAACATAAAACTGAAAATATTTTAAATGCCACCCAAGGTTAGTTTTATATGTGATTACTAAAATAATATCTGTTTGTAGGTACCTGCATATATTGTTCAGTAGTTGTCTGGTGTTGACTTTGTATAGAATTATTTATTGTGTAGCTATAGGACCGAGTAGCTAGTAGGTACATATAATATGTAGTACTATAGTCTTTAACTGCCTCGGTGGTGTAGTGGCTAACATGCACGGCTGCACACTCGGAGGTCCTGGGCTCGAGTCCCGGGTCGGGCCAAGTTTAGTTATTGAGCCTTTCTGTATAGTAAGTCTCAGTAACAGCCCGGAGTTGGGAAGTTGGCGGTGTTTACGGTGGTCCTGCGCCTTAACTCTCACTGGTCGTGTCGAGCAGTCGTCCCACCGGAGTAAGCGAGTGACAAGAATAGAGAGTGCACGTTTGTCTGCGCGTACATTTGTGCACTATAATGATGATGATGATGTTCTCCTGGCCAATTCCGGCCACGGCGGCCAATCTAATTGAGACTAGCCAACTGCGCAGGAGATATTGTGCACTATAATATCTCCTGCGCAGTTGGCTAGTCTCAATGAGATTGGCCGCTGTGGCCGGAATCGGTCAAGAGAACATCATCAGTACTATACTCCACTACTACGTACTATAGTCCACCACATTGCTCAAATATGGTTCAGCGAACACGTCTTTTAAAAACTAGTTAGCTCCATCGCAGGTAATAAATACATTTTAAGAGTTTGTACTTGCGAACGCGTAACTAATGAACGAAAATTGCTTCTACTATATAAATGTAATTATTATGAATGTATATTATTATGAACTAGCGACTTGCTTGCGTCCGTAAGTATGTTATTATTAGTATTTATTATAAGTCAATAAATATTTTTTCATTTTTTTTTCATTGTTTTGATGTTTATTTTAAGGTTTAGCCAGCGTTAGCCACGTAAATTTCTAAGAACGCGTTTTCCCGTGGGAATTAAATATTTTTCTGTAATAAAAGGTATAATGTTGACTCGAGTAATAACTTCTCACTTCACAAAGGCTAGTTTAATCTGTTTAGTACTTTTTGTACCAGATATACAGTAACCTTAATGGTCACTGTTGTGTTGGGCCTAAGGAATCCTACATGACTACACTTTACAGATGCGGAAGGAAAAACCAATGGGGCCAGCAAAAACGGAGACATGAATGTAGGCAAAGTAAGTTTTTTTATAATTTTTTGATTTTTTTTTAAATACCTTTTCAACATTTTAAAATATAATTACGTTTGTCTTATATAACATTTGAACGTGACTTTTGGCAACGGAAATGAATGTTCCTTTCTATCTAAATATATATTTATATCCTCTAAAAATAAATTACATACTGTATAATACTTTCTTAGATTTACGCGAATATTTGACATTTTAAATAAAACTATCTTTTCGCATTATTTCGCGGATTTATTTTGATTTTTGGAAACCAAAAATCAAAATTCGTTGATTTTTGGGAACCAAAAATTTTTGTTTTTTTTTGGTTATTTTGATTTTTGGTTCCCAACCAAACTAACCTTTTTTTTTTTTAACGTTGGGAAATGCATTTACGCACGAGGTGTGGGACTCACCATCGTAATAAAGCCAGTACTACCCACTAAAACCCAACAAAACCTTCCCCCGTCTTAATGGGGCGTCGCAGGATCGCTTACGCATTCAACTACGACGCCCCGACGGCAGGTCTGCCGAAGCGGACCACCACAACCATGGGGTTGCTCCAAAGTCCACTCTGCTATCAGAGAAGTACCAGGAGCAACCCACATGGTACACCGCCCACCGAAGAGGGCCACCTCCCACCGCCCACCGAAGTGGGCTACCTCCCTGTGCGTTTCTTGGCTTCGCGCCCGGTTGGGTTGCCGGGCACTACTGAGCCCCCCCACCACGACAAGGTGAACGCACGTTGGGGGGGAACCAAACTAACCTAACCTAACCCAACCAAAAGAACCAAAAATCAAAATAAATCCGCGAAATAATCCGAAAAGATAGTTTTATTTAAAATTACATATTGTATGTTTGCAACCTATTTTTTTTATTTTTGATGATTCAGAGTGGCAAAAGCAATGGTGTAGATGAAAATAGCAAAGCAGATAGGCGTTGGATATTCGCAATGCGTCACGGCGAGCGCGTCGACCTCACGTACGGCTCGTGGGTGCCCTTCTGCTTCGATGAAAACGGCGTCTACACGCGCAAGGATCTCAACATGCCGTTGACTCTCGCTCAGCGGTCAGTTATTATATAATTAGTACCTGGGCGACCGAGCTTCGCTCGCAGTTTGTGGCCAAATGTACATTTTTCTTAAAAAAAACAACTTGAATACAAAAAAAACAAAAGTAAAAACTTTGCATCCGACCGGGATTCGAATCCGGCCACCTGTGATTGTCAATCTTGCGCCTTGGCCGCTTGATCACGATGCTTAAGACTGAGCGGACATTAAAGACATTAAAGAAAACCGCATGAAAACTCGAAAACACGCATTTTCCCAGACATAAGACTAATCTAGACCGAGCTTTCGCCCCCGAAAAACCCCACATACCAAATTCCAGCGAAATCGTTAGAGCCGTTTCCGAGATCGCCGGTATAAATAAATAAACAAGAATTGCTTGTTTAAATATATAAGAGTGTACACGTTGTATGTTTAATGAATTTATTAATTAATTTAGAGTATGTAGCGCCCTATGTCTTTTGTATTATCATTTCGTATATGTTTTTGTGTAAATAAATATTTAGTAGTGTGAATATCGGGCTACCATTATAAATGCGAAAGCTTGTGTTTGTGTGCGTGTCCTTAAAATTTATTATGTAGGTATACTAAGTATAGCTACATAGGCTGTTGGGTTCCCAGAAACGCACTTGAGCAAAACAAGGGTAACTCGCTTGTACTATGTAGGTATATGTGGTTCTTAACCTAACAATCTATCATTGCACTATTAGACAATCATCTTTCTAAGTGTATAATACAACAACATTTGCGTAAGGATAATGAGGATAGATAATAATAAGGATTCGTGCAAACTATAAATATAAACTTAAACTAAACTAACATAATTATAATAGTAATTAATCCTACTAATAACTTGAATATCGCTACCAATGATTTACAATCAGCTTTGAACATTTTCACTGCATTGCTTGATGAATTAGGTTAGGTTAAAAGTATTTCTCACCGGCCGGAGGGCGGTGGACTTGGGGATGTCTGCCGCCTAATCACCTGGCCCAAGTAGGCGCGCGCGGTGTCCCCCGCGCGCTACTCCAAGCGGTGGTCGTAGAGGGTGCTGCTCCCACCCTCCGACACCGAGACGTGCCGTAGGGCAATCGCCGTCGGGGTTCGCGGATGATTTTCCGGTTCTCGTGGCCCTGACCTCAGGGTGACAGAGGTGGACACCGTCAGGTTTTAGTGGGTAGGCTGCCGCGCGTTTACCATCTTTGCGCGGCAGGAGCCCCACATAACCCGTCGTTCTTCCCCAGGCCGCGGGTACCCGGCAACAGGGTTTCCTGACGAAAAAAAAAAAATTTCTCCTTTCAAAAGTAAAATATGCAAATTTAACAGAGCTCACATTAGTAAATCTATTAACCTTCGAATAGACAGTGTTTCTTTAGAAATAGTAGAAAATGTAAAATATCTAGGGTTGTGGTTGAATCGAAAATTAAAATGGGGAACTCATGTAAGTAGTGTAAGAGATAAAGTTTCGAAGTTTTTAAATTTATTTAAAGTTGTAGCTGGTTCTGGCTGGGGTGTCCATACAAAGTATTTAAGAAAGTTATACATTTCTATACTAAGAAGTAGAATTGAATACGCGAGTTTTTTGTTCGATGACGGCCCGCGCTCACATTTGTCTAAATTAGATCAAATTCAAAACCAATGTATGAGAGTTATCGGTGGGTTTATAAGAACAACTCCTATACATGTGATGGAGAGTGAATTAAGTTTACCGCCTTTAGCTATTCGTAGACGCTACTTAGGCGGAAAATATTTGTTAAAAGCAAAATCTTTAGAAAACAACAGTATTATTTCTCTACTTAGTGAATATGCATCTCAATTTGAAAATTCATATTGGAATAGAAGGAAAAAGCCTTTATTAATTATGTTATTTAATGAAATTCAAAATATATCAGTTCATAGAAGCAAACAACTAGAAATGTTTAATTTAAATGTTTGGACTTCAAAAATCGACTTGGATCCACATATTAAGATAGATATACCTCACATTAAGAAAGCAAAACGCTCGTATAATTCTCTTGATATTAAAATAAAATGTTTAAATTATTTAAATTCACAATATCCTAACTATTATAAATTATTTACTGATGCATCTTTGGATAACAATGAAACGGGAATTGCTTTTTATGATCCCCAAACAGAAACTAATATGAGATTTAAAAATAATTACAAAATTTCAATAATGTACGCAGAACTTATTGCTTTGGCTGAAGTATTATCTTATATTGAGACAATTAATTTTAATAAATTTATTATTCTTACTGATTCAAAAAGTTCATTACAACACTTGGCTCGTTGCACCTCGACTTTTTGAGGAACACCGATAGCCAACACTATCATTGAATTGATTCTTAAAATGAAGTCCTTGGAAAAATCAGTTGTTTTGCAGTGGATTCCTTCTCATATTGGAATTATTGGGAACGAGATATAATTCATATGTTACTTTTCTATACAGACTGTCTTTATTTGATAAAAGAAAAATGTTTAGATGCTTGGAAAGAGTATTTTGACTTGAGGTCTAAAGAAAAAGGCATATGGTACAAAACGATTCAACCACAACCTTGTTACTATTCTTGGGTAGATATGTGTAATTTCAAACGTGAAGATATTGTGATGGCTTTGAGACTGCGCTCCGGACACATTCCATTAAATAAGTTTGGGTATTTAATGAAGAAAGTTCTTTCTCCTAATTGTCCCGATTGCGGAGTTATAGAGGATGTGTACCATATTTTAATGGAATGTGCTCGAAGCGAACCCCACCATCACAATCACAATTAGCAGATAGATCAATTGAAATATGTAATATATATCTTGCAAATCCTACTTCAGAGTTAGCCAAAATTATGTATAATATAGGTAAACATAATATAAGTAAGCGAAACTAAATAATATTATAACTAATGTATAGATAAGAATATTTGTGTAACCTACCAGAGCAACATAGTCGCCTAAGTGACTCAGCTCTTTAAATGAGAATTAAAAAAAACCTACTAATATAACCTCAAAATGTATTTGTACTAACCTTAGAACATAACTGCCCCTATTGTCCCAGGTGAGCTTAAATAGCCGCGACACAGTTTATACTAATGCAGCTACTTACGATCTATCTATACAGATAAATACAATTGAAGTGTCTGTATGTAATTTCAAAATAACAGCGTTTCACTAAATGCATATGAAATTATATTCGGTACTTATAAGAAAAACCACTTCTTTTTTTTATTTTTGTCTGTCTGTTTGTTCTGGATAATCTCTGAAACGGCTGGATTGATTTTGACGGTACTTTCAGTTGAAGATAGCTGTTGTTAGAAGGGAGTAACATAGGCTACTTTTATTTTAGAAAAAGAATTAGGGTTCCGTTAAAAAAAATTAAAACGTACCTAAGGACGGATCCGAGCGAAGCAAGACTGAGTCTCTAGTTTTCAATATGTATGTTATTATGTTCAATAAAAATCTTTAAATATATTACGGTAGAGAGGGCGGAGCGGAGTCGTACGCCAAGGACGCGCCGCTGACCCGCGTGGGGCAGATGCAGGGGTACCTGGTGGGCGAGGGGCTGCGCGCCGCCGGCGTGTCGCTGCGGCACGTGTACGCGTCCCCCTCGCTGCGCTGCGTCGAGACCGCGCACAACCTCCTGCAGGGTATGCTAGCCTGGTACTTTTACACACACGCCCGCACTCGATATAGCTTGCTTAGCCACTTTTAGTTTTAATAAATAACTATGTTGGGACAATAACACCCAGCACCATCTAGTTTCATGGTAAGCTACGAGGCTTGTGTTATGGATACCCAACGACCACTCAGCCCAATAGACACCTCACGCAAGGCGAACACTGTCAGTCAACACGTTAGACAAATACGTCTGACTTCAGAAAACGATCGCGCGATTTACTTCAGTAGAGACCACATCCGTGACCCGCGAACACATTGCTTGAGACTCGTGAATTTCCGACACAAAAAATACAAAAGGCTCGCAAAATGGCTCTCTGTACAATAAAATGGTATGGAAATAGTAGCCAAACATTTAAAAAAAATGGCATCACTTTTCATAGGTAAGTGAATTTTAATTTCCAAATTCATTAAATGTATTTAAATCAGAGCTCAAGTTATATTGGTCGCAACGCAACTAGCGTTGATGTATTCGGTCATTCTCGGACATTCTCGGCCTATGCATCCCTTTCTTTTCAATGCAGTTCATTGTTGCTATACTACTCTTTAATTACCGGCACGTGTAAGTAGTGCTGTACCAGTTAAACTATAAAATTTGTAGAAATAAGTTATTTAATTATTATAAATTATTAGTTTTTTTTTAATTTTTGTACTTTTAATAAATAATAAGTTAATGTAAATAAGTAGTACTTTAGTTATACAGAGTGTAAAGGACAGTTTTCCGAAAAATTTAACCATGGATATAACTGTAATTAAACCTTGAATAAACCTGTATAAATAATATTAATTATTCTATTATTATTTCATTATAGTAAAGAAAACTTGTCTTAATTAAAAATATTCTTTAAAACAGAAAATTATTTTACTAAATACGATACCTACCTTTTTTTTTTAACGTTTGGAAATGCATTTACGCACGAGCTGTGGGACTCACCGGCAAAGCCAGTACTACCCACTAAAACCCAACAAAACCTTCCCCCGTCTTAATGGGGCGTCGCAGGATCGCTTATGCATTCAACTACGACGCCCCGACGGCAGGTCTGCCGAAGCAGACCACAACAACCACGGGGTTGCTCCAAGGTCCACTCTGCTATCAGAGAAGTACCAGGAGCAACCCGCATGGTACACCGCCCTCCGAAGAGGGCCACCTCCCACCGCCTACCGAAGTGGGCCACCTCCCTGTGCGTTTCTTGGCTTCGCGCGCGGTTGGGTTGCCGGGCACTACTGAGCCCCCCCCCACCACGACAAGGTGAACGCACGTTTGGGGGGGAAATACGATACCTACCTACGATACGATATAAAACTTCTGGTTCCCATCACTATTTGTATTGAATTAACCAATGAGCGTGCATTTCAACCCGCCTCCCCCGTAATGCTTACCTCAGACTTTTGACTGAAAGGTTTGGATGCGGAAATACATAAATTAGGCGTCTATCGGGCTTAGTGGTCGTTGTGGATACCAGACAGTTGATACACTACACATATTATATAACTTTAATACATACATATAACATATTATAAATACAAACACCCATGACTAGAGTACAAACATTTGTGCTCATCACACAAATATCCCGGCCCCGGCGGGACTCGAACCCGCGACCGCGACACAGCAAGTAGGGTCACTAGAAACTGAGTCAAACGTGTCGTCGTTTATTTTCTTAACTCAACGTTAATTTTCCTTTTGTACTGTACAGGTGGTAATAAATAGCCTCTAGTTCGATCGTCGATTTGAAATACATAATTAGATTCACTCAGCACCCCACACTTCTATTCCTCATTGAAAAACACTATAAAAAAATTATTGATGGAAAAAGACTTTCTTTTCCTTAAACTATAATCTGTATTAAGATAATATAATTTGAATTCATGAGGTTGATTATTATATTTTTACCTCTTTTCAAAAAGAAAGAGGTTGTAATATGTTTGGCCGGTATTTTTTTACTGTTAACTTGAATAATATGAATAATAATTATATTTTTACTTTTATATTAAGGTTTCCGAAGTGATCCATCCCTGAAAGTTCGAATTGAACCTGGTCTCTTTGAGTACAAGATGTGGCACGCAGCAAAAGGCATGGGACCTTTCATGACACCCATGGAATTGCACAAAGCTGGCTACAATGTGGATCTGAAGTAAGTAATCACAGTTAAATACAGGACTGGCCACTCACCCTCGTTTCGCTCAGGTTCATCCCTAGGTACGTTTGGACGCTTAGTATGGGATACATTTTTTTTCAATATCGTGGTGAAGACAAATCCAACAAAACAAAGATCATAAAATAAATAAATAAAAACTAAAAATAGAATATATTTAAAAAAAATATTATTTTAGGACGGAAATTTTGGAAATGTTCATTGAAAAATAAACACCAACCTATTATTGTTGTTGTATAATTTTTTGCTATTCCTTACTTCGGGTCTTGCCTTCGGCCAGTTGCAAATTTCGTACTTAAAATGTATAATATCCTTACCTCTTTTTATTTTATTATACTTATGTGTACTCCATTTTAAATAAAATCATTTTATCACATATTTATTTTAAAGTTGGTTCCCCGATGTTTCGAATGCTGTACAGATTATAGTAAACATGGTCACGGAATAGACTAACTTTCCATAAATGAAACATAAGACTTAACAGATGTATTTCTTTTTATTCAGCTATAAACCATATGCGGAAATGGATGTTCATGCCCCTGAAACTATAGAAGAATTCTATAAAAGAAACGAGCTTGTCATACAGTCAGCTGTGAAGGACACCGAGGCTGAAGGTATAGTAGTGTAACACATGTCTTGAATTAATATTACTTGATGTATATTATTGTACAATTAGTTTGGTTGTGCAATGAAGAAAAAACAGACTTTTTATCAATAATAATTATTCTAATTTCTAACTATAAAGTTGTATAGATTTTCAAATAGCTTTATAAGTTACTCCACTTTTAACATTGGAATTTTTTCTTGAAGTTTCTTTTATTAAAAAAAAGTAACAATTATTTGTCAACCAATTTTAATAGACGAAAATATCACGTAACATACAACTTTTATTAAGTTGGTATAAAAAGTAATATAAAATCAAAACCTAGGTGGCAATATAATATTCGTGGGGCACGCGACAACCCTAGACTTAATGGTGACAGCCCTGAAGCGTCTGCAGCAAGGCAAGGCGCAGTACCCCGAGTACCAGCTGACCAAGTTCCTCAACCGTGTGCCGTACTGCGCGCTGGCCGCCATGCGCGACCGTCCGCTCGAGCTCGTGTCGCCGCCCTGCCCGCCGTCCATCAACTCCAGCTCCGGACGGTTCGACTGGAAAATGTTGATGGATATTGCTAATGAATAATTTGTAAACGCATGTATGCGTCTTTATTGTTTAGGATCTTCATTGTCTTGTTGTCTTGTGTATAGACGATTGGTCTATAATATTGGAATGTGTTAGACGCTAGAGACTAAAGGGTAAGCATGTGCGTAACTAAATCATTTATAAGGTATGTAATAATAAGACATAAACATATAAAGTATATTGCATGAGATAGAATATTTTTTCATAATAATTAATCTACGAAATATAATGTTAGAAATATATAGTATATTACTTCCTTTTGGTTGCTATATTGGGTTACTTAAGTTACATAATATGCCATATGTTTCAAGTGCCGCAGTAAGATAGAAAAGCCATTAATAATGAATTATATCTTAGTAGTATGATAATATTATTCAGGATGATAGTTATATGAAAATGTCTCTTAACTAATCACATTATGGATGTAACTAACACAATCTCAATTTAGTAATATTAAATTATGAAGTGAAAATATAGGTAAAAGCTAAACAAAAGTTAAGCAACATATTAGATTTTCTTTTAAAATATAATAAATAAAGTTAATATTTAATTCAAAAAACCTTTAGACTAATCGATCTCATAATAAAATTAATTTTTAAAACCACTATTAGGAACAAACTACAAAAATATAAAATAAAAATATAGAAATGATTTTATTTTAAAGCACATAACTTCGATATCTTATAATTTTTATTGAAGTATATTGTGACAATTTGTGATGTTACTGATGCCATAGTATAAGTAAAATATTTTAGAGTATGTACTTTATATTTTAAAGATCTTTTAATAAGATTTATGTACTGATTAGGATAGTCGTTTTTTTTATTCATTGATTAATAATATGTACTTAGGTATATCAATGTTTCAATAAGTTGACATTTCATTATTATACCTACCTCGAAAATGTGTCATTTTAATTTTTGTGTATGAGGTATTTCTTTTTAATTTTCTTTCTATTTTATTATATGTATCGTTATAGAATATTTTAAGCTTTAATGTAACTACTATTGAGCTACAAAAATAATAGAATTTATTCCAGTAGCTACTGATAGATAATCATGATAATGTTACAATGCCTTTTTACAATGTGTGATTACACTAATGTATGTGATGGGAGAATGCAACGATTGTGACTATTATGTGTGATATCTTTCAATAGAAATAAAAATTTAGAAATATATTCAATTTTTTTATTTAATATTTATTCATCACAGACTTAAAATGATCTTATTATAAATATGAATTCTTCTTAAAACATTGATATTAATAATTTAAAACAATATTTTACACAAGAATGAAATAAAAAAGAGAATAAATTGCCTGTCTGAGTCCGAGTGCATTAAAAACCATTGCAGTTTATTAACATTTATATCGAGATCACTTAAATATATGTATATAATTATAATTATTTTAATTCTGCCTTAGGACAAGTTTTCGGGGATATCCAGCTATGTTCAAACATGAATTATAATATGCCACGTAAATAAACTTACAATAAATGGGTTGTTTTATATTACACATTTACAAATTGTTAGCTCTATGATGATGATGTTCTCCTGACCGATTCCGGCCACGGCGGCCAATCTCATTGAGACTAGCCAACTGCGCAGGAGATATTATAGTGCTCAAGTGTACGCGCAGACACAAGTGCACTCTCTATTCCTGTCACTCTCATACTCCGGTGGGACGACTGCTCGACACGACCAGTGAGAGTTAAGGCGCAGGACCGACGGCTTTACGTGCTCTCCGAGGCACGGGGGTGAAACACTTACGCTTACTATACAGCAAGACTCAGTAACTAAACTTGGCCCGACCCGGGACTCGAACCCAGGACCTCCGGGTGTGCAGCCGTACATGCTAGCCACTACACCACCGAGGCAGTTTGTTAGCTCTATACACTTATCTTTAATTTGTCCAGAATGTACTTAAAATATTATCCTGCAAAATGGCAAGTCCTAACAGTAGCTCTTTTTTATCAATGAAATTAAAATTGATTATGCAACCGACAGTAGTTGGGCCAAGTTTGATAAGTATAACTGAAAATCCCCACAATACACCTTCTAATTATTTTCACTCTTTTTTACATGTATCGTTTTATAATTCATCCTTTCTGATAAAATTTCTTCTACAATTTTTTGAATCATCGCCCTTTCTTCATTTTTAATATCCTCTGGTTTAGTTTTATCATCGTAAATTTTTCTTTCATGCAAACGCACTATTACCTCCTCTACTATAGACTCAATATTTATATTGATATTATTAATTGTTTCAGCATTTTCGCTAATTGTTTCTGGTAACTTTGTATCATAAGTTTCGGTAGGGACTAAGTTTAATTCCTCAACTTGAGGTACAATTTCTTCAAGCACTTCTTCTGGTATGTCACCCCTACCATCGACATCCTTAAAGGTATCTGATATGTTATTTTCCGTTAGCTCAACAGCGATATGTTTGTGTCGCTTCATTATTTCTTTTAATTTTTCTTTAGCAGAAGCTACAACTTCCCTGCGTGTTTCCGATTTTATTTTTGTTATTGCTTTTCTCTTTCGTTCATGTCTAGCCGTAACCTTTGCTTCTTCTAATACTCTTTTAACCTTAGCTGCTGGTTTAGTTCGAGAATGTTCTAACTCTTCTTGCAATTCATCTCTAATATCATCATCATCATCAACTACTGTGACCATTTGTTCTGGGGTATCGACAACTGTAGCTGTAACTTCATCTGTAGCTTCCACAATTATTTTCTCTGACTCATTGGTACTTTGGTCCATCTCGTCTTTGGCATGTTCTAGAGACTTATCAGTTACTTCTTCACTTGTATAGACACTATACATCTCATTTTCTATGTCCATTTGATCCAGCTTATCTCCATTATTAACTATCTCTAGATATTCTTCATCTTGGTCTTTACTTTTCAAAGTTTCTAAATTGAAGGCATCGTCGCGGAAATTTTTTCTTTCCAAAATAAAAATAGCTGGCTTTGTCTTTATTTTAATAGGTGGTATAAGCTTGTACGTAACTGTAATTTGTGAAAAAGATTCGATACTATCTAAAATGGTGTGAGTTTGAGAAAACGCCTTTAAATTTGACGAATATTTACTTTTAGCTTCAAGAAGAAGATGAGTGAAGTCTTGCAGTTGATCACCACTAAGTGATTCATTTTTGCTGTAAGACCAATGGTCATGTATTTGAGTGAACCTTGTGACACCTGTCTGCGCTGCCAAATTGCTAATATGTACATGAACATTGGGCTCATTTTTTAATAGTTTGTGGAACCTGAAATTTATAAACATTAGAAAGTTGTTGTCAGATATAAAAATACTATATAAAAAAATTAGAGATGTCTGAAAAAAATACAAACCTCGTTATTGCTATTCCACCTGGATAGTTGGTCATTGCAACTAAAGACAATGCTAATGAAAACATTACATTACAAACTATGATGATAACTGTTCCCCAAAATAGAAGTTCGTAAATTGGTGATTTAGATCGTCGTATGTATCTGGAAAAAATTAACACATCATCTAGCTTGATTCATCATTGAAATAGAAAGGTCCAACTTGGTATTCTTTTACTAAAATAAATAATTTGAATTCATATTTGAAATATACCAAGATATAAGTAAATTCGACACTTGAGTGCAAGATTACTTTTATAAAACTTACATGTACGAACAAACAGCAGCAGATGATATGTTGAGCAAAGGAAAAACATATATAATAAACCTAAGCTCCTTATGCGGTAGAAAGGAAAATAGAAGGATATAAATAAGAGCAGGAACTATGATGGGTACAAGACGCTTTTCAAGGTATAACCCTATAGGTAGCAAGATAATACTAGGACCAAGACCGCGAGGCAGGGCTGAGTAAAAGTACCAGAGAAACGGCGAAGTCTGATTTAATTGTTAAGGATTGTATATCATGAAAATCGTTAGTTAAGTATTACTATTTACTACATAAATAGCTTTAATGATAAAATAAATGCATATTGTTTATGTCATGAATCACGATATTTTTATCGTGGGGGAAAAAAATGTGATCATGAAGGCAATAAATAACTAGATTAGAATGTTTATATTCGGAAGAAATATAAAAATATTAGGAACGCTGTGCTTGGATGACCCTGCAATTAGCGTCATTGTGCCACGACAGTGGAAAGAAATACAAGTAAAGATTTATTAATTCAGTGTAAAATATGAAAAATTATTTTTTAGGATAAATTAGCTTTATCTGTTCACTTTATTTATGAATTAGGTATGCTGTCTGAATACTGAACTTGTGACTGCACCATAGCCTTTATCTTCATTTAATCCACAACAACAGTCTAAAGCTTGTTTTTGTTATGGTAGTGTAATAAGGTGAGTTATATTTATCAGAAATAAAATTATTATCTCTTTTTACAATCCGTTCAGCTATTCTCAAGTGGGTTACCACTTGAAACTTACAGCCAGAGAAATAACATGAATATAATGTTGATATTGTAACAATATTGTTATGTGCCTTTTATATTGATGGGTAGCATTTTTTTTTCATTAGTAAAGAAACTTAGATATTATTTAGAAGACTATATAAGAAGTTTATTAAAGAACCATTCAAAAAACCAACTCACTAAACCATAATGAACCAGGTTTTCTTTTGTCAGACCTTATTTTTATTATTTATTTATTTTTAAGATTCTTCTTTAAGACTTTTTTTATATATTTATATAACATTTTTGTTATGATCTAAGTTTGATTACTGGTAAAAGGAAAAAAATGATGCTTAAAAGTTGCATATCCTTTTATAAAATACATATTTTTGTTTTCTACAAAAAGGATACACCCCATTCAGAGCTTTTGTTTAAAATCGTATTGAACCAAAAGACTTCTGCTTCTGGCCATAAGATGCGCCCCCAAAATATAGAGTCAATTATAACTGTTAATGCCACTAATGCAATTCCTGCTGGAATTACAATTTTTATAAATCTGAAAGATAAAAATATTTCATAAGTAAAAATGGAAATATTAATTAACACAAGTCAAAAAGAGGAAAAGGCAACATTTATCTTACAAAATTATTGAATAATTAATTAAAAAATTCTAGCATAAAAAAGAATGAAATGTATGTTTTAAATTTATTGGTTGT
Organism: Brenthis ino; assembly: GCA_921882275.1. Classification (NCBI taxonomy): domain Eukaryota; kingdom Metazoa; phylum Arthropoda; class Insecta; order Lepidoptera; family Nymphalidae; genus Brenthis; species Brenthis ino. Next base: position 13,953,469 of record OV170227.1, on the reverse strand, counting down.
AAATTAAACTGAAAATTTCAACTCCTAAAAAAATATTTAGAGGTTCATTTACATAATATTAATGAATGTTTTTATGATCAAAACATACCTTACTACATCAATTCTCTTGAAATAAAGGTCTATAATTATATATAAACCAAATAGCATAGCTAATTCGGCTCGAAATATAACAATAGCAGCACCTGCTGCTATTATGAATTGTTTATGTCTTCCAGCAATCCATCCTTCTAATGCCAACAGTACTAAATACAAATAATTAAATTAAAAATAAAAGTAAGAAAATGATTACATCAAAAATTGGCTCTAATACTTATGATCTTACCAAGAGGCATTGTCATGATATTAGGTAATGGACGGCTCATGTAAAACATAAAGTGATATTGTGATACACTGACTAAAGTAAACCACCAAGTGAGTGTACTTCCAAATTGTTTTTGTAATGCATTTCTTAGTCGGTTCCATGTTGCTATTATAGTTAATGCCAGAGTAAGCCTTACTGAAAAAAAATGAAGATAGTTTTAAAGTAATATTGCTTCTTCACGGACTGATTACACTGACGCTTAAATTAAATTGACGATTCAAAAGTGCTTGTAATAAGTCTAATTGAATAAAGTTTATTTCATTTCATTGAAAAATTAAATACACTTGCCAAAGAACTAGGTATTTAATACTCATATACTCATTAATATAATATACTTACCAACATATTGCATCCAAAATTTATTAATGCCTAATAAATGCAATATCCCAACAACAGGTGAGGATAAAGCCGAAATTATAAGTGGGCCAATAAAAGTGCGCGGCACTACACCCGGGAATTCATTATGATCGTACTGGAAAAAATAGATTTAATAAAGTCGTCAGTGCGCAACATTCGAGTCCAAAATTAGAATTTCTTTTATACCTCTGATAGGTTAAGCCGATGATACAAAATATCGTGAAACGCTTGAATATTAAAACTTTCTTCTACTTTTGTAAACGGACACAATAACACATGTAAGCTAGCTACAACATAAACTAACTGAACCATTTCTTTTAATTTATGAAAACTTTAGAATTACAACCTAACCCATAGCTCATAACTTCTATTCCCGGAGCTGCCAAACTCAAGTTATCAGCCGTTGCACATTTGACAGTGACATTTACAATAACAACATTATTGTTTAATGGTTTATTCTAAAACAAAGCTTGTTACATACATGATACAAGTAATGAAAAATACGTAAATATTTTTTTTATGATTACTATAATGATATTTGCTAATAGTTGCTTTGTTAATGATTTATATGGTTTGGTTCAGTACTATTTATTATTAATTTTTATTTTTTGAATAACTGCTATCATGCGAAGCGCTTAGTTAATGCAGAATTGCGTGTCTTTGTAGAACTTTATAAAATATGATTATTTTTGTTATTGTTGAAAGTATATGAAGCTTAAAATGAATTGGGTTTTTTTTCTAAAATTTATATATTATTTGGTTGATGTAATTTAAACTTCACTTAATATTTATATTAACAATTTTACTTAAGTTTTGTAATTATAACATAACAAAACGCTATTTTGACAACAATCGTCAACAATGGTGGAACGGATTCTTTGACATTTGTGAGGCAGTGTTCGTTTTCTGATACGAAAATATCAATAATGATCAATATTTTAAATACAATAACAGCTGCGATAATATTGTAATAATATTTCGCTTAATACTGACACAAAACATCAAGAATGTGTGATGTTTGTTCGGAGTTTTCGCAGCTTTTAGTAAATTGTAAGTTACATTGTTTCGAAATTTTGTGGTTCATTTACTTTTATGTAGATATTTCTATTTAAATCTTTAAAAATGTACCAAATATACTATTATATTTATAAAAGACACTGAGGTTAAACTTATAACTTTATATTCATATTTTTTTTAGGTGAAACGAGACTAACCGACGATGTGTCCCAGTATCCAACTATAAGTCAGTCAGAGCTCGAAACAGTGTTAAATTATATTCTTTCATGGCCTCAAAGGTAAAGTATTCCCAATAAACCCTTATTGCAATATAAAATTCTGTATGACCTTAAAACTGAGACAAACTTGTGTTATACTAATGCTTTTTTAATTTTAGGCAGTGTATGTGCTGTTATCGAGATGTGAAAAATTTTGAAAGGTTTTATTTAGTTGTCCAAAGTATACTTTGCCTATCTGTATGCCAGCTCAAGCAACTAAAAGATGATTTACTAGCATCACCTAAAAGCCAAAATGATAATGTCCAGACACAAGAAACACAAAAAGAGGCCAAGGATGAAACCTCTACTATAAATGAAGAAGAGAATAAAGAACAAGAGGACAATGAATTGTCTACAGAAAGTACAAAACCTACAGAACTATCAGAATCTTCTGAAGAATCATCTAGTAAAGAAAATCCAATAATCCCTAGTACAGATTCTGAAACTTGGTCTATGCAACAAAAAGAAAAGCTAATGCATATTGTATCTAAAATTTTCCTTCTCAATTTTCCTTTATATTTAGCATGTAAACATTCAGCCCTTAGTCGACTAGATGACTTGTCAGCCCAGGAGATCTCAAACCTCAGCTCATACTGTGATTTGCATGATACTGAAATACCAGCTTATTTACTAAGAAATGTTAGTTTGTTTTGTAAACTTGGAGGAGTATGTGCTATGACTTCAGTGTTTGAATGTGCTACACCCACTAGTCTACCTCTATCTATGGCACATGCCATAGTTGCAGCAGTTGGTAATTTGAAGCTTTGGTTGAACTTTAGAGCAGTTACACAGCTTTTCATGCCTTTACGAAGTAAAATATTGAAATACATGTGTAGTTTAGAAGACAAAGACTTAAGAGTACCAGCTGTTAAATCCATGGCCGGTTAGTGTTTTATATATTTTACTTTTATATATACTTAATACCTGTGTAGTCATAAGTTAACAATTATTTTTTGAACTAGATTTCATGTGGGGAGCTGCTAAGGAACCTTTAGATGCCCCATTAGCATTTGATGGGGATGGTCTTGCTTTGGCATTCAAGTATTTTAATAGTAGTACTCTAACTATGAGGTTAGCTGGTGTGGCCCAGATTAATGCTCATATAGCTGCTCATAATGAGCTATGTGCTGGAGAACCAGCAGCTGATGCGGAGGTAGCCGGACAACAGCTAGCAACATGGTTAACATATAACAATATTATTGAACATCTATTCGGACCAAATTTACATGTTGAGGTGAGTGTTTACTTGATGTCTTCACAAGTATCTAAAAGTGGCATTGAATAAAAAGTTGTTTTATTGTTGTTTTACTTTTTGATACACTACATAACACTAATTATGATTATTTTTGTAATTTTAGTTTTCATCGTCTGTACTTTATGTATTTTTACAGGTAATAAAACAGTCACATATGATACTCAAGTTTCTTGCTGTGGAAGGCCGAGTGACATCTGAACATGTGGAGCTAGTGTGGGCAGCTGCTCAGCTTAAACATTGTGGGCGCCAAGTATATGATCTCTTACCTGGCTTTATTAGAGCACTGGCACCTAAACCTTGCTCTCATTTGTACAGCTTATTATGTTCTTTACCGCCCAAGGAACATACTGAACAGGTATGCCACTTGAAAAAAGATATTTTATTTTGTATTAATATATGGTGCCACTTACAAAGTAACAATTTAACAAAGGAAATTACATTATACTTAGATTTATGCAAATATTTGACATTTTAAATAAAACTATCTTTTCGGATTATTCAATTATTCACAGATTTATTATGATTTTTGGTTTCCAACATTTTGAATGGCTATACATACATATGATAATAATAGCAACACTTAATAATATTAATTAATAGTTTAAAAAAAAATGTAGTATTTATAATAAAAACAGCTAAAATTAAATAAATAATATGCTATATTTAGTTATAATACTTTTAAAAAAAATAAAAATGCTTCGATTTAAAATAAACAAATATTGTAAGGTACTTTGATGATACAGATGATTGCTGTAAAGCATTCGAAACGTCGAGAACCAAAAATCTTAATAAATCTTCTAAATAATCTGAACAAATAGTTTTGTTTTTAAATAAAAGTTATATATTTTATAATACATTTGTTATTTTATTGTTTATATGAGTTTTATTTTTTAAAACAAATAACAATTTTATAGTTGAAATAATTAACCTCAGTGCAATCAAAAATGGTAATAGTATCAGTAGATGGTATAGGCATACTAGATCAAATTATACTATACTAGTACACAGTGCTAATTCGGGCTATTTTTGTTTGCTTGAATAGATAATAGACTTCGTAGATTAACAAATAGTTAAAATGTTTTATTTTACTAAGCAAACTTACAAAATATATATAAAAATTATAAAAATGTTGATGTTTTTGTGCATGTTACTATTATTATATAGAGTCTGTACTTGGCATCGGCTTTGATGCGGGCGATGTGGGCCCGAGGTGGCTGCGGAGGCGGGGCCACGTCCCCCGCGCCGGAGCCCCCGCGGCTCGCACCGCCAGCTTGCAAGCCACACCATCGCTCATCTTCCGAAGCAAGTGTTAGTATGGATCAGACTAACTCGGATGATGACCCCGTATGTATACATTTTTTGCTTTGTATAGATTTATTTTTTTATTGACTTTAGTATTGGTGATTAATGAAAAATATATTGTTTACAATTTTGTTAGCTATGTTGAATTTATTCTATATATTGTAAATTTATAGTATGTAATTATTTATGTTTATATTTTATTTCAGTGTGAGGAGCTAAGCACGTCTGGAGAAGAAGCTGGACCTACACCACGTAAGCAAAGCAAGCATCAGCGTGAATTAACGGGTATACATGGGGTTTCTTATTATTTGTGTGTATTTTTTCATGTTATGTGTTTTATATTTCATTTTTATATACATTTTTGTTTAATTTACAGCTGAACAGGATTGGATTCGTGAAGGAGAAGAACTTACAAAAAAAGAATGTTCTTCCCTCAAATCTTGCCAAAAGTAAGTTGAAATGAAGTAATCTAAATGGTTTTTATTACTACTTTAACTGACTGCTATATAGTCTAACCGAATGTGTGAAGTATAAAATAGTAACAAACATATACATTAACACAAACTTTCGTATTTATTATAGTAGTACAATTGAAGCCAACAACTATTAAAAATATAACTCACAATCACAAATTCATCAGATATATATGTGAATATAATTTGCATATCTAAATCATTGTTTCATGTGAATGTTTTATTTGTATAAAATTAAATAGGAATGTATAATAATAATAATAATAATAATAATAGTAATAAAACACTTTATTGTACACACAAAAAGGATACAAAAACACTACATTACTAGGAAAATGTACCAGAGGCGACTTTATCACTAAAACAGTGATTTCTTCAAGGCTGTAAGAAATATCAAGCGCTTGTATACATACATGTATATATGATGTTATTATATATATTAAAAAATAAATAGCTTTATAAAGTGTATGTAAGTGTAAGGAAGTGTAAATACTTAATGGTATTGCAGACGCAACAAGCGCGCCGGCAGCAGCGGTAGCGCCAGCAGCGGTGCGGAGGAGCTGTTGCGTCCGCGCAAGAAGAAGCTGTACAAGAAGCGCCACAAGCCCGGCAAGACCAGGCATTTCCGTGAGTGCATGGTCCATACATTTGCTTGGATTCACATACAAGTTATTGTATCATTGTTTCTATAATTATACATATTTTGTTGTAGAAATGTTTGCTCTATATTTTATGTAGGCTAGTATTTCATATTAAAAATAAGCAGTCATGAGGGCTGCCGACAGAAGTGAAAACTAAAAACTATAAAAAAACAGTTATTATTTTTGCATATTCAAATTGTTTGATCTTAAATTTAAATTAAAACTGTTTACATTTATCTGGTTTTGACATCTATCGTCAATTCTGAGTGTTAGCGTTAACACGTCACGTGACTATGTCGATGACGACTTACAAGAATTTACTCCCCATCCAAACCTGCCTATAGAAGTTTTCACTTCAAAAATATGATATGCTTCTCGAGTTCTTCAAAAATATGCATATTCCGGGATTTGAGATGTAATGCCCATTTTATACTAAAATGATTATTTGTATCGAAGCATGAGGCGTATTACACGAGGAGAAAAATTTATATTAACTAATATTGATACATAAATATCTTATTACCAGCTATTAGATACCAAATGTGAATGTAATATGTATAAATATATATTTTGGTCAGTAGCGACACAACTGAAGACGGCGGACCTGGCGGAGTCCGTGTCGGAGGTGGAGGAGGAGTCGTCCGGCAGCGACACGGCGCACTGTCAGCTTCTATGCGATAATGTGGATGCTAGGTCTGATCATATCTTTATTCTAGAATAATTTGGTTTTAAAAGAGTTGATAATAGTAATGTAGATAATTATAAAAATATATCTTAACTAGCGACTTATGACTAGCCTTGCTCAACGACGACTAGTCTCTTTTTTTTTAACGTTGGGAAATGCATTTACGCACGAGGTGTGGGACTCACCGGCAAAGCCAGTACTACCCACTAAAACCCAACAAAACCTGCCCCCGTCTTAATGGGGTGTCGCAGGATCGCATTCAACTACGACGCCCCGACGGCAGGTCTGCCGAGGCAGACCACAACGACTACGGGGTTGCTCCAAACTCCACTCTGCTATCAGAGAAGTACCAGGAGCAACCCGCATGGTACACCGCCCTCCGAAGAGGGCCACCTCACACCGCCCACCGAAGTGGGCCACCTCCCTGTGCGTTTCTTGGCTTCGCGCGCGGTTGGGTTGCCGGGCACTACTGAGCCCCCCCCCACCACGACAAGGTGAACGCACATTGGTGGGAACGACGACTAGCCTTGCTCAAGTGCCTAAAAGTCATTTTCATCCAAAACGTAAAACAACTTTTGTGGATACATATAGGAAAATTTTTTATATTCAGTTTTGTCCGAAATATGTATCTATCTATAATTAATATTATAAAGAGGTAAAATTTGTGAGTTTGTGACGTTGTAGGGGGTAATCTCTTGATCTACTGAACCGATTTAGATGAAATTTGGTAAGAAGATATTTTGAGACCCTGGGAGGGACAAAGGATACTTTTTATCCCGGAAATCATCCCCTAAGGGGGTGAAAATGGGGGTAAAAGTTTGTATGGGGAATCAATCATAAAATCATCACTCATCATTGAATTCATGTTAAAGACGGTTGATGGAACTTCGCCTGATGGAGAGCTACAAACGACGCGAGGAGGAAGAAGGCAGTGCTTCATCAGCGCTGTCCGCGCACTCGCACTCGCACCGCCACCTGCCCGACCTGGACGAGGACGACTCCGCCTGTGAGGAGGAATTGGCGCGACTTGCTGCACAGGTATTTTAAGTTATAGATGAAAAACAAAGTCATTTATCATAATGTACTAATCAACTTATATGGCGTGAATTTTACTTACCACCAATTTCTAAAGATTTGAAGATTGTTTAAATTAGGAAAACATTACATCTACTTACAAAAAAAACATAAAAGATTAAAGAAGATCTTTTTTTATTGATTCACATTATACAATAGGGAATATGCGTGATTTTTATTTCATTTTATATACAATAGCTAACATCGTTATATTGTTATAAAAAAAATATCCAGCTCCTAAATACTACTATTTTTGGTATAAAAAAATTAAAAATATCATACCAATAAGGATACTTTAAACGCCCGCCATTTCGAGCGCTCGGCGTAACTTCAAAGCATCATACATAGAAAAATGACTTTAGTTTCTAGCGACAAAACCGGTAATCGCTTAGTTATGATAATAATTTGACGTCATATTGGGTCTGACCAATGACGTGTGTTTCAACAACTTTGAATTTGCCTCCTATATTTTCATTTTTTAACACCTCTAGGTAAATTTCTAATAAATTAATTATCTAAGCAGTCTATTGTTAACTGATATGCCAGCGTGTCTGTGGTCGGTGGAGGGATTAATAATTATGTTTATTCAAAAGCATTAAAGATTATAATATATATATATATCACCTTTATTTAAATCACACGCACATTCCCTATTACAATTACTGAATGCATAATCAATATTAGTCTATATAAAAAAAAACAAATGATAATTAAAACATTGACAATTAATTGCAAGCAATGTTCATTAAAACTTTCGCCCGTCCAGGCGCAATGCCTAACGGAGTACGGCGGCGTGGGCGTGGGCGCGGCGCTGGAGGCGCGCCCGCCGTCGCCGGCGCCCGCGCTGCCCTTCAACGTGGACGACGTGTGCCGCCCCGGCAACACGCTGCTGTGGGACCTGCTGCAGGACGGCGCCATTGTGAGTCGTATGAACAACACGTACTTCAAGTTCTAGTTTGCTTCTGTTTATTTTATTATCAAGTTTAGCGACTTATTCTCGCTTCGCTCGAGTGCTAAAGTACCAAACAGTAGGCTGTGTTATAAATATAAATAAATATGTTGGGACATTAACACACAGCGCCATCTAGTTCCATGGTAAGTTACGAGGCTTGTGTTATGGATACCAGATAGTTGATACACTACATATATGTATATAACTTTAAACACATACATATTATAAATATTTTTTTTTATTATATATAATATGTTATTCCACGTCATAGCCTATTTGTATACAAAATTTCATCCAAATTCGTCCAGTCGTTTCAGGATGAGTAAGTAACAAACATAAATAAACATACACACGAACTTTCACAATTATATTAGATTCAATGTACTCATTAGAAAGACAATCCAGCCGTAAAAAATTTTCAACCTAATAAATAATTAGAAATTAAATTAATGATGGTTTGTATTTCACAATAAATGTTTTTAATTACAGGAGCAACTTGGTGAAGGTCTCGCGTTAGAAGCTGAAAAAGCTCTTTGTGCTTTATTGTGTTTTAGCACTGACAAATTCATCAGAATTAAATTTATTGAAGGATGCCTTGATAATCTTGCTAATCATAGGTACATACATAAATCATATATATTATTTCTATTTACATATTTTTATTTTTTTAATATAAAATGTATAATTTTCACTTCACAGATCGGTTGCTGTATCCCTTCGTCTTCTTCCGAAGTTGTTCTCATCGTTTCAACAACTACGTGGAATGGATATGCACCAGGTTCACTAGTTTTTTTAAACTCACTGTTTTTATAGTTATTTATCAATTAAATTTATGTGGGAGGTCCTGGGCTTGAGACCTAGTTTGGGCCAGATTTAATTACCGAATTTTTCTGTTAAAATATTCTCAGTAGGCAGTAGCAGCCCGGAGGTTGAGAAGTTTGCGGTTTTAGACCTCCCATGCCTCTGAGATCATGTAAAACTCTCATTGGTCGTATTGAGGTATCGTTACAAACTTGTACACTATAATATCCCCTGTGTAATTTAGAAGTCTAAAGGCCGATTTCACCAACGTCACTTAAGTTTAAGGGATCCCCTAAGCATAGTTAGGGGGCTGTTAGGGGACAGTTTCTGTTTCACCGACCGTTAGGGGTCACTTAAAAGTTAAAAAAATATAATGCCACATAAATGTAGGTACTAGAAATACGGGCTCTGAAGATGGTAAAACGAAATTTAATTTAGGGACTTTTAAGCTAGGGATCCCATACGTAGGTGGTAGCTAAGGGGTTGTTGGTGAAATCGGGCATTAGTGTAATTGGTCATCGTGTCTTCTGTCAGGAGAACATCAATGTATCGAATATTGTCAGGTGGTGATGTGGGCGGAGCGCGAGCGCGGCATGATGCGGCTGTTCCTGGAGGACCTGCGGCACTACGTGTCGCAGCGCGCGGCCGCCGCCAGCGACGCGCAGCACTACGCGCACATCACCGAGCTCACCGTGCGTCTGCACTTTCTCACAGCTATATTCTCGCCGGTCGGATCGCCTCACCATTTTAGGTAGGCTTTGTTTTTGTTTTCATTTGGGAATTTTAAAGAGAACAAGTATAATGTCAGATTCATTTGTCAACTGTTTGTAGTTTGTAACAGATTCTTCCGAGATAAGAAACAGAAAAAAACCTAAATTTAAATATATCAATCTGTGAATGTGCTAAGGGGATAAATAAGGCTACATGATATTTTCTGTCGTAGGACTTAATATCTGGGTCGTTCTAATTTTTGTCACCGTAAATAAATCCCAGCATCAGCCCATATTTGGAAAGTTAGAAACTAAGCCAAGCTCCTCCTCCTGGTTTTAATCTCTCACCGTGAATTCAAATTGTCTCCCACTTAATTAAGATAATGAAAGGAATAGAGAGTAAATTTGCGTTCATGCACATACTTTTTCACTATAATGTCTAACTTAGAAAAGTGGCTAGTCTTTGTTATATTATATTGATAATATATTAATTAAAATGAAACTACATGATATTAAGAATTCATCTTATAATGTCACCATTTTATGTTTCCTCTAGTTTACAGTAACAACACAAAGTTTGTATATGTCTTATAAAAATATAAAATAAACTAATACAACATCTCCCTTTTTTAAACTAAATTAAACAGTGTATTAAAAACAAAAAATAAAATTAAATAAGTAACTTAAAACTTTAAGATATTATTCAGGAAACATAATTAATTAATTAGGATATCTTACTGGCGGACGAACAGTACGGCCATAAGACATTGTATAGAAACCCTCTTCTCTATTATTAGTTGTTGGGGCACTCAAATCTACATCATTCGTAGGACAAGTACTGTATTCAGATTCCGAACTATCTTCAGAACCATAATTACAAGGTTTAATATAAAACCTATTTCTTATAAAAAACTTATCGTTACTCTTTATCCTATACGTTCTACTGTTTAATATATCCTTTATCACTCCTTTCCTCCAGAATCTCCCTACCTTAAATAAAACTATCTCTCCATAAGCTAATTTTCTTAATTGAGTTTTGTTTCTATTATAGTAATATTTGTCGTTTTCTTGTCGTGTCTGTAAATTTTTTCTTAAGTTTTTATTCACTTTCGGGAAGAACATGTTTTTGTTCATAGGAATAATACCTCTAAGTTTCCTATGAAATAAATTTTCGGCTGGTGAAGGAATGATATTCGAAATTGGAGTATTACGAAACTCTAACAAAACTAAATACGGATCTCTACCATCATGTAATGCTTTCTTAAGAAGTTTTTTTATAGTTTGGATTTCTCGTTCAACCAAACCGTTTGACTGTGGGTACCCTGGACTAGATCGAATATGTTCAAAATGATAATCTTGAGAAAATTTATTAAAAATGTCACTGGTAAACTGTGGGCCCCCGTCACTCATTACTTGTTTGGGTATACCGAACCGACTAAAAATTTGCTTCAATTTATAAATGATTTCATCACTTGTAGTGGATTTCAAGAGGGCAACTTCTGGAAATTTGGATAAATAATCTATTACTAGTATATAAGTATGACCGTTCAATTCAAACAGATCAATTCCAACCTTTTCCCAACATAATTCTGGCACCGGATGCGGTATTAGTGTTTCCCTTTTATTATTGTTACTAAAAAGTTTACATGTTTCACATCGAGATATCAAGTCTGTTATTTCATGAATCATACCAGGCCAATACATAGCATCATTTGCCCTTAATAGAGTTTTTGTAATCCCTAAATGAGGATAGTGTAAACTTCTTAACATTTCTTTTCTTAATTCATAAGGTACTACTATACAATCACCTTTAAATATAAGGTTGGATTTATATGTTAAACTATCTCTAACATGCCAATATTGTCTGATATCTTCAGGTAAAGAATTTTTATGTTCAGGCCATCCATTAACAATCATATTTTTAAGTAATCTCATTTCATTATTACTTTCAGTCAAATTCTGAAAGTCACCTAATTGACTCTGACTAATATTTAAAGTAGAAATCATCATATTAATATTAGCCTCAATATTCTTTTCATCTAAATCAATTTCTAACATTTCATTTTCGTTAAATTACCTTGATAAAGTATCTGCTATATATAACTCTTTACCACGCTTATACACTAAATCAAATTCATATTTAAGTAATTTTATTAACATACGTTGAATTCGCGGTGAGCAAGAATTTAATGGCTTTTTAACAATGCCTATTAAAGGATTGTGATCCGTTTCAATAGTTATTTTCCTGCCAAAAATAAACTGGTTAAACTTTTCACAACCAAATAAAATTGCAAGCAATTCTTTTTCTATTTGTGCATAACGCTTTTGGCATTCGTTTAATGCTTTTGAAGCATAAGCTACCGGTAAGCCATTTTGCATTAAAACAGCGCCAAGACCATCTTTTGAAGCATCCACGGACAACACAACCGGGAGCTTTTCATAAAAAAATTGCAATACTGGTTTACTAATTAATTTAGTTTTCAACTCATTAAAAATTTTGTCATGTTCGTGTAGCCACTCAAATTCAACATCTTTTTTAAGTAAATTTCTTAAAGGTGAAGTTATAGCTGCGAAATTTTTAATAAATTTAGAGACATAATTTACTACTCCTAAAAATCGTTCTAGTTCTTTCCTATCCTTGGGCCGCTTCATTGATATAATCGAAGTAATTCTCCTATTGTCTAAAGTTATACCATTTTTATTTATTATATGACCTAAATATTTTAACTCAGGGACATTAATTTTACATTTTTCTTTATTGAGTTTTACATTTTTCCTTCTAAGTCTATCAAATACCTTTCTTAATCTAATATCATGTTCTTCTTTTGTCTTACCCCAAATAAGTATGTCATCAATATATACTTCTACGCCTTCTAAATCTTCCAATATTTGACGCATTCTATGCTGATAAACTTCTGAAGCACTACATAGTCCAAAGGGCATTCTCAAAAATTTATATCGACCAAATGGTGTATTAAAACAACATAAATCAGAACTTTCTGACGTTAATTTTATATTCCAAAAGCCATTTTTAACATCTAAAGTACTAAAAAATGACGCACCTGACAGTTTGCTAGTAATTTCGTCTAACGTTGGTAATTCAAAATGTTGTCTTTGTATTGCATTATTCAGATCTTTAGGATCTAGACAAAGCCTTAAATCACCATTAGGTTTGTAAACAATGACCAAGGAGTTTACCCAATCAGTTGGATGCGTCACTTTACGTATGACATCTAAATTCTCTAATTCATCTAATTTATTTTTTAAAAGAGGCTTTATTGCAAGTGGAACTCTTCTACTCGCATGTACAACAGGTGAGGCATTAGGTTTCAATTTTATATCATATTCACCTTTCATACAACCTAAGCCATGAAATAAATCGTCATACTTTAAAGCGAAATTAGATTCATTAATTTTGTATACAGGATTAACTAATCCCATTTTAGTAGCAGATTCTAATCCTAAAATATTGCATGCTTTATTCGCATTCACGACAAAAAAGTCAAGTGAGTAATTTTTACCTTCGAATTTTATACGCAGGGAGCACTTGCCTATGCATTTGATTGGCTGACCTGTATATGTTGCAAGTCTGGCTTTTGACTCAATAAGATTATTAGGATCTAAACCTAAAACAGATAAATTACTAGCTAATAAGATATTTGCTTGAGCTCCTGTATCTACTTTAAGTGTAAGAGGTATATTATTAACTCCAACTACAACAGTCCAGTCTCTTGAACTTCTATCAACTGAACTTACAAAAATCTTTTCAAAATGCAAAATATTTACTTGCTCCTCTTCATTATCTATATCTTCTACTTCACGTAAATAATGATTATTACATTGGCTTGCAAAATGATTATATTTATTACAGCGGACGCATTTCTTCCCAAATGCTGGACATTTATTTCTTGAGTGTTGGTAACTACATCTCTTACAATTTATTTTATATTTTTCTTTATTTTTGTCATGATCTTTATTAATATTTGAGTTTTTCGCTGTTTTTATATCATACGAATTTTTATTTAATTTACTAATAACATTTTTAACATTTTCATAATTATAGGAATTCTCTGATGTGCTAGGATTACCGGAATGTATTTCTTCAAGCTGTTTTTTAGTTTCTTGTGAAGTTCTACATACATCTATTGCTTTATTAAGTGTCAAATCCTTAATTCGTAAAAGACGATCTACAACAGAAATGTCTAAAATTCCACAAACCAGCTTATCTTTGATGAGACTTTCTGTAAGAGCTCCAAACTCACATGAAGCACTCAGGTCTCTTAACTCAATTATGTAATCTTCATTCGATTCCCCTTGTTTTTGACTTCTAGTAAAAAATTTGTATCTTTCATATGTAACATTTTTTCCGGATTAAAATGTTCTTCAAATTTTGCTATAACTTTATGAAAATTATTCTTGTCATCAGGTTTATCAAATACAAAACTATTGAATACCTTTAATCCACGGTCACCAATCGCATTCAGAAGTAGCGCTATTTTAGTTGCAGAATCTTTCTCTACATTACCAGACGCTACAATATATATTTCATATTTTTGTTTAAATAACTTCCAGTTTTCTGCCATTGACCCCATCCAGCACATTTCTGTAGGTATTCGGACTGCCGACATATTCATCTGACCATTCATCATTCGTCTCTATCAATATATTATATTTTCTATTCTTTATATTAAATATTGTAAACCTACTTTATTTTATTATTTATATTGAATAAAATTCATTACCGACTGCGCCATGTTATATTATATTGATAATATATTAATTAAAATGAAACTACATGATAGCTTAAGAATTCATCTTATAATGTCATCATTTTATGTTTCCTCTAGTTTACAGTAACAACACAAAGTTTGTATATGTCTTATAAAAATATAAAATAAACTAATACAACAGTCTTAGTGAAAAAGAACGTCATGGCCTAAATTCGCTAAAATCACGTCCCTATGTATCTGAGTAGCATTTGTGTTACAGTGTGGATGATATTCAGTATAAAGATAAACTATGACAGTGCAGAGTTTATATGTGTACTATGTGAATTTACTGTTTTAGGGTGAAGGAATAACAAACACACACGCGCACACGCACTCACACATACAAACATTATCTTTAAATTAACAATAATACTCATCCAATTTACTGAATGCGTGCAGGCTAACAGTGGAGCAGGTGGAGGAGCTGTGGCAGTGCCTGGTGGCGCGCGGGTCGAGCGAGTGCGCGGACTGCCTGTACTCGTGGCTGCTGTCGCACACCAAGTCGCCCGACCAGCACGCGCTCGGCCTCGACGCCCTGCGCTTCCTCTACGTGGAGAAGATGCCCACGCTTGATCCGGAGGTATATGAACTTATATGGATTCAAATTTAAAATATTTTATTCAGCAACAATTTTTTACCGAACGTCATGAGTCTATTACCAGTTCGGAAAGAAGAAGCTTCAGACCTGAGAAGAACTAGCGAAAGAAACTCAGTGGGACTAATATTAATTCGTTATCTTTTTTTTTTAAGTTTAATTTTGTATCAAAAAAATATAGATCTTTGTGATTACTGTGTGGCTTTTAATTTGTAGGTATTTGTTGATTGTACAATGTATTGATTAATTAGTTACTGCAATATTAATAGTATAGGTAGTAAATTTGTTTTTTTTTAAATTATGGTATGAGTAAAGAGTACATTTTATTAAAATCATTAAGTATTTAGATATTTTTGTAGAAATAAGTAAGTATTGTTCAATGAAATATTTCTCTTTTAAGTTAATTTTTAAATATAACACTACATTAGTAAAATACAAAAGCAATAAATATTTTATGTCCTTACAGACAATCAGTATAATGGGATTGAGCCTTTACCAACAATTGTGTAACCTAGCGCGTATGGTTTTGGGTGCGGGAGATTCTAGGGACGTGGCCCATCCTCACACTCTCGCTATGGATCACTTATGGAAAATTGCTTTAAGAGCCAATAGCACAGGTAATCTACTTTACCTTATAATAATTAGTTTTATGTAAAGCCTTAGTGGAATTATTTTTTACAATATTTTACTTTCCAGATGTATCTATGGGTGCCATCCAGTATTTAAATAGTTACTATATGGGTCAGCAGTTGCAACAAGAAGATGACTTTGTATCTAAGTGTATGTTCCATCTCTCATCAGCTGCAGAAAGACTTATATCTAAAAACGAAGACGATTCAGGCACATCACTAACATCAAGTGTGACGATAGAAGAAACTAAAGAAACAGAGAAGACTACAGATAAGCAAAACATCTATGAGCATATGACCGAAGAAGCGGCATTGCAATGCATACAAAGGGCTCTTTTGTTATTGAAAACCCATTTGGACACCTTTAAAAGAAGGTAAAGCTATAGTTATTATATTTTAGTAATAATTAAAAACTTTGCCGGCTTACTTGGCCTTTTTAATTTTAGCCAGTAAGTGGGATGTCTATGTAATGCAAAATGGTCTATTAAAGTCGTGTGGAACCCTTATAAGATCACTCTTTTGTCTGTCTGTCTGTTCGTCTATCAGTCTGTCTGTCTGTCTGTCTGTCTGTCCGTGTGTCTCCACCGATTTTCTCAGGAACGGGTGGACTTAGCAAGTTGAAATTTATACCAGACTAGCTGTACCCGCGGCTTCGCCCGCGATCAAACTACTAAAAAAAACCCTTTGTCACACCGACAGCAGCGCCACCTACCGTGTACAATTGTGAATCTAAACCATTCCCAGATCCCCTTGAACACACACAAAAAATTTCATTAAAATCGGTCCAGTCGTTTGAGAGAAGTTCAGTGACATACACACTCACAGAAGAATTATATATATAAAGATACTGAGGTTTATAGTCCCTATTAGGTGTATAAAAATCAAGGTCCTCAATTAACACGATAACAAGATATGGGCAAATTTAGATTTTCGCCAAAATTTGTAAGTTCCAAAGTTTACCTTAATTTTCAACTTTTTTATTTTTCGGGATTTTCCCTTTACTTGTGCTGAAAGACCTTGCTTTTGACCAAAATTGATAATCCTAGGTTAACCGGAAGTACCCTATAGGTTTTGGGTCGAAAACCTATATGGTAGTTCCCATACAGTACAGCACAAATAAAGGAAACATTCAAAAAAATAAAAAAACTTTAAAAATTAAAGTTTAACAGATTTTCTACAAATTTGTACGGAACCCTCGGTGGGCGAGTCCGACTCGCACTTGTCCGTAATTTTGTGTGCATTAGATACGCGTACCACTTGCGGCGCTGGGCGCTGGCGGAGTCGGGCGCGTGGGAGGGCGGCGCGAGCGGCGCGGGCAGCGTGCGCGTGACGCTTCAGCCGGCCGGCGCCGGCCCGCGCGCCGCGCTCGCGCTGCACCACTCCGACCTCGTGGCGCATCTGCGCGCGCACGTACACGTCTGGTGGGAGCGGCAGGTACGTAGGCACGGAGGCGAGATGGAATCGTTTGAGATGTGGGTCGATGACAATTAATGTTTAAGAAGTGAAAGACTTTCAATTAAAGTATATAATTACTATGTTTAGAGGTTTCTCATTTATTATGTAATTTGAACCTTCTCAGCTTGCTACTCGTTCTATGTTTACTTTTGTTTCGTTCCATGCCAAAGGACATTATGAATTCATTGTTATTGAGTTTTTGGCGCTCATTGCCTTTTGTTATAACAATTGTGTCTATATTTTCATATATACTGCACTTGTGCTTGAATAAAGTAAATAAAAATAAATATTTTGTTTTGTACAAATTGGCATGTCAGTGCATTATGTATTGTCATATTTGTATGTAAATAGATATGAATGAATTATGCAAGGATAGTATTATTTATAACTCATAGTATGCAATATTTCAATTTCGTACGACAGTGCAAGATCGCAAAATATCCCAACTAAAATTTCCAATTATAAAAGAAATATCAAATTCTTTAATTTCAGATTCAAGGTGAAGAAGGAGTTACAGCATTATCAACTGATGGTCCTCTAAGAATGATAACTCAAGGTCAAGAGTTAACAATCGATTATGACGAGAGAACGCTCTATGACATGGGTTTTAAAGATAATCAGGTAAGTGACCAAAAACGTCCACACATAATAAGTAAATGCAGATGGATGTCTGTTTGCATTTAAATGTATATTTACTATAACGTGAATTATCCTGTTTCTTTTAACAAAATACTTAATCACAAAGAATTATTTAAAAAAATAACTATCAAAATTTTACTACTGTATGACGCTCCTTAAGAGATGGTTTAGAAGTTTTCCAAAAGATTGTTTGGTTTGGTGTATACTGTATACAAATATATGGATACAACTTGTTTCACTACACGCCATTCTACTAAGATACATGCTTCACGTGCTCTAAGAGTCATCTAAATGGATTCTTGGATAGAATATCTCTTATCATCAAGTGGATTTTGTATGATTTAGCAATAAAACAATAATATTAATAACATACTTTTATAATGTAAAAGTAAATTTAATTGATTATCAACAAAACAATGAAATAAATGTATACAAAAGAAAATATGAATACTAATAAAATCAGATAAATTGATGTTCACGAGTCTACGAGCGCACGTGCCAAGAGAAGGGGGCGTTGCGTTGGTGTTCACTGTCTTGTCACTCGTAGCTCCCTCTGCTTTTGAGGTACAGTTAACAATACATATAATCACTATTTAAGCACCATTCATTTCCTTGTCCAAATTCAGCTAGTGTTCGTGTCGGTGGGCGTGGGCGGGCGCGGCGCGTGGGCGGAGTGGCCGTCCGCGCAGCCGGCGCCGGCGCGCGCACGCCTCCCCACGCACCTTCTTCTCGACCCCACGTACTTTCACCACCTCTTCACGCTGATGCAGGCTCTGGGGCAGATGAAGGAGCCTGGCACCGGGGTGGGTTTTGTAGGAGATTTTTTTTAGAGTTTAATATTGTGAATTGTGTATAATACTACACAGTAAGCCTCAAAATGAAGAATTAAGATGGAAGGAAGAGAATTAATCTTTAAAATGAATGTTATTTGTTTATATATTATATTTACTTTAATTTTATTGATCTAATATTAATTTAATATATTAAGACATATTCATATTTTTTTCATAGCCATGACAGAAATATAGTTTAATTATTGTTAAATAATTAATTATAGGAGCCAGTAGCCCACACGAAAGCCCAACTTCTATCCCGACGAGTATGGGACATCCTTCAAGCTGTACCTCTAAATCCAACTTTGCTAGAAGCATTTCAAAATCCTACCGAAAGCAAACTTCCTGAACTGTTGGATCCGACTAGTCCTCAGAAACTTATGTACTCTCTGCATATAATAGATAAATTAAGTTCAAATAACAACAGCTCCAATGTGAAAGAAACTACGAATTTAGAGAAGACTGAAGAGAAAGTGAATGTGGAAAATTGGAACGAATTGTTCATTAAGAAAGGTGGTTTACGATTGCTCTATGACATAATGATGTCGGGTAAGTGTATGTGTATTGTATATTATCTTCATTTAAGCACCTTATTGTTCTAGTGACTAAGTCATATATAATAAATCATGAAGTCTGGGTTTGAGTCCCGGATTAAATCATCAGAGTTTAATAGGGTTTTGTCACAGAAGAATAGGAGATGAATATTGGTGATATCACATCCCCATGCCTTGGAGAACAGCTTAAGGTCTCGTAACTGGCTGGTCTCTGGCAAGTGCCGCATCAGTCTTATCGTACTATGGAGACTGAAAGAATGGAGAATGTACCTGTAAAACCACACATACTTGGACGCTATGACTGACGTCTGGTCAAGACGACATTATTATTTAAAACACTCATGATTCTCTTACAATCACGTCATCTATGCTTTTAGAAATAGCATAGGAATCCAAATTTATGCTAACACAGAAAAATATCACTGAAATAAATCACTTCAGAAAGAATCATTATTATTTTATATGGTAGGTGTGTTACAAAGAAGCGATGACAGCGAGTGGCGCCAGGACTGCCTCGCGTTATTGCTGCAATTGCTTTGTCGCATTGGCACACTACCTACGTCGGAAGCTGGACAGACCCCTAAACTACATCCTGTGAGTTTTAGCTTTCATGTTAATATAATTAATTTCCTTTTGTTTAACGTCTATTTCAGCATCGCCCTTTTGGTGTAGTAAGGGTGTAGAACCGCAGCTTCTGGGTTCGAGCCCCAGGTCGGACAAGTATAGTAATTGGATTTTTCTGTTCAGAAATTCTCAGTTACAGCCTGGAACTGAGACGTTCACGGGGTTACGTCTGCGCCTAATATTTGACCACTAGTCTTGAACTTTCGTCCCATTCAATTTTGTGAGTATTCAATGAGATTTAATCGAAATAGGCCAAGACTTATCTATTACTTAAAATGTTTCAGGCTTTATTATCTTTGATGAATGTGGAGGAAACTACTGAGAGGCTAATATCAATACTATGCGAGGCGGCTACCATGAAGGAACCCACTACATATAAAACTGGATTTTGGGGAAGAGCACAGGTAACTTAATTTGTTATGAATAAATTCAAATAATTACGCTGTATTATTAAAAAAGTGAAAATAAACAAAAAATCATTATTAACATATAATTTGTAAAACCTTTGGCAATTAATTTTGTTCTGCTTATCATACATATACAATAAATATAAATTATTTATAAAAGATTTTTAAAGGTTTGTTCGAGGTAAAACATGCGTAAGAGTGAGTACTTTTTGGATTAGACAGTTTATATAGACTTATATACTAATTTAATTTAGTGAACATTTTAACAGTAAAATAGTAACTAACTATTAAGAAAGACAATTATTTTATAAGTTGTTATGTGTTGAGTAATTTTTTATGAATTAAATCAAATCACTTTACTCCTTTATGGTTAAAGGAACCTTTCTCTGGCCGTATCGTACGTCGCACAAACCAACGCAAACCTTAACAAGGTATTAATACAAGGTATTAATACGCAATAAAAATGTTCGTATTCACAAAGTAATGTTGTGTGTCAGGTGGTGCAGCACGCCATGCGCATGTGCGTGGTGTGGGCGCGCGGCGGCGGCGACGCCGTGTCGCTGGCGTGGTCGCTGCGCCGCGCCGCGCCGCGCCTGCTCCTCGACGACGCGGACCCGGCGGTAACTAGTTATTATTATATTTATTTATCATATATTATGTTTATCACTACATATTATAAATAAGAGTCTGTGTAAAATTATGAAGGCAATGAACTCAAAAACTACCAAATTTGGATGGATTTTTTTGACTGACTTTAGAGAGTCAAACAGAGAGAACAGAAACAGAAACAGAGAGAAATTAGTAATAAATGTATCCTTATTTATTTTTTTCATAATTTAAGATATAAAATTGCCTTATGGTGAAGGAAAACATTGTGAGACTACATGTCTCAGAAAACCCCCTAGCAAGTTTTCGAAAGACATGTGAAGTCCCCTAACTCGCACTTGGGCAGCGTGGTGTTCTGTAGTCTTATCCCCTAATATTGAAGGGAGGCCTGTGACCAGCAGTAGAACGTTTAAAAGGGCTGTATTTCATACAAAATAATCCATTTGTTGAACCCGTCAGGTCCGCCGCGAGGCAGGCAGTGCGCTGTACCGGCTGTGCGCGGGCGGCGAACCGGGCGTGCTGGCGCCGCTGCTGCAGCTGTTGCTGCAACACCTGCCGCGCGCCGCGGACATGCGCCCGCACAACCACCACCACCACCATGAGGTTAGTTGGATGAAATGGTATTGTATCTGATTATTAAATATTTTTTTAAAATGGTTTAGTCATTTACGACTACTTAAAGAGATCTTAAAAAAATATTTTTAAAAATAAGTTTCTTTTCTGTGATATGTGATGTAATATATGTAATTAAAAAATATATAACATTTATAGTTATGTCTAAAATATGTTATAAATGTAAATTTACTAAATTATATTTTTTGCAGGTTGTTCATCACCATGCCGAAGAAGGGAAAGAACCTTATGGACCTGCTTGTAGAGATTATTTTTGGCTTGTATGCAGGTTAATAGATGGGTTACCCGAGGACTTCTTCAAAGGTATTTACCATTATTGTATTTATTTTACATTGGCTAAGATTTTGAAGATTTTATGCGTTTTTATTTTTTCTTTTAAATGCAATGAAAATTATTTATTTTATTTCCTTTTAAAATACATATTATAAACAATAAATATTTTGCCAGAAGGTGCAGTGTCAGAAGATAGCGGTGCTCCAGACCTTAATGAACTGTGTGAGCAAATCAGGTGTTCGTTGGATAAGCGCGAGATCATCGAGAAGCGCTCAGAGCCCTGCACGCCCGACGATGGCCTGTACGGGCAGCTCAGTCTACTTACACATTTGTTGAAACATCCCTTGAGATTTAAGAACTCTGAAATGGGCACTAGGACATTGGAAATGGTGAGCAAAACTTCTATTTAGTTTTACATTGAGTAACACTTACAAGTTTTGTCACGATTCAATTCAATTTCAAAACGTTCCAATTGAGCACAGATTATTTCGCCAATGTCACGTAGAATAGAGAAAACGTGAAGGAGATTGCTCCGTAAATTTATGATGTTTAACGCCTTTACATGCGAGTCATCAATCAAATGCTAAATCAATCAAAATTAGCTTTATTCTACTAGATTTTTACAAGCACTTTTAATATATTTTGAAATTACCCTAGTGGAATCGTTTATTTGAACTGCTGTTATAGTCGTTGTACCTTTTTTAGTAAAAAGTACTAATGCACTACTAACATTATTATATTTATTTACTTTACATTATGTACATTTACATGTTTATTTTAGGTATTCGGTTTTCTGTTCGACGTACCGAACCCGTCACAACGTAACTTGCCGAAGTGCAAATCGCAGAAGTCCCGCGCCGCCGCGTACGACTTACTGGTGGAGTTGGTGCGCGGCGCGCCCGACAACTACATGGTGTTGCATCATAAACTCATGGAACACCATAAACCTGGTAAACGTTATGTTGATTTTTTTATGCAATTTAATTTTCATGTGTCTATTGGGGTCGACAAGATTAAAAAAAATGAAGATTCAAAAGAAAGATAGAAGTTGAGATAACTGATGATTATAAGGGAATTTCTTTTTGATTAGGAAAATAATTATTACAAAGTGCAAATATAGATGGGAAATTCAAAATGATTGAAACGAACGCCATTCGTCAGACCGATTGTGACGTCAGAGTATATCATAACAGAGCGATTAGTGATTTTGTCGCTGACAAATTGAGTCGTCATTTTTCTGTGTATAAATATATAATAATGTATAATATCGTCATTTTATCCGTATCGGTATGATATTTAAAAAATATATATACTAAATTTTAGTTTTAGGAGCTGGTTATGTTTTTTACAACTATATAACGATGTATAGCTACTGTTAACGCATATTCCCTATTGTGTCTGTGCATCTCAGTGAGATTGGCCAGTGTGGCCGAAATCGGTCCTCCGGACATTATTAATTGTGTCGGTGTCGGGCGCAGGTCCGTCGGTGTCGTACCCGTGGGACTACTGGCCGGCGGAGGAGTCGCGGTCGGAGTGCGGGTACGCGGGGCTCACCAACCTGGGCGCCACGTGCTACATGGCGTCGTGCATGCAGCACCTGTACATGATGCCGGCCGCGCGCGCCGCCGTGCTGCGCGCCGACCCCGCCGCCAGCCGCCACGCGCCCACGCTGCACGAGATGCAGCGCATGTTCGCTTACCTTATGGTATATAACACTTTTTATTACTTCTCTGTAACATATTGACACATTTTTGAACATATTAACTATAACGAGATCTAACGAGCGAGATTTATTTCTATACATACATTTTAAGAATCAAATCCCTGTTGGAAATTAGCCTCAAAATTAAAAAATGGATTGATGGAGAATAAACATATAATAATTAAGGCAGATTATCCATTATTTATATCTTCTTAATGTATAATAATAACATAGTCAATGCTGTGGGGTCAAGGTTTTTGAATATTTATATTAAATTATGCTGGGTATATACATATTTTGGATACAGTGGATATCAAAGTAATAGATTTTTTGACTGTCTTGATTTTTATTTATTAAATAGAGCCTGAGTTTGATATGAACCTGGCTCTACAGGTTTTTCATTGATTGAAAGTTAAACGAAAATATATTAGTGTACTTATGGCAGAGTTGTATCCACCACTTTATTAAATAATGAAGATAAATTTGTTTGTATTAATTAATGTGCAAACAATTGCTTTTTAAATCGTTTTTAGGAAAGTGAACGTAAAGCATACAATCCACGAAGCTTTTGTAAAGTATATCAAATGGACCATCAGCCGTTGAATACGGGCGAGCAGAAGGACATGGCTGAGTTCTTCATAGATCTCGTTTCTAAGCTCGAGGAGATGACCCCTGAATTAAAAAAGCTAGTAAAAACGCTATTCTGTGGTGTTCTTAGTAACAACGTTGTATCTTTGGTGAGAATATTTTAACGATATTTGTTTAATTGAATTCACATTTACCTTTCATTATGAAAATACAAAACTTTAAAGTGGACTGTTAACGTAAGATTATGTCAAAGGCCACGAGTTCGGTTTTAACTTAGGATAAACGAGTGCTTGGCAACAAACTACACCGCAAGTAAATTCTAAATTCACGGCGGGTAGAGATAAGTCACTATACATTATAATTTATTAGTATTATTGTAATGGATATAATGTAAAGCTACGACTTTAAATACATACATTATTTATTTAAATTTCTACAAATCGAATGTAAAATTCTTTATTGACTTGTTTTATTTTATGTACCAATAATCAACAGTGCAATGTGATTCCGTAAAACAGACTTTGGTTTTTACTAGTAGTGCCCTCGGCTTCGCCCGCGTTCAAATTTCTGATCGCTAGAACAGGATTACTCACTGGCTGATCTGAAAATTGCCAGAAAATTTCATCAAAATCGCTCCAGTCGTTGTAGGTTCCATAGTCGAACACAACATAGAATTTTATGTATTTTTATATAGCAATAGTTTAAGGGCTAGAGAAGCAAAGTACCAGTACATTAAGATTAGTTAATAGTTAGTCACTTGTAGCATGTATGATTATGAGCTGTATGATGATGATGTGTAAATAGGACTGCCCGCACGTGTCGCGCACGCTGGAGGAGTTCTACACGGTGCGCTGCCAGGTGGCGGACATGCGCAACCTGCACCAGAGCCTGGACGAGGTCACCGTCAAGGACACGCTGGAGGGCGACAACTGCTACACCTGCTCGCAGTGCGCCAGCAAAGTGCGCGCAGAGAAACGGTATCTACTCTGTTTGTATTGTTTGTTGCTTTGTTGAATACTAGCGACTCACCCCCACTTCCCTTCGGGTTTGTCCCAAGGCAAAAACTTACTGCAAATAGAATTTTTCAAACCAAGTTAGTAGTTCCTAAAATTAGCTCAAACAAACAAACAAACAAACTCTGCTTCCTTATAATATTAGTATAGATATGCAAATTAAACGCGTTACACGTTTATTCTTGAGTAAAACATTTTATGTGCAATAAAAATATACTTTATAAGGCATCTGTGCATTCATTTCAAAGTTGCACAATTTACCATGCATAGTACAACTTGTGAGATTTATTGGTTTTAAATTTATATAAATACATATTAGCGGATTATAATTTAAATAACTGTGATTGTAATATTTAAAATAATATAACACCACTTTATCTTTATTTATAAGATAATTTGTACTAATCTTTTGTTATAAAGTATAAAATAAATACATAGATAGATATCTTTTCTATTGTAATGTAAATATGAAATATATTTATTTTATTTTAGGGCCTGTTTTAAGAAACTACCTCGCATCTTATGTTTTAACACAATGCGGTACACTTTCAACATGTTAACAATGCTCAAGGAGAAGGTCAATACTCATTTCTCCTTCCCCATGCGTCTCGACATGTCCGGATATGTTGAAAAGCATTTAATGCCAGCACAATATCAAGGTACGCGTTATCATTATGTTTTATATTTTAAACAATATTTAACTGTTACAATTGTGAATTACTTATAAAATGATATTTATTTCTCTGTAGAAGAAAAGAAAAAGTCGGCAGATTCAAAAAAAGAAGGTGATAGTAGTTCGCAGAATGATGGTGAAGATTCTGACACAGAGGAGCATTATGAGTAAGTATATTTTTAATGTATATGTACATAATTAATTATTTTATATATTATTTATTATATAAATGATTAAATTATAGAACAATATTTTGCGCGTTTGACGTGTGTGACATTATAATTTTGACATATTATTGCTTATCTAAATGTCTCCCTGCGAAAGTTACATTAAATTGTTGTTTCATTAATATCTTTAAAAAATATATATTAGTATCTCTTTATCTTTATAAAAAAACCTCGCTTGGCTTGGTTTTTCTCTAGATGCCTAACAGTTTGCCTATATGCATAATGTTTACTAAAGTCTGTTTTGATGCTGTTTTAGCGTGAAGGGAGTTACAAACATACATATTAATACATACTAACTTTCTCAATTATACATTAAACTTACATAATATAATATATCGAACTGCTAATAGTCCGATATATTTTATGTACAGTATATCATATATATACAATAAATAAAGATGAACAGTAATATAAAGACATACTAATACGTTTCTGCATTTTCAAAAATATTTTATTTTTTGTTCCCCGACGCAAAAAGAGGGGAGTTCAAAACTTGGTATTCCGTTACTTCAATGACATTGTAATGACAAGGTAACCTTTGCCTGATGCTGCAGCGTCACTTGGAACCTGCAACCTTTTATTAAAATACCGAAGAGGTATCGTGCTTAGGCTCATTAAAATAGCTTCAATTAAAGGTTATTGTGTTGGGTGTTCTTAAAATTTTTAATTTAATTTCTTGTACTCTCATACTGTTATTCTCAATAAATATGGCAGGCAGTGGTAGCCCAGTGGTAACGCGCTCGCTTGGGAAACCGAGTAAAGCGGATTCAAATCCCGGGTCTCGCACCTCTGATATTTTCATGTGCGAATCATTTCCAACATGATTACCACTTGCCTTACGGTAAAGGAAAACATCGTGAGGAATCCTGCATGTCTGAGAGAACTTAGCAAGTTTTCGAAAGACATATGAAGTCCGCCTACCCGCATTTGGCCAGCGTGATGGACTATGGCTTGATCCCTCTCGTACTGAAGGGAGGTCTGTGCACAGTAGTGGGATTTTAAAAAGGTCTAAATACAATACATATACTTGAGAATAACATATGAACTCGCTTGACAGATACGAGCTGATCGGCGTGACGGTGCACACGGGCACGGCGGACGGCGGCCACTACTACTCGTTCATCCGCGACCGCGACCACGAGCTGCACGACCGCTGGCTGCTCTTCAACGACGCGGAGGTCAAGACCTTCGACCCCGCGCACCTCGCCGCAGAGTGCTTCGGCGGCGAGATGACCGTGAGTCTCATCTACATATTGTATGTGGTAGATTCCTCACGAACTAACGACACTGACAATTAATTTAAATTTTAAATGTAAAATAGACTTCAGTCTATTTGAATAAAGTATATTTTGATTGATTTATTGACTAACTTTGTGTTATTTATTTATTTATTGAAATTTCAGTACATATGTTAATATGTATATAGTAATAACGTATAAGTTAGAAACTGTATCACAATTATTAACGCCCTCCACACGCAAAATTATAGAAAATGTTAAAAGGTAGAAATTATGTACATACATTAAAAAAGTGATCAAAAATAATATTAAAAAAAAAAACAAACAAAAATATAAATAAACTTTTTAGCTAGATTAGATAAGTTTACAAAAAATTAAATTATTTTAAGTAAAGCGAAAAAAGAATAATTGATACTGCATAAATAAAGCAAGGCGTTACATTAATTATGTCATGTTATTATTACTATTGTATACGTTATGTTGTTTACTAAGGAATTGTTAAACAATAAACAAATTTCTATACACAAAAGATATTTCGCTTAAATTTATATTTAGATACTCCTGTGTTTCACTCAAAAACGATTAATCCCATTCATCATATTCTCAATTAGGTATACATTTTATTTCCAGAGCAAAACTTATGACTCGGTGACAGACAAGTTCATGGACTTCTCATTTGAAAAGACCAACAGTGCATACATGTTGTTCTATGAACTCAGCCCGCCTCCCAATCAGCGTGGCTCTGATAACGGCCAGCAAGAAGAAGCAAAGGTTGAGTATAGATACGTTATATTTAATATTATAATAAACTATTTACATATTGTATAATATGGCAGCATAAACTGCTTATTTACAATATTTTCCTTCATAGTATTAGCAAATGGTAATCATATTGGAAATGATTCGCATACGAAATGCACAGATGTGCAAGATCAGGTTTGATCTCGCATCACTTGGTTTTTCAAGCAAGCATGTTACCAATGGGCTACTACTGCTTCATTCATGTCTAAGAAAATTTAACTAGTTCTTGAAAAACGTGAAGTCATTTGGTCAGCAATTTCTCTTTCTTTTTAAATCCCTCTCGCATTAAAGGAAGGCCATCGCATATTAGCGGGACGTTACAAAAGGGCTGTTTCTGTTATTAATGAGCTAATAAACTGCTTGTCTTTTATTCTCGTGTATATACTTTTAAATTTTACAGTCGTCCCGAGCTGAAGAGAATCCTAGTGCAGTTGTGGAGCGTCGCGGCGAGACTCCGCCCATAGTAGAACTGCCACCGCAGCTATTACGATGGATCTGGGATGATAATATGCAGTTCCTTCATGACAAGAATATATTCCAACATGCGTATTTCACGTTAGTACTTTTATTTTAAGCTAGCTTTATCCGTAACTCCGCTTGCCTCCTACGATGAAAAAATATGACTGATACTACTCGGACTAAAATCGTTTACAAGCCAGTAAAGTTCCGCTATAATTGGTTATAATATTTTTCTATCCTTTTTTACAATGTACAAGAGTCAAGAGGACACTACAATTTGCATTATTTCAGTTTATTAAAAATTAATTTGCGTTATACAGTACATATAAACAGTGCATTTTCAATTAATAAATCAATACATATACATAATAAAATGCTGAGTCTAATCTGTAAATTAAATATTTTTTGTAAAATCTTATTAAAATAGTGATTATTATCGATACAGAGGCTGAAAGTATAGTTTTTAGAATTTTTGTCTGTCTGTCACTCATCACTAGAAAACCACTGGACAGATTTCGATGAAATTTATTATGATGATAGCTGGTTATCAGTGTCAACATACAGGATACTTTTTACTGCGAGAAAATATGTCATCTCTGAGAGTATAGATATACTAAACGTTAAAACGTAGGAACGAACCCGACCGGATCGAGGGTGAGTCGCTAGTATTATAAATTATAATATATAATTTAAATTGTTCATTTCTTACTTTGATTTATCGTATCTCTATTTATGTAAAAATCTTGCATTAGATTTTTAAACCTTTGATTATAAGGTTTTTATGGTAAACATATTGCACTCTCAGGTTTATGGGACAGATGTGCAGCTCTGTCCCGCAGTCTCTACTCACGCTGCGGCCAGAGATTACTGAGGTTGCTGCGAGACTATCCACGTCATTTTTCATAGAAACCTTCATACATGCTAAGGAGAAGGTATGTTAGAAAATTTCTTCTAAGAAACTCCTTTTGATTAATCATATCAGATTTTCTTATATTATTTTACATCTTTAATCTGATGTATTAAGTTTTAATTATTAATTAAATATAATATAGTAAAACATTAATAAATGTAATAAAAATACGTACATGATAAAGGTTTAATTAAATGTAGTAAAAGTAAGAACTAATTCCATAAGATTATAGTTTCGTTTCCTTTATAGCCTACAATGGTTTCGTGGGTGGAGTTAGTGACGAAGCAATTCAACGCGTCCGCCGCGGCATCCGAATGGTTTCTTGGTCACATGGCCGATGACACGTGGTGGCCCATGCAGGTAAAGTACAAAACTTGCAGAGAATTAGTTTATTATATTGTTGCTTTGAAAAACTACTATTCTTCCATATAATTTTGTTTCAGGTGCTAATAAAATGTCCAAATCAAATGGTCCGCCAAATGTTCCAGAGGCTATGCATGCATGTTATACAGAGGTTGAGGTAAATATATTACTTAATAATAAAATATGGAATATGCGTTTGATTTAAATGAAGGTGAAAATATTTATATTATTGCTTTTGAATTAAGCCTATGTTAACATTTTTAATGTAATTTCTTTTTGTTTAAGAAAATAATTATTAAATAGTTCAAATATAGTTGGGAAATTCAAAAGTAGTTGAATCGCAACGCCATTGGTCAGACCGAATGTGACGTCAAAGTATGAAATAATAGAGCTAGTACTGCCAATTTATCGCTAAAAATAATCATTTTTTGTGCTAAATTGACACCACTGGCTCTGTTATATTATACTGTGACGTCACGCCAGCGCGCGATATGGCGGGCGCTTAAAGTATCTGTACCGGTATGATATTTTTATTTCTTTTTTTTTAAAAATTTTTGTTTTTTGGAGCTTGATATTTTTTTTCCATTAATATAAGGATGTAAGCTATTGTATTTTAAAATAAAAAAAATCACGCATATTCCCTATTATTAAAGTTAATACATACACAAATATTCAAATATGACACATTTCGTCATCATATTTTTTATGTATTTTAGATCTAGTCATTGTGCCTTATACCTGCAAGGTGTGGAAGAAGATGAGGATAATAGTAAATTAGGCGAGGCAAGCTGTGTTACTAGGTTTATAAGGATGTTGTTGTCTTTGGTAAGTACATTATAATTTCTGTTGGCGATTTCATAATATTTCTAATTCCATCACCACGACAATTTTATTAAGAAGAAAGGATGAAATATTTGTTTTTGGTTTGACATAGAATTTTAAATTTTATTTTATTTTGTAGTGTTTATTTTAATATTTTGTTATTAATGTCTAGATGGAGAGTGGAGCCCGTTCACATCTTCGTCATTTGACGGAATACTTCAGCTTGTTATATGAGTTCAGCAAGATGGGTGAGGAGGAGGGCAAGTTCATGTTGCGTGTCAACGCGATCTCCTCTATGGTCAACTTCTATCTCGGACAGAACTCTAATACGGTAAACATTTAAAATTTTATTGAACTAATAAACTTTTGTAGGTACGTATTGGTCTGAATGCAAAGGGTCATTTTAATGAAGTTAACCGTCTGGTATTTAACTAATTTTCGTAATAACTTAGTGACTTCCGAATATTGAACCCAGTGCCGACCCCGCATTTTTTCTGACATTACTGAGGTTCATCTATGATTAAGTTTTGTTTCATCTATGATTAGAGGACATCTATGTTTAAGTTTTGTGTGTGACTTTGACTATATAAAATCAAACTTATAGGTGGAGTCCCCCAGCGAGGAGGCGAGTGGCAGCGGTAGCGGCAGCGGCGCCACGGACAGCTGCGACAAGCTGCGGCCCGGCGCGCTCGACAAGATGGTGGCGCTCGTCAGCGGGCTCGTGGAGCGCTCGCGCGACGCCGCCGGACACCTCGCGCTCGCCGAGCCTGACGCGCGCGCGCTGCTGCATGCCAAGGTATATATCTCTTCATCATGTATATATATTATAATGTGCTAGAAATATTAAAATAACATTAATTATAACTTTCATATATGTACATATATGTAAGTATATGCTATTTATGTAAGTTTCATATTGGTTCTTTTATTAAAGTCTTGATTTTCAAACTTTTGCGTATTTATAAACTTTGGTCACAGTAAGAAATACGTGGTAAAACTAAAATGACACACAGATTTTTAACCTTCATTCCAAATTAATTATTTTATCTAATTCAATTATTCTTCGTTTACCTAATTTTATCGAGTATATTTATGGTTTAAAGATTTTATTAATAACTAGCGGCTCACCCTCGCTTCGCTCGGGTTCGTCGCTAATATTTAAATAGATATAAATAGTTATTAGCCAGCGTTAATCATATAAATCTTAATTTTTTTTCGTGATTTTTC
Organism: Brenthis ino; assembly: GCA_921882275.1. Classification (NCBI taxonomy): domain Eukaryota; kingdom Metazoa; phylum Arthropoda; class Insecta; order Lepidoptera; family Nymphalidae; genus Brenthis; species Brenthis ino. Next base: position 13,921,544 of record OV170227.1, on the reverse strand, counting down.
TGGTGTTTTAATACTTATTAACCTATTCCAGACTAAGAGAAATCCAAAAAATCAAATATCATAAAAATTGTTCCACCCATTCTTGAGTTTTATGTCACGTCAGACGGGAACGCGGTCGAATGGGATAAAAAGTATCCTATGTCCGTCTCCTGGTTTTAAGCTACCTCCCCACCAATTTTCAGCCAAATCGGTTCAGCCGTTCTTGAGTTATAAATAGTGTAACTAACACGACTTTCTTTTATATATATAGACTAGCGAGTTTTAACGGTTAGTATGGAATAGGTAAACTATATTATATGATATATAGCTTATAGCCTTTCTCAATAAACGGGCTATCTAATGCATAAATAATTTTTCAAATCGAATTAGTAAAAAGTAATGAATATTCAAAATCCATACATCTTCACAAACTGACGCGTTTATTACGTATTCGAGCCTTTTATTCATTTTACTTTGTTTTAGGAAATGCGATTATTCAAATGTATTTATTTTGTTTTAGGGGTTTCCATTTATTTATCAGCAAACAAGAGACTGTTTGAACCTTCAACAGACGAGATCTCTAATATTTGCACTGTGTCGTTGGAACGAACCTCTAGCACAGAAAATCGTGAACATGATCTTCCAAGCGATAGCGAAACATGCTGATGTGAGTAACTTTGTTAGATATTATCTAAATACGGTTGTATATATATTTTATTTCTCATAAGTTTATTAAACTTACATACAAATGAAATAAAGAATCTTAATTATATTTATTCTGAGAATTTCAAATAATCTTTTAAGATGCATATGAGTAGAAGTTAAGTACATCACATGCATATGAGTAGAAGTTAAGTATTAACTATAAATATATAACAAGGCTTGATTCTTAATATTATTTTTTTACCCTACAACAGAAAAATATTGTTGAGTTGAGTTGAGTAATAAAAATTATTGTACAATTTGCAGAGTTGCGGACCATTTTTTAAGCTGCTAACGCTGCTAGTGGAGGGCAGTGGCGGCGGCGCGGGCGCGGCGGGCGGGTTGCCGTGCTTCACGGCGCTAGTGCTGGCGCGGCTGTGGGACGCGGGCGAGGCGTGCCCGCACGCGGCGCTGGAGTGGCTCGCCATGCAGGTGCCTCGCAACAAGGCGGCGCACGCGTGGGCGCTGCGCACGGCCGAGCGCTGGCTGGAGGCGCAGCTGCTGGCGGCAGGCGCGGCGCGCGTGCGCGCGGCCGCCGCGCTGCTGCTGGTGGCGCTGGTGCCCTCGCAACACTTCCGCGCAGGGTACGCGCGCGCGCGTCCGCCGCCCGCGCCCGCGCTGCACCTCGCCAAGCTGCCCGACACCGCACACCACACGCTGCACCAGGTACGCGCGTGTGTGCATGTGGCTAATACTACTCACGCTGTAACGGATGAATTTATTTATTTTGTAAATTGGAAAACAGACAGCATATACATACAATTACATATATCAAGTGCAAAATACATCGGAATTAATACACTTATCCGATAAAATTTCTATTCATAAATGAACATAGCAGAGTAAACTTACTAACAATTAAACAAGAACAGATAGATATCAGTAAAATGTGTTGCTACAAAATAAATAAAAAAATATAAAAGTAATAATTAAAAGTTTTTTTTAAGTTTGGTAATAAATTATATTATATTCAAATATGTCAAGATGCTTGTAATAATTATTATAGATTCTAGTTAAGCCATACTCAACCTTTTTTTTATAGGAGCCACAAACACGTTTTAGTCATGGTGTAGAGGGCCGCAAGCAAAAATTATTTAGGTCTTACTGAAAACGTAATTCCAAATTAACGATGTAGTTAATTTTTTAACAAAGATATGTTATAATGCGATTTTTGATGCTGCCGCATGCGGCCCGCGGGCCGCAAGTTGAGTATAGCGGCTCTAGTTATAAAACAATTTTTGGCATATTTAGGTCTACGAGAGGGAGCAGAAAAGGTATCTCTGGATCGGCTATTAACGACGACATTTATTACACACATTAGTTGTGACCTGAAGTGGATATTTTAATTTGCCAATGGGCTGCGTTGCCACTTACCTGTATATAATCACAACATATTATAAATTAAAGTCGAGTGTGTGTTTGTTCGGGTTGATCTCAACAACTGCTGTACGAATTTAAATACGTTTCTCACTAACAAGAAAAGTGATTATTTAAACATGTTATAGGTTACTACGCAATGACGATATTTGTGAATTAAATTGGAAAAAAACATCTCTTTTAGGGATGAACTTGTACGACGCAAGACTAATTCGTCCGTCTTAAGTTTTTTTTTATTTTAATTTAGTAGGTATTTATTAAATAATGTTTATTTTGCTATTTTAAGGTATACACGATGCTATTAGGCAAATTAAAAGCAGCGCGAAAATACACAGACATTGCAGTACATGGAACGATGAAGCTCACAGCTTATTTTGGGGTTATGTCGTATTGTGTCGTCAGCAGAGTGGAAAAATTGATGGTACAAATTTCATTTAAAATATTATTTTGTAATAAAATATTATTCAATAAATTAAGAGCAGATTAAATGAACTAGCAACATTTATTCCCAGTTCGGACAGTACTTCAACGACCTATGGGAGTTATACCATCCAGCGATATCGGAGCCGTCGGTGGCGGTGCACCCCAACAAGCAGGCGCTGCTCACGTTCTGGCACGCCGTGTCCGTGGACTGCCCCGAGAACGTGCAGCTTATGCTCGCCAACCAGCGCCTCACCAAGCACATCGCTTTTAACTACATATTGTATGTCTTCCTCCATTACTAATATTATTAAGCTAAAGAGAGTTTTTGTTGTGTTTGCTAAACTTTGAGACCAATCAGATTTGATAAATTCGTTTTGTATGTTATGTTGCCTACTTTTTTTAATAAGGTTCGCTAGTGGTTCGAAGCGAAAGCTCCTTGGAGGAAAATATAGGCTATTGTAGGTGTATCTATGTGGATGTAAAGCGAAGAGATGCACCGGGTGGTAGCTCACCACGATGGACCCTCAGAAAGCGCAAGTGTACCATACGGGTTGCTCCTCGCAATTCTCTGATAACAAAGTGGACCATTGGAGCAACCCCTTGGTTGTTGTGGTGTGTCTCGGCTTGCCGTCGGGGCGTTGTAGTTGAATGTGTAAGTGTGCCTGCTATGCCCCATTAAGACAGGTAAAATTCTGTTAAATTTTAGTAGTTAGTACTGGATTTTTTAACCAGTGAGAATAACCACCTGGATATATGCGGTAAACGGCTTAATGCACACAGATGTGACTTACCATAGTTTTTGTACTCAAACTTCAGTTGGCCTCAGAGTCTTTTGATCACAGTAAGAAATAGGACCGTTTGGCAACAAAAAATATTTCTAGCTGATTAATCGTTTTTCTGTACAAAATGTATGGGAAAAGTTTTTGGCGATTTCTGTCATTTCTAGTACTTATACCTTAAATGGTCCCATAGAGTCTTGATCCCTACATGAAATAGGATCGATTGACATAAAAATTTTTTTTCGTATTTCGGCATTTTTTCACTAACTGTACATTTTTTCCAAAATCTGTAAATGCAGTTCAAAATATCTCAAAAAGTTATGGATGGTCTCCTTACAGGCAAACGTTCATGTTTGCCTGTAACTATAGCAGTTAAGGTACCTGCCCTTACTGACCCGTCTCAAAAATCCACCCTGTATAATAACGTAGCCGCAAAAAATCTAATCTATACTAATATTATAAAGAGGTAAAGTTTGTGATCTTGTGAGTTTGTGAGTTTGTGACGTTGTAGGGGGTAATCTCTGGATCTACTGAACCGATTTTCAAAATTCTTTTACCAATAGAAAGCCACGTTCTTTCTGAGTGTCATAGGCTATATATTAACTGGAAATATGAAAAGGCTTTTTCGTGGTAGTCGAATTTGCAAAGTAAGCCGGAGAAAAAACGGTCGAACGAAAAAGTTTCTTACGAACGCTGCCTTAACGATGAGAGATATATGATTATGTTCTAGAGAAAAGTTGTAGAGCTTAATAATGCCTACAAAAAAGTCAGCGACAGCATATGTCTAACTTTTATATTTAAGTCACAAAAAGTAGTTTTTTATATTAAAAAAATAATTTAAATCGGTAGGTCATGCTTCTTGGTCATATTATCAACAATTATGAATTCTTATCAAAATAAGTAAATTTATCGTCTAAAATGTTTAAAACAAAAGACTTTTCCCTTTTACTGCATATAATTTGGACAAATGGTTAAAGAGATAATACAACATATTCGTAGGTATGGACGAACCCGAGCGAGCTGTTTGTCTGTTTTTCTGTTTGTACGGGCTAATCTCCGAATCTATTGGACCGATTTAAATGAAATTTTGCATGGTGGTACCTTATATTCCCGGGCAACATCTTAGATACTTTTCATCACGGAAAATTAAAGAGTTCCCGTGGGATAGTTAAAAAAACTATAGCAACTTATACAGCTTAGTACACAAAAACTACTGATTGGATTTTAATGAAACTTTACTATAATATAGCTCATACATAACAAAAACAAATCAGCTACTTTTCATCCCGGAAAATTAAAGAGTTTCCGTGCGATAGTCAAACAACTATAGTAACTTATACAGCTTAGTACACAAAAACTACTGATTGGATTTTGATGAAACTTTACAATAATATATATAGTTCATACATCAGTGTACGGTGCAACCGTACATATTGTAATTCATCATTTTTTCTCATGACGCGGCATTTATTCCATTATATATTAATTATTATTCTAAAAGTTAGGCTAGTTCGCATTCGGCAAGCAAGAAGCCCGGGCGTGCTCACATCATATCATATCATTTTAATCATTTTAATATAGCAGTTTATTTCTAATAAATCAAGCATTTAAAACATTCTCAGTAGACTTTTATCAATTTACATACTCTATCAATTTACATCTATCAACAACCCCCACATTGGTCCTTCGAGCCGTCGTTAGGCGGGACCACGTCGCGAGTGCAATAACCTGTATTAGTGTCGGCGGTTCTGGTTAGCGGCACGTGGAAGAACATCGTCCACAACCCCTTCCCTGTACCATCAAGTTGTGCTGGGAAATCATCATATTGTGTATCAAGTAGCAGCTATCAAGTAAGATCTTTCCTATTTGTTTTATATATCAGTCAACTTAGTACTGTCATCATCATGTCTACCATGGAAGAAATTCTTATGACTCAAGAGCAAATTGTGAATGCCATAGATCAGTTATTTACGAATTTTAAAAAAGATAGTTCCGTAAGAAAAAATTCAGACTACATAAAACGTAGATTGGATACTCTAGACTCTTACTGGAATGAGTTCCACAGTAATCATATCAGCTTAAAATCATTCGGAGATGCGTCTCACTATTATTTTAGAAGTAATCAATACGAGGAAGTAAAGCAAAAATATACTAAAATTCGGGACTTTATACAAAACTATCCATCAGTAGCACCGGAGAGGCCAAAGTCACCGGTAATTAAGCCACCAACCCTCAACCCCATAATAGCTCCCACTCCCAGTACCTCTCGGGCTCTAAGCGATAAATCAATTAACAGCAAAACGGAAGATATGTTGAAAAGGCAAATGACAAACTTTAAAGCTTTCTCTAGAACTACATCAAGCATAAATTTAGATTTAATTACCGAAAAATGGGAATTCGAAGACGTTTTACAAACTATCCAGTCTCGTTGGTCAGCAATTGATGTATTACATTGGGAGTTAGACTGCGAACTCGATAGTTCGAATCAAGAGTACGAAAAAGAGTTTACTACGTTTGAGGAATATTACAATAACATCAAAAAAGCCATAAACAAGAAAATGTGGTATGTAGCTCACAGGGAAAAATCCACTCCTGTGATGGAATTATCAACGTTCAACGGGAATTATAATCAGTGGGTATCATTTAAAGACTTGTTTACTGAAATAGTTCACGAAAATCCGTCGCTTTCGAATGCACAAAAGATGCAATTTTTAAAGGGAAAGGTAAAGGGTGAAGCAGAGAGGCTGATTCAACATTTACCTATCAGCTCAGACAATTATTTAATTTGCTGGGAAATTTTAAATCATAGGTATAATAACAAAAAAATGATTTTCACGTCGCATATTAATACTCTTTTAAATATACCTATTGCGCAACACCAATCATTAAACCATATCAAGCGAGTTCACGACACCGCCAAGGAGTGTCTCAACGCGATCAAGAACCTGGGAGTAGATATCAGCACCTGGGACCCGTTACTCGTTCATCTGCTGTTGCAAAAGTTGGATACGGAGACATATAATGATTATATGGAGTCCTTGAGCAACCCTAGAGAATTGCCAGCCCTTGAAGAATTTTATAATTTCTTGGAAACGAAATTTACCACCTTAGAGTCTTCACGCAGAAGAGGCGACACAACTAATTATCAAAAGCCTAAATTGCCAAGCACCAACCAACAGCAAAAAATTAATACGTATTTCTTAAAAAATCATAACAATCATTATAAAAATCAATCAAACTCAAATTCAACTAATTATGCAACAAACACAAAATTATTAACTTTACAAACATCAAAGAAAATTACATGTCCTTTTTGTAGTGAAGAAAATCACGGGATTTACCACTGCAAAAAATTCATACATATGCCTCATAATACAAAACGCAAAGTAGTTAACAACTTAAAATTATGCCCCAATTGCCTTTACAATCATCACGGTAAACCCTGCATTTCAAACAAAAAATGTCGTATTTGCCATAATGATCATAACTCGCTGTTACACGAGGCATTTACGTCACCTGGCCCGCACGTGTCGGTGCGATCGTCATCAAGTTCAACGCCCGGCTCGTCCGCCGCCGTCATACCGCACAATCAGCAAGTACAAAGCAGCAGCCATGCACTTCATGATGACATATCAGAAATTCTTTTACCCACTGCCCTCATTCAAATAAAAGGAATTGATGGTGAATATCACGTCATGCGGGCCCTCTTAGACCAAGGGTCGCAAACATCCCTTATAACAGAGAATGCCGCACAATTGCTTAGACTCCCTCGCCAGCGGTGTAAAGGTGTGATCACAGGCGTAGGTGCCAAGGAAAACAACTGCAAAGGGATAATTACTATTGAATGCAAATCATTAAAAACTGACTTTGAATTTAAAATAGATGCATATATTATCAAAAATGTAATTAAAAATTTACCAAGTTCAGCATTCACGAAACCCGATTGGCCATATTTAGATCATATTTCTTTAGCGGATCCTGAATTCTATATAAGTCGTCCTGTCGATATTTTATTAGGAGCAGACGTTTACTCACATATATTATTAGATGGAATATGCAAATCAGGCAAAAACCTACCTACAGCACAACAGACGGAAATTGGATGGATATTGAGCGGTAACGTGAAAACTCTACAGTGTAACGTTGTTATTAATAATTTACAAGAAATACAAACATTTTGGGAGATCGAGGATATATCAGAAACACCAAATTTATCATTAGAAGATCAGGAATGCGTCAATTTTTATAAATCTACAACAATACGACGAAGCGACGGACGATACGAAGTGAGGCTGCCGATGAAATCAAATTATCAAGAAAAATTAGGAGAGTCAAAAAACAAATGTATAGCGCAGTTTTATAATTTGGAAAAGAAATTATGTAGACAAGCAGATATGGCGAACATGTATATAGCATTTATGGAGGAATATAAGTCACTCAATCATATGATATTTACAAACGGTAACTCGAAACCCCATTGTTATCTACCTCACCACTGTGTGATTCGAAACGACTCTACTACAACGAAACTAAGAACAGTTTTCAATGCTTCGAATAAAACATCAAGCGGTCACAGTTTGAATGACGTTATGTGTAAAGGGCCTACTTTACAAAAGGACCTGCAAAACCTTCTTATCAAGTGGAGACAGTTTGAATTCGCGTTCACAGCCGACATTGAGAAAATGTTCCGGCAAATCTGGATACACCCAGATGATCAAGTTCTGCAAAAAATCATTTGGCGAAAAAGTCCCTCCGAGCCCTTGCAGGAATATCAGTTAACCACCGTCACATACGGTACAAAGGCGGCTCCATTCCTCGCGATGATGACATTGCGACAGCTAGCTTATGACGAAAAAAATAATTATAAAAATAGTTGCGCACCAGAAGTCATAGAGCAGTCATTTTATATGGATGATTTACTTCACGGCGCCCACTCGGAAACAACTGCGAAACAATTGAAAGAGGATTTAATCCGTTTATTGCATTCCGGAGGTTTTAATCTGCGTAAATGGAAATCAAACTTGCCACACTTGGTGGAGAGCGCCACAGAGAGCAATGACAATAATCAAGAAAAATTCGAATTTAAACATACAGAATCAACTAAAACTTTGGGACTTCGGTGGGACCCCGAAAATGATGATTTTACTTTTCAAATACAAACAACTTTTTCTTCAACACGGCCTACTAAAAGAAATTTACTCTCGGAAATTTCTCAAATATTCGACCCTTTGGGTTGGTTGTCATCAGTTACTACAAAGTTTAAAATTATTTTTCAAATGGTTTGGGAAACAAAGTTGCGATGGGATGACCCTATTACAGATACTATTTTCAGAGAGTGGAATTTGGCTAAAAACTGTATTCAAGATATAAATCAATGTCGTGTGCCAAGGTGGCTCCATACAAAAGAAAATCAAGAAATAGAATTGCATGGATTTTGTGACGCAAGTACGAAAGCCTACGCTTGCGTTGTGTATTGCAAAACAACGGGTCAATCACCTACAATCGTGTTAGTCGCCGTGAAAACAAAATTAGCGCCCATCAGCAAAAAACTTACTTTACCTCGACTTGAATTAAGTGGGGCACTGTTACTGTCTAAATTAATTTTAAAATTAAAAGAATGCCTAAACTATTATGAAATAAAAACTTATTGTTGGGTTGACTCTCAAGTTGTGTTAGGGTGGCTCAATGGAGAAGCAGAAAAATGGAAGCCATTCGTTGTCAATCGAGTTAAAACTATTACAAACTCAGTACCATCTGAATGCTGGAGATACGTCAAATCAAAAGAGAACCCGGCGGACTGCGCTAGCCGCGGTATCACAGCATCAGAATTAAAAGAACATTCGCTGTGGTGGCAAGGCCCAGGATGGTTAAAGACGCATGAATATCAAGAACAAAACCAAAACCATACCTACACCACGAATGAAGAAAAAAGAACAGCAAACAAGTAAACATTACGCAATTATCGACTGAAAATAAAATCATTAATGTTCTACTGAGAAAATATAGTTCACTTACCAAGGTTATCAGAGTTTTAGCATGGGTGCGAAGATTTATCAGAAAAGAAAGAGAAAACACGGAATTTTTATCAGTTAAAGAGTTGAAAGAATCAAGAGAACAAATTATAAAGCAAGTTCAGCAAGAAGAATTTTATGAAGAAATTAAATGTTTGCAACAAGGCAAACTAATTTACAATAAAAGCAAAATATCATGTCTCAACGCAATGTTAGATGAAAACGGTTTGCTGCGCGTGGGAGGAAGACTACGGCATGCAGATATTGATCCCGAAATGAAGCATCCCATTATCTTACCAAGCAATACTCGATTAGCAGACCTTTATATAGTGATCAAGGTACTAACTTTCAAGGAGCTAGTAAAATTTTACAACAGGAATACAAAGAACTACAAAAAATATTTAATCAAGATTTTATGAAAGAAGTCTCGGAAATGGGGATTCATTGGCATTTCAACGCCCCCTCGTGGCCATCCGCAGGTGGGTTATGGGAGGCGGCGGTAAAAAGCTTGAAAAACCATTTAAAAAGGGTGATAGGTGAGCAAAGACTTACCTTTGAAGAATACGCAACACTGTTGTCTCAGCTGGAAGCATGCTTAAATTCGCCGCCTTTATGCTTACTTACTGAAGATCCAAGCGATTTAAACTTTTTGACTCCATCTCACTTTCTGTCAAGCGGCCCTATGCTGACAATTTACGAAACAGAACATGACCTAAGAACACGGTGGCACTTAACACAACAGATATTTAACAATGTTTGGAATCGATGGCAAAATGAATATTTAACTCAGTTAAATGCGAGAAGCAAGTGGACTCGCCCGCAAAAAAATTTAGAAATCGATGATGTCGTTATCATTAAGGATACTAACTTACCGCCAGGAAAATGGAGCCTCGGCCGAGTGGTGGAGCTACATCCCGGCTCGGATGGCCGAGTGCGAGTCGTCACGCTAAAAACTAAAAATGGGATTATCCAGCGCCCAATTATCAAACTCTCTGTACTGCCAGTTCATGAAACAAAGGAAGATTCATCTATATCAAATACAAAACAATCTGAAATAAACTTAAAAACAAACAAAGACAGCCCTAAAACTAATAAAATTAAAACTAAACAAATTAAATTTTCAACTCTATGTTTATCCTTATTATATTTCTTTATTACAATAATACCTACGTCGAGTGCCTCATTCAAAATAACTCCTATACAAAATAATAGCATATATTTCGACAAACTCGCCGATATGAAATTAATAAGAGACGAATGGAAGATAATTTCTTATTATGACATGAATCCATATTGGCAAGGAACAACAGCATGCAACGATTACATAAAATACTTAGATCGCCTTTGTATAAAAATAAAAGGAGATTCCCATTGTGACGTCATATCAATCCAACTACAACTTGAGTACTCGGGATTGGAATACAATAACCACCTGTTGCTTAGTCAACATTCCGGCACGCGCTAAGACAAGCGCCGACGCCGCGGCCTTCTCAATGGTGTCGGATATATTGCTAACAGCCTGTTCGGTGTACTCGACGATCTTTTCGCCGAACAATATAAACAATGAGAATCATTTGGCTTTACTTCTAAAAAATCAAACGTCTGTCTTAGAGGTTGAGTATAATATTTTGAAGAGGAATGAAGAATCTCTCAATAAACAACACAAAATGCTCAATCAGCTTTCCATGAACCTTGAAAACTTAGAAAATTTTCTAAAGAGTGAATCCGCAAAAAATGCTTTAATTAATGAATTTAGTTTGGGTGCAATAGCAGTGAGTAACATGTTAAGGCAATTAGAAACAATGCAGACTACATTATTAAATACCGTAATAGACGTCTATCATGGCAGGTTCAATTTTCATTTGATAAACCCAGACCAGCTAAGAAATACACTAAGTACAATATCAAGTCATCTCACTAAGGACGTTTCATTACCTATTAACAACCTCCAAACAGATTTTACAAGAATTTATCATCTATTAAAGGTCAAAGCAAGGATGTGCAGAGAATATCTAATATTTGAATTAAAAGTTCCTCTAATTACTCGGGACTCATTCGAAATCATGAACATTTTATCAATTCCTCGAGCTATTAGTAACTCGAACATGGCGAAAATAATACCCGTTGCGGAGTACGTAGCTATAAACCTACAAAGGGAATCCTACTTAATCATGAACACTATTGACATCAATTCATGTGAATACGACGGAAGTGAATTATACCTGTGTTATGTACAGAGACCTATTTATCACTTAAAAAATGACGAGAACTTATGTGAAATCGATCAAAATACAGGAAAATGCAAGATAACCATAAGTACATGCACGAATGAGTGGATAAAAATTAATAAAATAAACAAATACTTATATTTTTGTTGTGATGTATGCTATATTCGTGTGTTATGTGACGACCACGCGGTTACAGGACGAATGGAGAAGTCCGGAATACTCGGTATTGAACAAGGGTGCCTATTAAAGACCGAAAATTATACCATCTACTCACATAATGAAGGCTTAAGTGAATTACACATAAAGACTAAGTTTTATGCGTCGGAAATAGAACCAATCAACCATCTCATAAATATTAGCTTCCCAAAATTTTTTCATAAAAATTATAATTTATCTCACGATAAGCAATTAGATGACCTCAAGAAACAAATAGAGAATCTTAAAAGTAATGAAAACATACCAAATCAAATTTCTTATCACGACATTCATCATTACACTGTAATATATGTGATTTTGGGAATTACGTTATTCGTTGGAGTCATCTTCGTGATACGACGAGTTCGTAGCAAGCGGCCTCTACAGCCGGCGGTGGTGAGGGTCGAACAAGCGACTACTCAACCCACCACCAACGTCGAGCAACCCCTGCCGACCGGCAGCTCAAAGTTTCAGCCGATCAATTGTGTATATAGTGTCAGTGCGCGTAATAATGAGTGTAAGATCGAGTGCGTTACTGAAAATCAAAGTGAACACAAAATATATAGTGAAATTCCTAAACGTAAAGTGGACAAGTGTCTTTCACCAATCCCTAGAAAGACAAAGTTCATTTAGGGGCTCTAAATATCTAGTATAAGGACCTAATGGCTTCACCTTGTCTCATTATCATAATCATTTATCATTCATTATTTTTCTCTCCCCTGGGAGCATGTACGGTGCAACCGTACATATTGTAATTCATCATTTTTTCTCATGACGCGTCATTTATTTCATTATATATTAATTATTATTCTAAAAGTTAGGCTAGTTCGCATTCGGCAAGCAAGAAGCCCGGGCGTGCTCACATCATATATCATTTTAATCATTTTAATATAGCAGTTTATTTCTAATAAATCAAGCATTTAAAACATTCTCAGTAGACTTTTATCAATTTACATACTCTATCAATTTACATCTATCAACAACCCCCACAATCAGAATAACAAATAGGTTACTTTTTATCCTGGAAAAATGTACTGTTCCCGTGGGATAGATGTTTTTGTTTATTTGTAACGTATTATGTTCACAACATAGACCCCAAAACAATCGTTATTAAAAAAATTGTCTGTTTGTCTGTTTGCCTGTATGTCTGTTTGTCTGTTTTTGCGTGAGCGTTTCACGCGAAAAGTAATGTACCGATTTCAACGAAATTTGGTGAAGTGATAACTTCACCAAATTCGAGTCAACATTAAGGGTACCTTTTGATTGTATGTATGTATTTATGTATGTATGTATTCAGCCCTTTTTAATGTCCCACTGCTGGGCACGGGCTCCCTTCAATACGAGGGGGATCAGGCCATAGTCCACCACGCTGGCCAAGTGCGGGTTGGCAGACTTTACATGTCTTTTGAAAACTTGGTAGTTTCTCTCAGACATGCAGGTTTCCTCACAATGTTTTACTTCATAGTGAAGACAAGTGGTAATTGTGTTAGAAATAAATCGCACATGAAAATATCAGAGGTGCGAGACCTGGGATTTGAACTTGCTTCACTCGGTTTCCCAAGCGAGCACGTTACCACTGGGATACCACTGCCTAGATACCTTTTACTTCAAGAAAATCTTTCTTTCCCACGGGAAAATACAATAACTGGTTTTATCGAGTCCTCCTTAGAAACCTTCCGCTGGCTAAGCCTTAAGACATACATACATTGAAACAATATACTAAAAAATTGTTAGTCTTGAAAAGTCCTACAGAAAAGTTCCGAATTGTCTATCTCCTAAGTTACACTCGCAATATTTATTCTTATTTATACGTATAATAAAACTAACTTAGGCAAATCGATATGCGCGTTTCACACAAAAAGTACTCAACCGATTTTAACTAAATTTTGTATCGTGATAAAATTTAGTACTCGGGTCAATATTTAGGATACCTTTTACGACAGGCAAATTATTCATTCGGGAAAACACAATAACTGGTTCTATCGAATCGTCCTTAGAAATTTATATGGTTAACGTTGGCTCAACCTTAAGAGATCAAAACATTGTGCAAGAAAAGTCTTAAAAAGGTCTATAGAAAAGTTCTACATAATATATGTCTATCTCCTAGGGTACACTTGCTATAACTATTTTCATTATTATATATTACTGTTTTATTATACGTTATTTAGTCTATCTATACATATAATAAAACTGTAGAGGTCAGAAAAAAATTGCTAAAAACCGAGTCAGTTCTCTTCTTACACCCCGAAAGAAAAGAAATAGAACCAATCCAGTTTTTTCAATTTTTTTGTTTCTCTGTCTGTTTGTCTCTTTGTACGGGCTAATCTCCGAAACTATCGAAACGATTTAAATGAAATTTTGCATGATAGTACCTTATGTCCCCGGTCAACATCTAAGATACTTTTCATTCCAGAGTTTCCGTGGGATAGTTAAAAAAACTATAGTAACTTATACAGCTTAGTACACAACAACTTATCCTCCTAATTTAGTAAAATTTGGCATGCTGATACCTTATATTGCTGATCAAACAACAGGTTACTTTTCATCCGGAAAATTCATCATTCCGGAAAAATCAACGGTTCCCGTGGGATAAATCTGTTTGTGCTTTTCTAGAGGTGAACCCGAGCGAAGCGAGGGTGAGCCGCTAGTATTTAAATAAATCACAAAAACTTAATCGCAGAGCGGACCACGAGGATGGCGAAGTAGTGACATACAACCGCGCGATGCTGCCGCCGTACTACGCGCTGCTGCGCCTGTGCTGCCGGCGCTCGGCCGCCTTCGCACGCGCGCTCGCGCAGCACCAGAACATACACTGGGCGTTCCGCAATATCGCGCCCCACGCGCATCTCTACCCCGGCGCCGCGGACGAACTTCTGAGGTGATTTACTTTTATATACTACTACTCTACATTATTAACTGCCTCGGTGATTTAGTGACTACCATGTACGGCTGCAGATCCGGAGGTCCTGGGTTCGAGCCCCGGGTCGGTCCATCTCCTCCACATTTGGCTAGTCTCAGTGAGATTGCCCGCCATAGCCGAAATCGGTCAGGAGAACATTACATTACATAATATGTTGTCAACCAAAATATATATATTTCAATCATATACTTCCTGTCTCATACATTTATCTTTTGATAAAAAAATTATATTACTTTAATTTGGTACATTACCGTTGTCAATGCTTTGAGGGATTGACGATTTATGCCATTCCACAGATCTCCTAATACGGTTATAGAGATTTCCTTATCTTCTTTATAATTCCCATTTTTGTGGTTATATAAATTTGACTTACTAAAAGACTATTTTTATAAGAATATATTTAATAAAAAGCGTTTATGTAATATTTATATCAACATAATAACTACGTTCAATTTATAATCTAGGTTAGCGCGTATCCTGGCGGCGCGCGGCGGCACCGGCGGTGCGGGCGGCGGCGAGGGCGTGGACGCGCGCGAGGCCGCTGCCTTCAGGCGGAGCACGCTCTCTGCATATTTACAGGGTAAACTTTAATAATACTCACACATTTAATTCGTTTATTTGTCATCTTGTTTCTACATGTATTAAGAATTTTCAGTTATATAATAAAATAATTAATAAGTCTCATTAATATTAAATGTCTGCTCACCATTTAGACATTATTAAATTACATATTGTCAGTTTGATATTAATTCTATATTTCTACAGTTCTTGTTACATTTTTATTCAATTTATCTCAGGTTTAAACGGACGAACGTGTTGGACGACTTTGATATCAGCATTCTGCACGCTCGTCGAGAACGAGGACGATAGACTTTATGTAGTTTATAATGGAGGACTGCAGATGACTTTTGAAGTAAGTGTAAACAGAAAGTTCTATAATATTGTGAAGAAATTGTACTTTCAATTATAATTTGATCGAGAATTAAAAAAAAATCATGTCACAATTGTTGTTGTTTTATACTTTATATATATAATACTTTTGCTTTAAGAGGTAATGAGAGTCTGACATTAAGCTATAAAATACATAACAAAAATAAAAAAAGAATAATTATTATCCTGTACACGTATACGCAGGCTCTACACAGTCTCCACGCGGTGTACGTAGAGGGCGGCGCGGGCGTGGGCGGCGTGGGCGTGGGCGTGAACGCGAGCGGGGCGGTGCGCGCCGAGCTGGGCGCGGCGCTGCGCTGGGCGCGCGCGCTGTGCCGCACGCTGCGCACGCGCCGCGACGCCAAGGAGGCGCGCGCGCTGCTCCTCGCCTGCAAGGACTGGCCGGAGTGCGCGCGCCGACTGCTCACACTGCTCAACTTGCACCAGCGCACGCCCCGTCTGCCGCATGCTGCTCTCGGTCAGTACGACATTACAGTGTTTGATGCAATGAAATGGCCTCAAGTCCGAATTCTTCACGGTGACATAGAACATATTATATTTGTATATAGTGGCAGAAGGATATGAGCAAAAACATATGTACTGTCTTCTCCTTTCGTTTTCAAAAGGATGTAACGATACTTCGACACGGCTGATTAGAGAAACGAACATTTGATACCGCCAGTTTCCCAAATCAGGGCTTACTACTGAGATTTTCTTAACAGAAAACTTAAGAACTATATTTGGCCCGATCTAGAACTCGTCCGAGTTCTAGATCGGGCATAACCTTCGGCGTTTTAGCTATACATGCTGGTCACTGAGATATAAAACTTATCACAAATGTAGAATTCTTTTGAACAAAATATTAAAATTTTTGTTTTGTCATCATTAAAAATATTTTTTAAAAGTTAAAATTTAACATAATTTTAATGATCTCTCAACTCATGATCAATAACTAAGCATGTGGTCTCATGTGAAATGAGTCATCAAATATATGACTATCTTAAATGAAACGGAGCCAAAGTTTATCGACAATAGCAGACACAAAAGTGAGCAATAAGTGTGCCATAGGTGTGCTCCGCGAGCTGGTGCTGATCGGCGGCGGCGCGGCGCTGGGCGCGCTGGTGCCGCTGGCGGCAGGCGCGCACGCCGCCGCGCGCGCCGCCTCGCGCCCGCGCGTGCGCTCGCACTCGCACCCGCACCCGCACTCGCCGCCGCGCCCCGCCCTCTACAGGCCCTATCACAAATTTATCGGTTAGTACAGCGCTGGATTTACGCCAGGGACACTCGGGTCTAGTGCCCAGGGCTGCAAATTTTTAGGCGCGCCAAAATTCGAAGGATAAAAGAAGATCAAGTTATCGAAAATGTTTTATTTTTTTGTTATTTTCCAAATAATGAATATAAAAAAAATAACAAGGAAATTTTTTGAAAAATTGAAAACTATTCAAAACTATTTTCTTGCTTTGGTCAAACATTTCTGAATAAAAAAATTATATATCAAAGCTTTATCCATTTTATACATAATTTCTATAATGGGGCGGCATTTCTTACATTGCCCAGGGGCGGCGCTCAGGTTGAATCCGGCACTGGGTTAGTACATATTTTACTCCACTACGGCAAAGCCAAAACAGTTATGTTATTAGCATTCTATATATTATGTATCTTTCTTTCCATCTTGAATGAGTTATCAATCGATGTCAATATATATATATATATATATATATATATATATATATATATATATATATAATGCATTTAGTTTATTTAATTTACCCCCAGTTGGATTAAAAGTGTAGGAATTCTTATTTTTTTAATTAAAGTTATTACAGTTTCGTACTTTTTTCGTGTTGCATATGCTCAATATTTACAATAAATTTATAAATATTTTATTTGTATCTAGTGACACTAGATGGCTTTTGCATTTATAATATTACCACACCTCTGACGATGTTTTCCAACTTAATTTACAAATATCATCAAACCTGTACTTATTTTCGCAAAATTATGGACATTTTAGCTCATAAGATTTCTAGATTACATGAAGCGTTCTTTCTTTTGGTGAAACCATATGAAAATACATAGTTTCTGAGATTCTAGCCCGAATAATCACAAACTGGTCGCGGCGGGGAAAACTTTAATTTGTTATATGTAGTAATCATTATTCTCATAGAGTATTATGTATAAAAATGTGTTAGCCTTGAAATTAACATAAAACATTTAAAACAAATCTAAAAGAGTTTAATATTTTGATTTCAAAAGTCTTTTCAAAATCTATACTAATATTATAAAGAGGTAGTGTCTGTTTGTAATGTCACAATAACTGCTTTTTACGAAATGCATATGGAATTATATACGGTATTAATATAAAAACTCGATTTTTAAAAATTTTGTCTGTCTGTTCCGGCTAATCTCCGAAACAGCTGGGCCGATTTTGACGGGACTTTCACTGGCAGGTAGTTGATGTTATAAGGAGTAACTTAGGCTACTTTTATTTCAGTAAAAGAATTGGGGTTCCGATCAAAAAAATTAAAATGTAACTAGGAACGAACCCGAGCGAAGCAAGCGTGAGTCGCTAGTGTGTAACATAGCAAAACAATCCGCAGACACGTGCTGCCGCGTGGCGCGCAGCCAGCGCTGCATGTCGGAGCAGCTCGTGCTGCTGTCGGCGCTGTGCGCGCTCGAGGCCGTGCCGCTGCGCTTCAATTACTTCGCCGCCTTCTGGAGAGACGTTGCTGCGTCGCCGGTTTGTCTCATTTTACTGTAACATGTATTATGAAGCAGTCACAGCTTAATGGTGACGCATTTGCTTTGGCGCCAAGTGAAGAGGGTTCAAATACCAAGTCTCGCACGTATGATATTGTCATGTGCTAATCGTTCTCAACATGATTACCATTTTTCTTACGGTGAAGGAAAATATCGCGATTAAACCAGCATGTCTGAGAGAATCTAGCAAGCTTTCGAAAGACATGTGAAGTCAGCCAATGTGGTGGATTACTGCCTAATCCCCTGATTGTTTAACATATTGCATTAAATAAAGAAATTTATGTAGCGCTAGTCCAACTTGGATCGCGTTTGGAAGTTTACATAAACATTAATTTAATACGACGTGCTTACGGAGGATACATAATTGAATTACTGTTATCATCGATAGAAAATACGCCATATTCGTCTTCTGAGTGTTATTATATAATTATTGTGGTAATAAGTAAAATACTGTTTATGCTAATTAATTGTTATACGAATTTAAACATAATAAATTGTACAAATAACACTCAGTTTTCTAAATACACGCTTATAGTAATTGTATTAAATATATTTCCAGGCCGATGCGAAATTAGAAGAAATGCTGTTAGAGTGCAGCGTAGTAGCGGAGTACGTGGACGCGGTGTTGCTCGACGAGCGAGAGTCGCTCGCGGACCCCGCCATATATGACTTCATGCAACATTACTATCCTAAAGTAATTACATTTCTACAATATTTAGTACTTCTACGTTATGTGTTTCTTCTGGTTAATTTTTAAATTGGCTGAAATTAATAAAGAGATTTTTTAATTTAAAAACGATAATATGTTTACGCATAAATTAAATGTTATGTGAAAGTACAAAAGATGTAACGTATGTTGATGTTTAATATTTAATATTATTGTAGTTAAAAACTACAATATGATTTGGGATAGTGAGTATGACAAAGTTATATATATGTAATGCATTGGATGTGGTGTATTATTACGACAGACATTACCGGTATATGTATTACTTACGACAAAATTACATGTTGTGGGATGTGCATATTAATAAAAATATGAAATAGACATATTCAATGTGGTTCATGATGATATCTCGCTCTAATGTACGCAGCTGGGCGCCGCAACGAGTCCGAGCGCGTCGAGCGCGAGCACGGCGGGCGGCGGCGGCGGTGGCGTGGCGATGGCGGGCGGCGCGGCGCGCGCGGCCGAGGCGCTGGCGGACGAGCTGGCGGGCAGCGCCGCGCGCGCGCCGCTGGCCGCGCTGCTGGGCGGCGCGCGCGCGCTGCTGCTGCTGGCTGAGCGCGCGCGCCCGCCGCCCGCCGCGCTGCACCGCGCCGCCGCCGCGCTGCACCAGCGACTCATCAGACCCACCGGTCGGTATACTCATATTATATATGCTCACTACCCCACCTCTACTAATTCATACTGTTGTCTAAACAGGGGAATCGTGCGCGGGTGAGGTGCACACGACTATTTTATTTATTTTTTCTATGACAGTTGAGAAACGGTTTTAGGGTTGCCGGGTATTACTGGCACTTGCCACGAGATAGCATTAACTTCGAAACTACTATGGAAATTGGTACTTTTTACAACCCTAGCTTTAAACAGCATTTCTTACTTTATGCATCTTTACTATGTGATTTTTCCTACTATGCTACTGCAGACTTATCAAAAAATAATAAAATACGCAACCATGTACAATTGACGGTGAATGGATTTCTTACTTGCTAGTCACAAAATTAATATTTATGGACAAACTCATTGTTTAGCTTAAGTTAGTCACTGTACGATCCACTTTTGCTTCAGGAGACACTTCGTCTCCTTCTGATGTCACAATAAAACAACCAGTGATTTGGACCGTCATTTAATATGTTTCTCAATTATCCTTTTAGCTAATTCGAAAGAACCAAACGATAGCGTGATTCAACATACCCATAACTCCATCTATCAGCAACAAAATGTAAACTACGCACATACTACATATTTTTAATATCATTTCTTTTTGATGAAGAAAATAGTAAAAATAGGTGGGAAATTCAAAGTAGTTGAGACGAACGCCATTGGTCAGACCGAATATGACGTTAGAGTATATCTTATCAGAGTGATTAGCGATTTTATCGCTACAAATTGCGTCGTGATTTTTCTTCATATGATATACTGTAACGTCATGCCAAGCGCGCGAAATTGCGGGCGTTTAAAATATCCGTATCGATATAATAATGTATATTTTTTTAATTTCATACTAAATTTTAGTTTTTGTGGCTGGATATTTCTTTTTTTACAATTATATAACGATTTAAGCTATTGTATAAAAAATAACGCATATTCCCTATTGCTGTCGATAGTTCTGAATACAGCCCCTAAACGAATCTAATGGTCACGATTACTTTCTATGCTATTTATAACATATGCATCACTCATACATTTTTATTTTTTATCTATATAACTATATTATAAATGATCGTAAATAATAAATATAACAATATACACAGAAGAGGAAAACGGTGAGACGGAAGCGAGTGGCGCAGCTAGCGAGGTTCGCTGCCCGTCCGTCGACGGCAGCGACGCGGACGAGCCGCTCGAGGAATCGGACGAGTCTGAGGAAGCGGCGCCCGCGCTGCCGGATCTGCTGCCGCTGCTGTCGCACGCGCTGCGCCGCCTCCACCAGTTGCAGCAGCCGCCCGATGACTGAGACTTTCACACACACGCGCTATATATATAAGTACCGGCACGAGACGTCCGCCGCTCACTAGCGACAGTGTTGCCGGTGAGTTCGACCATATTGAAATTTTTTTAGGTATTAAATACTATACGACGTTTCGATATCGATATTTCGATTTTATATGTTTTATAAATTGTTCATAATATTACTTATTCACTGCCATATACCATTTACGTATTTTGTCTCTTTAAATTCATATATATTTACAATATAAATAGACATTTATGTGTCAAATTTATATTAATATAAACTTATGTACTTGTAACTTGGCACACATATCATATTTCTTTTCTATAATATGGTATACTGTGGCGCTAATAGATTTTTGTTTAAAAGGCAATCGCTACATTTTTTGTCGCTAAAGAATAAGCTACGGTCAAGCTTTTGTGCTCACGTCTCGTGCCCGTAGTGGAACTAAATTATTTAATATGGAGCACACGTACCTCTCAACTTTTATTATGCAAACCCTACATATTTCTATGCTCAGGTATTTTATTGAATTATATATGTATGTTTGAATTTTCAACTTTATAGTCATTGGTAATAAAAATATAATGTATAGAAACAAGATAGCGACCTACAAGCCAAAGGTACAGAACTAACACATTTATTTTTAATTGTTATACATATATATTAAAAAGTAATAATATAAAATAATTTTTTAAAATATCCTTTAATACCATTACGGTTTCTATTTAATAAATAAGTTTAATGATGTTGTCTGAGTTATAATTTAATAAACTTATTGTTTTTATTGAAATTAAATTATAATACAATTTTAAATGTTTTAGTCGTGTCCCTATCGTGTTAATATGGTCGTTTTAAACAAAAGATAAAATTATTTGTTAACTACACTAACATGTACTTAATCATTTTCACGTAATAAATACTCGGAGTTTATAAAATGTAATTTTACGTTCATACCGAACTGATAAATACATATTAGTACAGAGAACTAAGCTTTTCTACATGTTAAAATTATTTGATAATTTCAGCTAACTGCTATGTCAAAATGTATTGAAGAAAATCCACAACATTTAATTATATGAATGTTAAAAAATATCATTTTATCTGAAACAAATATATAATGGAAATTATAAACTTTCGTTTCGCAAGAAATAACTTCGTACTTTCAAATTTATTTCAAAATTGTGCAGCTAGCTTGTTATGCGTTATTTTTGTACACACCACTCTTTGAAACATTCCAAACGTCAATCATCACAAAATTTGGTCTTTGATACTCTGCTTTACAGGTGGTAAGGCACAGACTAACATAGATTTAAAACTTTTATGAAAAAATCGTTCATCGCTTCAATTAAAGTCACTTCTGAAAGATTGAAAGGCACGCAATTTCTTTTAAACTATTAGGTGTGACTTTAATATAATTAGGATATGAAAAATATTATTTATTATTTGTGATGTATCAATTTTTTCATATGAGACCTCGAATAACAAACCAGATAATCGAAACCTTTGGTTTGTTCTTCGAGGCGCATAAGTGGCTCAAGTTGTAATCTTAAAAACCTTTTTAGATGTAACGTTTTTGTTCAATGTATTATAGCAGTAAGATGTTTGTTTATAACAAACGATGCTTAAAGTAAATATGTATAGTCTCTGTTTACTATAACTTGAAATGATGACATTTCAAATTAATTAATGTTAGTGGTCACATAAGTTACATATCTCAGAACAGGGGGATTGAGAAATATAATCTTCTGTCATCAGGTGAATTTATTTTTATTATAATATCTTCATTTAAGTTTAATATTGTTTTATTTATATAAATAGAAAAAAATATATACTTATATATACGACAACAACTTTTTCTCAACTCCACCAATTTAAAAAAAATATATATTCCCACATATTTTCGAATAAACATGAATATTTAACTTTTCCACCATATAGTATATAATTTATGTGACCATTTTAGGTAAATTAAAATAACGAGTGTAACTAATACTGTATGTTAGATGTGTTAGTGGTATCGCTTGACAGAATCTCTTGGAATAAATTCAATTCATTCCCGGACGCGGTCATTATTATTAGACAAACATTATACTTTAGTTTTAAGATGTTTAGGTTAGGAATGATTTATTATTAGTGGTCAATTAATATATCTAGTGACCAAAAATATGTTTTTTAATGTGTCTACATTTTAAAATAACGATAACTTTCAAGCGTCGGTGACCATTTTTAATAGCATCCTTTATATATATAAGTGTCAGGAAAAAAGAATTTATGGATGCCTATTTTAAATTCGAGGTCAGTAACCTTGGAAAATAAGTTTTTATCAAAATTATAATTATGTTTCGGCTGTGAAAATTTTGTTAGTATAGGAATATGAAAGAGCTGCGTGAAATTTTTCACTCATCCAATTAGAGTATCCCAGTTCAATCAAAACTTAGATCACAATTTTATACCTACTGTAAGAAAATACCCGTCCAACGTCCAATTATTTCATTTGCTAAATTGTAAATCGAGGCCAGTACCACTTATTTATATTATAGTTGGATCTATATATCTTATCTTTAATATATGTCATTTTTTGTATATGTATTGACATAATTGTAATTTTTGTGAAACAAGAATTTCACAATATCCTCACTTTATTTTTGAAATTTGAATTGCACATTGAAGAAAAAAAATATATGTTTAATTCAACAAAAAACTTTATTAGTATTACAAAATATGGTTGTATGGCCACATAACTAGATATTAAATAACCCAAAAATGAAATACAGATGCATGTACAAGCAAGTTAAAAATTGGGGTTAAGTATGAAAGAATTATATTAATATATTAATTCGAGACAGCCGATTCAATTGCAGCCTACATATTTAGTTTTGAATGAGTGCATTATTTTTAGACTGAATTAGTAAAAGATAAAAAAACTACATTATTTTTCAGTAATAAAGATTCTGTCATGAACCTTTTAGAAATAAACAATGATCTTATTTTCATATAATCGCTAGAAAATGTATTCTTTAATTGAAAATAGGAAGTAATAGCACACTGCCCAGTTGTTTACACAAATAATAAAATATTATATAAGGTTTTACATAGTCTTTTGTCATAAGTAGGTAAAATGTATAGCATGCAAATTTTTTCTAATATATGTCTATTTTTTAACTAAAATGGTAACATTTATTGATCCTACAGCATTTTTTTTTTTATTATACAAAATGTTGTTACTAAAGGTGTGTGACATAGAAGTACAACAATCAACCAAATTTTTTTCTGATAAAACTAGTATAATTTAGTAAGTCATTTCTTTTTTCTAATAGTTCATTTCTAATACACAGAAGACAAATTAAAACATTATTAGCTTATTTTTACACACCTCTAGTGCTTATGACTTTATTACACATGGAAATTTCTGTCTCGAATATTTTACATACAACAATAGCTAACTAGGGAACAGAAAGCAATAATATTTCTCTGTAATTTATATGTTATATAACAATTGCTCTTAGCATATATTGTTAAAACAGTTTTGATTGTGTTGGTATAGTAAGGATCATTGTTGTTTGGAAACAGTCACTGTTCTAGAAGGGTTCTGATGTATTGTGGTGCTAACAATCTGAATCGAGTGACTGGTGATGGAGACAGAATATAGGTATTTAATTTTGTCACTTTAGAGCTTATTAATATATTACATTTAATATAAACTATGCTGTAATTATCTTTTTAATAACTTTAAGATCATTTTGTTTCCAATGAAGTGCGACATAAGCTGGCTGCTTTTTTATAGTGTTGTGGTTGTATCTGCATCAACTACTGGCTTGTAATGGTTATTTGAATGTATGTATTATAATTACTTACCTAAAGTGATTGAAACTAGAGTTTCGATCGAATATAACTGTGTTATTGAATTCATTTGTGAAAATTAAATAAAAAATACTGTAAATCGGACTCGAAAGCCAAAGTAAACAGTATTTTATAAATTATGTGTTTTATTTCCATAGAGTAATGTTAATTAGGGATGAAATAGATAGTTGTTTGACCAGATATCCGGCATCCGGACATTCTGCCTATTGTCACATTGCATGTTACAAGTTTATCTCTGGGAGCATTCAGGCATATTTGAGTGTCATTGTGATTTAGATTAACGTAATTCATCAGGTACCCTTGTTCTTCTTATGATATAAGTGAGAGTGAAGAAAATTGATTTTTTTTTCACATATTAATGAAATTTTTTATTTTCAGGTCAACTTAGAATTATTTGCTCCACAAATATTTATTTTCTTGCAGTTCATTAATAAATAATCACAGTTTTTAAATATCCTGTATCCAACTAGATATTGCATTACTATACAGAATCCAGTCAGATAACAAAATTAAGCCTGGTGTGGATATTGGATAGGTACCTATTTTGCATATTTTCTTTAAACTGTTAATTCAATAAGTTTAAAGAGCATTATTTTTGCTAATTCTTTTTTAATTTTTTTGTAATTTCATTAGGAAATTTATCTATCATATTTTGTACACATTCAACACAATATGTTTTAAGATAAAAGATGCTGCATTGTTTACTAATACATACAGTCTTATTACACATCACACAGTCTGCACCCAAAATTAAGATTTCTCCCTTTCCAGGAGGACTGAATGGGTCTTTCATTATATAACTAGGATACTTCAGTTCAATCTTGCGTGAAAAAGGTGGATATGTGCCTTTGTAGTGGGCTTCTTCAAACAATCCACATTGAGAGCACTTAAAGTCATAAACAACTTGTGCACATTCATCCTTAGGTTTTTTATCCATTTAACTGAAACAAAAGAAGCATGTCATGTATATTTAATATCTAGAATAATATATTAATAAATCTAGACATCTCATTAAATAGTTAATCATTCGTAAAGAATTATTACAATTATTCTTGCATTATAACTTAGATACATACATATAAAATTCTATTGAATATTTGAAAATATATGTCTGTTATTTTTATTAATCTATTCAATCTTTGATACTTCTTTTGGAGCTTCAAAGGGCCACCATGAAGGCTTCAATGGTTCAGCTGAATAATTTCCAACATTTAGGCTCTTTGCATCTAGAGCCTCTTTAATTCTAATAAGTCCTAATCCATAGTCGTTTATTACACCTTTCAATTTTCCTAATTTACTTTTTGGGTCTTTACTAGAAGATATTACAGAATCTTTTTCAATATCTTTAGATACAGTTTGAGTGAATTTTATTGGCATTATTCGTTTTCTTACAACTCCAGTGTGATGAACTCTAGCTGTCAATTCTTGACCAATGTAACAACCTTTGTGAAAGCTGACACCATGTAAGTAGTCACAATTAGCTTCTAATGGAAAACTAGTTCCTGGAGGTAGATCATCAGATCCTTCACTAACCCCTAATTTATAACGTAAGTATTTATAATCGTTCTCGTCATTTTCAGTAACATCCTTCCCTAAATTTTCAGTCATATGACTATCTTTTATATAAGCTGGAGAAATTATACGAAATCCTAATTCACTAAGGCGAGGATCTTTAAAAATTGAACTGTGATTTAAATTTGATATTTCATTCAGACCAGTAGAAGATGTAAATGCCCATAAATTAAACTCATTGCTTAAATCTTCTATTTCAACTTTTCTTTTCAATTTAAATATCTTAAGATGTTTTTGTAATAAGCTTGTAACATTTTTATCACATTCTATTAAAAATGTATCTTCATTATTCCATCTATAAATGAGAGTATCATAAAGAACTCTACCTTTATTATTAAGAAACATGGCATAAATGGATTTGGCACCGTCTTCAAAATGTTTCATGTCGTTTGTAATAAGTCCTTGGAGAAAAGCTGCAGCATCATGACCCTTTATTTTTATTAATGTGCGACTTTTTAAAGGATATAGTACTTTAGCCGGCGATACATCATGTTTATTACGTAGAAGTTGGTTTATTACATAACGTTTGCATAAAAGTCTATTTACCTGACAAGAGAGCATTATATTCCAAAACAATAACTTTAGTTCGGCAAATGTTTATTTCATTTCACAACTTCACTATTCTTTAAACTTTTATTTGGTAATTTCCTTTTTTGACAATTAGAACTGTCAGGTTGGCGTTGACATATTATCAAGCAAAACAGCTCACAGCAATTTTTAAGTCTCTGTCAAATAACCCTGTTTTCCAATTCCAGAGCATAGTGCCGTACTTTGGCGCACAATGCCGAAGTATGCTAATGCTTAACTGGAACGTGAATTAGTTTTCAAGTACTCCAGCAGAGGGCACTAGGTTTTTAGTTGAAAAAAATATATAACTATGTATATTATATATAATAATACATATCTACGATATTATCAAGTATATAATAAATATATAATAATATATAACTAATTAATATATAATTATATAAATAAAACAAATATTACTAATGTTAATGTAAATAAAATTTTGATCAATACCACCTTGAAGAAACCACTTCTCATATTTTCTGCTATTGAGTTGGTATCCTCGCGCGCATCACGCCATAGCAGTAGTGTTGACGAAGTATTAATAGTTTCACTATCGATAGTTTTCATCTAAAACGGCCCAGCCCTAAAATTTGATAGTATCGATACTATTGATAATTTATAATTCATTAGCAGCAATACTATCGATGGTATCGATATCATTGCTCTCCGATTAACGGAATACTATTAAAGTATTGTCGCAATTCAAGCTATCGATACTATCGATATTATCGATAACAACGATATTATTGATATGCTATCGATAATCGACTATCGATGGGCAACACTACAAAGCAGTACTTTTCAAAATGCTCGATTGAGCGGAACGTTGCTGTAGTTGAAACGTTCGAAGTTAGCACTATGGCGCATAATGCGCTTTAGTCCTGTAACAGGGGAAGTCAATAATGTCAATGCTCAATGATACCAACTCAATAGTCAATAGCAGAAAATATGAGAAGTATTTTTTCTTCAAGATGGCATTGATCAAAATTTTATTTACATTGTCGTTAGTAACATTTGTTTATATTTTATTTATATAATTATAAATTAATTAGTTATATATTATTATATAATTTATAATATCGACGATATGTATTATTATATTTTACTTTATTATAATATAGGGATGAATTTCAAATAATTCTGATCACAAATATTTTTTGGGTTGTATTATTATAACCGTCAATTCCGTCATTCCGTTTCGACGTAAAAGAAGGACAAATAAAACAAACAAACACACTTTCACATTTATAATATTACTAGCATTGCCCGCGGCTCCGCCCGCATTCAGATGACCAAAAACCAAATTCTTAGGTTTACATATCAGTATACTCCTACATTTCAGTTTTAGTATTTTTTCTCAGAAATGAGACATTTTCCCGCGGTAAAAAGTATCATATATGTTGACCCGGATAACCAGCTACAATCATACCAAATTTCGTCAAAATCCCTCCAGTGGTTTTTCCGTGATGCGGTAACAGACAGACAGACACAAAAATTCTAAAAACTATAGATTCGGCCTCTATATCGATAATAATGTGTATTTCAATAAGATTTTCCAAAAAATATTTAATGTACAGATTCGGCTTAGTTACAATTTTATTATATGTATAGATAAGTATGGATATACATATTAGATAGTTATATTTTTTTCTTTCAGCACTGAACCTAGTGCCGTCAGCTGGTGCACACTTTCATTTTTACAATATTTTTTAATATTTTTTGTTTAAAGTTAAAAAATATTGTAAAGTAATTAGTGCAATTTTCATTTTGTTAACTGTGGGTAGGCTGTCTGTGACAACTATACCTTCAAGACATGTAACACCTCAGTCTCTCCCATGACCATGGATGCTGTAAAGCATTCGAAACGTCGGGAACCAAAAATCAAAATAAATCCGCGAAATAATCCGAAAAGATATAAAATCTGCACTGCCGTATTTCTTTCTTTTTTGTAACCGTTTATGAAAAAATACTGATCTTAATTATTCCGTAATTCCTAAATGTAGTTTATAGTATAAAAATACGAACAACATCCATTAGAACAGATATTTTTCGCAGGATCACTACTCCATTATATTAGGTTTTCCTTGCTAATTTTAAAACAAAAATAATCTTCTTATTTTTAATTTAAAACATTTATTTAAATAAAAGCACACAGATTTACTTTAATATTAATATAGCAATACAAAATCAATACTATAATCTATTAATATATAAATTAAATGCGTTGTTCTGTTCCATACCCTTTTAAGTAAAACTTATAAATAATATCAACATGTTACATAATTAATCACAATATACATTTTTTGTTTTATGCACATTACACACGCATTGGTTTTAATACAAAATTGGCCAAATATAATTGGGCAAATAGTCTTTAAGGCGATATAATTGGCGTATTCGTTACGGTCATTTCAATATTTTCACCATTGGCCCGCTTAATAGGAGTCATTTGCGGAGATGTTGGCGCAGTGTCTTGACCTTGTTCTATAGAAGCAGTGACCAGTTCCGTGGTGGCAGTTGGTTCAGATTTAATGGACATGTTGTCACGTTTGGTGGGTGAATTATTCGAAATACGCCGACGTGAAGATTTTTTGAGGTAGGGAGTGATTTTCTGTGAAATTGAAAATTTTATCGTATCTATTATTTACACAATATTCAAAATTCAAAAACAAAAGACATACCTAAATCTTGTTTTAATTAACGGTCTTGATTTGATACGCATTATCAACATTGAATGGGACAAAATATTTATTACCAACATGCATTACTACTTGCAACCGTTGAAAGCATCGCTCAATTCTTACTAAATACTAACACTACTCAAGGCTAAATAATTAATTTTAAGTAAAAATCAAAATAAGTACAAATATTATTGTGTAGGTATAAAAAATTATTAAGAAAAAGTTATTTTAATAAAAAAAACCTATTACCTGCTGTGGATCCTTGAGATAAGCGCCAGTCCTTCTAACTTGGAAGTCTGGCGCAGTGAGGCACCGAGCAATGAACAAGGTGGCGGCGCAGGCCCAGCTGGCCCACACGCCCGCACTGGCCGCGCGCGTCGCTGCCGCTCGCCCACCAAAACCCCATGTTATATTCCACGAGCGGTCCAGATAAGAATTCACCGCTGAACAACTGGAAATTGAAATTAGCATAGAGCCTTGTTTATTTAGCCTTGTCTGCATATATGTATGAAAATTGTAGTATATAATTTTATCAGAATTATGTACTTACGTTGTAGCGTTTGTTACATTATAAAAGGCTGAACAGAATCCGTAGAGACCCTTACTTGTGCTTGTAAAACTATACCCAGTGAGACCAACCATTACTAAAGCAAATATTAAAGCTGGTGTCAAAATTCGCCAAGGTTCTTGGAGTCTGTAATGAAATAAAAAAACAAACATTACAAAATACATCATATTATAAATTATAAGATAAAATGACCAAAAAATTTTATTGTTAATCAAATGGCTAATTTTAAGAATTTTCCACCTCGCTGTCGTCGTCATCTGTTTAGATTTTTTTAATCTAAAGTTGAAAATTTAAGTCATAATTGACCGATCGTAAATTTTTCACTTAGGAGTTAGGACCAACATTTTCATAACTTTCATCACAGTTACGAAGCTGATTATTTTATTCATAAAAGTTCTACTTAGGAAGATTCAATTGCAAAAAACAAATCTCGACAAAGTCTCCTATTTTTCTTTAGAAATTTTTTAAGTTGGTCAGGTCGAAAATTCTCAAAAATTCAGAAAAAAAATCATAGCTCATAAACTATGAAAAGTCGTGTAACGTACATGGGAGTGATTCGGATACCCTACGATACGAGGGACCTAAATTTTATTTTTGGACGTCAACGTTCCGACCATTCTGTATATGTATAACAACACGTTGAGTCTTATCGCAAGTGAATTCGAAGGTGTGATAAAATATTGAGTTCAAGTTTCAGGTGTGGCGTCTACGATTATAATGTAAAATGACATCTTTAAGCGAATCCAACAAGATATTTTTCTCAATTAAACATTATCAATTTTACTTAAGTATTATGAATCTTATTTAGTATTTACCCAGATCTGGAATAGCCACCACCAGGACACATAGTAAAGAATGTGGCCCACGCGGCTGCAAGGATCGTCGACATTATAGGCATGTATTCGGTAAATTGGCAATCGTTATCCCAACCGAATAGAGTTCGAGATGTGTCTAAAACTAGACGATGAGTTCCATTACCTGTAATAATAAGTAATTCATAATTAATTTGATAGTCTTCCTCAATATCAAAATATGTACCAACAATGCAATAAGTAACTTATATTTTTAATAACCCTTTTGTTATCCTTAACTTTTTTAATTTTTATTAATAAGTAGGTAGTTTTTAGAAGTATTTTTCATGATTCATAAATTCCGACAACGCTACGCAATTTTTTGTTTTGCTTATATTTAGCCGGCCGCCTTACTAATTGTACAAAATTATATCTGAAACATTGACTGACACTTGTTTTCACGAGTTGATAGTCATATCCCAATATGTATGTATGTACCTAACATACGTGTACAGACCTCGTCATATTTACTACTGTTTATAAATAAGTAGGAGTATAGACTATAAATACGTAGGCGAATGCCAAGACAATTTATATGTATTACAAAATTATAATATATTAATTATGAACTTACTCGTTATTATGTTAACATCATTTTCAATCACTCCTGTGTCCGTGTCATTTTGAGCAGTACTATTGATATTCGTTACATCTCTCTTCACTGCTTTATTTTTGTCGTCATTAATGTTTTCTACTCGGACGGAAGAATTTTGAGCATTTTGTTTTGTAGTATTTTCAGATCTTGTATAATTTTGTGTCACATTTAAGGAACTGGGTTCAGGTAAGTCTATGAAATGGAATTCCAATTCCCGAGGATATAAAACACAGTTGTTGTCAACCAGTTGCATAGTATTATGAAGGAACACATAATTTAGGATTCCAAAGATTCCAGCCAGAGCGTAAAGTATTAAATGCCATGCTGTAAAGAGGAAAAATTGGATAAATAATTCTAATATAATATGGTATTAAAATGTTAGGATGACAATTGATAATAGAGTTTAATTTTTATTAATGTTTAACATCACTCTTCCAGCCTCAACTCAACAGTGACCACAGCCGAGCGACCTAATTTCCTAAATATTTATCTAAATCATGTGGGATATTATATTTTTAACTTTTATCATCGGCCAAAATAAATTTGGTTATGGCCTATAAAATCATTTTACAGGGTTATGCTTATTACTCCAGCTGTTTATATGTACGAACAAACAAGAACTTAGTAACTTACGTTACGTATCATACATTTGATTAAAGGTATTAATAGAGTTGGATCAAAGTATTTATATAATTTCAGTTATAAAAATTGGTAAATTAGGTAGACTAGGACATCAAAAATAAATTATACCTTTCCAAGCATTGAGATGTCTCGATGCTCTTTCTTCCAGCTCACGATAGTCATAAAGAAGTATTGTCATCTTAACTGTTGTTTATCTTACATCCATACTGTAACATTATGTATACCTATTTATAAAATTTATAAATATATACGATTTTCCGTATTCTGGACTTCATCAGACTGATGTCATGTTTTCATAATAAATAAGTAACCTTTTGGAATATCCCATTTACACTTTAATTATTATTTTTTCTAAAGCTCACTTATCTTCGCCCGCGGCCCCACTCGTATGGTTGATAAAAATAAGTAATCATTGATAAGAAGTCTTTGTGGTAATTTAGGCTATCCCTTTCGAATTTCATTCAAATCTGACGAATTGTGGAGACGTAACAAACAAACAGACTTATAACGATAAAATATCTAAGAATAACTATCTATACGAGTATATTACGTCGTATATCAAATTCTCAGGTCGAAAAATATTCGCTATCAAAAAAAAAAGAATTTAACGGAAAAGACTTTAAAATCACCAAAAAGCAATTATTCCACTTTTAAGGGGGTTTATGAAAATCGAAGAACAATAATTAAAAGGTTCACAATTGGCGAAAATACCAAACGCTATACTTCATGCAATGTCAGTAGGCTCTTTACTTTGAAGTCGGTCAAAAAGTAGAAAACTTTACTTTATTCAAACAATATTAAATAGGTAAATATATTTGAATTCAATTATTTTGCTAAGTTGTCTGATAATTTCAATTACATTTCAATCAACGTAAATAATAACCCATTAACTTAAAAGCGTTAAGAAAGATATCCGATTATTGCAATGTAAATTTTATAGTTTTTGTTAAGCTATTTTTTCACTTTTTCATTCAAAAACATAATTTTTATATAAGACATTATTAAGTAAATATATCTTCTTTACATTAAATATTTTTTGGAAAATCTTATTGAAATTTATAGACATTATTATTTATTATCTATACAGAGAATCTATAGTTTTTAGATTTTTTTTTTACCGCATCACGGAAAAGCCACTGGAGGGATTTTGATGAAATTTGGTACGAGTATAGCTGGTTATCCGGGTCAACATATAGGATACTTCTTACCACTGGAAAATATCTCATTTCTGAGAAAAAAAAATACAAAAACTGCAATGTAAGAGAAGAATTTGGTTTTTGGTCATCTGAACGCGGGCGGAGCCGCGGGCAATGCTAGTCGATATATATGACAGCGATAAACTTAAGCTGCTGAATCGGGAGATTATATAGTAGGCTATACAAATTTTGTGGCCAAATCGACCTCTACAAGTGTCAGTTTCTAGATTTTTTTTACAATCCAACGACTTAGTTAA
The DNA here is from genome assembly GCA_921882275.1 of Brenthis ino. Classification (NCBI taxonomy): domain Eukaryota; kingdom Metazoa; phylum Arthropoda; class Insecta; order Lepidoptera; family Nymphalidae; genus Brenthis; species Brenthis ino. Next base: position 13,887,772 of record OV170227.1, on the reverse strand, counting down.
GATTGAGTATACTTCTGTAATAAGGCGGTATATAAGGCGGGATAAAGTATCTAAGGCTAAGCCTTAATACTACCTACTTACACAATAATGTACTACTTTCCCGATTTCAATCGTAAATATTTGCCAGCCATAATTTCTTAAACCAATATTAAGCAAATTGTTGAAAAATGTGTCTTAGTTGTGAACCATATTACATGTTGAATTGTTTGTGTGTACCTATATAATAACATTTAGGTATGAAACTTTAGGTAACTATGAATCTTTTTAATTTCTGTAAGACAAAAACAGTTGCTGCTCTAGACTCCAGCCTACTAAGTCTGCTGGTAAATCCACCACTGTGTCATAGTATAGAAAAATAATTTCCAAAAATACAGGGGATCCGCCGGGAATACTTGATGGTGGTATAAATAATGCCTAAATGAAGATATTTATTTGACCTAGTCATGCTATTGGAGTTTAATTAACGAATTAACTTTAGTTTTGATGTTCTTATTCCCCGTGGGCTTAAGTAGGTTATTTCTTTAATGTGCTGCCAATAGAGGATTACTGTTTAATTCTAATAATTTGCACTAATAGGCATTATAAATACTTAGGTAAAACTAAACTCAAATAAAATTTGGTTAAAACGATTCTAAAATTTGTTTCACTTAAAGTACCTAATCTACATTATTCAATGCAATAGAATGAAGAGTAATGGTTCATGGAGAATATTTAAGTACTAGCGACTCACCCTCGCTTCGCTCGGGTTCGTCCGTTGTTGTTGTTGTGTCCCGTCCGCTTGTTTCCCAATACAAAATTTCATTCCCATTTTTATCCCCTTAAGGGATGATTCTGGGTTAAATAGTATCCTATGTCCTTCCCAGGGTCCCAAACTATCTTCTTACCAAATTTCATTTAAATCGGTTCAGTAGATCCAGAGATTACCCCCTACAACGTCACAAACTCACAATTCACAAACTTTACCTCTTTATTATATTACTAGCGGCTCACCCTCGCTTCGCTCGGATTCACCTCTAGAAAAGCACTAACATATCTATCCCACGGGAACCGTTCATTTTTCCGGAATGAAAAGTAACCTGTTGTTTAATCGGCAATTTATGGTATCAACATGCCAAATTTTACTAAATTAGGTGGATAAGTTGTTGTGTACTAAACTGTATAAGTTACTATAGTTTTTAACTGTCCCACGGAAACTCTTTAATTTTCCGGGATGAAAATTAGCTGATTTGTTTTTGTCATGTATGAACTATATTATTGTAAAGTTTCATTAAAATCCAATCAGTAGTTTTTGTGTACTAAGCTGTATAAGTTGTTATAGTTTTTTAACTATCCCACGGGAAACTTTTTAATTTTCCGGGATGAAAAGTATCTAAGATGTTGCCCGGGGATATAAGGTACTACCATGCAAAATTTCATTTAAATCGATTCGGAGATTAGCCCGTACAAACAGGAAAACAGACAAACAGCTCGCTCGGGTTCGTACATACCTATGAATATGTTGTATTATCTCTTTAACCATTTGTCCAAATTATATGCAGTAAAAGGGAAAAGTCTTTTGTTTTAAACATTTTAGACGATAAATTTACTTATTTTGATAAGAATTCATAATTGTTGATAATATGACCAATAAACATGACCTACCGACTTAAATTATTTTTTTAATATAAAAAACTACTTTTTGTGACTTAAATATAATAGTTAGACATATGCTGTCGCTGACTTTTTTGTAGGCATTATTAAGCTCTACAACTTTTCTCTAGAACATAATCATATATCTCTCATCATTAAGGCAGCGTTCGTAAGAAACGTTTTCGTTCGACCGTTTTTTCTCCGACTTACTTTGCAAATCCGACTACCACGAAAAAGACTTTTCATTTTTCAGGTTAATATATAGCCTATGACACTCAGGAAGAACGTGGCTTTCTATTGGTAAAAGAATTTTGAAAATCGGTTCAGTAGATCCAGAGATTACCCCCTACAACGTCACAAACTCACAAACTTTACCTCTTTATAATATTAGTTTAGATATTATAGATAATATTAGAAGTTTTTGAAGGATGCTCGTATTGCAGTTCGAATAAGCGAGGGTGGGTCGCTAGTGTAAATATTTAAATTTAATATGATGTAGTAACTTTGTAAACAAAGCTCCGTTACGAGCGGACTATCCGTTTGGGTACAACATTGTGTACGATAAATACGTAAAATGTAAATACCTACTTAATGCATTACATTGAGTAAGTACATCTATCAGACTCATTATTTAACATGACAGTAATAAAGTTATTATTCTCGTCACAGTTCGTCACACCAGCCAAGGCTAATGACTATCATTTTTAAACTTAACCAAAGATTGTGGAAAAAAGGTATTTAAAATGTTTGCTATGGATGTAAATGTCTAAATTTTAAACATTCGATTCATTTAATGGCACCAGGTAGCCAATTTAAGAAAGATTTATTGAAATTCAGCTCTATAGAGACGAAAGGGGGTGGCTTTATATTTTAAAAGTGACACTATAAAAATATTTCCCAGGTAGGTATATGTAATATGTAGTAAATATGATTTTTGTTATACTTTTACACCTACCAATTATCTGCGCTTGACCTAAAAGTTGACTGGAGAGGTCATGGTATCTACACAACATAAAACTGATTAACAAATAAAATGTTTCATGATTTTCTCTCTCCATCTAAATTTTATAATTTGAGTGTATTATTCATTTTATTTAATTCAGAATAAAATAAAAAAATAGATTTAAATCTTTGTATGCGGCTTAATCCCGTCTAATTAATTATAGTCACCTTTTTTAAATTGTTTTTTTATACGTTATACTTAAATTATAATGGCAAAAAAGTGTTGTATTTGATATACAATGATGTGTTGTCCTTCTCTGTTATGAAAGCAACAATTCTAAATGCTATAGAAATATGTATATGCTCTTACTGTTCACCCTAATACCACGGTAATATTACATACAGTATTCCATCTTCATACAAATGGTCGGAAATCGAGTTATACCTACGCGCGCCGCGTTCGGTATACACTCGGTAGACAACCGTGCGGGGCTGCCAGATCGTATAATTGAATACGAAAATTGTATAAGGTGTTTATGTTATGTAACTTTTATAATTTGATACAAAAATAAACATTTTATTCCTTCCGTAACTTCGCTAATGTCAAACAAAAAAGTATCGAGACATCGTATGTTTTAAAAATAAAAATTAATTAATTAAATTAAAAATAAAAATTAAAGTATTTTTAATTAAACTTTTTATCCGAATGCGGATTCTTTATACTATTAAATTTAACAATAAAGCTTTTCGTACGTCTCAGTCGAGGCGCAAATATTTTCAAATCTCAAATTTATAGCAGCCCTGTCGCGTGGGGACGTGCCGCTCGGCTGTAGGTAATTATTTAAAGGACAGGCCCGAGTTGGAATACTGTTTGCATTACATTACCGTGCTAATACCTATTAAGACTTTTTTGTTTCTGCCATTCAAATTTCAAACATTTTTTAACATATTTTAAAGACTTATGATACCTTTAGTTTATTATTAATCACTAGCTACCATACCATATTATTAGTTACTAGCTTTGCCCGCGGCTCCGCCCGCGTTACCACCACTACCACTAACCAAATTCTTAGGTTTTACATACATATTAGTATACTCTTACATTGCAGTTTTTGTATTTTTTTCAGAAATGGGACATTTCCCCGCGATAAATTATCCTATATGTTGACCCGGATAACCAGCTATCACCATACGAAATTTCATCAAAATCCCTGCAGTGGTTTTTCTGTGCGGTAACAGACAGACAGAGAGACAAAAATTCTAAAAACTAGAGATTCGGCCTCTGTGTCGATTATAATATTTATTTCAATAACATTTTCCAAAAAATGTTTAATGTACAGATTCGGCTTAGTTACAATTTTATTATATGTATAGATAATATAATTATGTACCTACTACTACAAGGTTACCTCTTTCTTGGCTTTAAGCTAACTATAACATATAACAGTGAATATCTACTTACTTTACTAAAAAAATTACAATATAAAGGTATGTATTTGATGCTAGTATTTAGTACTTAATTATGTTCATCTCGTCTCGAGAGACGTGATCTCGTCAACTGTATGACGTAACTAGTTTACCTATATTCGGCAATCGGCTTAGTACGGTAACGGTTTCACATTTGGCTACACAATACTCGATGACTGATCCATTGCTATTTACTCATAGATTTTAATCTCATATCAACTAATCAATCAATTACCTCCACCCACGGTAAAATCTATACAGATAAATAAAATTGATGTGTCTGTTAGTAATGTCAAAATAACAGCTTTTTACTATGGAATTATATATACGGTATTTATTAAAAAAACACAATTTTTAAAATTTTTGTCTGTCTGTTTGTTCCGGCTAATCTCCGAAACGGCTGGGCCGATTTTGACGGGACTTTCACTAGCAGGTAGTTGATGTTGTAAGGAGTAACTGAGTCTACTTTTATTTCAGTAAAAGAATTAGGGTTCCACTCAATAAAATTAAAATGTACCTAAGGACGAACCCGAGTGAAGCGAGGGTGAGTCGCTACTATATGATTAAATTCGTTTAGTTTCATTACTGTCGACTATAATTAGATCACAGTAATCTTGCTCTCGACTACATAGGTAGGATACACATAGGTGTATCTCGCAAGATTATTAGTAAAGGTTTATTGCTTTAATTTTATACTAATAGATACCACATGGTTTGGCGCCTGGCGGTGCTGTAGGTATCCTCGGTACGCGAGTGGGACTCCCACTTGTCCGATTTCTTCTATCCAAGATGAATTAAATAATATAAATAAATCCATTGTATGACACAACCACAACCGATCACACACCACACTTAACTTTTTTGTAACTTATTATAAATATTTATAATTTAGGTTTAGGTACTATTCTTATAACTACTGTGCCATTCCTTATAACTAACTAGGTACATACATATCTTCCATAGTTAATGATTATATTGTGTTTAAAAGCTCCTTCCATTGGCAGGTCCTAGTAATGCCTGACTACTATAGCAATCATATTTAAAATATTTATGAGCAAATAAGTATAACAAAGAGAAAGTTATTGTAATATTTTTATAAATTATGTATAATATATTTTTATAGATTATATTTCGTACTAGCGACTCACCCTCGCTCCGCTCGGGTTCATCCCTAGTTACGTTTTAACGCTTAGTCACAGATCATAAAATACTTATACTAAGTTTAGGATAGACTTCTCAGAGATGAGATATATATTTCCGCAGTAAAAAGTATAGTCAACATACCAAATTTCATCAAAATTAGTCCACTGGTTTTCTCTGGTTTTAATATTTTAAAATTTTATAACAAAATGAGTGCTTTAAAATAATGTTCACATCATAAGTTGCTAAAAAACTATTAGTTGGTGTTTGAATGTTATATAATTTATGTTAAAAGGATGCTATGCAACAGTTAATATGTTTAATAAATAATTAAGTACAAAATTGATAGTTTTTTTTTAAATCACCCGTTTATGTATGGGAGACCTATAACGGTAGTAATGGTATAAAAATATAACAGTGCTTAAGGGTTAAATACATAACTAACTTAACAAACTAAAAGAGGTACTTACCTAGCTAGTACTTTTAAATAAGTTTAGAGGTCTCCTCTAGTGTGACGTAAGCTTTGGCGCCTTGGAGACGTATAACTTCAAGATTGTGTCATACAATGGATTGTTAGAAATACCTAATGAAACGTATTAATAGAAATCGTATATAATATTTTTTTAAAACATCAACAACAAACTTATAAAAGGAGGGTCAAGAGCTCCTAAATAAAGAACAAACAATATCAAATTTAAAAACTACCAAGAACCACTAAAATAAACGTATAAACGATAAAAAAAATATAACTAAACTTATTAAGTAGAATAATACTTATTATTAATTTAAAACATATTATTTATCATTTACATCATGTCCAGTGATTCTCAAATTATAAGTGTTAAACTTAACCCTTAGTCAAAAAATGTTATAAAAATATATATTCTCAAATCTTTTGCGTTATATTATACGTTCGAGAACTTTTTCCATACAAAATACGAATAAAACAATGCTATTTATTAGAAAATATATTATTTATTTTTAAATTACCTGTTTGATTTACATTTTTTTTATGTGCATATTTTTTTAAATGCTCACCGATTATAAATGAAATAATATCATTCTTCATTTAGTGTTTTCAATATATTTATAAATACTATATATTTTAAACACAAATTGGGGAAATTATAGATCCAATTCAATATTATAAAAAACACAATAAATCTAATCCAAAGAAGCTTAGTAAAAAAGATGCAATCGAATGTTATGTTGCTAAATATTTTAAAAATATTCATTCTTATCAAGAAATTGAATGTACAAATATACTATAGTGTACGAACCTTTTTATCAACAACTTCCACAACAGCAATTTTATTATTTCCGGCCTTCACAAAAACAAACCATTCACATTTTATTTATGTTTATTATTATTTATACACAATTACCGGATTGTATTTAGAAGTTTGGTTATAACTACGGTCTACGTATTTCAACCACAGAACGTAGCAATATACTCTATGGGTCTGCGGCGACTGACTTCGTCAAGATTTTGACTCGCCACATACGACATTTTCACTATGTGCCAGAACTCGCGTCATGAACGAAAGAGATAGAACGAAAATACTTCAAACTATTTGCGTCTCTTCTTATACACTTTGAATGTTACAATATGTAGGATAAAGACGGCTATATACATGTATGTAGCCGCAATGTTTACGTGACGTAACCATATGATCTCATAGCAACCATTTTTATTTTTTAACATGCGCACTAACATATTAACTTGATTGGAAATTATTTTAATAATTTGTATATATTATTTAGCATTTCTAGCATATGATATACTTATATATATACATATTACATACATATGTATAAAGGCCCACCAGTACATCTTTTCCCATAGGTGTCCTTGTATTTATTAAAATTTGACAATATGTTTCTTAATATTTTATAGTATATTTCAGATTAAAACTACCATATTAATAAAGTAATTATGAATGTGTTCTGTACTTTTTAATTTCTTTCTGTATTCTGGATCAATGTTGTCGCTGGGATGCTGTGGTAATGTATAATTGGATCAGACATGCGCAATATGCTAAGAATTTTCCTTCTACTTTGTATCAACAGTGGTCAATTCTGTTTTTTGCATAACTTTCAATCAAGATCCTTCTTAATTCGCTGTTTATGTTGTCATAAAAGCATTTTTAATATAGAAGAGAGTAATAAAACGTTCTTAATACAATACATTCATATATTATGCATGGGTATAAGTGCGCTAATTAACAATAAACGTTGAATGACTACATATACATATATATATATATATATATATATATATATATATATATATATATATATATTTGGAAGTTCTATTTGTGCATAAAGGATACAGTTGAAAATATAAATATTATTAAACTAACATACTTGGTTAACTAAATTTCGTGTATACAATACACAATACAAATCGTAGCAATTATTAAAAAAATATCACATTATGCTTCTCTCCTTCAGTCATTCTAAAGGAATATCGTTCATTCGACTACAAGGAATAAAAAAATTACTGTTGCTTAAAGTAGTTAAAGTTGTCTTTATAAAAATATATACTACAGAAAGCAGAAAACAAATTCAGAAGATACAAAAAATATTACAATCCATCTATAATGCTCGTAGAATTGGTAAGAATATTTTTACAATCTGTTCGATTTCATTACGAACGTTAGATAAAAGAAATAAAAACAGTGAGTTTATTTGACAGAACTGATGAAAGCCAAAATGTATATTAACTAAATATAATTAAAAAGTATACGAAGTTTAAAGTTAAACTGGTTTTGGTAAAATTTAAAAATTTTAAAACTTATTTAACTTTTAAAATGAAATAAGTTTTAAAAATTTTATACGAACATTTTTTTTGTGTAAAAATATAGCTACATTATTGATTCACTTACAATTATGGATTATAATCAATATACTATATTACGATATATTATGATATAATATAGTATATTGATTATAATCCATAATTGTATTAATTATAATAATATAAAATAAAAAAACGTGATCATGTCTCAAGACTTTCTGAATCAACTTATTAAAACTGAGCGAGCTTATTCTGCTTAACCATCTTAGAACACCCATCCTTAAGTTGATAACTGGAAACTAAAAATATGATGACGGAAGACGGACTATTAATATTTTTTCATTTTTCTCTGCTATGTACAGTCATATAAACAAGTACCTAAAATAAATGAATAAACTCTGCAATTTCTCTTATATTTAATAAAAATAAATTAACAAAAAAAAAATTGACCGGAATTCAATAATATATTTTTATTAATTATTTCAATAATATATTTGGACACCACCCACTACGATAAGTTTTAAATGCAATATTGGACCTCCCATTACGTACATTTAAAACTTTAACATATTTGTTATTTTTGATGTCTGGACTTCGGTCCATAGGTTGGTAGCATGTTTTTTTTTGAAAGTGCATACTGTTGAGTGTACATATTTGCGAGGTAAAAAATTTGGTGAAGATCTGATAATCGTATCGGATATAGATGACAGTACAACTTACACAATGGATCAAATATTAAGGACGATCGATTCTAGAGATAACAATTGAACTCGTTAATGTGTTTATGATTATATTATATTTATCAAGTGTAATATAAGTACAATGATGATAAGTATTATATAAGTACAATGATGTTCTCCTGACCGATTCCGGCCACGGCAGCCAATCTCATTGAGACTAGCCAACTGCGCAGGAGATATTATAGTGCACAAGTGTACGCGCAGACACGAGTGCACTCTCTATTCCTGTCACTCTCATACTCCGGTGGGACGACTGCTCGACACGACCAGTGAGAGTAAAGGCGCAGGACCGACGGCTTTACGTGCTCTCCGAGGCACGGGGGTGAAACACCGCCAACTTCCCAACTCCGGGTTGTTACTGAGGCTTACTATACAGAAAGACTCAATAACTAAACTTGGCCCGACCTGGGACTCGAACCCAGGACCTCCGGGTGTGCAGCCGTACATGCTAGCCACTACACCACCGAGACTGTTAATATAAATATATAATATAAAATAAGTACAATAACAAATAATTTTCTATTAAGAGTTTCTCATGGTACCCGAAAATTTGTTACGTCCCACTGGAGTTTGAGAGTGAAAAGTATATTATAGAGTGAGTGCACTTGTATTGGTGCACAAACGTTTGAGTTTTAATATCTCCTATGCAGATGGCTAGTCTGAGAAAGGTTGGCTTTCATGGCTCAAATCAGTTCCTAACTGACTGACTATTTTCAAAATAATACGACATCAAATGTTGTTAACTACCTAGTTTGGCAGCAATAATTTTGTATTTTAAATAATAGAAAGATTAAATTTATAAATTAACACTTTGTTTAAAATAAAGTATAACCTTTTTTGTCAATTATCATGAACATTTACAAAATATTCATTATTTTACCTATAAACACCTCACGTACAGTATTAATAGGTAAACGAGGCAAACATACACATTGTAATCAAGCCAGTATTAATCTCGTATAGAATCCATGGCGGCTATCTCATTTTCAGTCATTTTTGGGTAAATGAAAAAAACTTTTTGTAGAGCACAAAGTAGTCATATTGTATTACTGGCCATTATTATAGTAAGTACTAAAGATTTAGGATACTTTTAAGACATAAATAATACTTTTACTTTTATTATAGCGTACCTATTTTAAAATCAAATATTAATATAGCCACCTTTGATACTAACATTTGAAGATTGCCGAATGTGATTCCGTGTTTATTACAGGTGGCCGCTTTTGACACCACATCTTACGAAGCTTACCTCTTTTGATTCTACAAATGCACTACTGTGATTGGTCGAGTGAGCATTAGCGCCGAGTTTGATTCTGAGTGCGCAGAAGATTGCCGTCTTTGAAACTAAACAACAATTTAACATAGCATTTGCAAGGAAAATAGCCGCATTTTGTTCTGTGTTGTCAAATAAAACCGTTTAATTCAATGTTTGAAATTTTTGCGTATAGATATCTCAAAAGTGCCAGAAAATGAGATGGCCACCTTTGATTCTATACGACAACTGTCAGTATCTGATAAGAAGCTTAACCTTCATGACCATTGATAAAATCTCTAAAGTTATTCTTTTTCGAAACCTGGACTTGAGTCCAGGACCTCACGATGGAACATCATATATGTGTAATTAAAAATATATTTATTGTTTACTGTACATATGGTTAACAATAATAAATAAAATAATTAGAATAGCAATCAGATTCAAATCCACCTTGGATAGGGTGGGTACTAAGTTTCCATCTTAGAGTTCTACGGTGGCCAAGTTAAATAAGCTCGTATATCTAATTTATGTTTATGACTTATCACATAAATACATATGTCAGTCAAAGGCAATACTTCGAAGTAGAATGTGGTTGCACTCTATACTAAATAACTAGTGTTATTAGTCACAGGCCTTCTTTAGCAAAATACGTATTCTCTTACACAGATAGGACACCTGTCCGATGTTGCTAGGCATCTCCTCAAACAGTCTGCATGAAAAAAATGCGCACAAGGAGTCACTCGGGCTGACTTCATAGTGCCAAGACATACAGCGCATACATCTTCTAATGTTGAAAGCTCTTCAGATGTCGCACGTCTAAATCTTGCAAGTGATTTTTGAGCTTCATTTAACTTAACGAGTGCTTCACCTAATCTGTGGCGTCCATGGACAATAACACAAATGTAAAAAATCAGCACTGCTAATCGCCAACGTTCATTCCAAGCAAGCGCCGGAACAAGAGGAATTGCAATTGCTGTAGTAATACCTCTTGCCCAAACCCCACAATAAAGTGCCTCCATACCTTCTAGAAGTTCCAACTTCAGTGCAGATAAAGCGATGGGCCACAATTCAAGAAATGTCTTCTCTGATAGAAGATAATACGTACCAGTTATGGCGGTATATAATATCGTTGGGCGAAAATGTTCTAAACCTTGTTCTAATCCTAGAGTAAGGAGAATAAAAGTCATCGTCACTATAAAGGTGACAGCTTTGGTCCATTCTAAAACAATCTTCGTTGCTGACATAGCAAGATGCTTAACTCGAGAATGACGAGTCACATTTACGTATGGGGACCAATCTTCTTTAGTGCAAATTTCGCGCACGTAGCTTACGGAGTATGTTATCACATTATAGAACATCAAGGAGTATAAGCACGTCAAACGTCCTCGATACACTAGCAGCCGATCACATGCAGTGAATATAAGCAGCTGGAAAAAAAACAAAACCTTTAATATATATTAACAATAAATATTACTATTTACTTGTACCAAATAAATTATTTTAATGCAGGAACTTTACTTTCTTTCTTTAGTGTTATATAGAGTATGTCTCCAATATTTTTACAGAAGTTTAAATTGTAAATACACAGCAAAATTGACTAAATCTATATGTTTAAAAAAATTAAAAAGACCTATATTATGTATTATATCTAGTGCTTTACTGGCAATAATTAAGACCAATAATGGTGTGAAGGGAGACAATTGTTTTTTTTTAGGATTTTAATCCCTTTGCTTTTATAATATACTAAAGTATCTAATACCTGACTAATCATAGTTGAAAGATTATTCATCTGCAAAAACAGGCGTTCTGCTCTATCGACTGGTGTGTATGCAGTTTTCAGGATTCCTAATAAGTAAGCGATAGGCGAATGAAGACGACGAGCGACTTCTGCAACAATATATAAAGTGTTACATAATTGTAATTTACCTACATTGATATTCATATTATTTATTATTGATGGGGAAGTGTATGACAATGCATTGTATAATTATAACGGACATAGAAATTCCTTTCTATAACGGACAAAGAATTAAGAGATTCAAATGCACTTGTACATTTCTACTTGGGCATAGGCAATAAACACACCTTCACATAATATGCATGTAAGTAAATAACGATAAGAAAGAGTAATTCAAACTGTTCTTATAATAAATAAATATGTAGGGATGTTTACACACAACACCATTTAGTTCCATGGTAAGCTGCGAGGCTTGTGTTATGGATACCAGATAGTTGATAAACTTTAAATACATACACATTATAAATATAAACACTCATGACGGGAGTACAAACATTCGCACAAATGAATGCTCCCAGCGGGACTCGAACCCGCGACCACTAGCACAGCAAGGAGGATCACTACAAACTGAGCCAAACGTGTCGTCAAATCTAATTTACTTGGCCGATTAAAATTTATCAAGGTTTTTTTCTAATTCAGACTATCATGCACACAAAAAAGTCCAACTCAAAAGTCAAAACCGTTTCTCAAGTTAGGTATTTCAAATTGACAAATATAATTACCTACATACATGAAAAAAACTAAATTTGTGTGTGATACTTATATAACTAATTTATTATATGTATAGACTAGGTATATCTAGCCTTATTTTTTACAAGATTTCAAGGTAACGGTTATCAAGAGCCTGTCAGAACGTATTGACCACTGGTTTCTTTTCCAACTCAAAGGACTTTTAATGATTTACATAATTATTTTTTTACTATAGAAAATAGCATAAATTTTCTGAATGGCTTTATATGATAAATAACCAGTAACAAGACGTCTTTTTATATTTTGTATCTTTTTAAATTAATATAGATATAGTAGTAACCTGTGCATTACATGGATTTAAAGTAACTACACGACTATTTCTTGGGTTTTTCGTTTGTATTTTTTTATTGTTGGTTCCCGACTATTCAAATGCTTTACACTTTATAGCATCAAGACCGCGAAAAAATGTGAAGAAAGTCTTATTAATTAAAATGTTCCCGTAAATCTAAGAGTGTATTGATCACTTTGTATCTAATAACATTTAGTAATGATAATATAAACTTTTCTCTTAAGAAGGTAAAATGTTTTGTTTTATTTTTAATGCTCTAAAATACACATGCATCCCAGCTTACACATACACACACTATTATGCTTCCTAAAAAATAGAAAATAATATTTTAGTACTGTATTAGTTACATCTTGCATATTGTTGATTACTTCATCTGTAGGAGTAGATATTTTTTCAAAGAATTATAAGAGTATAAAAGGACAACCCTTGCCTCACTGAAAATAGTTCAGAGCAGCCATCCATTGGTTTCAACTACAAAATTCCTCTCAACACAACATCTCTGGTAAGTTTTAAAGTTCGTTAGTTTTATTATATTTAAGTAGTAAAGCATACCTACATATATTTTATATAACAATATTATCAGTTAAAATTCAATTGTAAAACAAAATACAAAGGGAAATTCAAAATTTGCTTTCTGAAAACAAACAGTAAAACTAAGCTATAAGACAGCTAAAAGTCAAAAAAACATTAGTAATTGGACTGACGCACATGCGCTGGCGAAAAGCCAGTTTCCGTTGCTCCATTCAGCTTCTCGACAATGACCTGACTCTCTTACATAAATACATATGTACATGTATACAATTGTTAGACACCACGATATTTGATATAAACAATGCCAAGTCGTGTTTATTTGTAACCGAAACCTTAATCAAAATAAAAAAAGTAATTTTAAACACATTTTTTTATGAAATAACAATAGTTAATAATTAAGCTATTGAGCTTAAGAATTCTTGAAAATATTTTTTGGATCAATAAACAAAAGTTTTGAGAGGCGTTGACTTTATTTATAAGACAATCATTTAAGATATTTTATTATTTAAAATTCATGCAGGTTTAGCATTTTACAACTTTTATAACTCATAATATAAAATTATTATTAAACAATGTTTTAGTATCGAATATACAAGACAAGACGATGGCTTTGGGAATTTGGTTCACTTATTTTTTTACGACATTTAAATACAAACGACCCAGTTCTTAAAATACTACAAACCTCAATTCAAATTTATTTTTTCCTCAAATAATTATTATTTCTTTTTTTTTATAACAACAACTTATAAGAAATGGCCATTTATTATTTATTATCAACAGAAGTGACCATAAATAAATGATCATAGATGGTTTATTTTGAAGTATTTTCATAAACATCGGGGGCGGTAGGTCAGTTTGGCACACCCCTTGTTTACCTACTTTGATGCGACGTATGTTGGAATTGCGATTTAAAAAATAAACTTTTGAAATAAATATATAAAATGACAAAGAATTATTAATAAATGAAGCTTATTTTAGCACTGGCTTTTAGTTTCGCAATAAATAAAAAAATGTCCTATCAAAATATAGCTAACCTAGTTCATAATAGTAGGAAAAACATAAATATAAAAAAATATTTACTTACTTCGAGCTAGTTTGACAACAGCAGGATACCACCTAGCGGGATAACGATAGTTAACAGAGATAAGCAGGGGCAACACCAAACAGGTGTAGGCAGCCATCAACCACGCGCCACCTAGCGCCACCAATAGCCCTCGAGGTGCCCAGTAAGGCAGTAGGAACACCAACGAGATCAGCCATACTAGATATAAAGATTACAAACGGTTTAATCAGAATATCCAAGTAGTTTAGAATTTGTTTCAAATTTTCAAAGCCTGCGAGAAACTACTTGCGGTGTTGATACAATAAAATTGATATATTTGTTTAGTACTCAGGATATAATAGAAGTAAATAGTTATTTTAAATAAAACTATCTTTTCGGTTTTTGTCGCAGATTTATTTGTATTTTTGTTTCCCGACGTTTCGAATGCTTTACAGCAATCATGGTCACGGGAGAGACGAGACGAGAGAGATAGTTTTATTTAAAATGTCAAATATTCGCGTAAATCTAAGAAAGTATTAGAAGTAAATAGTTTTTACAATTATCTTTATGTTTAAATCGTATCATATAAGAATGGATGGATGGATTTTGAATTAATTTTTGATTTTAAGTCCCGTATAATTTTTATTTCAGGCAGTTTAGATCCAAAAACAGATTGATCATGGTTCATGGTTTTGGTGTTTGGTTATTTTGGACTTAAAAAAAGATATACCTAGTATGTAATACATAAAATACGTAGGGGAAACCACAAGCAATATCTAGTTAATTAACATACATATTTGTTTATTTTTGTACATTTACGAGTCTTATAGCTTTGCACAATATAGTATCTAATGATATAGAAGCAAATACATACCATGTGACTTTAGTCACGTTAGAAGCGAAATGTATATCTATAATGAATGCTCTACACTAATAAAAAAGGAAACTAAATATAAATGATTCTACTAATCGAAATTATTGATTTAAGTAGTATTTAAAATACATGGATGATATCATTTATGAATAAATACTTCTAAGCATACTTATAATATAAACAGATCACTATCGAATTTAATATTATCAAAAAAAAAATTGTACCCACCAATATTTGCAATCTTGTCCTCTGATTTGATAGTCTGAAACTTCGAGAAAGAATCACTTCTAATACGACCACGCACACGCGAAATCATTCCCATATTTCAGATAAATTATACAAACACTTCAACAATTTGTTTTCTAAAATTTATGTCTTTCTTTAGTTTAATATCAGAAAATATGTCTCTTTCAGAATAGTAACACCCGTGTTGCACGAATTTTCTCTTATGAATGCGCATTTCGCGAGTGGCCTATTGGGCGGGCGGCGCTTGCGCAAGCACTCGCATCGTACTTACACTGCTGTGCCAATATATTCAAATTATTTTTGGTTCCAAAGCTTTTTATTTATAAACAATAACAAAACTACAGTGAACGTACGCAGCAAGTCTCAGAGTCTTCGGAAATATCTCCGCGTCCATTACTCGCAGCATCATTGGAATGACGCTTAATTTTAAATTTAATATAGTGTCAGTGACTCGTGAAATCGAGTCACTTATTTAAATATTAAAGTATAATGGCCTTCCAGTATAAAATTTAGACAAATTCATAAAACTTTAAAGCATATATGATATATTTAGGTAGTAGGTACTTAGTATAACGTTCATCAGTTTTCCTTCGTTATATATTCATGTTTATGATACTTATAATATCGAAGCATAGACATGAGTAAAATAAATATACATTTGTTGTAATAAAAAATTCCGGCTCATTTATAAGTACCTTTATACATATAATATTAGAGTAGTAGTAGTAGTAGTACTTCATAAGAATTTCTTATCCGACCACAGAAATCCGATTCTAATGATAGAAAATGTTTTCGAAGAGCATATTGTTTTGATATTCAAAACAATATATACTCGTATAGGTATTATTCCAAAACGTGTTAGTACTTAGTGATTTGAGAAAAATACGTATAATTGGAAAACATCACACTTTATAATTTTTGTTCTGTACCTACATATATTGCCATTATCAAATTATCTATACATACCTATAATAAAATTCTAAGCTGAATCTGTACATTTAATATTTTTTGGAAAATATTATTGAAATAGACATTATTATCGATAAAGAGGCCGAATCTATAGTTTTTAGAATTTTTGTCTGTCAGTCTGTCTGTTACCGCATCACAGAAAAACCACTGGAAGGATTTTGATGAAATTTGGTATGATGATAGCCGGTTATTCGGGTCAACATATAGGATACTTTTTACGAAACGTTAAAACGTAAGTATAGGGAACCCGAGCGGAACGAGGGTGAGTCGCTAGTTTAAGTTATAAAAAATAACAACTTCTTCGGAAACAAGCTCATCGCTCAAAGTGCCATCATCACAAATTCTTTTTCCTACACCCACATATTTTTATTCAGTTCTTAGAATAAAAGATGATTTTGATATTAATTCCGTCGATAGTATAAGTTCTATATACATTCATGTACTTTGTACAAAGTACATAATTACTTATGGGAATTTTATTTAATTGGAATGTATTTAACATTCCAGTAATACTATAATACCTATACTATAATTAGCAAAAGCTATGGTATGTGTACGTAATAAGGAAATGATATAAACTGAAATACATAAACACATAGAGAAAAGATTTGCAGCAGGCGGCCTAAACGCCAGAAACGATCTTTTCTAGGCAACCTTGAGATGGAGTATTATGTCTTATAAAATATGACAATATTTTAAAATCATGATATGTAAACATAAAAATATACCTATGTAGGTATCATTTCTATGATGAAAAAAAGTAAATCCCTTAGCTACGCTTTAAGTTTAAGCGTTCAGTGTAAAGGATACACCAAGCATGCTAAATATATTATCTAGTGCAGGACTTTCCAACCAGAAGGGCACGCACCCTTAGGGTGGCGTAGAGAGAATTTATATTGTATAATTTAAAGTAACCAAAAAATAGTTAAAATTATGTTCCTTATTATAATAAAAAAAATGGGGGCATGAACATATTTTTTATAATCCATGGAGGCTCAAAAAAAAAAGGTTGGGAAACCCTGTTCTAGTGTATGGTGACTGGCGTAGGCGTACATGAGGTGGGTCAAGAGGTGAAATTTATTTATATTTTACATATAATAACGATTCTTCCGTTATAAAATACATAGTTGTCAACCTTCACCAAAAAAATTGCCAAAGATGCACATTAGCTTGTGTAATATCTTTGGATATTATCTCTTTAAAATTGAGAGAAACAAATGTTCCTTTTTAAAGTTGCTTTTCATAGTTTAAAATATATCGTATATTAATTATATGTTTCTAAAGTCGCAAACATTGTATTTTTTCTGATACAGAACTCTTCACAACATGCATTCAGTTTTCTACATTCTACTTTTGATTGGCTCCAGTTTGGCACACTATAGAGGCTATGAATCTAGAAACCATATCGAAAGGGAAGAGCCGCACACCGAGATGGATAGGTAATTGTGTCTATCGATGTGGTTCGCTTATGGTGAGTTTTTATTTTGCATGTTTTAGAAACCTACTATTTTTTTATCTTGCTATTTTATGTTTTTAAGAATAAAAAAAAATGGATTTTAATATTTTTTTATTTAATATTATATTTCTTTTTCTTTATATATTTAACTAGCAACTCACCCTGGCTTCACTCTGGTTAGTCCTTAGGTTGATTCCCAATACAAACTCTCATCCCCATTTTCACCCACCTAATAAAAAATATCATATGGGCTTCCTAGGATCTCAAACTATCTTCTTACCAAAATTCATCTAAATCGGTCCTGTAAGTAGTTTTTGAGTTTATTCGTTACATATAATATTAGTGTAGATGTATTAATCATATAACATAACTTTATACAGTTTTTTTTACTCATTATCACTGTATCGACGTGCAAGGCGAGTCCATTGAACAGACAACCATAACGTGACCCTAGTTCGTGGTTAATTTAATTTGGAAAGGTATCGTTACACTTATAGTAATTGAAGGCATATTTTATAGTTTAGTAGAATGCCCAGTTTGTGAAATCTCACAAGCACATGAAGAATGCACCATCGACGAAGGCAATAAGAGATTCAAAAGATGCCAATGGGACACCTACTTCAACGAGAAATGCGGCAACCGTTTGGACTGTTATAGGGTACGAATAGCCTGTTTTATAAAAAATATTTTTTTCTGTGAAAGTACACATCGCCTAAAATAGGTTATCTTATTACACTTAGCATTCTTATTTTCAGCAACAAGTTCTGATGCTCAAAAATTCTTACTTTTAAACAAAATTCGTAATGTAGATACATAAAGTTAGATATACGTTTAATATTAATTTACTTAATACTGTAGATACGAAAATATTTTTGTTAGTTTATCTTTCTTTAAAATTTGCATTTACCTATATTAAAAAATATTACCTAGATTGAATATCGATCGAGTGCGCGTGTGCCTCTTACAAAGCTGTATTATTTTTTTATTAATTTTAATAATTTATATTATGTGTATTATATTATTGTATATTATAATGTATATTATAATTTATAACCACCAACAGGGACCCGGAGAGACCTGCACTGAGAAAATGGAAAATGATATCTACGGCCAGAAATGTGCCCGAGGTTGCTACTGCGATGGCGCCGTTCACCAGTGCGTCTGCGTCGGTTACAAAGTTGATCACTACTTACGTTTAATCTTCGCCAACCCACTTTACCGCTACCCGCTTCCTTCTCAAAGAGACGAGGAACACAAACCTTTAATGCTACTAGCTTAAATAATTGTACTTACTGTTTTCTTCGCAAATAACGCTTGCTCAATTATTAATAAATAATACATGAATCTTTACCACCATTTCTTTTATAACCAACTAATCCTAACCTATATATCATGTATTTATATGATACAGTATCTAGCCATCGAAGAAATAACATTTAGATTATAATAAGACGAAAATAATATAATGTTTATAAAATATAATAAATGATGATCATGATGATGATGTTCTCCAGACCGATTCCGGCCACGGTGGCCAATCTCATTGAGACTAGCCAACTGCGCAAGAGATATTATTGCACAAGTGTACGCGCAGACACAAGTGCACTCTCTATTCCTGTCACTCTCATACTCCGGTAGGACAACTACCCGACACGACCGGTGAGAGTTAAGGCGCAGGACCGACGGCTTTACGTGCTCTCGGAGGCACGGGGGTGAAACACCGCCAACTTCTCGACTCCGGGCTGTTACTGAGGCTTACTATACAGAAAATCTCAATAACTAAACTTGGCCCGACCCGGGACTCGAACCCAGGACCTCCGGGTGTGCAGCCGTACATGCTAGCCACTACAACACCGAGGCAGTTATAATAAATAATTACTTACATAATATCAATTATTGCATTCTTTACTCCAGTTTATTATGTGGTCGAGTCAACAAGTGCGTTTTAGTTCAACTTTTTTCAGCAGTCTCGGAATAATATGAACGAGGTGTCATTCGATTCGGAATGGCACGTACATGATTTTTGAAAAAAATCAAGTTCCGTTTCCAAAAATTGCTAAGCTTATAAACAATTAACACCTCCAGGTAAATTTCTAAGAATTCTATTGTTAACTGTAACGCCGCCGTGTCCGCAGTCGTGGAGGAATTAACTAAAAATAGAAAAGGGGGTTTAATTTCTTGCAAATATCTCATAAACTAATTAAGATTTTTCAAATCTAAAAAAAAATTCAAAAAGAGGAGAAAATTTCCTAAAAAAAAGTCACGACTCCCGGAACTGTAGGACCAATATTTTTAGTTTTCCAATAGAGATCAAAATACGGCCGAAAACACCTGCTCTGGCATGCGCAAGCCACGCCTACTTCGGACAGAAATTTAAAATTGAAGAAATGAAAAATTATTACTGGATAGATAAATGAACAATACTCCGCCGGAAATTTTTTTTATCACAATTTTTCAATTAATTATTCAATAGTTAATTAATAATTTATTTCTGCTTCAACATGAACATTGCAAGTGTGATAATTGTTAAACCTAGTTAATAGTACAACCATGCTAATGTACATGCATATAATATTACCGTGGTATAAGTTATAACAGTCCTCGCGCTCAGATCAAACAATTTGAATATCTAAAAATAACAACTGTTTGTTTATAGTTTTAACTTTTCACTTCTGTCGACAGCCCTCATGACTGTTTTTTTTATAATTAAAATGTCAGCATTTCCTTTTGTTAAAATATTGGTTTTATTTTTGCGATTTTTTTGACTAGCCTTACTTTTGGCAATCACTCACACAAATGCAAAGCTGAGCTTACGCCTCGAGAACTGTATTATATGATTTGTGGTTGTATATATTTTTGTGATCACTTCTTAAAAACCTTTATACCGTCATTAAAACCAGGAAGAAATATTTTTTAAAGACACAAATTAGCGCCTGAATCCACCATCCACCACATCCATCCACCATTTTAATTTTAACTATTTTTATATAGCCTACTAGCATTGCCCGCGGCTCCGCCCGCGTTCAGATCGCCAAATACCTACCAAATTCTTAGGTTTTACATATTAGTATACTCTACATTGCAGTTTTTGTATTTTTTTCTCAGAATTGAGATATTTTCCCATGGTAAAGAGTATCCTATATGTTGACCCGGATTACCAGCTATTACCATACCAAATTTCATCAAAATCCCTCCAGTGGTTTTTCTGTGATGCGGTAACAGACAGACGGACGGACGGACGGACAGACAGACAAAAATTCTAAAAACTATAGATTCGGCCTCTGTATCGATAATAATGTCGATTTCAATAAGATTTTCCACAAAATATTTAATGTACAGATTCGGCTTAGTTACAATTTTATTATACCTATAGATGGGCTATGAGTATGATATTCGCGTTATCAAGACGAATCTAACGACGTATGAATCTTCAAAATACGTAGGCCTACGCGTTTTACTTCCTTTAGTACTGTATATTTGTTTCTTTTATCTGTGATTGTTTTAAATAAATTATGGGGGTTAGGTACAGCTATCAATGACTAGCTCGCTTCGCTCGGGTTCGTCTCTAAGTACGTTTTAATTTTTTTGAGTGGAACTCTAATTCTTTTTCTAAAATAAAAGTAGCCTATAACATCACTATAACATGGAGCTATCTTCCAGTGAAAGTCCCTTCAAAATAAGTCCAGCCGTTTCATAGATTATCTGGAACAAACAGACAATAATTTAAAAAAATGAGTTTTCTTATTTATATAGTATACTAGCGGCTCACTCTGGCTTCGCTCGGGTTCGCCTCTGGAAAAGCACAAACAGATCTATCCCACGGGAACCGTTCATTTTTCCGGGATAAAAAGTTACCTGTTGTTTGACTGGCAATATAAGGTATCAGCATGCCAAATTTTACTAAATTAGGTGCATAAGTTGTTGGGTACTAAGCTGTATAAGTTACTATAGTTTTCTAACTATCCCACGGAAAAAACTCTTTAATTTTCTGGAATAAAAAGTATCTTAGATGTTGACCGTGGATATAAGGTACTGCCATGTAAAATTTTATTTAAATCGGTTCAATAGATTCGGAGATTAGCCCGTACAAACAGAAAAACAGACAAACACCTCGCTCGGGTTCGTCCATACCTACGAATATGTTGTATTATCTCTTTAACCATTTGTCCAAATTATATGCAGTAAAAGGGAAAAGTCTTTTGTTTTAAACATTTTAGATGATAAATTTACTTATTTTGATAAGAATTCATAATTGTTGATAATATGACCAATAAACATGACCTACCGACTTAAATTATTTTTTTAATATAAAAAACTACTTTTTGTGACTTAAATATAATAGTTAGACATATGCTGTCGCTGACTTTTTTGTAGGCATTATTAAGCTCTACAACTTTTCTCTAGAACATAATCTTCCTAGTATATACCAATGTACTCTGTGCATATATCTCTCATCATTAAGGCAGCGTTCGTAAGAAACGTTTTCGTTCGACCGTTTTTTCTCCGACTTACTTTGCAAATCCGACTACCACGAAAAAGACTTTTCATTTTTCAGGTTAATATATAGCCTATGACACTCAGGAAGAACGTGGCTTTCTATTGGTAAAAGAATATTGAAAATTGGTTCAATAGATCCAGAGATTACCCCCTACAACGTCACCAACTCACAATATCACAAACTTTACCTTTCATATGCATTTAATAATACAAATGATATTACAAATGAAACTTCAATTTTATTTATCTGTATAGGTACTAGATGTATGCGATTTTGTTCATCTTCTAGAATTAAAAGCTGCATTTCCTACAACAAATCAAAAGAACACAAAGATAAAATTATAAACTTTATAGGCATATCAGAAACAAATTATATCTTGCAAACAAAATTTGAAAAGAAACCCTTTGCAATCATACAAGTATAATCTCCAACGGAGAGCTCTATACAGGACTACTTTGGAGGAGGTTTTTACCCTAGAGGGGTCTATACATGAAACCTAATAGGAAATTCACAAAAGACATTTACTAAATAAATACTAAATGTATTATGAAATTATGTATTATACTATTATGAAATTAAATACCTAATTTATAACTATTGTCAGAATTAATGTATGGAAAGAAATTTTATTTATATTTATTATTATTATATTATTGTCATTGTTTATTTATTTATTTGTTAATGATAATTTATATATATTAATCAATTAAGTAATTGCTCACAACATACAATATCACTTCAAATAATATTAAAGATTTTTAAAATAAAATAATATTAGTTAAAAAATGATAAGTTAATAAATAGTCACTAACCAAAAATTGAAGTTAAATTAAATCTAATCAAATAAGTTATAAATATGATCTGTTAAAATACAATGTTAAAAATTATTAATTAAGTCTAATTATAATTTAAAATTATAAGTAAGCATGTATAGAATAAATAAAGATTCATTATTATTATTCCTTTTGTATTATTCCACGTAAAATATTATGTTCGATAATTTTGCACGCTCGGATATATAAGCATCGTGTTCAAGCGGCCAAGGTGCAAGATCAACAATCTCAGGTGTCCAGGTTCGAATCTCCGTAGCGTACAAAGTTTTATTTTATTTTATTTTTAATATTTATTCAACTTTGTAGTTTTTTTAAACAAAAAGACGCAAGATTGGCAAACATAGGTGTCCGGGTTCGAATCCCGGTCGGATACAATGGTATTTTTTTTTGTATTTATTCATGATTTTAGTGTTTTTTAAAAGAAAATTGTACTTTCTAACCAAAAACTCCGAGCAAAGCTCGGTGACCCAGGTCTATATATATATATATATATATATATTCGATTTTGTCTTTTCAGATTATCAGTATGGATGAATCTGTTTGTATCATCTGCAACAAGGCAGATGATAAGCAAGTGTATGAAATAAAAAAGGTTTTTTGTTTTTTGCATTTTCTCAGAAGATTTACTATAGTAACATATATTTTTTTTCACCATCGGAAAGTAGAGATTTCAACGAACAGAAAACATACCAATTTTTTAAAAAAAGATGATATTTTAACGGGTGGACTTTCGATTGAAAATTAGGGTGCTTTTTCGATATTAATTCAAAATAAGGAGAAAAAATAAAACAATTTTTAATCAAATAAATTACAGCATATTTGGGACATAAAAAAGTAAGTTTTCACCAAATTTCGTTTAAACAAAAACATTTTTGTAAAAGATAAAAATAAAAAACCAAAAACTTGGTTTTTTGAATTTTTCACATAAATTTTGAGGTTATGTGAAAAAAGTGTAAATACAAAAGTTTTAGATCTTTTTATTACCTACAACTTTGCCATTTGACTTTTTTCGATAGGACTTTTAGTTTTGCCGGAAATCGGGAAAAAC
Source organism: Brenthis ino (assembly GCA_921882275.1). Classification (NCBI taxonomy): domain Eukaryota; kingdom Metazoa; phylum Arthropoda; class Insecta; order Lepidoptera; family Nymphalidae; genus Brenthis; species Brenthis ino. The sequence goes on along the minus strand of OV170227.1, from coordinate 13,863,465 downwards.
CGTTTTTTACCCTTAAAACCTCACCCCCATCCCCTTCCCGACCTCAGATCTCCCGTAAATTATTTTTCCTTTTATTTTTATAATATTCCCCTCCTTTTCTAATTTTTCATCCAACTATAATTTTTTTTGGTTTTAAAAATTATCGACTCTGGTCTAAAAGCAGTAATTTTCAAAATGCTCGATTGAGCGGAGCGTTGTTGTAGTTGAAACATTCGAAGTTATGCCGCGTAGTGCGTTTTAGTGCTCTAATTGGAAAACAGGGTATATTTCGTTGTAAACTTAAAGACCTTTGATATTATCTGTGCCAGTGTGCCAATTTTATCATAAAAATACTTCCCCGTTTCAGCCGTGTGTGGTTTTTAACCACAGGATGCACTTAGGGGAAAAATCATGTAACATATTTACAGTAGTTACTGCTTATTTATCAATAATTCCGCAAAAATGTAATTATTTTGCCGTCTTTTTTGATGTATACTTTTGTAAACATAATCCACAGACTAAATAACGACTTTATTGAAGATATTTCCGTGACTTGCTGCTACTATAAAAATTAAAAAAATAGCTAAAGAAAAGAATTTTAAATATGTCTGGGTGAAAAATTGTTCAATTATGGTTCGGCGTAATGACTCTAGTCCAGTGATCCATATTGTTAGCAATAGCGATTTAAAAAAATTGTTTAAGTGTTACATATGTCTTAGTCATTGTTGAACATTTGATTGCATGTATTTGTGTTATTAATATTTCGTGTTTAAGCTTGGACATCTCCTTTTGCTTAGCTACTCATTTTTACAATAATGGATGCTACGTTTGCCTAATTGTTTAATTTTTTTATATAGTATATGGGGTCTCTTTTATGAATTTATCTATAAATGAATATTATATTGCTTTTGATAATGGATAATGGGCTGACTATCTATTATCAAAATGTTCGAGGCTTGCGAAATAAAACAAATTTGTTCTTTAGAAGTTTAATGCAGGTTGATTACGACGTTATCTGTTTAACAGAGACGTGGTTGCGAGATGGATTTTTTAGTGAGGAACTATTTGATTCGCGATACACTGTTTATAGATGAGATCGAAGTTACAATACCTGTGGACTAACTATGGGTGGAGGTGTGTTAATTGCAGTTAAATCTAGTTTGTCGGTTTGTGCTTCTTCTGTGATTCCGATGAATAACTATGCAGGTGAAGTTCTTAAAGTGACCCTTGCTCTTAAGTCGTCTTTGAATTTAAGGTTTCTGCATATTTACTGTTCTTATTTCCCTCATAGTCGATTGCATCGAGAAGCTCTTTGTGACTTTTTTGAATCTGTATCTAATGAGTTTACAATTAAGCCAGATGATAGATTTTTTCTAGTCGGTGATTTCAACGTATCGGGTGCAGTTTGGTCAAATGGTGGTACCACATGGAGATAGATAACTCTTACGAAGAGGATTGTCTTATAAATGCTCTACACAATTTTCTTAGTTTTACAGATTTTAAGCAATTCAATTTTATTTCAAACGCTAATAATAGGCTTCTTGATTTGGTTATAGGAAACTGCCCCTGTTTAGTTAATTGCAGCTGCTCACCTCTTACACCTGAAGATGCACACCATCCCGCGTTGGAATTAAATTTATCTAGCTTTTCATTATGTAAACCCATTTCTGAACCACGGACAATTCGTTTATTTCATGCAGCCAATTATGATGCAATAAATGATGTATTGGCATCTATTGACTGGTTTGAGTTACTAGAGGATGCTGATTTGCGAACTGCAGTAGATATATTTTATAATAGAATAAATACGCTTATCAACGAATTAACACCAGTGAAAAAAGTAAAGTCAATAAATAGATTTCCCTGTTGGTACTCTCGTTCTCTCATAAAAATCATTTCCGATAAGCTCAGATATCACAGGAAATGGAAAATCTACAATCGTTCTTCTGATTATGATTCATTTAGTTTACTCCGTGAACGTCAAAAAATTAAGCAAACTTACTGTTATGATCAATATATTTATAACTCTGAATAAAAATTAAATCTAATAGTAAATATTTTTGGACTTTTGTCAAATCTAAGAACTCTTCCTCCGGTATTCCGTATACTTTGACTTTTGGCAATCGTTTAGCTAATGATCCGCAAAACGTGTGAAATCTTTTCAGTGATTATTTTAAATCTACGTTTGAAGTTTCTACTCTTAATCCAAATCCTAATCAATCTTCTGAAACCATTATCATGCCTCCTACAATAATTAATTCAATTCTTATAACACCGGAGTTAGTTATGAAATATCTAAAATCCCTTGATATTAGGAAAGGAATGGGCCCAGATGGGATACCTCCTATTTTTCTTAAGTTCTGCTGTTACCACTTAGCATATCCAATTTTTCTACTATTTTACAAATCACTTAAGACCGGTGAAATGCCTAGTATTTGGAAGAAATCATTTGTGGTTCCTATATTAAAATCTGGTAATAAACACGAGGTTCAGAACTACAGGCCAATTTCTAAATTATGTATATTAAGTAAAATTTTTGAAAAGATTGTGTACGATTGCATATTTCCCAATTAAAGACCTTTTTTGATTAACGAACAGCATGGATTTGTAAATAAAAAATCAACCGAAGGAAATCTCGTTGAATTAGTCCATCGCTTTACTGCTTCCATGGACCAGGGTCACCAGGTAGATGTAGTCTATACCGATTTCGCGAAAGCGTTCGACTAGGTTCCCCATCATGTTCTTATTCAAAAACTTGCAGGGATGGGTATACACGGAGATCTGCTACGCTGGATAACCTCATATCTTCGGGACAGAAGTCAGGCTGTTACTATTAAAGGCCATACGTCATCTTTCGTGCCTGTTTCCTCTGGTGTTCCTCAGGGTTCTCATCTGGGACCATTGCTTTTTAACATGTTCCTGAACGACATTAAGGTTGTCTTTAAGAATAGTTCATTTCTTCTTTATGCTGATGATTTGAAAATTATTAGAAAAATCTCATGTCTCTCAGATAGCGCTCTACTACAGGAAGACTTAGACAGATTTTACTCATATTGTTCCAATAATTGTCTACATCTGAATATTAGGAAGTGTTCCGTTATTTCTTTCTCTAGGAAGCTTTCTACCTTAGATTTCCCATATACACTTGGTTGTGAAGTAATAATGCGAGTTACTGAAGTGCGTGATCTGGGTATAATTCTAGATAGCAAATTGTTGTTCAAATACCACATAAATCAAATGACTTCCAAAGCGTTTAAAATGCTGGGTTTCATACTTAGAGTGAGTAAGGACTTATCTACAATGCTTTTACTGTATAATACCTTGGTTCATTCGATTCTGGAATATGGATCAATAATATGGAACTCCAACCGTAAAACTTATATTGAGGAACTCGAGAGGGTCCAGTTTAAATTTATTAAACATTTGAACTTTAGGTGCCTCTCTCTACATCAAAGCTGTCCTGCTGTGTCTTCTCTTGCAAGCCGTCGTTTATAAAGACCAAATGTTTTTATATAGAATAATTAATAATTTTGTTGACTCTCCTTATCTTTTAAGTAATATACAATTCAGATGTCCCAGCTTCAACACTCGTTGAAGAGATTTGTTTTGCATTCCTGTCACCAGAACGAAATTCGCTCAAAATGAATTTATACATAGGTCCTGTGATTACAGTGTTCACTTTAACGACATTGATTTAATGAATTGTACTGTAGAAAATTTCTAAAGGAAAATTAGGAATGCACTTCTCCTAAAAGATTTATAATTTAACTGCATATCTTATATTAATGCATGTTCTGCTAACATAATTCTAGTGTTATTGTTTTGTCAAATCTCTACTCTTTTACTGTATGAATTGTTTGTTTGTGGAAACTTTATTGGTGTATGTACTATTTTATTGTTATATGTTGTTTGTGTTGTAACACTGTATGTTTCCCTAATAATAAATAAAATAAAAAAATAAAATTTATGCTAAAAAATACAATACATAATAAAAATACAACATATATTTTTTCTTTTCATATTTTTACAGCAAGACAAAATAAAACAAGTTGCAGATCACAGAAGAGAAAAAACGTTTTTTATCTTCCGTGAGTGAGATTAACTAATTAAAATAGGGAATAAAGAATAATGGTGACTGGCAATACATGTTTTGTCGTTAGGGGAATTCTAAAAGCTAAATGTGCTTCTCAGTTCTCACTTCTCAGAATTATTTTTCACTTCAGCTGTTAATTGTTAAATACTTCGAGACTGGTTAATGATTATCCAGAACGCTTTGTTCCGGTAAGTTCTACGTTGAAGAACAACTGTTCATTTTACATAAATATCTATTCGTAATTATTGTAACTACATATCACAATAGGATCTATCATCTATACCACAATTATTAAGTGTATGTACATATTCCATGGGAAGTTTATAATCTTTGGTAAGCTGTTAAATTGAAATATAGTTTATAAAGTGGACTTTAAAGTTTAATCAAGTTAATAGCTTCAATTATTTATTATCGTTGTAAATATTGTTTTAGGTTTTGTCTAACATGTATTGCAACGTGTGCGGAGTTGTAGATGAAGATTATGATGAAAATTCGGTTGTACATCATGATGATACACCGAAACATTTGTGCAACTTAATTTTACAAAATTATAAAAATAACAAGTAAGTAGAAAGTTATTGTTTCATGTGGTGTATATAAATATACGGTATGCATTTGATATTAAGGGGTAGTTTATTTTTTAAAAGTAAGTGATATGTTTGACAAACTTGTATTAATAATGACAAGTAATTAGAATCTCATAAGCTATACTGGTTTTATATGTTTTTGTCTATATTAACTATAAATATTTTCTTCTTTTTTGTGTAGGAAATATTTTAGCAAAAACAGAAATGGAGTCATTGTACTTGGTAGTGCTACAGTTCAGGGAGCAACTGGTGGTATGGCACATGTGCACAATAGTGACCACCATAAAATTAGAATATATGTGGGTATAATTAATTGTTAGAAATTTATGCTACAATTGTATTATTCAAATATAGATATAGAAATAATAACACCGAAGAATGTACAATATAAATTTTTTTGCTTATTGTTAAATCAATTCATTATATTTTGAAATATCTACTTTATCTTATCTCATAAAATAAATTCCTATATCTTTCAAATATAGAGTTACATTACATTCAAAAAGAAGTTAGTTTATGATGCATAATTATTAAGATTTAATATTTGAAGCAAAGATATAATTATTAAGACTGTTTCGACTTTAAAACTATTTCTTTATAAACATTTAAGATATTTTTAAAATTGAAATAAAATATCAATTGGATAATTTAAAATTACTACTTTTGTTATAAAAATTGTAGAGAATAAGTTTTATGTATTTTAGTAAATTGATCTTGAATTCTTTTACCATAAAATAAAAATATGTAAAATAAATATTTACAGCACTAATTAACCCTTTCAGGTAATGCCTAATGAAGTAGTTAAGTTTAATTTTAGTATCAGCAATAATATGAAAAATGAAGGATTGCTCGTTATTGGCATTCAACTGGCCCATCCTCAGCCTCAATTCCAAATGAATGAGCATCCATATATTTTTGGTGGAGAGCCAAATGTTTTAGATAAAAGTGAGTTTAAATGGGAAAATAAATAAAATATGTAATGAGATATACAATAATGTGTATTTTATGTAATATATATTTATTTATTATTTTATTGTATACTAGCGACTCACCTTCGCTTACTTGGGTTTCATCCCCATTTTCACCTCTTTAAGGGATGATTTCTGGGATAAAAGTATTCTATTTCCTTCCCAGGACTCAAACTATCTTTTGACAAAATTTCATCTAAATCGGCTTATTAGATCCAGAGATTACCTCTACAACGTCACAAACTCACAAACTTCTTCTTTACAAAAATATATTCAAATATGAAGTTGGTACATATTTTATAATAATTATGTATCAAACATTTTACAGAATCCACATTAAGTGAAGAAATAAGTGTTAGGTTTCAATCTCCAGATATTGGTCAGTTTGAAATGCCTATTATGTTTACCTTTCATAAGAAGAGTGAAGATGAGAATATTATTATTATACGTGAAATGGTGAGTATTACTGCTTTAAAAATTATGTTTTAGTTTTCTACTCAAAATGGAAATCCTGTAAGACCGCCTATATATATTTGTTCATGTGTCGAAAGTCTTACAACCTGAAAAAAGTATTAAAATCAAAAATACTTGTCTAAGCTAATATTTGATTAATAAACTAAAACAATAAATAATTTTAACTAACCTTTGTTCGACAGTTGGAGAACTATGAAGGTTTTGATATAAAGATGAATAATGATTAATGAAAGCATGTTACTAAACAAATTATAAAAAAAAAGAACTATTTTATAATTAGTTGCAGGCTAAAGCTAGGAATAAATATTTTTAATAGTCTATAATAAATTAAAAAAATATGTTTTTATGAAAATTCTGATATTAAGCTGATGCTGTAGCCTTTTTTATTCAGCTTAGTATAATATATTTATTTTATCAATAAAAATAAAAGGTTCAAGTTTAGTTTTTAGTTCCCTTGTTCCTTGTGATTCTTTGAAAATATGTAACATATATATGTATATATATTTCAAGCAAAATTTTGTAAACCTAACTGTGGAATATCAATCAATTTTAATATTCATTTATAGTATAAATATGAGTCAATGGCTATGTAAAACAAGGCAATAGCCAAGATCATGTTTTTTTAAGTGTGTCAGATAACAATAATATTAGTTTCATTCTGAATTTTACTTCCTTTTTCATTAATTATTTTATATATTATTATCATGATATTTTCATGATTATTATCATAATTTACGTTTAAATATGCTTTGGCCATGCTGTAAAATCAACCACAGTACAAAGTTTACCATGAACATTTTTATTTCTTGTTTGGCCATTTTGTTGTGTAAACTAAAAAAGTTGATAGATATAAATAAAATTATATTCGTGTAAGGAACTTATGTACTACTGGTAGGGTATTTACTATATACATAGTATATAAATAGGTTTTAATGTTACATATTAATAAAATCAATTAACTTTAAGGCTTTTACTTTGCTCCGGGTTTCTGTTTTGCTTAGGAAGGTTAAAATAACACTTAATTCAATTTCTATTTTAGGTAGTTTTAGTACAAGAGCATCATATAGAACTGGGTACCAACAAAAGCCCATACAATAATGAGAAATGGGAAAAAGCTGAGCACTTCATTCAATGCACTAGTCATGTGTAAGTAAATATAATATATAATTATTAGCTGTTTTTTTTTATTATTTTTATGCATTGCAATAAAAACAAAAACTGTAACATTATAGTAGGGGAGCCCAAGAGGGGATTTTCTGTAGTTACTCGAGCGCGGCAGATTAACATAAAAGAGGTTACCTTGCACTCTATTGAGTACTTTCACCACAATATAAGTCTTCTATATAAAAGGGCGCGTCTAGGGAAGCCGATTAAAATATTTAAAAAATGTTTTGATAAGGTAGAAATACTTGAAACCGTCAGATTAAGGTGTGGTAGGCTAGTCACATCCTGAAAAGTGTCCAATTTAATAATCTGCCGATTTGCACAAGCCTAAGATGCAAAAATCATCATAAACTTTATAGTCGATATTATATATATTACATCAATTTATTAAATTTAAAATTTTCTTGACTTGTCATTTCTAATAGTATTTATTTTCAGGCCATATGAAACTTTATTTAAGATACCAAAGCTATTAAAAATTTTGTTACCACGTGGGCTTGAAGAAAACGCGCTGGAAGATTTACCATATAATCAAGATATGTTGTTAAAGCTACGGGAGCTGCTTATATCCACCAGGTATGTACATACTTAATCTATATTTGCTAGCATAAGTTCTAATTAAATAATACTTAGATTTACGAATATTTGACATTTTAAATAAAACTGTATGATTGCTGTAAAGCATTCGAAAAGTCGGGAACCAAAAATCGAAATAAATCCGTGAAATAATCCGAAGAGATAGTTTTATTTATTCTGATTGAATGTTGTTAGCTGCAGCCTGAAATTTGTGTAGCAGGTAGCTCTTTAGTCTCTGAGACTATTAAGGATACTATCATATACATTATACATCTATATATATAAAACAAAGTCGTGTTAGTTACACCATTTATAACTCAAGAACGGCTGGACCAATTTTTATGATATTTGATTTTTTGAATTTCTCTTAGTTCGGTATAGGATAATAAGTATTAAAACACCAGAAAAAATAACAAAAAAAAATTTTAAAATTTATATGGGTAACGCTGGCTAATAACTATTTATATCTATTTGAAACGTACCTAGCGACGAACCCGACCGAGGCGAGGGTGAGCCGCTGTATACCACCTGTATATATACAGGTGGTATACGTAAATATTCCTAACAGGTTATGTAGGACTTGGCGGCTAGAAAAGCCAGTACTACTCACTAAAACCCTACAATCTCCCCCGTCTTAATGGGGCGTCGCAGGATCGCTTACGCACTCAACTACGACGCCCCGACGGCAGGTCTGCCGAAGCAGAACACACAACCAAGGGGTTACTCCCACGGTTCACTCTGCTGTCAGAGAAGTACCAGGAGCAAACTGCATGGTACACCACCCACCGAAGTGGGCCATCTCCTTGTGTGTCTCTTGGCTTCGCGCCCGGCTGAACTGCCTTATGATAATGAGACCCAGGTGAACACGCATCGGAGGGGTTGAAATAGTACAGATGCCTCATCCCATATAAAGAAACTAGCAGTACCCGCGCCTTTGCCCTCGTTCAAACTTCCGATATTAAACATCAGTTTTACAACAATTTATAGAAGTCTGCCAGATTTGTTGACATTTATGATTACTGCTCCGCTCCCTTGGGTATCAGCATAATGTTATATAGCCTATAGCCTTCCTCAATAAACAGGCTATCTAATGCAAATATATTTTTTCAAATCGGATTAGTAGTTCCGGAGATCAGCGTGTTCAATCAAACAAACTGTGTCTTTACAATATTAGTTATAGATTAAACAGTGCTAATTCGGGAAAGTTAGTTTTATTTAAAATTGTTATACATACAGAATATAGAAGTTATAACAAGCAAATATTTAATCGACATTCTTTTCAGGGCAATATTTGATGAGGGTCCAACTAAACACAACTATATGATGTATTTCCATTACCTGCTGTGGTGGGAGGAGTGCATCGCAAGAATTAACTTAAGGGTAACTTTAGTTTTAAACATTTTGTTCTCTTTTTCTTGTTTGAATTTAAGATTTTATAATATAACTTATTTTTATCTTCTCTTTTATGATTTTAAAAATATACAGAGCTAAGCTATGAGTAGTAGTTATAGAAGTATTTTAGGTATTCAGCTTTGAGAAAAGAATATTAGTGGTAAGTTTTTACATTTCTTGCAGAAAGTGAAACCAAGAGTTTTGCTTCACTGTGTTTCTAACTTTCTTGTTTAAACAGCCGTACCATACCATGGATACCATAGTATCACTTATATTTTTAAATATTTTTCGATGTTGAATATTAATAATTCATTGGTTTTTCAAATATTAAGATTCGTATTTGTTTCTTGTTTTAGAAATATAATATGTCGAATGTAAAAATAGAACAAAGGCACGATATGCTTATATTGGAAGTACCTGGTTTAGCTGAGAAGCGCCCGTCATTGTTACGTGGTAAGCAATTAGGACTTGTTTTCTCTTATAAATTACCTGAACAATATTTATCGACATAGAAAGGAGTAATCTTAAACCAACTAAAAATATTAAATTGCAGTAATTTACATTAGTTAATACAAACTACCTCGGTGGTCTAGTATGTACGGCTACAGATTCGGAGGTCCTGAGTTCGATTCCCGGGTCAGGACAAATACAGTAAATGTGTGTGGTGTGGCTCAAAATATAATCCAATAATGCGTAGCTCGCTTTGTGGGAGGGTACACTTCACTTCTTCGCACGAAAAATTACATTGGACCCATGGCGCCTTAAACATATAAATGTAAATTATATTATTTCAGGTGATCGAGTCTTCATAAGACCGAAAGAAAACGAAACTATTACTTTCGAAAGTGTTGTTAAAGACATTGAAGATAATCATGTTGTCTTAGCAAATATGGACCAGTCGTAAGTAAATTGTTGTATTTTTGTATCGCAGGGAAATTGTAAGATCCGTTAAATTATAATTTCACTAGTGAAATTATAATAACCTAAAAATTTCCCATGATATTGGAAGAAAAGGAGACGATTGATAATACTCGGGGTATTTACAATTTCACGGTTTTTACAATTTCCTTGCGACATATGCAATTATTAAGAAGTTAGGATTGAATTAATCTATACTAATATAATAAAGAGGTAAAGTTAGTGAATTGTGAGTTTGTGACGTTGTAGGGGGTAATCTCTGGATCTACTGAAACGATTTAGATGAAATTTAGTAAGATAGTTTGAGACCCTGGGAAGGACATAGGATACTTTTTAACCTGGAAATCATCCCTTAAGGGGGTGAAAATAGGGATGATTTTTTTTGAAATTAAAACAACGACAGCCCTTACAAATTTTCTTTATTAATATTCAAACATATATGTACAGATTCTACAATTATTACTCCCCTGAAGCACTGTTCGACGTGCGCTTCCTGCTCTCGCGCGTGCCGTACGAGCGCTCGCACGAGGCTATAAGCAAAATATTCAGCTCCAAACAGGAATGCCGCATTTTTCCTGAACCACCAAAGAAGAGAATCGCTGTGAAGCCTATCAAGAAGTTAGTAATTGTATACTGATTAAATATTTCAAATTATCATCTATACATATAATAAAACTGTAGAGGTCGAATGTCTGTACATAGAAAAAAAATGGCAAAAACCGAGTCAGGGGGATGTAAGAAGAAAAATAGAACAAATCCAGATTTTTTCAAAAATTTTGTTTCTGTCTGTTTGTTTGTCTGTTTGTACGGGCTAATCTCCGAATCTATTGGACCGATTTAGAAAAAATGTTGCATGGTAGTACATTATATCCCCGGGCAAAATCTTAGATACTTTTCACCCCGGAAAATTAAATAGTTCCTGTGGGATAGTCAAAAAACTATAGTAACTTATATACAGCTTAGTACACAAAAACTACTGATTGGATTTTTATGAAATTTTACAATAATATCCATACTAATATTATAAATGTGAAAGTGTGTTTGTTTGTTTGTCTTTCTTTTACGTTGAAACGACTTGGCGGATTGGCGTATTTTTTGTGTGGAGATAAATGGCGGGCTGGAGAGTGACATAGGCTACTTTTTACCGTGGGAAATTATCTCTTTCCCACGGGAAAAGACGTTATAATAGAACCCAAAAAAATATTTATGATCAGAATTACTTGCAACTTGGTATTATTCCTTTTTAATAAAATTAAATAAATACGTGTTTTAGCATTTTTCCAAATTCATCCTATAAGGAGGTAAAGTAGGGGACGAAAGTTTGTATGAAATTATCTTTTTAGAGATTTTTTGTAGTTTTAGCGCGAGCGAAGTCGCGGGTTCTGCTAGTTCTATATAATTAAAAATGAATGTTTGTATGTTTGTCCTCCACACTTTCCTGAACCAGTGATTTGATTGTGATGAATCTCTGGTGCGTTATTCCGTATATGCCTGCAAAGGTTTCTGACCGAAAAAAAAATTTTTTTTTGACATTAAATGTCAAATTAAGACAAATTTTGTCTTTTATGCGTTCCTAAACCATTCAGGGGACCTGAGCATGAATAGTGAGGGTAAGTCGCTAGTGGCATATGAAATTTGAAGTATTTATCCGTTCGATTACTTTTGGACAATAGCAAGCATAACATTTATGAAGAAATTAAGTAAATGTGTGCATTTTTTATTTTACGTTGTATGATCTGTAAAATAAATAAAAATTAATAAATTTTAAAATGTTTATTTGATCATCATCAGACATCTTTGTTTCATAAGAAATTACTAATACGACTGTCCCATTTTTAATTCGTCACTTAAATTATTTTTATTTTAGGTTCTATAACCCGCTTATAGCTGGCAATGAGGAGCAGAGGTCTGCAGTGGAGCACATAGTGTCCGGCACCTCCGGGAAGGCCCCGTACATCGTGTTCGGGCCGCCCGGCACCGGCAAAACTATGACTATAGTCGAAGCTATCATACAGGTATATAATTATTTCTGTTACTTTAATTATAACTAGCGGCTCACCCTCGCTTCGCTCGGGTTCACCTCTAGAAAAGCACAAACAGATCTATCCCACGGGAACCGTTCATTTTTACGGGATAAAAATAAGTAACCTGTTGTTTAACCTGCAATATAAGGTATCAGCATGCCAAATTTTACTAAATTAGGTGCATAAGTTGTTGTGTACTGAGCTGTATAAGTTACTATAAATTTTTAACTATCCCACGGGAACTCTTTAATTTTCCGGAATGAAAAGTATCGAATTTCATTTAAATAGGTTCAATAGTATCGGAGATTAGCCCGTACGAACAGACAAACAGACAGAGAAACAAAAAAATTGAAAAAATCTGGATTTGTTCTATTTCTTTCCTTACGGGAATTTTTATTTTTTAGAAGCAATTTTTTCTACCTTCTATGTACAGACATTTGACCTCTACAGTTTTATTATTCATATATTATGTACCTATACTCAGATAGAATAAATAACGTATAATAAAACAGAAATATATAATAATGAAAATAGTTATAGCGAGTGTACCTTAGGAGATAGACATATACTATGTAGAACTTTTCTATAGACCTTTTTAAGACTTACAATTTCCTTGTACAATGTTTTGATCTATCTCTTAAGGTTGAGCCAACGTTAGCCGTATAAATTTCTAAGGACAATTCGATAGAACCAGTTATTGTATTTTCCCGTGGGAAAGAAAGATTTTCTTTAAGTAAAACGTATCTAGGCAGTGGTATCCCAATGGTAACGCGCTCGCTTGGGAAACCGAGTGAAGCAAGTTCAAATCCCGGGTCTAGCACCTCTGATATTGGCCAGCGTGGTGGACTATGGCCTGATCCACCTCGTACTGAAGGGAGGCCCGTGCGTGTGTTAAAAAGGGCTGAATACAACATACATACATACAAAAGGTACCCTAAATGTTGACTCGAGTAATAAGTTATCACTTCACCAAATTTCGTTGAAATTGGTACATTACTTTTCGCGTGAAACGCGCACACAAAAACAGACAAACAGACATACAGGCAAATAGACAAACAGACAATTTTTTTAATAACTATTGTTTTGGGGTCTATGTTGTGTACATAATACGTTACAAATAAACAAAAACATCTATCCCACGGGAAAAGTACATTTTTCCGGGATAAAAAGTTACCTATTTGTTATTCTGATGTATGAACTATATTATTGTAAAGTTTCATTAAAATCCAATCAGTAGTTTTTGTGTACTAAGATGTATAAGTTGTTATAGTTTTTTAACTATCCCACGGGAACTATTTAATTTTCCGGGATGAAAAGTATCTAAGATGTTGGCCAGGGATATAAGGTACCACCATGCAAAATTTCATTTAAATCGGTCCAATAGATTCGGAGATTAGCCCGTACAAACAGGAAAACAGACAAACAGCTCGCTCGGGTTCGTCCATACCTACGAATATGTTGTATTATCTCTTTAACCATTTGTCCAAATTATATGCAGTAAAAGGGAAAAGTCTTTTGTTTTAAACATTTTAGACGATAAATTTATTTATTTTGATAAGAATTCATAATTGTTGATAATATGACCAATAAACATGACCTACCGATTTAAATTATTTTTTTAATATAAAAAACTACTTTTTGTGACTTAAATATAAAAGTTAGACATATGCTGTCGCTGACTTTTTTGTAGGCATTATTAAGCTCTACAACTTTTCTCTAGAACATAATCATGTATCTCTCATCGTTAAGGCAGCGTTCGTAAGAAACGTTTTCGTTCGACCGTTTTTTCTCCGACTTACTTTGAAAATCCGACTACCACGAAAAAGCCTTTTCATTCTTCGGGTTAATATATAGCCTATGACACTCAGAAAGAACGTGGCTTTCTATTGGTAAAAGAATTTTGAAAATCGGTTCAGTAGATTCAGAGATTACCCCCTACAACGTCACAAACTCACAAACTCACAACTCACAAACTCACAAACCCACAAACTCACAAGATCACAAACTTTACCTCTTTATAATATTAGTATAGAAAAACACATCTTGGAAGTAGATTTTAGTTTTGAACGACTTAAAAAACGAGTTACTCAATCCGATTATAGTTTTTTTAATGTATTTTGGCGGTGTGTATGTCACGCGATATCTGCACTCGTTGTGGTCCGATGTTACAATTTTTTTTTAACGAATAGGTTTTTTTAATGATATAAATCAAGGGTTTTATCATAATAATTAAATAAAAAAAAAACAAAATGAAAAAAAAAACACTCCTACTTCTAATAATTACTTAGTCAAGTCACTATACATTTTTTAAGATTTTATTATACACAAATAGCGTTTGGTAAGTCTCGACATTCTCAAAGTTTTGATCACCCACGATCAAGGTCCCGGGATGTCCCGGGACGGCAAGGGTTCTCGAAATAAAGTTAGATTAATTTTTGGCGTAGTAAAAATCAACATATTTTATGTTACAAATTCTAACATCGTCATTTATGGTATAAACAATTTGTATGTTTCATTCTTATAATTACAAAATCAGTTTTTGGCAGTAAAATCTTATAATTATATTAATAATGCTTCAATTAATTGCAGCTCCTTTTTTAATGTTGCCCTTGATTTTTTTTGCTAAAATATCAGGTATATTTCCGGCGATTTTTTTACTGTCTGTTCCATTTGACTTTGAAACGACTTGTCGAATTCGTTGTGTACAGTAGTCGAGCTACTGGTACTGGTTTCAGCGTCCATTATTTCTAACTCAGGGATATTTTCAAAAAGTATGCAATATAGTTCTTCTGCAAACGCAATAAGTATAGTTTTACGCAAATTCGTAGTCAAAAAGTAGTTCGAGTCTCGATCCGAGACAACTAAATTTACAAAAAGTCCCGAGATTTCAAGACACGAGACGTCCCGGGGGCCAAACCCTGACCACAATAGAGTATTGAATAAACTTAATACTTTCGCCAATATATTATTCAGTATAATTCCGTTTCTATGTAAGTGTGGATCAGTTCCACTGAATAAAAATGTACTATTTATACATGAAATAAAAATAAAAATATCAATCATTCCCTTTTTGACTTTAGAAGAAGAAAGACGATTGACAAGTGTCAACTGACATTCAAAAAATACATTTTATAATTACATTTAATTTATCTATATAAATATGTATCGTATATATATATGTATAGTATTATATATATCCTAGTACGCATGGAGGCATCAATGAATAACTCTCCATCAGTGACGGACTTGTACGAGATGGGTATGAGTACACCCCCCAGCTATGTATTCCAGCGGACAAAGAGAAGCATAGATGGAATTGATGACTCGATAATTAAACAGCTTGAGGAGTTTAAAGAAGAGATAAGAAAAATGTTGTGTCACTACTCAGAAAAACAAGAAAAAGAGATGCAATATATGACCACTACTTTAAAAGAAATCCAACAGTCTAATATTTCTATTGAGAACTCGATCGCATATCTTACGGCTCAAAATCAAGAACTTAAAGCAAAAGTATATCAACTAGAAAATCAGTCCAAAGAAGAGAAAAAGTACATCAAATTATTAGAAGATAAAATTGAAACGATTCAGATGAGTAACCAAAAGCGCAACTTTGTTATCAAGAACGTGCCTAAAAGAACCAATGAGACCAAAGAAGACCTAATTGAAATGACTCTGTGTCTCTCTAAGAACATTGACTGTCCGATCACCAAACATGACATAAAAGACATATATAGGGCTAATGGCAAACTTGAACAAACTGGTTCGACACTAATCCAGAAAGAGGTAATAAAAATGGGTAAGGCATTTAATATAAAGCATAAATCAAAATTACGTTGTATTCATCTCGGCTTTAAAACACATGAGGATACACCCATTTTTCTCTCGGAGCACTTAACTCCAAAGGGTTCTCGTCTTCATTTCCTTGCTCGTGATTTAAGAAAATCTGGTGCTTACAAATTTTGCTGAACGGCCTATGGCAAAGTTCTATTAAAGAAAGATGAAAAATCGCCAACAATAATTATTAGAAGTGAGCAACAGATACAAGAGCTTAAAATGAATAAATGACTAGCTCATTTTACAAAATATTATAATTTAAATTATAAACAAGGCACAAGAAAGTTTTTTTGCGTCTTGTTATATTTATTATGCTCCTATTGTATACAAATATTTTTCTTTTCTTATCATAATAGAATAATAACTCCTTACATTTGTTACTACATAATATATAATACAAATAATAGTTACTTAAATATATATACCGTACATATCAACAAACTTTATTACTTAACATACATTTTATCATACTCTTATATACATAAAACACACAATAACTATCAATACACACACTATGCACACAATTATATACAAAATTATACACACTACTCATACTTATACACTTACCACTTACATGTCCACTACCCGATTACTCATTATACTCACACTTCTTGCTCACATACTCTTTTATTATGGTTTATAATACTTTTTGTACTACTTGGCCTCGTCTTAAGCTATGGAATAGTAACAATAATTAAAGACTCTCGAAATACTTCTGTACTGAACACATTATATAAATATAAATCGGGGGGCACGGGGTGCCCCCGCCAAGTCGAGCAAAAAAGGGCACAACAGTACCATCCTTTTCTCGAAGCGATTCAGAGCATTTTCCACCCCCCCATAACTTCGTTATGGATAAAGCTAGAAGCCTGAATTTTCAGTGACTAAAAGAACATAATAAAACTAGGCATATTTCCAAATTACATTCAATTTGAACCTGTAGTTTAAGAACTGTTGCAGATCAAAATTCGTTAATATCGTCACGCACACACTCACTCACTCACCGATCATCAAAATTCTAAGGTACTTCTAGCAGACATAGGAGCTTCAAATTTTGAACACAATTAGTGTTTAGCCTATAACGGAAGGAAAAACTCAAACATCATGCAATTTCAATCCTGTTTTCGAGATATACAAACTGCATAAGTAACTTTGTATTCCTATACAAATAGATATGCGATATATGGGATTACAAAGTTATTTTTGCAGTTCATACATATCATTTTTCGTCACTTAAACTACCCAAATGTATAGCAGGGTAAATAGTGGATATACTGTAAGTGTTAGCGACGACTAAAATGTAATTATCAATATTGTAAAGAGTTTTAAGAAATAATATATTTAATATATAAATTAAAACTTATATGTATAAAGGATCTTAAATATAAAAAAAATATACAAGTAATCGAACACTCGTGTGTTCCGTAGCGAGAGTCGTCCGGGGGAATTCGGGTGGTATCCGTAATAGGATTTCCCAACTATAAAAAAAAAGTACAGAGCCCTCGGAGCGTTAGTTTGTCTTCTACTTGACTAATACATACAATATGTATTTATCAATATTTAGTTTAGTCATGTTAAAAAAACACAGGAATAACTCATATATTATTTTATTAACTTAAATATCCAACTTAAAATATATCTTTCTCAGAGTTCCGTTTGTTATCACTAAGTATTTAATTTGTTAGTCAATTTCTCCACTTTAACGACGTCAAGGAACGCTAGAAGGTTTAGGTATTTTTTTAAATAATAGGTCACAATAAAATAGCACATAATATAAATATTTTGACATAATACTCCATCATACTCGTAGCTTGCCTTAATTTGTGCCGTTATGTCAAATATAAATTTCGTTTAAAAATCATAAAATATTTTAATTAAATTTACACTATTTTTTCCTTACATTATTTAAATTAAATATTATTTTTTCATTTCCCGATATCTTACTTTTATTTTTTTTCACCTCATTCATATATTCTTATAAAATTTATAATTAATGGTAAATTAATTATACAATAGTTGCACTGTAAAAGGGGGTTAGGTTAGTGTTTTACCTGTAGGTATGTATGTTTGTACGTCCGATCCTATGTTCCCTCGTAATTACTAACCTAATTTCGATTGGTCTATTTATTAATGTTTATATTTGCAATTATATGTATTAGAAAAGTAATTTTAAACGCGAAAATAATATTTTAAGCTTTTTTAGTAGCTGGATACATTTTTATGCATATACAAATGGGTACATAAATGTAATGTGAAGCGTGTATAGTTTATACCTACTAATATTCGATTACTGTTATTTATAATGAATTGATTAAAATATATACCTAATTAAGAAACAACTTGACGATTACTTAATTTTGAAACAAAGCTCGTACATTTTCTTTTACAAAGTATGATGTTGATATGAATTAGAAAACCTTCTCAACATCTCATTGCTCGTAATTGTACCCACCTATTAGAACATGGAATATAGAGGTCATGAAATATCAATCTCTTCGAAAATTACTTTTAAAATGGAATGGAATACAACTTTCGGGATTTAACTACGATGCTGCAGATAGACACATAAATCTATAGATCTTATTAAACTTATGTAAGTCGAATATCAGTATCGGGGTAAGTATTTAGGGTCAACAATGAAATTTAAATATTCGTTAAATTAACTATACATATTTATTCTTAATGCATAAGATAGTAGTATTTAAAGTCCAGGAGTCCGTAATTTCCCAATACAATAGACTTAGATTTTTTATCATCCAGACTTGTCAAAATTTGTTACCTATATCAAAGCCTCTGAAAAAAGCCCACAGAGACAAGGAGTGGGCTTTTAAAAAGTCCTTAGCTGACACACAAGAAATAGTACAAGAAAAGAGAAAAAGAAGAAATATTTACAAAAAGAAATGAGATCCCATCAAAAACATTCTGTAAAAATATTGCAAGTCTCGCAACGCATTTCTTCTACCTCAAAAAGCTATGAGATGTAATGTAAAACCAAGTCGGTTAATTTATTCATTACCTATCTATGAAAGCAACTATCCGACAACTTTGTCATAAATCGTTACCGAATTAGTTAAGTTACAACATTTTATAGTGACCGTATTAATATTAGAGATATCGGGGGGCACGGCAGTGCCCCCGCCAAGTCGAGCAAACAAGTCGAGCAAAAAAGGGCACGGCAGTACCATCCTTTTCTCGAAGGGATTCAGAGCATTTTCCACCCCCCCATAACTTCGTTATGGATAAAGCTAGAAGCTTGAATTTTGAGTGACTAAGAGAACATAATAAAACTAGGTACATTTCCAAATTACATTCAATTTGAACCAGTAGTTTATGAACTGTTGCAGATCAAAATTCGTTAATATCGTCACTCACACACTCACTCACTCACTCACCGATCATCAAAATTCTAAGGTACTTCTAGCAGACATAGAAGCTTCAAATTTTGAACACAATTCGTGTTTACTCTATAACCCAAGGAAAAATTCAAACATCACGCAATTTCAATCCTGTTTTCGAGATATACAACAAACTGCATCAGTAACTTTGTAATCCTATACAAATAGATATGCGATATATGGGATTACAAAGTTACTTGTGCAGTTCATACATATAATTGTCGTCACTTGCAATGTAAAAGGAGGTTAGGTTAGTGTTTAACCTGTATGTATGTTTGTATGTTCGATCCTATGTTCCCTCGTAATTACTAACCTAATCACGATTCGTCTATTTATTTATTAATGTTGATATTGCAACTATTGTATACATTAGAAAAATATTATTCAAATTGTGAAAATATTATTTCAAGCGTTTTCAGTAACTGTATACATTTTTATGCATATACAAATGGGTACATAAATACAACGTGAAGCGTGTATAGTGTATTACCAACTAATATTCGATTACCTGTTATTTATAATGAATTTATTAAAATATATACCTAATTACGTCAAAACTTGACGATTACTTAATTTTTGACGACACGTTTGGCTCAGTTTGTAGTGGCCCGGCCCTACTTTCTGTGCCGGCGGTCGCGGGTTCGAGTCCCGCTGGGGGCATTCATTTGTGTGATGACTAAAGTTTGTACTCCAGTCATGGGTGTTTATATGTATGTATTTAAAGTTATATATGTGTAGTGTATTAACTATCTAGTATCCATAACACAAGCCTCGTAGCTTACCATGGAACTAGATGGTTCTGTGTGTTACTGCCCCAACATATTTTGAATCAAAGCTCGTATATTTTCTTTTATAAAGTATGATGTTGATTTGAATTAGAAAACTTGTTGACATTTCATTGCTCGTAACTGTACACATCTAATAGAACATGGAATATAGAGGTCATTAAATATCAATCTCTTCGAAAATTACTTTTAAAATGGCCAATGGAATCAGTGAATGAAGTGAGTTGGCAACCTCACTTTTCTATTAAACTGCATCAAAATTGACTGAACAAGCAATAATAATTAAGTATAACAACCTTCGGGATTTACCTACGATGCCGCAGATAGATACATAAATCTACACGTTTTATTAAACTTACGTAAGTTCAATATCAGTATCGGGGTAGGTATTTAGGGTCAACAATGAAATTAAAATATTCATTAAATTAACTATATGTATATTTATACTTAATGCATAAGATAGTAGTAATGAAGCCCAGGAATCCGCAATTTCCGAATATAATAGACTTAGATTTTTTATCATCCAGACTTGTCAAAATTTGTTATATCAAAGCCTCTGAAAAAAGCCCACAGTGACAGAGAGTGGGCTTTTAAGAAGTTCTTAGCTGACACACAAGAAATAGTACAAGAAAAGGGCAAAAGAAGAAATATTTACAAAAAGAAATGAGATCCCATCAAAAACATACTGTAAAAATATTGCAAGTCTCGCAACGCATCTCTCTACCGCAAAAAGCTATGAGATATAATGTAAAACCAAGTCGGTTAATTTATTCATTACCTATCTATGGAAGCATCTATCCGACAACTTTGTCATAAATCGTTACCGAATTAGTTAAGTTACAACATTTTATAGTGACCGTATTAATATTAGATATATTTATTTCTTTAATTAATAGAATGACTTGGCCATCGCACATGATAACAGAACCTACCAATAACAAAATTTACCTAATATAAACGTTCTGAGTGCATTATTTATGTATTGTTTGTGTATGCATCAATTTGACCCGCTAGTACTATGTTCCGTTCATTTTAGCCCAAACACGTCCACAGCTGGGCATAGGCCTCCCCCAAAAATTTCCACGACAACCAGTCTTGTGCCATCCGCATCCAGTGGGCTCCAGCGACTTTGACCAAGTCGTCAGTCCACCTTGGTCATGGTATTTTTAATTAGGACTATTTAAAGTAGTAGACTCTTATGTGATTATGTTTCCGTGCGATGGCCAAGTCATTCTATTAATTAAAGAAATAAATATATCTAATATTAATACGGTCACTATAAAATGTTGTAACTTAACTAATTCGGTAACGATTTATGACAAAGTTGTCGGATAGATGCTTCCATAGATAGGTAATGAATAAATTAACCGACTTGGTTTTACATTATATCTCATAGCTTTTTGCGGTAGAGAGATGCGTTGCGAGACTTGCAATATTTTTACAGTATGTTTTTGATGGGATTAAATTTAACTTTAATATGTATACGACTTGATGGTACGTTTTCTCTATTAAAAACTAGATATAATGGGTGATTAGATACGGACTCAAAATGAAATTGATAATTTTAAAATAGCACGCACATTTGAATGTGACTGTTCAGAACTAACAAAATATATACATATAAAAAGTAATGACTTTACCGTTGTTTCTCAAAATATAAGAAGTATTTCATGTAATTTTGACAGTTTTATAGTATCTTTATCGAAATTTAAGTTCGAACCAGATGTTATTCTTCTGACGGAGTGTAGATTAAGTCCTGAAAAACCAATTCCACAACTTAAGAATTATTCCTCTTTGTATACAACTTGTCATTTGAATCAAAATGATGGTGTTGTCGTATATATAAAAAATAATTTAAAATGTAAAGTAAGAGAAATAAAATTGTCCCTAGCATCATGCATACAAATTGATATCCTAAATAACATAATTTTATGTATCTATCGATCCCCATCGAACATAAATGCTGACAGTTTTATATTCTCTCTTAATACTCACCTAGATAAGCTAAAGTCACAAAAAATATTATCATAGCAGGTGACATAAAAATTAACTTAAAACCTGGGGAATCAACATCATCATATGAGAACACTAACAGAAATAATTATCTCAACATGTTGTCACTCCACGGTATATTGCCTGGACATACTTTGGCGACTAGAGATACAAATTGCTTAGACCATTTTATGCTTAAGATTAATAAACAAAAAATATCGGCTTCAATTGCTATCTTACACACTAGTATCACCGATCACTACACAACTCTTTTATCATTATCCAAACTAAATAATATATATACTGCCAGTAAAATTAAATCAACTATAAATTTTGAAGAAGCTTATAAATACCTATTAGATAATAATCATGCTAACCTTTTTTTCTGCGACAACCCGGAGTCTCTTGCTAACCTTTTAATACACAAACTAACTGAATCAATTAATAAAAATACAGTCCATCTTAAAATTCCAAATAGTAAACGCATAATAAAACCTTGGATTAGTCCAGGTATTCTTCGTTGTATAAATAACCGCAATAAATTACAAAAAAAACTTAAACACGACCCTTATAAATGAATTATTAAAAATAGCATATATAAGATACAGAAACCATTGCAACAATCTAATAAAAAAATTAAAACGGAAGTATGAGACAGTATTAATTATTAATAATATTTCTAATAAGAAAAAACTTTGGGATAATCTAAAAACAATATCTTACTCTAACCGAAAAAATAATTATAGTGAAGAATTATTAAGTATAAGATCATCACCTCTAGAATCCGTTAACTACATTAATAATTATTTCGCGAACATCGGAAAAGATCTTACACAAAAAATACAGCCATGTCACTCTGCCTCCAATGACGACCATTATACATTGCCACCTTCACAACCTAATTCCTTCGTTCTGCTAGATGCAGATGAAGATGAAGTGAATCGTGTCTTAATGAGTCTTAAATCTGATAGTGCGTCTGGTTGGGATAATGTACCAACACGATTTCTTAAATATATAAGAAAGGATATCGTTACTTTATTAACCTTGTTAACCTCTGCTTTAGAAAAGGTATTTTTCCTAGTCCTCTAAAGCAAGCTATTATTACGCCTGTTCATAAAGGTGGGGACAGAGACGACATAACAAATTATAGACCTATTTTAGTATTACCCTCAATATCCAAAATAATAGAAAAACTTATTAATATTAGGCTTTTAACATACCTTAAAGATTATAATATCATCTCAAAATCACAATATGGATTTCGTCAGGGCATTTCCACCGAGCACGCAGTAACTGCACTAACTAAAATTGTAACAGAACAATTAGACAACGGTAAACCGTGTCTAACTGTATTCCTTGATCTAAAAAAAGCTTTTGATACTGTCTCTGTCCAAATCCTTGTAAAAAAGCTTGAACATATTGGGGTACGTGGAATTCCACTACAGCTCTTAAATGACTACCTCTCAAATAGGAAGCAGAAAGTTAGGGTTACTCATTACACAAGTGAATATACAGACGTATCATATGGTGTTCCGCAAGGCAGTGTCCTGGGACCTACTCTGTTTGTCATCTATGTAAACCAGCTCTGTAATATACAACTAACAAATACTAAGGTATTCTCATATGCTGATGATACAGCTCTAGTCTTTACGGGTAATTCTTAGCACGAGGTACGGCTTAATGCCGAAATAGGGTTGGCTAAAGTAGCCAGGTGGTTGTCTAAGAACCTACTCACACTGAACATTTCTAAAACAAATTATATATGCTTTAGCATATGTAAACGTAAACAACCTAGAGAAGATTTCAATATAAAAATACATCTGTGTAATAATGATAAAAGCACTACCTGCAGTTGCTTAAATATAACGAGGGTTCCATGTGCTAAGTATTTGGGTGTTTTCATTGACCAGAGATTATCTTGGCATTCTCAAATCGATCATGTGGCAAACAGAGTCAGAAAATTGAGCTGGATGTTTCGGTCCCTAAGACACATAGTCCCTAAACAAGTTTTTAGCAGCTCATCTCGCCCCAGGAATCTCTTGAATGAAATATATTTTGCCTTAGTACAATCAGTGCTATCATATTGTATCCCGATTTGGGGCGGAGCTGCTAAAACGAAGTTTATTGAACTTGAGAGAGCACAACGTGCTCTAATAAAATGTATGTATTTTAAAAAACTTACATTTCCAACTGGGAATCTGTACCAAGTTAGCACACTGCTCTCAGTTAGAAAGCTGTATATTACTCAAACTATACTAAAAGTACATAAGGCTGTTTCCTATGATGCGTCTTTAACATTAAAAAGAAGGAAAGAAAACATAATTAAAATCCCACAAACAAGAACAACATTTGCGTCAATGCAATTCGATAAAAGATCTGCACAATTATATAATAAAATTAACAGTATCATTTATGTTTACCCCTACAATTACCATAAATGCAAAAAGACATTAATAGATTGGATAAAAACCCTTAGTTACAATGATACGGAAAAACTGTTAGAACATATTCATTAAATACTCACACACGCACACACACGCACATACACACACACACACACACACACACGCGCACACTCACACACACACACACACACACGCGCGCACGCACATACACACACGCACACTCACACACAATACACAAACAAATATATGTACGCTAATTTTTATTTTTTGTTTGTCTTAATTGATCTATTTAAGTTTGTAGTATCACCGATAATATTATAATCAGCTAAAAGATAAAATTACTTTTTTATGAAAGGGCGGGGTCTCCTAATACAGGCAAATTATTTGCTTAAAAGGGGATCTCAACCACAAAATTTGAAATTTTGATTAGATTTGAAATAAATAAATAAATTTTAAATTAATCAATTAATTATATGTTAATTTTTATTTCAAATGTAAATGTATATTGTTATCTAATTTATAGTTTTTATTGTTGTTGTTATAATAAAATAAAAATCAGCATGTTGATGACTGAGACATTTTAATGTAGTTATCAAACATATTATTCACAATATTATTGGCAAAGTTGCATCATATTATAATTTTGACACCTAATATACTATAAACCACAGAATTAATTATCGCACGAGATGGATATTTATTCATGCCGAAGCGAAGCGAGGTTGAGTCATAAGTCTATACATATAATAAAATTCTAACTGATTGTGAGCCGAATCTGTATATTTAAATATTTTTTGGAAAATCTTATTGAAATAGTCATTATTATCGATACAAGAGGTCGAATCTATAGTTTTTAGAATTTTTGTGTCTGCCTGTCTGTTCGGGAATGTATCACGAGAAACCCACTGGATAGATTTTTATGAAATTTGTGGTGATGATTGCTGGTTATCCAGGTCCACATGTAAGGTACTTTTTACGGCAAAATACCTCATTTATGAGTCGCTAGTAATATATAATTTTAATGTTTTTATTTAACAGATAGTATTGCAAAACCCAAGACATCGCGTGATGGTGTGCACGGACTCCAACATGGCGGCCGACCACGTAGCGCTTGCTTTAATAGAGTACAATAAGAAACTAAATATATCTAACTTCTTGCTTCGCGCTAACTCTCAGAACCGAGAATGGTAAGATATATTTAACTATATATTATTGTTATTATTATATTTCATATGCTTGTTACATCCAGATTTCTACTCCAAAAGGTGGATAAATCCTTTATGGGTCTGAGTATGATGATGTTCTCCTAGCCGATTCCGGCCATGGCGGCCAATCTCATTGAGACTAGCCAACTGCGCAGGAGATATTATGGTCCCCCCCAACGTGCGTTTACCTTGTCGTGGTGGGGTGGCTCAGTAGTGCCCGGCAACCCAACCGGGCGCGAAGCCAAGAAACGCACAGGGAGGTGGCCCACTTCGGTGGGCGGTGGGAGGTGGCCTCTTTGGAGGGCGGTGTACCATGCGGGTTGCTCCTGGTACTTCTCTGATAGCAGAGTGGACCTTGGAGCAACCCCGTGGTTGTTGTGGTCTGCTTCGGCAGACCTGCCGTCGGGGCGTCGTAGTTGAATGCGTAAGCGATCCTGCGACGCCCCATTAAGGCGGTGGAAGGCTTTGTTGGGTTTTAGTGGGTAGTACTGGCTTTGCCGGTGAGTCCCACACCTCGTGCGTAAATGCATTTCCCAACGTTAAAAAAAAAACGGACATATTATGGTGCACAAGTGTACGCGCAGACACAAGTGCACTCTCTATTCCTGTCACTCTCATACTCCGGTGGGACGACGCGAGACACGACCGGTGAGAGTTAAGGCGCAGGACCGACGGCTTTACGTGCTCTCCGAGGCACGGGGGTGAAATATCGCCAACTTCCCAACTCCGGGCTGTTACTGAGGCTTACTATACAGAAAGACTCAATAACTAAACTTGGCCCGACCCGGGACTCGAACCCAGGACCTCCGAGTATGCAGCCGTACATGCTAGCCACTTCACCACAGAGGCAGTTAGGGTCTGAGTATACACATATACATATAATAAGATTATATTAAAATTCCACAAACTGTCCTTTTTAAAAGATTTACCTTTTCAAAAATTTAAAGATAAATTTTGTTGAGCAAAGCATATTACTCTGTTCAAGAGTTTCTTGTAGTATCCGGTTTATCTATAACATTATGTTTATTAATGTAACTTTGATATTTAAAAAAGCAACGGTCGAGTTTCTCGCCGACTCTTTTCAGCATTCCGAGTCGGCGGTAGCTTTCCTCACGGACTAACTGACACTGACGCTCTTTAAATTAAACTGACTATTCAAAAGTGCTTATAATAATCTATTTCAATACATGAAGTTTCATTACATAACTTCGACGACACGTTTGGCTCAGTTTGTAGTGACCCTACTTGCTGTGCGAGCAGTCGCAGGTTCGAATCCCGCTGGAGGCATTCATTTGTGTGATGAGCACGAATGTTTGTACTCCGTCATGGACGTTTATATTTATAATATGTATGTATTTAAAGTTATATATGTGTAGTGTATCAACTATCTGGTATCCATAATACAAGCCTCGTAGCTTACCATGGAACTGGATTGTGATGTGTTTTAATGTCATAACATAGTTATTGATTATAACTCTGTTTTTAACATAATAAAATAGTAAGCTAAACTATTTTTATTTTTTGTTTTCAACAATATATCTGCAAGAATTAAAATGACGGTACATAATATAATGTGTCTAATGAATGTTCATTAGACATCAAATATGATTAAATAGTAGGGATGGGCAGAAATTAGTTTTACATTCGGTTTAACCGAATTTTGGCAGCTTGAGCCGAACTTCGGCATTTGGCCGAAATTAGTTTACAATGCCGAATATTTGGCACTAGAAAAAAAATACCTACCTGCACTATTTTCACTGAAATTAATTAGAAAGCATGTCAGTCATAACAGTAAAAAAATAAGTTTTTTATATACGCATGATCAATTTTATTTGAGTTTAAAAACATCAACTTTAACTCGATAAAAAAATAAATTAAATTAGTCTTATTAATTTAACAATCTTGAAAACCTTTGCCTGTTTAAATAGACAAAATGAAATACACTAAGTATAGAAGTAACAAACATCTTAATTATAATTTGTAAATTGAATAAAAGAATCATGTTTTTGGTTTATAAACTAAACACTCAGAAGCATAGTATTTTTAATTATTAAAAGGTCACGTGTCACTCGAGAAAGCGCTGCGAAATTGAACCGAAGTTTGGCCGATTTTTTTATTTTCACCGAGTGTTCGGCTGAAGCTCGTATTCGGTTTAAGCCACATTCGGCCCATCTCTATTAATTAGATAAATGCTTTATTGCCAAACATAAAGGCATTACGTATAAAATCAAAGGTGGAAATGCTAATACATGTATATATATATATACAGGAGCGTGATGCCGGCCGCGCTCGCGCCGGTGTCCAACGGCACGAGCTACGACAACTTCTATCCAGTGAGCAACGTGCACGTCGCAGTCTACCGCATCTTCGTCACCACGCTCTTACACGCCGCCAAATATGGATCGTGAGTTTTATTATATTTATCTACTAGCGGCTCACCCTCGCTTCGCTCGGGTTCGTCGCTAGGTACGTTTTAAATAGATATAAAAAGAAAAAATCTTTCTTTCTCACATTTTAATTATATGTTTTAATACTTACCTATTCCGGACTAAGAGAAATCCAAAAATTAAAATATCATAAAAATTGGAACGCGGTCGAACGGGATAAAAAGTATCCTATGTCCTTCTCCTGGCTCTAAACTACCTCCCTGCCAATTTTCAGCTAAATCGGTTCAGCCGTTCTTGAGTTATAAGCGAAGTAACTAACACGACTTTCTTTTATATATATAGATTGCGGCCAGTTTACAATACAATAACTACAAAAAGACAATTTTATTGAAGAATGAAAAATAAAATAAATCTTAGTATTGACAACTTAAAATGTCCCATATAATTCAGGTTGCCTAAATGTATATATATAGCCCGAAGCGAGCGACCAAAAATTGCAAGCATTTTCTAAGGGCAATTTTTTTAATATTACGTTACATTGGTGAAGTAATAAAGAAATAGCCTGCCGTTAGTCACTTGGTTTCATTAGCGTTTGGCGCGGGGGCGGCTTTAATTCAATAAAAAAAAACTATATTCCTCGTAACTACTTCTGCTTAAAACCTGAAAA
The DNA here is from genome assembly GCA_921882275.1 of Brenthis ino. Lineage (NCBI taxonomy): Eukaryota > Metazoa > Arthropoda > Insecta > Lepidoptera > Nymphalidae > Brenthis > Brenthis ino. Next base: position 13,834,620 of record OV170227.1, on the reverse strand, counting down.
TTAATTTGCGACTATTATACGTAGGTCACTACTTAAGTTTTGTCGTACATAAAATATATGTAAGGTATTGTTAAGATACGGATAGATTCATAAAGGCAAACTAATATAAATAATAATAGTACAAGTTTTGTGACGTACAGTAGCTCTATTTATTGCGATTTTTTGAAAATTAAACATGACTGAATTTACTCGTCGCGACGTTCGTGTAAAATTTTATATAATTTTAAGCGTGGCTTAACTAAGCACAATGTTTTGAAGAAATGTGTGATTCATTAGGTCTTACTTGTCCTTCTCTAAGGACTATAGAAAGGTGGCTTATTCAGTTTATTCGCGATAATTTTAACTTGTAGGACGATTCGAGGTCGGATAGGTCAATAAAAGTTACTACCTCTAAAAACGTTGAGGTAGTGCGAAAACTAATTAAAGGAGACCGGCATGTGTCGTATCGACAGATCGAGGAAATCCTAAATTTAAGTGCAACGACTGTTTATCTAATTCTTCATGATAATTTAAAAGTTAGGAAACTCTGTACACTCTGGGTACCGCATTCGATAACTGACGAGCTGAGGGAACAACGTATGAATTGGTGTCATGAAATGTTAAAAAATTTAATGGCGGTCGATCTAAGTACTTCAATTTAATCGTTACATGTGACGAAACTTGGCTTTACTGTTTTGATGTCCCAACTAAATCCCAGAGTAAAGTGTGGGTGTTTCAAGATGAAGACCCGCCGACGTCTGTCAAAATGTCTCGATCAATTAAAAAAAGAATAGTAGCAGTATTTTTCTCAAAAATACGGAAAATTATCTACCATCTTGCTTGATAAACAGAAGACTGTTACTGCAAAATGGTACACGGAAGAATGCTTGCCTCGAGTTTTAGAAGTGTTGAAAAACGAGCGACCAAACTCAAGACTCGTCACTTGGTGTTTGCATCAAGACAACGCTCCCGCACATCGGGCTGGCAAAACTACAGATTATTTGCGTGAAGCTGGAGTGAAATTACTGGGACATCTTCCTTACAGTCCAGACTTAGCGCCATGTGATATTGCGCTTTTTCCTTATGTGAAAAAACAATTAAAAGGGCGTAAGTTCTCTAAACATGAAGAGCTTATAGGCGCATTTGAGGAGATATGCGGTGGTGTTCCAAATGGTTTCTAGAGCGAAGTATTTATTACATGGTTCGAACGTATGAGAGCATGTATTAGTGCTAATGTGAAAAAAAGTGTAAAAAAATACTTAAAAAAATACGACAAAACTTATGTAGTGACGTAGTATTAATTAAAAATAAATCGTCAGTCGTGAAAATCTTTTAACCGCGTCAGTCATGAGTTAAAGTTGTAAAAATCGGTTGTGTCGTCACTACACGAAATTCATAACGATAAGTGACTCAGATTAAAATAGTAATTATTTACATAGGTAAGATGAGTTGTTGTGGGTTCTATTATAATACCCGCATATCTCCCTCAGTAAAAAGTGCTTTCGAGCCTTCCAACTATCTCCTCACAAAAAGCACGTCAATCTGTCACTGGGTTTTGACGTGAAAGAAGAACAAACAAACACACTTTCACACTTCTAATATTATAGTCTGTCTATTCAATACTAACCGTTAAATTATAATTTAAACAACTCTTACATAATATATAATAGAGTACGAAGCCAGTCCATGCACAAGTACAACGTGACGCACCTGTTCATCGACGAGGCGGCGCAGGCGTCGGAGCCGGCGTGCCTGGTGCCGGTGGCGGCGCTGCTGGCGCCCGCCGGCCGCCTTGTGCTGGCCGGCGACCCGAAGCAGCTCGGCCCCGTCTGTATCTCCAAGGAGGCTCACCAGAGGGGGTTGGGTGAGTATTCATCACTTGTATTTTCTTACCAGTCTGTATGTCCAAGAGAACTCAGCAGAGGGGGCTGCGTGAGTCTATTCATCACCTATCTACCGGTTTGTATGTTCAAGGAGGTTCACCAGAGGTAATTGGGTGATGACTTGTTTTTGCCTACGAGTTTGTATCCCTAAGGAAGCTCACGGGAGAGAATTGGGTGAGATAGTGTTTTCATGACGAGTATTTTCTCCAAGTATCTCCAAGGAAACTTATTAGAAAGGATTAGATGAGTCAGTGTGTTCTTGACTAGGATTTCGCTCCGGCCTCGCGTCATGCATCCATACATCTATATACTTGGCAGGATTTCTGCCAAAACCGACCAAACTGTCTTCGAAATTTAAAGCTTGATCAGATACTAAACTTGTACATAAATAATTATGTATTTTAACTTGTCACATGTGATATCGGATAAGGAACAAATACTTAGAACATGGAATCTAATAATATTGTAAATAAAACTATTTTTTCGAATTTTATCACGGTTTAAGTTAGATTTTTTGTTCCCGACGACATTTCAAATGCGTTGCAGAAAATAAGGTTTCGCTTTTTAAATTTATATTAAAAACGCTATTTTCCACAAATAAAATATTTTTATAATTATTATTAGAGCATTTTTGTATCTGCCCCTATGCTCTCAATGTCATACAGCGCCATCTCGTAAATTTTTGTGTTACTTGCATTTTCGCCAATGGATGAGAACCTACTGAACGATCGCCTACGCCGAGCGAAACTCAGTCTTCCGGGTTCTATTATTTTAAACATATCAAAACAGTAGGTATAATATAATAAATAATCGCTATTTTCTACATTCTTCAACAAGGATCAAAAATTATTTGTATATTTTCTTTTGCAGGTCAATCACTGCTGGAGCGTTTGAAGCAAACTTATGAAAATCTATATACAGATTCGAACTTTATAACAATGTTGGTCAAAAACTTCCGCTCTGATCCAGATATATTGGCCATCCCCAATGAATTATCTTACGAAAATTGCCTTCAAGTAAATAAACTATATTTTATCATATAACTTATTAATAAGATATATTTTATAATATTTTCTAATCACAATGTGATATGATTGCATTACATATATGTACCACATTTTATTGGCAATCTCAAAATCGCTTTCAACGTATTTTCATATATTCTTTTGCAAAGCTTCAATTATAAAAATATTAAATAGTTATAAATAATAATGTGAAATATAATTAAAGGCTTGCGCTCCTCCGGATCCTTTGAGTAAAGTGAGCATACTGGGTTTGGAGGGCGGCGAACGCGCCGTCGTGTTCCACTCGGTGAACTCGCGCGAGCAACGCATGGGAGACGCACCCAGGTAATTGATGTTGTTCTATTATACCGTCGTGGAACTGGTCATTAGGGCTGCAGCAGTGGTTTTTCATATCATTCTATCTTTAGTTACTACATCAGAATAACACATTTTATCCTTTTTATCCCGAAAAAATGTACGGTTCCCGTGGGATAGATTTATTTTTGTTTTTTAGAGGCGAACCCGAGAGAAGCAAGGGTGAGCCACTAGTTATTATTATTTATAATAGCCTTTTATTTTTTTCATCTTTCATACATAATGTCACATCCTTTTTTTATAATTATTTTTATTAATCAACAAGAACTTTTTTCAGTTATTTTAATCAAGGAGAACTGGAAATGGTAAAAAGATATACCAAAGCATTGATTGAAGTACATAAAGTGGACCAAATAGATATTGGTATCATCGCACCCTATATTAGACAGGTATTTAAAAAAATACATGATAAGCAAATTGTAAAGTTATTTGAAAAATGTAAGTAGCAAAATACATGCTTTGCATTGCCACTTGCAATACATTTTTTATTTATAACAAATTATTATTTAATTTCCTTAAAAATATAAAGGAAGGGTATCGATAAGGCCTCATTTCCGGTCCAGATTAATGAAAAAAAATTATGTCGTGTGATTTGATCTTTTCTCTACATAATCTGAAAGTAGACTGTGTATAAGAGAAAAAAACTAACTTTAATACTGCACTGTAATCTATACATATAATAAAATTGTAACTAAGTCGAATCTGTACATTAAATATTTAAAAAAAATTCTTATTGAAATAGACATTATTATGGATACAGAGGCCGAATCTACAATTTTTAGAATTTTTGTTAGTCTGTCTGTCTGTTACCGCATCACAGAAAAAAAACTGGAGGGATTTTGATGAAATTTGGTATGGTCATAGCTGATTATCCAGGTCAACATACGGGATATTTTTTATTGCGGGAAACTCATTTCTGAGAAAAAATACAAAAACTGGTTAGAATAAAATTGGTATATATAAAAGTAGGTATACTAATCTAATAAAATCTGAACGCGGGCGAAGCCGCGGGCAATGCTAGTTTTGAAATATATTGTGTAGTTACATAAGAACATTAAGATAAAATGAAACAGAAAGTGCTTTTTATATGCACTCTATACAAAAAAAGTTGAAATGTTACTGAAAATGTCTCGTTTTGAACGAAAATCCCAGTGAGACCAAAGTCTGGGGACTCACAAGTAGTATTCATTGAAATTTTTTTCTGTCATAAATATATTTTCTTATCAGGCACACAGTCTACTTTCAGAATATGTAAGGAAAATATGAAATCGTATGACAACTTTTTTCATTATTCGGGATCGGAAATGAGGTCTTATCAACACCCTTTACAGCAATTTTTTTTATTTCTATTTATTTTTGTATTTTATTCAAAAAATCTTTTTAAGTATAGATAACCAGACATATTACAAGAGCAAAGAAGGCCATTGTATTATATAAAATCTATTACATTGTAGGTGTACAAAATAAAAGGTTGGCTTATGAACGAGAACTACACGGACGTGATGGTGGGTACGGTGGAGTCCATGCAAGGGAAAGAGAGGAGAGTCATCATAGTGTCGACCGTGCGCGCCAACTGCAGGCTCCTGGACTATGACGCTAAATATAGTCTGGGCTTCTTAGTGGATGACAAGGTAGATAAATATGACTTCTACACTATCATAATATCCATAATCTATACATATAATAAAATTCTGAGTCTAATCTGTATATTAAATATTTTTTGGAAAATCTTATTGAAATAGTAGTAATTATAATCGATACAGAGGCCGAATCTATAGTTATTCGAATTTTTGTCTGTCTGTCTGTCTGTCTGTCTGTCTATCTGTCTATCTATCTGTCTATCTGTTACCGCATCACGAGAAAACCACTGGACAGATTTTGATGAAATTTGGTATGATGATAGCTGGTTATCCGGGTCAACATATAGGATACTTTTTACTGCGGAAAAATATCTCATCTCTGAGAAATCTATACTAAACGTTGAAACGTGACTAGGGACGAACTCGAGCGGAGCGAGGGTGAGTCGCTAGTAATATTATAAATGCTATAATAACTCTGCCTGTTTGTCTTACCTTTTCATTCTTAATCTGATTTAGATGAAATTCGGTATGGAGATAGTTTTAGTCCATGGAAAGGACACAGTTGTAATAGGGGGTGAGAGATTGTATGGGGAATCAATCATTTCTGTATATACATATAGTCTATCAGTTTCACTAGTAGGAAGCTACATTACCACTGAGTGCTTGCCATTTGTTATTCCGATAAGAATGTGTACCGTCAGAAATCATAATAACTTTTATTGAAGTCGTCAAAACACTGTCTGTTGGGTTTGTGCTGATACGTAACGTTTAGAATATATGGCAAATAGACCTCTAGGGTCTAGGGGACACAAGAAAAACAAGTATAGTATAAGTATCTTGTAATAATACAACGTCGCAGAGACATCACTTTGGGATTATGTAATTAAAATAAAACTATATATCTATATAGGTATATGCTATATGCTAATTTTATATTCGTTTTCATTCAACCCTTTTTAACGCCCCATTATTGGGCACGGGCCTGCCGCCAATACGAGGGGATCAGACCGTAGTCCACCATCCTAGCCAAGGGCTGGTTGACGCACTACACATGTCTTTTCCGGGGCAGAGGCTGACTGCTACCGGACGCGTCCCCGGGTGGCGGATAGGGGAACACCACTCGCGCCTGTTTGGACCCGACAGGAGCTTGTGGTACCGGAGCAATCCGGCACGGACCAACAGCCAGGAAGAGGGGTAGAGGGAGCGGCGTTAGGAGGGCGCCGTCTCCTTCTTGGAGGTAGCGCGGTGTCTCCGGCCGTTTCGCGGTAGGAGGCGCTGCGCGGGCCACACTGCCGGGGCTAGCCCGTCGGTGCGGCGGCTGGAGCGGGGCCAGTTCGGTGGTCCTGCGTCTGGCGAGGAATGTCGGCAGCCATTTTGGTCCGGAGGTGGGCCGAGGGTAGGGGGGCCGCGGGGGAAGAGGAGTGTCGGTATGGCGATGCGCCGCTCGTCCCTATCTCCCGCGGCCTAGCGGGGCCACCACCGTTGATGGTGGACGCGGTGGGGCTGCAGGGGAAGAGGAGTGTCGGTGTTTCGTTGCCGCTCTCCCTGTCCTCTGCAGCCGATTGGAGGTGGCCCACTTCGGTGGGCGGAGGTTCGATTTAATGGGGCTGCTCCGGGTACCTCTCTGGTGTAGCAGAGTTGACTGTGGAGCAGCCCCATCGGTGTGGTGGTCAGCCGTTGGCAGACCTGCCGCCGGGGCGCCGTAGTAGTTATGCGCAAGCGATCCTGCGGCGTCCCATTAAGGCGGAGGGGAGGGGAATGTCGGGTTTTAGTGGGTAGTACCGGCTCTTCTAGCCGGTGAGCCCCACATCACCACCTGGGGGATCAGGTGGTATGCGTAAATGCATTTCCCGACATAAAAAAAAAAAACTACACATGTCTTTCGATAAACTTGCTTGTTCCTCTCAGACATGTAGGTTTCCTCAAAATGTTTACCTTTACCGTAAGACAACTTAGAATCATGATGAAAAATACTCCTTATATGAAAATATCAGAGGTGCGAGACCCGGAGTTTGAACTCGCTTCACTTGGTCCCTAGCAAGCTCGTTATCACTGGGCTACCACTGGTACGATTTATATATCGACGGTTAAAAGGTAATAGGTAATAAGCGACATTTTGGTCGCAAATGAGTTATGAATGCCATCCTACTTAAAATTTTTAGCCTTTTCGAATGCGCTTACTCCCATGTCTCTAAGATGGCTTTTTCGTCACTTATGCCCAAGCAAAAAACTGCGTTTTCGAAGTGTCATTTTGGTCTAACCGACCGAGTTTTAGGAATTATTTACCCTAAAGGCACTTGTACCCCTGTAAAAATGGTATCAATTTTGGTTTATAGTCGGTAAGGTATTTTTACTTCTTACTGGCATAGAGATTACGGGCGCTTAAGACTCTTTACAATTAGCACCGGTTTTGAAAGTTGGAACTAATGCCTCTTTACCTTTTTCGTCAAAAACATTAAGCGTCGGTTAAGCCTTACTACCATTTTCAAGTTTAAAATACAGTTGTCGCTTATACGCAATTACTAAGTCTTATTTGATATTAAACTGTCGGTTATACCTTACTACCATTAACAAGTTTACGATATAGTTGTCGCTTATACGTAATTACTAATATGAAATTTTATGTTAAGGTGTCGGGTATATCCATTTACCATTTACTATTTTAATACTACGTTGTCGCGTACGCCGTATTACTTCACAATGATTATTTGTTAATTGGTGCTTACGCCAATATTAATGACTTTGTAGTACTTAAGTACCTATTAAGCGAGTCGCTTATTCCAAAATCAAACCTAAGGCGGAGGTACCTATCAAATAAGCCATGGGTATTCTAAACCTTAGCTATGTTATCAATAAGTGTAGTTACAATAAGCTTAATAACCTACATTATCATAGCTTACGAGTACCTACTACCTACGTCCTCCCCTAAATACTTTCGTCTGCAACCTTCCCAATCTCTGGAGCCTAGCTTGCTTATTTACATACTCGTAATATATCTACAAAGAATAGTATTCGAAGAAACTCGACTTTATAGCCTACCTTCACGTATCTACATACTTACCAGATATATTCAAATTAGTTTATTATATTATTAGATTATATACTTACTAACCTTTTTTAATGCTGGGAAATGCATTTACGAATACCACTTCAATACATACATGCGGTTATGAGGGACTTACCGGCTAGAAACGTATCAATGGGGCGTCGCAGGATCGAATTTTAAAGGAGAATCATGTTGGTTGTGATTCTATTATTTTAAGACGTGACGTTTAATCCACGTTACCATTTGCCCAGATGACGTAAGTTGGATGTTCTCGTTTTCCTCTTGCTATAGAAATCTTGATGTGTGGAAGTACCACGTTACCTTGTTCTTCAATTCACTTACAGTATAACTAATGTCTAACATCCTCACAATGTTTTTGCTAGGCACTGTATCTTATGTTTCATTATGTTCTGGCATAATTATGTGAATCGTCACTTGTCCTTCTTTACCCATTTAAGTTATTCTACTGTCTTGTGACTTATGCCCTATTACCTCTTGGTATGAGGATATCAAATGTAGCTAAGGCGTCTATACTCTTCGTTTTTTATGTGCACATGTAACTTACGCCGAATTACCTCATAAGAAAAATAAGATCAATTAGTATAAGCGGCAAAAATCAACATAAAACAACGTCGAATCATATAAATAAAAGTGACCATTATTGCCTTTATTTCTCTTGATTCTAGAACTGTTTCCTTTTTTACGATATGACAATAAATAAAAAAGTTATGTCCATTTTTCTGCAATTTCAAACTTTAAACAGCACTCCTGAACAATTTCGTTTTTGTTGCTTATACCTTATTACCTTTTAACTGTCGATATGGAATTATTTTTAACAGTATACTGTTTTTTTACATTTTAGAGGTACAATGTGACATTGACTCGAGCTAAAGCCAAGATCATCATTATCGGTAACGCCACATGTCTCACTCGAGATCGAAAATGGCGCATATACATGGATTTCTGCAAAGATCTAAATTGCTACTTTGGTAAAGAAACAGAACAGTTACAAAGAAATTCAGCCCTTTTAATGGATATTGCAAGGAAGCGTTTCGACAAATGTCGCCTTTCTGACTTTTTAAAACCAGTGCTTGACAAAGATAAACATATTGAAAAGAGGAAGAAAATACAAAAGTAAGGACTAGCGATAACTAAATATTAATATCAGGGGAATTTCTAAATAAATAACGTTTTTTTATGTAAGTATTAAGAGAACAATATATCAGAAATACTATACACGTCATGTCGATTGAACCTTTACAATAATTTAAATAAAGGTGATAAATTATCCATGTTTATAGTTAAATTTAAATATTTAAAAGGACAAGTATAAAGCAACTTCTCAAATTCCTATATTATATATAGTAACGCCATCTTGGTTCATTTTGACGTGACGCGTTCTTGACTATACAATAAAAAAATATTATTGATTTGTTTTTTTAAATTAGTTAGAATTACTCGCTATTTTATTATTCCATTTTTCTGCTATTAAAAGTTAGTACTGTTGTTCTTTCTATATCTTTGTTGATTCTTGTACTATGTTTTCTTTTTATAAAAATCTACTTATGTACTACCTAATAATGTAGCGCTGCTAATTTATTAAACAAATCATAAATATTTATTCATTGTTAATGTAATACATATATAAAAATATAAGTCCAATTTGATTAATATTTTGAATCATTTACCAAATATAAAGTATGTTTAATTTTATATGGATATAAGCTAACTTGAAAATTAGATTTATGTAACTAATGTATCAGTTAAAAATTCCTGTGATATTTATAATAGCTTTACTGCTGATTGAGATATTTTTGAACTTGGCTGTTATTTTAAAATTAATTGTACTTAGAGTTAGTTCGAAAAAAAAATTGGTCACATTCCTTCCATCTGCTCATGATGGACCACTGTAATATACTTCAAAATATCATGATATTATATAATACTAACAGTTCCCGCGGCTACGCCTGCGTTCAATCTACAAAACAAATTCTTTGGCTTTACGTTATACATCGACTCACCCTCGCTTCGTTCGGGTTTGTCGCTATGTATTTATATAATATTGTTCATACAAAAATACTAAAATCGTGAGTAAAAAAGAGGGGGTGGGGGTAGGAAGGTGAAAAATACTTAACGATCTATTGTCATACCTACCAAATATGCACAAAAAATCATTAAAGTCGGTCGAGCCGTTTCGGAGAAGTACGACCACAAACACCTTGACACGAGATTTTTATATAGTATAGTTCTATGTCCATCGAAATCATCTTAGTTTTCCAATCATATTTTGTATTATTTTTTATTTTAATTAGATATAATAATGAATAACCTTAATACTATATTCGTCTCAGGCGAAGGTATAAGAAGAAATGATTTATGTGCTGCTTATCGATTGATGCAATGTCTATACCATTCTAGTTGTATTGCACTAAACCACGCAGTTATTAAAATAACTAATAAGGAATATGCATGTGTTTTTGTTTTTTTTTTGTTTTGTACAATAGCTTACATCGTTATATATTTGAAAAGAAAAATCTTAGCTCAAAAAAACTAAAATTTAGTATATAAAATAAATTAAAACATCATACAGATACTTTAAACGCCCACCATTTTGACGCGCTCGGCGTGACGTCATAGTCTATGACAACGTTGCAGTCAACGAGTGAATAGGTCTTGATTGTTACTTGTAAACACCAAACAACAACTCTCTATTATAATAGACTTTGACGTCACATTCGGTCTAGCCAATGACGTTGCGTTTCAACTACTTTGGATTTCCGAACTATTTTTGCACTTTTCAATAATTATTTTCTTAATCAAAAAAAAAATCACATTAAATAATACTGATATAGGCTTAATTTAGAAGCAAAAAAGTTTAAATCACACGCATATTCCCTACTGTTTGATCGTTCTTAAATGTTCGTCGATAAAACATTTCGCTCGGCTTAATTAATATGTACAGCAAAATAATGAGCGAGGTTTGTGTAAGACAACTAGACTAAGGGAATTTCTCACATATTTTACCATCTATGCATTGCATAACACTGGACGCAGTTTTACATCATATTAATTATAATTAGATATAGATACAATTTACTATTAAATTATAATATAGTACACGCCATGTTATTTGAAGTTTTGACAGGTGCTGGAAAACATCAAGTGATGAACAATGCCTTGTGAAAGATAGATTTACAAAAATTGTTTTATGTAGGTAGTATATTCAAGTTTGTCAGCACAAATGTGGCCTAACCTTTTTTGAACAATTTTTATGAAAAATCAACATGATGTTTTAATGAGATTTTCTATTGCCTACAATATACCAAACAATTTTATATATTATATTTTCCATGATATTTGTAACTTCGTTCTTTGTACTAATGCTCAGAAAAGAAATACTTTCTCATGTTTTTCGTTTACGGGTTATATCATTTTTGCGCTGACATACTGGAATAAAGGATTTCTAGTGTTAAAATACCTGCCTAAAAGGCATCTCGATATCTCCAAAGAAAAACATTGTAACTTATCCACTATTAAGACAATTCAAATATAAATTTTTCAGATATAATTTTGAGTTACAATGTTGTTCCTTGCAGGTGTGCCTTTCTCAATTATACATATTTAAAAACAAACATAAAACAATTTTTATGTACAAGTGTACCAGCGCTTTTGTTGATTTCTTTGTTACCTGGCGTGCTAAATATTAAACTATGTTATAATTTTTATTATTACTCTATCATTATATTTTTACTATAATACTTACTTCATAATAAAACATTTATATCAAAGTTCTTATATCATCATTTTTATGGTCGGTATAATTAAAAATTTGTTTAATATGTTTAAATTTGACATTTTACAATGTATGGAAATCTAATTTTTAATAAATATTTTTTCAAAAAAAAAAAACATTTTTTATTGCGAATGATTATTATGGACGCGGTACGCTTGCGTATGATCGCGTAAAAATCGTCCACACGCGCCTCCGCAAACATTGCCGACGCACTGCAGTGTCGAGGCTTTCTCAGCACCGCCCTCGGCACATTGTTGTACTGTACCCGCAGGGCACTGTAGGTCCGCTGCGTGTAGTCCGTCCATAGGTTGCACGTGTAGAAGGACTGGCAAAAGGCTTTAAACAAGATTAACTTTACTTGTGTCGTACAACGTGCAAATCTACGGGCCAACATGTTGCCCCTGACCGACAGCGCCCTGCGTTCACGTTCTATGTCAATACCAGGCGTTCGGTTACAATATGCCCTAGGTACTTGAACTCAGCTACTTGCTTCAGGGGAGTCCCACATAGCTGAAAACATGGCTTGTAATTTAGTGGTTTGTTCTTTCCCCTGAAAGTCAAGACTTCACTCTTTTTGGAGTTATATGGGCAAAGAATTATTTCCTTGAAACTTGGTATTAATGCTTTTCAATACAATTAAATAAATACGTGTTTTAGCATTTTTCAAATTCAATCCCACAAGGGTGTAAAATGGGGGATGAAAGTTCGTATGAAACTCGTAAAAAGTACAAAAAATAAAAACTTTTGGCAACAAATGATATTATTTTTTTTTGCATCCTGGCACTGCACAATTTGTCATTTTAATTAAAATAAAAAATGAAATAAATTCCATCCTTGTAGAGCTTTACAACATATTGAGGGCCATAGTGATTGCGATATATGGTGGGAGAAAAAGGTAAAATTCTCCCCCATAGTGCACATCCCTGATGAAGTTATAAACTGAAGCTAAAAATAAATCTTTTTATCTCTAGAGAGTAATAGGCCACATTATTATTTTCTTTTTTATGGCAATATTGATAGTGATACACCACTCTTGCAACATTATAAGACAGACGTCTTTATGACAATAGAATAGAGCTGAAAAATCAAAAAATTACGATCAGTCAAATTCACTTTTTTATGAGGCTGGTTGTTGCGTTGATTTGATATATCGTATAGAATTATATTTATTAATTAATTATTTAAATGTTATTTAGACAGGCAGTCCACAAGCAATAACTCCAAAACCAAGAATTTAAATAAGTTTTTTAAATTAACGCATAGTGTATAAATACCTTAATTAAACATAAATGTTTTTATTTTCAACTTTTAAGAATATATCCACTATTTAACACAAAATGAGTGAAACCGTGAAATATAGCGATATTTTAAAACCCAGAAATATACAATTTGGTATTTTTAAGTTTATGACTCGTTCATGGGAACCTAAGAAAACTGTAACTCTAGGAAAATATTATTCACCTCAAGAAATTAAAAAGGTGGTCGCTGAATCTGTATACATCGATGCCTACTTAGAAGCGGTAAGGGTTTACTCTTTAGGGTAAAAGAATTTTTAAAGTTAAGGTGAAAAGAAGTATAATTAATTAAAAAAAAAAATCTTTCAGGAGAGTGCCCGCAGTGGTGCACCTAAAGAACAGCTGCGAAAAGAGGTATTTGAATATTTAGAAGAGATTGCAATGGATAAAAAAATGCATATAATTCGTTGGATGGGAATAATGTTTCTTAAAATATGTTTCATGATGAAAATAGGAGTATTTGTCAATGAACCTGCATTGCTTAAGGTACATTTTACAATGTTTTCCAGTTAGAGTACTTTTATTATGCATGTTTTATTAAGAGCGTTTTAAATTAATAAGACTTAAAATACACTTAAATTTAATTTTGAAATTATTATTATTATTACATACCTATATCAATACCTACATTCTATATATAATACCAAGTATAATTATGTGTAAAACATTTTTTAATTAAAAGAAAAATATTGTATTATTTTTTATTTCTTTTAGATAAAATCATCAATGGGCAAAAATCCAATATTATTCTTGCCAACTCACCGAAGTTATGCTGATTTTTGTCTTATGACATATCTATGCTTTCATTATGATATAGAATTACCTGCTGTTGCTGCAGGAATGGGTATGTACATGTAAAAAAAAATTTTTTTTAGTGATATTTAAGAAAACGTGTGTGTGTGTGTACTTATGTATGCATGGAAGAAATTATACTTTTTTGGTGTAACACAACAAAAATAGCTAAAGACTTCATCCCATATGTCACAACTCTCTGTTTGTATAATATGATGATATGGGATATTCGGGATATTTGGCATATTGTAATCATTATATAGAATATAATTTAAGGAAAGAATATAATAAGAATGAATAAAATAAATATATAATTTGTGAGACAATAACAATAGTTACCTGGCAACAAACAGTTATCAGCTAACTTCATCATGTCGCTTCTTGGCTCTCGGTGTGCGCACGCATCGTAAAAAAAATACTCAAATATTTTTTTCCAACTTCAAAAATATGTGCAATTGTTTCCCTTCTTTCAATGTAATAAATTACAAGATTTATAACAATTTAAAAGCACATAGTAATTGGATCATAAATGAAAACTGCTAAATTAAGTATGTTGAAAACTGCCTAAAAAAGTATATTGGTTGAAAATTAAAGATTTGGTTAGATTTGATTATTTACAAAAAGTAATAACAATGAAGGTTTTCTGTAAAAGTAAATTATTTAACTTATTATTTAACAACTTAACAATGATTTTCAAGGCCATTGTTAAATACATTTGTATATATTTGCATAAAGCAAGTTTCTGTTATTCTCCTCGTACAATGTTTATACAACATTATTGTATATTAAGCTAGCGACTCACACTCGCTCCGCTCGTCCCTACTTACATTTTAACATTTACTATAGATTTCTCAAAGATGAGATATTTTCCCGCAGAAAAGTATCCTGTATGTGTACCTGGATAATCAGCTGCCATCATACCAAATTTCATCAAAATCCCTCCAGTGATTTCCCCGTGATGCGGTCCCAGACAGACAAATATTCTAAAAACTATGGATTCGGCCTCTGTATCTATAATAATGTATATTTCAATAAGATTTTCCAAAAAATATTTAATGTACAGATTCTTCTTGGTTACAATTTTATTATATGTACAGATTTGTTAGCAAAACAACAATTCAAGTTTTGAATTTCTTGTGGTATAATCTCAGACCAATAAAATACTTTTTTATTAGTCTGAGGGTATAATGTTTATCATAGTTGAATTAGCATTGGCTTTTTGCTTGTTTAATTCTTCTTGCAGGTAAACTGGATGATTCTTAAAATTACAGGAATGACATCTTTACTAATTACATATTAGTATTCTAAACCACTAAATAACAACAAAAAAATTATGTATAATTCTAAGCAACTCATAATATGCGTCCCATATTATTTTTTTCATTTTGCGGCAACTAAATATGACTCCTTTTCACGTTTCATTTGAAATCTGTTCTCGATTTAAGTCTGTAATATAATATATTAACTGTCTTGTTGGTCTAGTGTAGTGTTTTTCAAAGTGTGGATCACGACTCCCCAGAAGCCTCGGGCACAGACGATCGCGAAGCGTCAGAAAAAAAACAGATCATTTTTTTTTAATTAAATGAAAACAAAAGAAAAAAAACAAATTAACAAAATGAAAAAAAATACGCACTACATTCATATTATTATGAAATATGCGCTAGTTTTTCGTTAACCAATTTCTCCCATCGCTAATCCATTTTTGCCACATTTAGGGATTTATCTGTTTTATTTTTATTTGGGCCATTGAGGAAAACGTCAGCATACTTCAACGCTTCTGTGGCTCATTTTGATTTTCCTTTTAATCAAAAGATTTCCAGGATTTGATATTTGTAATATAATAAAATTAATACATAATAATTAATAATGTTAGACGCAAAATATTTTTTCACATGCTGCGGGGGTTGCGCCATGAAAAAGATTGAAAAACAGGTCTAGTTTTTAGTATATATGGCTATAGATTGTGAGGCATCTAGGTTCGAGGTGTCGAGTGGGGCCAAAATAGTCACTTGACTTGTCTATCATGAAATGCTCAGTATGTGTGTAAAATGTACATTGTACATCCATATTCAGGCCTCGAGAGTCGAACCGGCGCCTTATCTCTCACCGGTCGTGTCGAGTTGTCATCCCACCAGAATATACGTTCAAAGAATAGAAAGTGTGTCTGTGCACACACTTTTTCACTTTAATGCCTATAATATATACGGTATTGCATATTCGCAATCGGTTAACCTCAGTAAGGTTGGCCGTCGACCGCCGTAACCAAAAGCATTAATATAGAATGTATTCCATACATATTTTTTATCTAAATACAATTTATAATTTACAACTTCATTAAACTGCTCACCCAAAAGATTATAAATACAAACAATAAACTTGCGTCATACTATTAAAATGCTTAGAATAAAATTGTTTGTCTCTCACAGACTTTTATTCAATGGCGGTGATCGGTCAAAGTATGCGGGAAACGGGAGCATTTTACATTCGACGTACATTAGTCGGCTCGCCCCTTTATGCGGCCACGCTACGTCATTACGTACGGACTCTGGTGGCGAAGCACTACGCGCCTGTGGAGTTCTTCCTCGAAGGAACTAGGAGTAGGAGTAATATGAGTTTATTGCCTAAATACGGTAAGATATCAATATTTTATCTGATTAACATTTTCCTTGTGTGTGGAAAACTTGATAACTCACGAATGTATGTGAAAAAGTACCTACATCATCAAAAAGTCGTAAAAATCAATATCATTCATGCATTTATGTAGTTGGCCAGGTTATTACCTAATTTGGGCTAATTAACCGGATTTGAATTTGTCCGTACAGACCAGCAATGTTGCGATTGTCATTATAATCGATATTTAAGAAAAAAATGTATCTACCTAGTCAAAACAAAATCTCATAACAATATCCAGTGTTAATTATAAAATGCAAAAAATATGAAAATGCTCATTTATATTCAAACATTGTAAGTAGTAAAATATTTTTCTCTTTGTTTTATAATATCTTTTTTGTATATATTATAAAGGCATGTTGTCAATGTCGCTCGTGCCATACTTCGCGCGCGAAGTTGCAGACGTCACGATAGTGCCTGTTAACATCAGCTATGACCGTCTCATGGAACAGAGTCTCTTCGCATTCGAACACATGGGTGTGCCCAAACCTAAAGAAACTACTGGGGTGAGTAAAAAACTCAGATATAATAAACATTTTAATGTACATATTAACATATATATATTGTAGCTAAAACTTAGCTCAGCGTAACTACTTGTGATTTTATAACTTATTTTCTTATCATAGATTTTCATTATAACGATGATGTTAAATTCATATAAAAGTACCTTAGAAATATTAAATATTATATTTCAAGATTTGGATTTTTTGTGGCTAATTGTGTTAATGTAATTATGAGATTAGAGAAATAAAAACTATGTAGTGTTCACAATGGATACCATTTATATTAATTAAGAAGCGAGGTATACATACGTAGGGGAGCAAGTTATATTATAATACAAAATAAAATCCTTAAGCTAATTTAGAAACGAATTGATAGTGAATAATGACTTTGTCAATGCTGATAAATCATTAATGAAAGGAAAAACTTGGCTTCTAAAATTGTACACAATTACAATCGAAATTCAAAATTGGAATTGGATTTTTTAGGAAATTCATGATATTTGCTTACTGGTTAAATATAATCTTATAAATGATCCCATATCACATCTAATTCAATACTTGATAAAAATAATTATTACTGAATAGGCGTACATACTTATACCTACACCGTTTTTTTAATGTTAGGAAATGCATTTACGTATACCACCTATAGATATACAGTTCTGTGGTTATGTGGAACTCGACGGCTAGAAAAGCCAGTACTACCCACTAAAGCTTCCCCCGTTTTAATGGGGCGTCGCAGGGTCGCCTACGCACTCAATCACGACGCCATGACGGTAGGTCTGCTGAAATAGACCGCAACAACCATTGGATTGCTCCACAGTCCACTATGCTGTCAGAGAAGTACCAGGAGCAACCCCCATGGTACACCGCCCACCGAAGTGGGCCACCTCCCAGTACTTTTCTTGGCTTCGCGCCCGGCTGAATTGCCGGTCGCTAATGACCACGACAAGATGAACGCACGTTGGAAGGGAAATACTTATACACCTACCTTGATACTTGATGTTGCGGACTGCGAGGAGCGACGCCAATAGCGAGATCTCAAGCCTATCTATCTTAATCTTATTTTCTATTAATATTAAGCCATTTTCTACCAAATAATTTATTTTTAACGGACTAAATCAGGAGTATAGCACCCGGTGAACGTCATAATATAAACCATAGTGAAAATTAGGATAACACCTTTGTAAGAGCATCATTATAAACAAGTTAGCTAATAGAATAAGTTGATTATGCCTAAGTCCCCTCTAAAAAAATATATTTTTTTAATATTTCAGGGATTCCTAAAATCATTATATAGATTAAACGATAACTACGGCAACATTTATATAAATTTAGGCGATCCAATTTCTTTAAGAGAATATTTAGGGCAAGATTTGCCCTTCTCTTCAGAGACTTTAAAGCCCTTAGATTTGCAACATCTGACCACTGAACAGTTCAAATATGTTCAAGATATTGCCGATTACACGGTTTCCATGCAACAGGAGAGCACTGTTGTCACTATATCGAATTTAATCTGTATTATATTAATGGAGAGCATTATAAAGAACGAAGTGTTGAGTTTGGAACAAGTATCGATCAAAATAGAGTGGTTGATTCAAATTTTGCGGACACTTGGTGCATCGGTTTTTGAAAACGACGTGAAAACCAGTATCGACAGGATTTTATTGGTCCATAAGAAAATAATGAAGTTAGACGGTGACAATAAATTACGTCTCGTCTCTGGCACTCTGATGGATGTCAGTCCTGAAGTACAGAAAAAAATGAAAGGTAATTAATTATAGTTTACCTTAAGTCATTTTTGCCGTTTTTATATTTCATTAATTTTATTGTTACTTATCAATTCTAAAAAAAGTATATCTATCTATATTTTAGTATCTAATCATATCTATTGTATATTGTTTATTGTATAATATATCACCACACGCCAACTTTTAGACATTTACAAATAACTAACAAAAACACTGAAGGTATTAAATCTTACGCTGTATTTTTTTTTTGATAAATAATTGATTTGATAATATTGGTAAAAACTTTGACACATAATTCACTCAGTTGTAATAAATAAACATAATTATGGTTATTAGTAGGTTTTTAATTATCGTTTACTAAGAGGTGCAATTGTCTTGTTGTATGTACGTACATATATGTATCTATTAGTAATTTTATCTAAGAAGTCGTTTTAACCCAGTTTCTAATTGTAGACAGTTAGTGATAGTTATTGATACAATGCTTCGCAAGTGTATAAAATTTCGATGAACATATAATTTGGTACCATCGAGTTTACGTTGAATGAGATGGGTAGAAAGTAGTAGGGGTGCTCACCACCCCTAAATGACTCCAAGTAAACCACTCGAATTAGCGTGTGCATTAATGAGTCCGCTAAGTATGCCACAAAAATAATATTATAGAATAACACTTTCTTTGTAGAATTGAAATAAAACGAATGAAAAAAAAAACATTTTTATTCTATTGCAGTATAAATTCATTGATAAATTACTTAACATTCTAGGTTTCTAAGGTAATAGCTAGTCCTTAGATATTACAGTAGCATTTCAGTGTTAAACTAGACCGAGACATACGTTCCTGTACCTAGGTACTTGATTAGAATCAATATTTACTTTTAATGGGAAACGAGTCTACTTCGTCTTGTATACTAAGCTAAAAGCTTTGCTAATTGGACGTATACAATAAACAACAAAGTCCAGTTTTGTCAGTAATGAATTGTATTTAATTACGTAACCACATTAAACTATACCTAGAAGGTACGACCTTGTTAATAGCTACGTTATTTTTATTATAATTAAATATTATAATTTATAAGATATAATACCTGCTAAATACTGATTTTTTGTCTTTAAATGACTTAATTGAACATATTTTAATTTATAATAATACTAGCAGAACCCGCGGCTTCGCTCGCGCTAAAACTAAAAAGGTAGGTTCCATAAAAACTTTCATCCCCTATTTTACTCCTTTATGTGATGAATTTCGAAAAATGCTAAAAGACGTATTTATTTAATTATATTGAAGAGCATTTATACCAAGTTTTAAGTCATTCTGACCATAAAAATTTTTTTGGGTTGTATTATAACGTTCTCATTGGCCTTGGCATTTGCCGTGGGAATCAGCCCTCCGACTATCTCCACACAAAATAACGCCAATACCTCGTGAAAGAAAGACAAACAAACAAACAAACAAACAAACAAACAAACACACTTTCACATTTATAAATAAAATAATACTGCATCATATTTATACTTTAGTATGGATATTATTCAGTATTATTTAGACGTAATATTTGTTGAAGTAATATTAAATGCAATGAAATAATTATTATATTAATTTAGCATGAAAATAAAGTTATAAAGTTAAGTATATGTTAGAAGTGATACTAGTGAGGTACTACAACATTTAACAAATTTTTAGGTCACATTTTAAAAGCGGAAACTATGGTGAATGCAATTCCGATCATTGAATTGCAGTTGTATGTGAATCCAGTCCTGCACTACTTGGTGCCGCCTGCCATTGTGTACCTCGCCGTGCTGAAAGGAGAGAATACTATTGGTAGATATAACATCTGCTATAAGTGCATTGTGTGTATTAATGAGCAGATAAAGAATGGGATTATAAATGGCGACATCTCTGTTTACTTTTCTCGTGATAACTTTCGCCGCTTTTGCTTACCTGTTGGTATAAATATCAAAAAAGTCAGTGTATCTATAGGTATATATGAAACAAAGTTGAGTTTGTTACAACACTTATAACTCGAAAACTGCTGGACCAATCTTCATGATCTTTGTTTTGTTGGATTTGTCTTTATCTTTGATATTAATTGTACCTTTATCTTGACAATATTTTTAGTTTTTACACATAGTCTAAAAAGGATTAGATATGTTTCCCGATGAAATGTAAATCTAGATAATAATTATTTTTTAGTAAAATGTAATATTTAAACAGTACCATACATTGTTCTAAGCACGTAGTAACGTTATATATAATAAGCTTCTATTTCTAATCCCATTCTGTAGTCTGAAGTCTGGTAGTAATAAGATATTTACGGTAACCTATTTTATGTATTTTACAATCGACATAAAAAAGACAAGGAAAGAAGATTTCATATAAAACTAACGACTTCCCCTTACTTCGGGTACCTAACGACAGTCTATTTGTTACTGTAGGTCAGCCTTATCTGTACCGAATTTCATCCAACTCGTCTGTTTCAGCGTGAGTAATTCGCAGTTTTACTTGTAGTCCAGATATTTAATGGGGCTTTCATATAAAGATGTAAGTCTGATTATATGATAATATATGGTACAACATACGACAGGAAGTGATAGTACTACTGCTCGTAGTTCAAACGTCGTGTGACATGTCGGTTCATTAATTTGTTGAATGCCAACATATTGTTTGGTAAATTAGTGGAAAGTCACTTTAAAAACCAAATGTGTTAACTAAATGTAAATATAGGTCAAAATGTAAAATAAACATGAGTGTCGTATTGTTAAATTATATAATGTTTATACAATTATTTTCTAATACTTATCTATACAATGCACATACGAGTATGAAAAAAAAATTTTTTTGGTGCTCAGGGATAAACGAGCAGCACCAGTAACCGAAAGCAGTATCTGTCGCCCATTACATCTACAGTTCATGCACTTAGGTTTTACGTAACAAAAATGCAGAAACGCAGGTGCGTTGTCAGCTGTCACTATGAGGACCAAGATGATATGCCTCTTGCCTGTAAATTGTGCTGGCTACCTTATACTTTAATAAATATACCCAACTTCCAATAATATTTAATTAAATTGTTTATTATAATTACACGTACACGTTTTAAATGGCATTGTGTGGCCTCATAGAATTCTGTTTGTCGACAAAAGCATAAGTTGCCGGTTTGATTTCTGCACATCGTAAATCGTTACCAATACTCGTAATACTTATATGCACATAAATAAATATAAAAGTGTTTGTTGGTGTACCTTCCATGAAGAAATAAATGACATATATTATTGCATAAAGATTTATAAAGGGCCAATTTTTATCCCTATATATAGATAGATATACAAGTCTTCCCAATGAGATTATGAATATTGCAAAAACTGAATAATAATTATAAGTGCACGGTGTAGTTAGACCAATCAAATCAATAAAAAGGATAGGGATAAACAAAAAAAAACAATTATAAAATATTTTATCTTACCTAAGGTACCTAGTTACTAAGTAGATCGTAATAGTTTAATAACATATTATATTTAATATCTATATTATATTAATTCTAGAGGGCCTTTCCGCTGACTACCATCGCCTGAGAAAGTTATTAAGATACGAATTCTTCCATTTAGAAAAGACTGAAAAAACGGTAAGAACGCAAATAAATACACACATTTAAGTATTTACGCAACGTCTATGTTAGTCTTTAAACTTATCTACACGAGATTTTTTATTACTTGTTTATTTATGCTACCGTTGCTATATTATTTATTATTTATGCGCTAGCTTTTTAGCACATAATAAATAAACAATAATTTAATAACATATTAACGAGCGAGCAATTTATGGGTGTCAAGAGTGTGGACTACTTTTTATTATGGTGCTATTTTCTTGCAATGTTTCTTTTAATGGTTCACATTTAATTTTTATAAAAAATTCTTTATTCCAGACATTCAACAAGGCGTTAGAATATTGTGTGCAGAACAAAGTGATCACAGACACATATAGGAACGGCTCGGAGGAATCGTTGCAGCTGTTATTGCAATGGACGGTGACGCCGGCTCTCACAACGTTGGCTAACTGCGTAGAAGTTATGGCGGAGGTTAATATGAATATTTAATTTATACAATGATAATTTGTTTATATATTTGTGTAGCGGATTTATAGGGCGCGGTATAAAGTTTTTGGTCACGCTATAATACATGTAATATAGCTATTAAATATAAAATATTTATATGTTTCATATAAAATTCACCGTCTGCTTTTTTCTTTACTTATGTCGCGTACTTTTTCAGACTTATTCGAATAAAAACAACAACTAACAAGTAAAAAATAACGAAAATGTACTTCGCGGTTTTTATTTTGATTTGTTCGAGAACACGAATTCGAGACTCTTCAACGTTTCGAAATATTTATACTATGCATGGTTACGTATATGAGTGATACGTCGAAGACGTTAGTCTCTTCTGTAACCACTGGGCACTGTCACTGTTTGCTGTAGAGCATTGGAAATATTGAGAGCAAGAAGACTAAACTAAAACCGACAAAAAACCGAAAAAATATTGAATTGAAAACGTTATCATATAATAAAATTCTAACTGAGCCGAATCTGTACATTAAATATTTTTTAGAAAATCTTATTGTCATTATTATACAGAGGTCGAATATAGGGTTTTGGGTTATTGCGGGAAAATATCTCATCTCTGAGAAATCTATACTAAACGGTAAAACCTATTTTATAAATATAACGTGTCTTTAAAATAGTTTATATCGCCTATTTCAAATCTTTAAAGTAAAACGAACGTACTTGCAGCACAAAAAGTGCGAGCACAGACAGGCGTTGCGGCTGGTGCAGGAGCGCGCGGAGACGCGCCGCCTGCACCCCTACTGCCTCAGCCTCGAGTCCATCGCCAACTGCTTGCAGGGGCTTGCCCTGAACGGGACCGTTACTAAACGGAGAAAGTAAGTTACAATACCTATTTATCTATATACTAAATAAAAATCAATTGCTGTTGTTTAGTCTCCCTAAAACTCAAAAACGGCTAGATCGATTTGAATTATTCTTTTTTTGTTTTGATGGAGGTGTGTCAGGCCTGCTTTAAGTATAAAGAGAAATTGGGGAAACACAAAAAAAAACTGGAAAATTGAAAAATTGAGAAATGTTTATTTTGTATAGGAATCACTAACCGTCAAAAAATCATTGTCCAATATAATTCAAATTCGAAATTTTCATTCTACATTAAATTATTACAACTTTTGTTCTTCCATCTGTTCGAAACGAAATAAAAAAATACCCAGTAGGAAAGAAATTCCTGTTTATGCTGTCATTGTCACGAGTACTGCATATTACGTAAAATACAACTTCTTCCAGTTTTAGAATCACGATAACTCAGGAACGGCGATTCTTAGAAAAAAAAGGCATATAACAATTTTGTACATATTTTGTGATCTGTAATTTTTGTCTGGGCTATTTTATGATAAAACTTACCGTTTACCAGACAAAAAAATACCTTTGACCTTGAATAACTTATAGTAGATGTGGAATCGATGGGGACTTAGTATTATATTTGTAATAATGTTCCAAATTCTGTACCAACTTCCAGATCTATGCGAATTATTGAAAACCTACCACTATTTGTTTCCTTTAACTGGACTAAATAGGTCACCGTCATAAAAATGTATACGGACTCCTTATATATCTCGCCTTGTCCTTATCTCTTCTCGGTGGGTTTTAATAAAAAATAAAAAATGTGTCGTGACGGTCGAAATTTTACATTTGTTTCCGTCTTGCTCTCATTCGCCAAGTGCACCAAATATAACATGCAATAAGGTACTTTGTTTTAAAAGTGTGTGTTTTGAAGGGAACTGGCGAAAGGAACTCTTGTTTTAGCTTCAGTATGATATATAAAAAAATCACTTCCATTCATCCAAATAAATATAAGGTAGCTTTTCTATTTAAATCGGGAAAAACTCATATTTTAATAAGTGCTTAAATTTTCAGTTCCTTTGTTATTTTACAATGCCTAATTACCTGTATTGTTTTTACCTACTCACTAATAATAGTTATTGTATAATTTAAAAAAAAATATGTAATTGATTGATATATATTTCGACAGTTTTAAGTTGTATATTATATACGGGTTCTATTTTAACTCTTTTGTCAGTAACTCCTAAGAGTGCAGTTTGTATAAAGCAGTTTTTAATCATTATAATCATATACCAAGCAATCGAGCCCACGGTCACATTATACATACTTTCTTCATCAAATTAATAAAAAAATATTTCTTATTATATAATACTACAGACTCACCCTTGCTTCGCTCGGGTTCGTCCCTAGCTTGATTCCCCATACAAACTTTCATCCCTATTTTCACTTCCTTATGGGATGATTTCCGTGATAAAAACTATCCTATGTCCTTGCCAGGATCTCAAACTATCTTCTTACCAATTTTCATCTAAATCGGTTCAGTAGATCCAGAGATTACCCCCTACAACGTCACAAACTTGCAATCTGACAAACTCACAAATAGCCTGAGAGCTCGTGACGAATTTTGGGAACCTATGTGAAGTTAGAAACTGACTAAACGATAATTAGTTTTTATCAATTCTATTCGATTGTACTACGTTTGTACCGGATTGTACCGCTTTTTAAATCGTTTGTACCTCAAAGGGGTGAGCAATATGGGGGTTCGAATATATGTATGGTTCACAGCCAACCTAAAAATATGACGTTTTTGTTGATGCCAATTGGAAGCATATCGTTTGTACTGGATTGTACCGCTCTTAAAATCGTTTGTACCTCAAAGGGGTGAGAAATATAAGGGTGCGAAAATATGTATGGTTCTCAGCCAACCTAAAAATACGACATTTTTGTTGATGCCAATTGGAAGCATATCGTTTGTACTGGATTGTACCGCTCTTAAAGTCGTTTGTACCTCTAAGGGGTGAGAAATATAGGGGTGCGAAAATATGTATCGTTTACAGCCAATCTAAAAATACGACATGTTTGTTGATGCCAACTGGAAGTATATCGTTTGTAAAGGATTATACGATTTTTAGAAGTGAAAAAATATACATAAATAAAAAAATATAATGTTTATAAATATATGTACATTTTTTTTTCTTTACAAAAAAATCTCTGCGGTATAAATGGGTACAAACTATGACAAGTCGAGAACTTATCGTAAAATTCAATTAGCACGTGTATAATGATGATACAAAGCGAATTCTCCACGGTACAAACGGGTACAAACGATGAGAAGCCGAAAACTTATTGTAACATTCAATTAGCGTATGTATAATGATAATAGAAACGAAATTCTCGGCGGTACAAACGGGTACAAACGATGAGAAGCTGAGAACTTATCGTAAAAATCAATTAGCACGTGTATAATGATGAAACAAACCAAATTCTCCACGGTACAAACGGGTACAAACGATTAGAAGCCGAGAATATATTGAAACATTCAATTAGCGTATGTATAATGATGATACCAACCAAATTCTCGGCGGTACAAACGGGAACAAACGATGAGAAGCTGAGAACTTATCGTAAAAATCAATTAGCACGTGTATAATGATGATACAAAACAAATTCTCCACGGTACAAACGGGTTAAAACGATGAGAAGCCGAGAACTTTTTGTTAAATTCAATTAGCGCATGTATAATAATGATAGAAACGAAATTCTCGGCGTTACAAACGGGTACAAACGTTAAGAAGCTAAGAACTTATCGTAAAAATCAATTAGCACGTGAATAATGATGATACAAACCAACTTCTCCACGGTACAAACGGGTACAAACGATGAGAAGTCGAGAACTTCTTGTAACATTCCATTAGCGTATGTATAATGATGATACAAACCAAATTCTCGGCGGTACAAACGGGTACAAACGATGAGAAGCTGAGAACTTATCGTAAAAATCAATTCACACGTGTATAATGATGATACAAACCAAATTCTCCACGGTACAAACGGGTACAAACGATGAGAAGCCGAGAACTTATTGTAACATTCAATTAGCGTATGTATAATGATGATACAAACCAAATTCTCGTCGGTACAAACGATGAGAAGCCGAGAACTTATTGTAACGTTCAATTAGCGTATGTATAATGATAATAGAAACAAAATTCTCGGGGGTACAAACGGGTACAAACGATGAGAAGCCGAGAACTTATTGTAAAATTCAATTAGCGCATGTATAATGATGATACAAACCAAATTCTCCACGGTACAAACGGGCACAAACAATGAGAAGCCGAGAACTTATCGTAAAAATCAATTAGCACGTGTATAATGATGATACAAACCAAATTCTCCACGGTACAAACAGGTACAAACGATGAGAAGCCGAGAGCTTTTTGTTAAATTCAATTAGCGCATGTATAATAATGATAGAAACGAAATTCTCAGCGGTACAAACGGGTACAAACATTGAGAAGCTGAGAACTTATCGTAAAAATCAATTAGCACGTGTATAATGATGATACATTTATTATTTATTATTTATGATGATGGTATTTTTCAGTTAGCAGTCGTCACTCGACTGAGACACTTGTACATATAGTTAACGTCAGTTTCTTGCCGACGGAACTGGTTTGACCGGTAACTCGTGTGCGTCTTACCAATGCAGCGTATAATAAAATATTACTATGAGTGATGACAATATAGAACCGTGCAGTATTCCATTACTGCGTGATAATGTCGAAGATTTAGACAGTTATGATGACGTCATGAATAGTACAGAAAGAGAGGAAAGAGTATTTTTGAAAGAAAATGAAGGAAATAGAGAAAAAAAGAGACAGTTAGAAAATAGTGAGGAGAGCGAGACAGGGGATGCTGAAGAAGGATGGACCAAGGTTCGAGGAAAAGGGAAGAGAACATGTCTTCGAAGTGAGATTGACGTGAATGTGAGCAATCATAATTTTGAAATATATATCTCCTCTAAAGATAAGATGCCCAAACAATTCGCCCTAGCAAGAACTTTTCAACAGCTCAATATCACTAGCATCAATCACGTTAAATACATAACACCCTATAAAGTGCGGTTGCATTTGGAGAACGAGGAGACTATGAAAAATATTTTGGAATGCGAAGAGTTAATTCGTAAAGGTTGGAGAATATATAAAGCTATGGAATTGTCATATTGTTATGGTGTTATTAGAGATGTTGACCTTGATTTGAGTGAAGAAGAAATTTTGAATAATATATCTTGTCCTTTTTCTATTGAAATCCTATCACTTAAGCGACTTAATAGGTTTGACAGAGATAATGGAGGCTGGCGACCTAGCGAATCAATTCGCGTATGTTTTAAGGGGTCGTCTATCCCAGCTTTTGTCCTTGGGTTTGGCTTAAGGATTTCGGTTGAACCATTTGTTTTTCAAGTTTCTCAGTGCTCGTTGTGTTGGAAATTTGGTCATACTCGTAAAACGTGCTCAGCTAAGAAGGTTGTCTGTCCTAAGTGTGGAAATAACCATGAAAATTGTGAAACTCAAATATTTAAGTGTGTCAATTGCTCGGGAAATCATATAGCCCTTTCTAAAATTTGTCCAACCTTTTTAAAAGAAAAAAAAATTCGGGAAATTATGGCGGATTTTGGCTGTACGTTCAGAAAGGCTTTAAATGTTTACGCATCGACTTTTACACCACAAAAACCTATCGAACGAGAAGTGAGTATTCAACCAACCACATCTTATGAGAATAAGAATCCTTTGGGCTTTAACCAGGGCTCACCTACTTTTGCAGAAATAGTTAAAACATCGGTGGAAATTCATGACATACAAAAAAAGAGTGAACAGAATAAAAGTTCATCTAATTTCATTGAGCACCGAAGACCACGTATGAAGCGGACACAAAGGGAACAAAAGGAAAACCAAAACACCACAAGTCAGTCGGATTACGAATTTATATATGCAGAGGTTGAGAGTCAAAAGGAAGAGAATGTAAGCGAGGATCTGAAATATGAGGGCAAATTAACTTTTAAGGAATTGTTATTGCGAGTAAAAGAAGTGTTATTTCTAAGTAAACTTAGCTTTTCTCATAAAGTATTTAATTCATCTAAATTAATTATTGAGTGGCTCGTTATATTTCTTTTTGAGCAGATAACAAAATGGCCTTTATTAGAGTTTTTAGTAGAATTAGTATGTAAGATAAAATGATGCCTAGAAGTATTAGCAATAGGAACATTATTCAATGGAATGCGCAAAGTATTAGACCTAAGTTGAGTTCATTTGTTGAGGTGTTAAATGAGGAAAAGATTCATGTTGCTGTTTTAAGTGAAACTTGGCTTAAACCTGACATTTATTTAAATATACGTGGGTATAATATTTACCGGCTAGATAGGCAAGATGGATTTGGTGGTGTTGCTATTTGTGTACACAAATCTGTGCATTCTTCACTACAACGTGTGCGGATAGACAATAGCGGTATGGAAATTTTATGTGTAAAGTTAAGTAATTTCAGTCCTATAGATTATATTTTATCAGTGTACTGTCCTCCCTCTTTGATTATAAGTAAAAGTGATTGGGATAGGCTTCTATCTTTGTATACTAAAAAAACACTAATATTAGGAGACTTCAATGCGCATCATAGTAATTGGTCGAATAAGATAGATTATAAGGGATCACTTATGTTTGATGCTTTAGTCGATAGTAACTTTATAACTTTAAATAATGGTGAGGCTACTAGGATGCGCTTGGTCAATGGGAGGCTTCAACAATCCTCACCTGATATTACCTTAGTTTCTTCAGATATTGCTTTACAATTCAACTGGAGGGTGATAAATGAAACATTGGGGAGTGACCACTTAATGGTGAAGGTTTCTTGTATTTCGAATTCTTTAATTAACCCTATAGTAAAGCGAAACTTTCGCAAAGCCAATTGGACTTCATATAAAAATGACACAGAGATATTGTTCACAGATCTCATTTTACCTGTAGATCTTCAAAAAGGTTATGATTTATTTATCTCTAAAATAAACGAGGCTGCTGCCAAAAATATACCTCTAGTTAAGTATAATCAGAACCCGGAATCTAAGTTTACCCCTAGATCTTTTTGGACAAAGGAATTATCCCATGAAGTAGCTCAGCGTAGACTTGCCCTTGCAATATTTCGACGGAATCCCAGCCCGAATAACTACATAAAACTTAAAAAACACATAAGTGTTGCGCAGCGAGATATTCGTTATGCTAGGAACAAAGATTTCCAGAATTCATGGTCTTCGGTGGATGAATCAACAACTTCCAATGAAATGTGGCATAAAATGTCCTGGATGAAAGGTTTTAGAAAGTCTAAGCGTCATATAAATGATATAGAAGCTGAAAAACTGCTTCGTTCATTAGCCCCTGATTACGTTTCCCCACCTTGTCCCGATATTCGAAGTACAAATATTACAATAGAATGCCCAATTTCAATTCAGGAGTTAGATAAATGTATTAAATCTAAGGACACATCCCCTGGATGTGACGATATATCATATTCAATGGTCAAAAATTTACATATGTCAGGAAAATTAATTCTTTTGTCTCTGTACAATATTTTTTTAACTCACAGCTTTGTACCGAAGCAATGGCGGGACATATGTATAGTACCAATTCCAAAGGCAGGACAAAATCAGGGTGACGAAAGATCCTTTCGGCCGATTGCTTAAATCTCATGTCTTTGTAAAATATTTCATTATATTTTATACAAAAGACTTGAGTGGTACATGGAAAAAAACAATTATTTTTCAGAAAATGTTTTTGGGTTCAGGAAAAATCGATCATGTTTGGACAGCTTGAGTAACCTCACATCAAGAATTCAAATAGGTTTTTCGAATGGATTATCAACAATGGCTCTTTTCTTAGATATTAAAAATGCATATAACAATATTGACAACAGTTCATTAATTGGTATTTTAGACCACTTCAAAGTTGGATCAAAAATTTGCAGATACTTGTTTAACTTTCTGAATAAACGTGTTTTAAATATTAAAATAGAAGGACGTTTGATAAGTAGATCAACAGGATGTGGGCTAGCTCAAGGTGATCCCTTATCCCCGCTTTTATTTAATGTAGCAACAATAAATATTTGCAAATATATTGAAAAAAAATGTTACATTTCGCAATACGCTGACGATTTTGTTGTATATGTTCACTGTTCATCAGCTCAGGAAGGTCAAATTAAAATACAATACGCCTTAGATTGTATCAATAAAATGCTGTCAACGCTAGGTTTAGATATTTCTCCAGAGAAAAGCAAGGTTTGTATATTTAAGAGGGGAAATTTCAGAGAAATAATAAATATTTTCTTGAATGGATGCCGGATAGATGTAGCAGACACTGTTAGGTATCTAGGATTATGGCTCGATCGAAAGCTTTTGTGGGGTAAACATATATTGGCAATTAAAGAAAAGATATTAAAATTTGTAAAAATTTTCAAATTATTGACTGGTCCAGGCTGGGGTGTACATCCTACACATTTAAGACATCTATAATATCTTTCGCTTATACGTAGCAGACTGGATTATGCAAGCTTCCTCTTTGACAATAGTTGTACAAGTAATTTAGCGAAATTAGATAAAATTCAAAATATATTTTTACGATTAATAGGCAGTTTTGTTAAAAGTACACCTATCCATATAATGGAGTCAGAATTAAATTTGTGCCCCTTGTCTATCCGCAGACGCTTTTTAGCAGGTAAATTTTTATTAAAAGTTATGTCATTTAGTAATAGCCCAATGCTAAGTATCCTTGAGACCTTATCCAACTTTACAAATGTTTTATTCTGGAGACGTAAGAAACAACCACTTTTGGTATCAGTATACAATTTTTTAAAGTGTAATGAAATTTATAAAAGTAGTCTTAATGAAATATTCTCTTTAGATATATGGCTCTCCAATTTAAATATAGATAAGGCAGTGAAACCTAATTTAGATATTGTTAATAAGCCTAAACATTGTTACGAACGCGATATATTGAAAATGATTTGTATTAAGACATTAAGTGTAGCATATCCAAATTATTATGAAAATTTATACTGATGGGTCTAAAGAAAAAGCAGGTTGTGGAGCGGCCTTTTTGGATTTAAAAACAGGGACATGTTGTAAATTTAGTATCAGTGCTCAAATATCTATAATGTTTGTTGAACTTATAGCAATTGCCGAAGCCATTTCGTACATCCAAACTATTGATTATCAAAATTTTGTGGTTTACACTGACTCTAAAAGTGCTCTTTTTTACCTTTTAAAGTGTACAATGAATTTTAGAGGACATCCTATTGCCTTTACGATTTTAAATAATTTAAATGAACTCAACACTTCAAATAAAAATGTAATCTTACAATGGATTCCATCGCATATTGGGCTAGCTGGCAATGAAAAAGTTGACCGTCTGGCCAAGGAAGCAATTTCTGAGGGAAGTCATTACGAATATGTACCTTGGTTTACTGACTATATAGGGGATTTACGGAAAAACTGTCTAAATTTGTGGTCAGAATATTTTGATGAGCGTTCCCTTACTAAAGGAATCTGGTACAAAACTATTCAGCTTAAACTTATGGGTTCACTATGGTTTGAATTAGAAAAGATAAGTAGACAAGAGGTTATCATTGCATTTCGCATTCGGTCTGGTCACATCCCTTTAAATAGTTTTGGTTACATGATGGGCAAAGTAAGTTCTCCCAATTGTGCCCTGTGTGGTACAGTAGAAGATGTCTATCATGTATTAGAAGAATGTGACCGAGTTAAAGCTCAAAGATCATTGATATTACCTCAACGTGGAAACAATGTTGGATACTGCAATAGTATTTTAGCTAATCCTTTGTCTAATAAAGCTAAGATGCTTTATAAATTAGTTAAATTAGTGATTAAACTTAGAAGTAAGTGAATTTATTATTTATATTATATGTATTTGTAAGCAATGATGAGGGTGACATTTTCGCTTTGTGAAAAAACCCTCTATAAAAATAAAGATTAAAAAAAAAATAAAAAAAAAAAACCTGAAATTTTAATCACGTATTTATTGAGTAATTTTCAATAGAGTCCGATTCACACTTGGCAAATTTTAATTTTTTTCTTAAAATTGAGTATTAATTAAAGATGTATAAAACAATAATTACGCTTGCACAATACAATTGGCAAATATATTTTTGGCAACTTGATTATTGTTTAATCTTTTAATTTAGGACTCGGAAGGGTTTTGTACTATTATCTATAAAAATAGCAAAAAAAATGACGTGTATTGTATGGGATCCCCCTTAAATATGTATTTTATTCTATTGTTTTGTATTTGTTGTTATAGTGGCAACAGAAATACATCATCTGTAAAAATTTCAACTGTTTAACTATCACGGTTCATGAGATACAGCCTGGTCACAGACGGATAGACAGACGGACGGACAGCGGAGTCTTAGTAACAGGGTCCCGTTTTACCCTTTGGGTATGGGACCCTAATAAACTACTCTAAAATACTCTGTTGTGAACGCAGAGCCCAAAGCATACTCGAAACGTGCGGTTTCTCGATAACCAACCACAGCGTGAGGACCTTGGGCCCCCTATCAGCTGCTGGCATACCTCGATAAGCTATCTTTCTCGCACCTATGGCTACGCATAAGACTTTTTTGTAGTACTAATTTGTAAACTATATTTACGTCTGGGAATGGTTTTACCCGGTAAATTATAACCGGTTTATTATTGAAAATTACTCAATAAATACGTGACTAAAATTTCAGGTTGCCAAAAGTATATTTTTTGGGAATTTTAATAAAGCATCTTTGGAGAGGTCTGGCAATACTTTATAACCGACAAAACTGAACTGAATTAAAAGATTAAATAAAAATCAAGTTGCCAAAAATATGTTTTTTTTGCAAATGTTATATACTGCGCAGTAACTAAATAAGCGCTAAAGCTATACCAGACTCGCGGGACTGGACTCGCCAATTCACGAAATTATATTTTTTCACAATTTCAACTTGCCAAAAGGACCTACCCAAAATTCGTCGCCAGCTCTCGGAATAAAACTTTACCTCTTTATGTTATTAGTATAGATTTTAGAAAATTATATTTATATCTAATATGTAAGGAAATTCACTAGTTTGAAAGAATCAATTTAATTTATTCCAGGCAGGAGCAAGTGATGTATGAAGCAGTGTCCGGGAAACTCGACGGTTGCAGTCAGCTATTACACTCAGTATTATCAAATATATCCATAGTATTTAACAACGTTAATACGGTTATTATAAGCCAAGATGTAAAAGCGAAATTGTAAATTTAATATACTTACCTACATGTAGAGTTGCGTCACATCCAACCGCGTTTGCTCCGTTGCTCGAAAAGAGCGTGATAAATCAAAACACTGTTGCATTTACCTATAGTATTAGTTAGGGTTTACCATCTTTCATTGTTTACTCAATAGATAAAAATAGTTATTGTGAATGTGTACCTTAAAAGATATATAATACTATCGCAGACTTTTTCCTGAAACTGTTAGTTCGAATTTTGCGTATCTTTTAAGGATTTTCGTGGTAGAACTAAAAATCTTGCCGGAATAAAACACCTATATGTAACCCAAGAATCTCTCTATCTTTCAGTGAATGACCCATTACAATCAGCTAAGCCATTCCAAAGATTACCCCAGACAAACAGACAGACGAACATGTAAAAAGGGTTGTTTAGGTACTGGTATCATGTAATCTACCTGAAAAACATAGTTATTTTGAAATCACAGACAGACACTTCCAATTTTATTTATATGTATATGTATGTGCTATATAAAATGTTTTTTTCCTATAATCTAGTCTTCTAATTATAAAATATCTATGCATATGTTAACGACATAAATAAATAAGAACATAAAACCAAACCCTTTCATTCTTTCGATAGGAAATAAACGTACAAATCTAAAACGAAACAACAAAATAGAATACTAATTAGCAAATAACTCAATAATGAAGTAACATTTCCTTAATAGATTACACAGTTTTGACAAAGTTCCCAATATACATAGCTTGATCT
This sequence comes from Brenthis ino, assembly GCA_921882275.1. Taxonomy (NCBI): domain Eukaryota; kingdom Metazoa; phylum Arthropoda; class Insecta; order Lepidoptera; family Nymphalidae; genus Brenthis; species Brenthis ino. Next base: position 13,799,989 of record OV170227.1, on the reverse strand, counting down.
AACATAATTATCTAATATAAATGGACTTTAGTTTAAATAAAATATAAGTAGCAATTTTTAAGTTTTGATGGTGCAGAATTATGTGGCATATAGTATTTATGTAGAATAATGTACTGTGGAAGTGATTTACAATTTTTGTCTTTGTTAATGAATTGGAATATGGGAAATAAATATATATGTATATGATTAGTAAATTTTAAAATAAGGTTGAGCCTTGTCTTCGGAATGTATGACGACAACATGAAGACATTGTTTAGCAATAAGATAATAGAACTTTTGTGGCATAATGCTAACCGCCGCCATTTGAATTTTTCTCTAAACGCTTGTGTAAAGTTTTCTCTAAATGCCTAAATATGTGTTGTGCCTTATGTTTGGCGATTTTTATCTCCAAATATCTTGGAAACGTGACGTGATATTTTTAATTTGTTTACGTGTTCTTTATTCATACACTGCAGTTTAATCCTGTGTCACTACTGAAAAACAAAATGGCAAGCAGTTCGCTATTGTCAGTTTCCATAGCTAATTTCATAACAAAAATATACCCTGAGCTTACTATGTCATTTATTTTGCTGTGGCATTATTATTTATTACATTATACATGTATATTATAAGAATCCAAGTTGTTACAATCTAAGTATTATTTATGCAAACTGAAAGTAAGCCCTAGTATTAAATTGTCAAGTAGCTGTGATAGTTATTATTTATATATTGGTTAATTATTTGTTTCTGTAACTAAACGATGGCTTTATTTAATAAATGAAATTTAAACTGAAAACGTTTTATTTTGTACCAACTTTTTGCATCGCCGTTTAATAGCGTTTAAACTAGTGATTGCCATTTAATTTAATTTCAAGGCTTTAAAAATAATGAATACTGAGTAAATAATGTGATTGAAAAAATAATCTTAATATGTATTTTAAGTCTCCCTTGTATCAAGTTATAACGAAAAAATATACAACTTTATTTTCAATCTTTTATATTTACAAGGAAAATATTATTTTAAACAAAGTACACGCAGCGATGTCTTACGGCAATTGCGTACATTTTCACAAAATTTGAACTTCTACAAAAAAATGCGTTACGATTTTCTACCATAACATTAATAACCTTAACAATTAAAAATATCAGTCGAATACCGAAACAATACAAATGTTTTACGCACTTTTTAAAATCATAATATAAATAAAAAATATATAAACAATGGATTTCACTTTTATTAAATTAATAATTTTCATCTTTTTTATGCTAATACAATCAATGTATATAAGTTACTTTATATAGTTTATGTAATTTTATCAATACATTTAAATACGTCAATTCAAACTTCAAATAAGTTATATATTATGTACATTTTATTATATATTATACAAGTTAAGATAACGCTGCATTCAAAAGAGTATTCTAAGAACTATGCTTGCTCTACATGCATGTTTAAACTAACCCTAGGTGGGTCCCGGGGCGTCCAATGTCTCGAAGTCAACAAAATTTACAAAAAATCCCGTTTTTTTTGTAAATTTAGTTGTCTCGGGTCTTTAGAGACTTTCGGGTCAAGAGATATTTTTTTACAATGAATTTGAGTAAAACAGCATTTAGTATGTTTGCGGAAGAACTGTGTGGCATATTTTTTTAAAATATCACTCATATCCAAGCAGCCATAATTGGAAATAATGGAATCTAGTAGCAGTAAGCTCGACAACTGTACACAAAAACCCGACGAGTCGTTTCCAAGTAAAATTGAACAGACAATAAAAAAATCGCTGGAAGTGTACCTGAAAATCTAGCAAAAAAATCAAGGGCAACATTAAAAAACGAGCTGCAATTATTTGAAGCATTTTTAAGTTTGCTTTAAAATTATACGATTTTACAGCCAAAAACGGAATTTGTGATTATAAGAATGAAATATAGAAATAGTTGTTTATACTGTAAATGACGATGTTAGAATTTAAAACATAAAATATGTTCAATAAGTGTGATTTTTACTAAAATTAAGTTTAAACTAAGTGTAGAGTTCATTCGAAATATTTATTACTGAATAATTAAATGCTATATTTTGAGTTGTGCGTTTAACGTATCTAAGAATGTCAATTCTGGTATAATTTTTTATATATGTCGTTTGATACAATGGTAATAAATCGATTATATCATTTTAATTTCTATTTATATTTAATATCTGTAATTAGTTATTTCTAATAGTTTTAACAGCTACATAGTGCAGTTAGTTAAATTACTACATTTAGTTACGTTATGATGAAAGAGCGTATAACAATAAAGAACATATCAAATATCAACCCAAGTTTTAGATTTTAATAAATTTTTAATAAACTAACTAAATTCTACTTGTTTATAATAATTTTAAAAATCACTAAACAAAATTATTACAAGATTAAGTAGCCAAAGCGGTATCATTAGACTTAAATTGCCTAAAATTCTTTCTACAACAATTATAACAGTTAAAGTACCATTGGCTCTAAAAATAAATATATACATTATGTATACATACTCGTATCATATCCATACATGGCGTTAGTAAATTATCAAGACGATTTGCAAAGACCTATGTTGGCACCTAAACTATCTTATATTATAACAACAGCGAACCCTAATAGCTTATCTATCTGTGGTTTTCCTTACTGGAGTTAGACATTTGCTAAAAAAATGGTTACTTAGGGAGATTTTCTTTTATTTCGTCGTTGCAACTTAGAATATCACTGCGACCATTCCTGGTCTATATGATCGCCATGTTTAATAAGGGAGATACTGAGAGTAACAATTTTCGTACAATCTCAAAAATTATAAATAAATACATTGTGATATTAGGACGGGTCAACTAGTAGATATATAATAAATATTAAATATAAAACTACTACAACTTAAACTTTTAAATAGGTTTTAAAAACACAACATAAAATGAATAAATGCACGCCGCATATGGATACACTTATCACAACAATTATTAAAAATATTTTTACACAACATTCCTGACAAGTTTATTGTAATTATCGGGCTACACTTGAGTTATTACGAAGCTTCGCGTTTATATAATTATCTCACTTTTTAGTGATCATTTTTGATAGATTTTTAAATTTTCACTTATTTAAATTTATGTGAAATATCCTAATGGGCTCTTGCAATATGCAATAAAGTGCAAAGCTTGGTAATAACAGAGGCAATGCGACCCAATACTAACTCATAGTATGATGTGTTAAATCATATATAAGATGGATATTCAGCCATGTTTGAGGGTCTGGTTGATGAAGAATGAGCGCACCTCCATGGGGCAGAGCGCGAGCGCGGCGCGCGCCGGCGCCCGCACGCGCGCGAATGTCAGCGTGCTGTCGAATATTTGCTCTTGCTTCACGTCTATTAAGTCTGACAATGTGATCTGTGGATGGAAATGATGTGTGATGAATTTAGAATTAGATCTATTTTAATGACATTCGATGTGTATTGTAAAACAATGATACACTTTTCCTGTATTAATCGTTATAATGTTAATCTATACTAATATTATAAAGAGGTAAAGTTTGTGAATTGTGAGTTTGTGACGTTGTAGGGGGGTAATCTCTGGATCTACTGAACCGATTTAGATGAAATTTGTCAAGAAAATAGTTTGAAACCCTGGAAAGGACATAGGATACTTTTTATCCTGGAAATCATCCCTTAAGGGGGCGAAAATGGGGATGAAAGTTTGAATAGGGAATCAATCTAGGGACGAACCCGAGCGAAGCGACGGTAAGTCGCTAGTAAATCATAAATAAATAAAAGCATAAGAAAATGCGCCCACCTGTCCGTCGCTGGGCGGGTACCAGGCGCGCAGCGCGGCGCTGCCGTAGCAGGCGTCGAGGTGCGCGCGCTGTAACGTCACGCCCATGCCGTGCACCACCGTGCCGTCTTTGCTCTGATACATATTGATAACGAATATTAAAAATAACATTTGTATTATTTTCAGAGGTTGCTACTTAGGCGTAATGGCTCGAAATAGGAATAAATATTCTTATTTCAAAATTAATAATAAAATTTAAACTCATAATAATCAAATTCCAAGTATAAAAAACTGAATAAATAAATAAAAGACGAGAGTATCTCAAGACATACATACAATTGTTACCTTAACCAATTGTATTAAAATTTAATCCATGTTATATAAAAGCGGTGGGTTTAATACAATACATAAATAGACAACTGGTTATAGACATAAAAAAATAAGTACGTGTAACCTTTACGCGCGGTTGAAGTAAAAGTTCTTTGATAAATATTGCAATCAAATTAAAACAAATCAATAATTAAATAAGGCATATTCGGCATGTTACAATCATATATTTTTAGAATATCTTTTAATGAAAGAAAATTAAAATTAAAAGATTAAAAGAAAAAAATAATAATATTGTATATATATCATTTGTCAGACAAATAACAACGGTTACCATGGCAACAATTAATCATGAATTCTATCTCATTCTCTCGCTGGCTTAATCTTATATATTTCATTTATGTGTTCGTCTCTTTCTCGTGTCTCGTGAGTTTCAAATCACGATTCTAAAATTATAATCCTTAATTCACAAACCTTGGCGGACACGTGCGCGTGGTACTGCGCGAGCACGAGGTCGGGCGCGCTGAGCACGGCGCGCGAGTAGGCGGGGCGCGGCGCGCTCTCGTCGGCCGCGTAGTGCAGCGCCAGCGCCGGCTGCAGCAGCAGCTGCTGCGACACGTGCGCGCCCAGCGACAGCTGCCCACTGCCCTCAGAGGACTTCGCCTGTACGAGGGAAACTATACTAATACGTGAAGCAAAAACTTTGTATCCCTTTTTAAGAAAATTACGCGGACGTAGGAATGTGAGTTTGTATGGAGATATTATGGCGTAGAAAGCTAATATTTTTATACAAAATACATTAAATTAATTAAAATAAACATTATATTTCTGAACCGATCTGATTATTTTTTGTTTTAGTTTAATAGCTTTAGTTTCATAAATAAAAAAAAAATCAATAATAATCATGGTCGAAGTTCGACCACTCGGCGAACTCTAGTCACTTTAAACCGGCTCTGTAAAGGAAATAAAATTCTCAGTATATAAATTCATACAGTAGGCGATTGTCTGTGAAGTTTAGCATAAGTTCTTTTAGATGCAAAGCTACTAATTTTTACGATGAACGGATTAGAAGTTAAAGCGCTGTAGTGCCGTCTCGTGGCAAGTTACAGTTATACCCGTCACTCATTTTCAAATGTTTAATAACAGACATGGGTCGCGGGCTAAAGTATTTATACGTATGAAAAGTCATAGCTATTAAAAAAATGCACTTAAATTTCACAAATCACATAGAACAGCCCAAGTGTCTTGTGAATCATAAGTAAATATTAATTAAAATATAGTATTAAAAACTAATAATAACACATTAGAGAGAAGTTCCACTATCCTAATGTCTAATGTATATCAAATTATTTGATTATCAACCGATTCAAAATCGATACGACAGACAAAAATAGGTCAAAATGGACTTCCAAAATTTTATTAATTATATACAAGAGTAGCTAATAAAAGAATGTTAAAAGTTCTCATGGGTGTTAGTGACTGACCGCGCAGGGGTGGTTGGCGTGTTCCACTATGAGTTTGAAGACGTGTCGCGTGCGCTGGTTCTGCAGGACGCCTTGGTTGAGACCGCGGTTGTCGTCCTTGCTCAGTCTACGGTCTTGCATCACCTGGAAATAGATGAAAAATAATATTTATTGTAGGAATTTTAGCAAAAGCATAATATTTCTAAGAATATGTAGTTTTATGATATTAATCCAAGAACGATACACTTACAAGTAAGGATGTATTTTACATAGACCGATGCGCCCCTAAGTGGCAAAAAGATTTAACTAGGTAGGTTGCGTTCCACTTCTATCATTTAATGTATTATTCATGAGGAGCTTATTATCAATTGGATTACAAATATTTATTGGCGTACATTTTTTTATATATATCATGTATTCTCTATTCTACATGTCATGGCGAAATGTCAAGTTTGACTGTTGGCTGTCTTATGCCTATAAGGCAGCCAATAGTCGTTAATACCGATCGATTTGTATAATTTATAGAAATCTGTTATGCAAAGTTTGAAAAGTCAGTTAAATACAATTTATTTTTAATATTAAACTGGATTTAATATTTAAATTATGTTCACGCATCTAACGCCTCGGTGGAGCGATAGATCGATCCACGGGGGCAGGGGAACCCCGGTAGTCGTCACTACATTCCCTTCGATGGACGATACGAAGACGGCGCACGCGCACGTTATCTTAGCACTAATAATTATTGTAAACGTAATAAACTGATTTGTTGGAAGAAAACTTAAAGTTTTCCTTGTTGCCCAAAGAGGTTATAATACCTCAATCTGTCCCGGCTGCAAGGCGGCCATTCCGAGGGGGGTGGAGGTTAGCAGGGTGAGTCTGGTGTTGTCGTCCTGTATGTACGCGGCGGCGGGGAGCGGGTAGAAGTTAGCTTGCAGTGGAAGCTTCTCGAAGTATCGTCGCTTTATCATCTGTTTGATTCACCATAATTAAAATAATTATTAAAATAATTGGTAATTTTTGTAAGTCCTCTGCTGTGCTGTATATTTATGTAATGTTTGCATTGCAATTTTTCATGTTTGAATGTAAATAAAATAGCAAACACTAACGGAATAGCAATATCTTATATAGTAAAAATATTTTTTTATTTATATATTAAGCGTGTGATTTAATATAAATTTAGAAGTTTATACTAAACAAAACGTGGTCACCTTCGCTCCAACTAGAAGCTCCCCTAGATGAGTTTCTTCCGACATAATTCAAAAATAACATCATACCGGATGATTATTATTTTCACAAATTTTTTATAAATAATTATAAGCTTCATAACTCCACATTCTATTGTTCAAAAACCGTATAAAAATCGGTAAAGTAGTGTCTGAGATCAGCAGTAATATACTCAAACCCAACTACTAAATAATATGTATTGGCAAATCACCTGCATGCCATTAAGATCTGTATAAAACACGTCCCCATTCTTAATACCGGTGGAGAACCTCATGGCCAGTTCCAGGTCGTCCACTTGAGGGTCTATGAGTAGCGTGTTGCTGATTTCCACCTCAGTGTGAGGCAGCGACGGATTATTGTACAAGGTTATCTGGAATAAATTGTTAAATTAAAATACTATTGGTTTATTTTAATAAAGTTTAATACTATAATATTAAAACTATCTTTTCGGATTTTTTCGCGAAAAATAAAACTATCTTTTCGGATTTTTTCAATGACTGTCATTTTTTCAATGAATGTGAATGTTAAGTATTCGCGAAATCTAAGAAAGTATTACTATAATATTATTTCTATAAATGCTTAATGCAACACTTGTTGAAACAAAGTAATTTATAAAAGTACTTATAAAGAAATCTCAAATCTTCTTTTCCTCATACAAAGTTTTAATTTCATTTTTGACCCATTTAAAAGGTATAATTGTGATAGTAAACATAATTCTCTCATGATCGAATTATGGTAATGGCTGACCATTATAGTGAGACATTATATATAGTGCCCGCTTGTTTATTTCTATTACCGTCCTCATAGTACAAAACACTCGCAGAAAGTACATATGTGTATAAACATGATGGTTTAACAAAAACCAAGACTCGAAAGTAGCACCTCATGAATCTCATATTACCGTACAAACTACTACATTTTCTTCTCATACAAATATGCACTCACAGCTAACACCATTTCCGCAGCTTTTGGCCCTATTAAGCCTGAATACAGTGTGGCTTTGAATGGTCCTTCAGTGATGACAATTTCCGGGAAGGGCTCCGGCTTGAAGGGCGTGGCGGGCCCGTCCGGGATGAACAGGTAGGCACCGCTGTTGTTGTCTTGCCCTTTTTGTGTATCATATCTGGTGGATATTAAAAATTATACATTATATGAAATTATGTCACTAAAAAATTTATTTTATTTATATAAAATATAGGGCGAATTGCCCGCGGCTACACCCGCGTACAGATGACCATAAACCAAATTCTTAAGTTTTACATATTAGTATACTCTTACATTGCAGTTTTTGTATTTTTTCTCAAAAATGAGATATTTTTTTCGCGGTAACAATTATCCTATATGTTGACCCGGATAACCAGCTACCATCATACCAAATTTCATCAAAATCCCTCTAGTGGTTTTTCCGTGATGGGGTAACAGACAGACAAAAATTCTAAAAATTATACATTCGGCCTCTGTATCGATAATAATGTCTATTTCAATAATATTTTCCAAAAAATATTTAATGTACAGATTCGGCTTAGTTACAATTTTATTATATGTATAGATTTTGTTTGGATGTTACATTCTTTTTATTTCTAATGGTCCAGGCTTAGAACGAAGATATAGGTGTTTTAGAAATGCAAGTAATCTTAATAGGTTCCATTTTTTTGGTTTATAGCTCAAACTCCAAGCTAGTTTTCATACTTCTGCCACGTGGATGGGATAAAAGTAATATGAAAGTAAATTGAATGCAGTAGAAAATCAGAAGTTAATAGAAAAAGTAGTAAACGAGATCTCTAAAGAGAATATAGCAGTAGATATGTACTCACTGCACAAAATGCATATAGTCATGGTGGTCCCATTGGACCCCATTAACCCTTTGAGCACTCCGTGGGTATACTCACTGTACAAAGTCCATATGTATAGGCGTAGTGGTCCCATCGGGCGCCACCAGCGCCTTGAGCAGGCCCGTGTGCGAGACGAGCGCGCGCGTGCCGTTGCCGGGCCGCAGCGCCACGTCGTCCGCCAGCCGCGCCGCCGCCTGCTGCGCGAACACCTTCGGCAGCTCCACCGACCAGTACTCCGCGTTGTACAGCCGCACGCGTGCGTATGATGTGTATCTATAGAATTTTATATACATGTATAATGTATTATATAATACACCGAGGCAGTTTATGTATATTACATGTGTATAATAATTTTACACACGTGTATATTTTTTTTTAGAAAAAATTTGACAACGTCAAAACAAAATTGGGAAATGGGCAGGGAGAAGAAGAAGAAGAAGAAGTATAAACTGCCTCGGTGGTGTAGTGGCTAGCATGTACGGCTGCACACTCGGAGGTCCTGGGTTCGAGTCCCGGGTCGGCCCAAATTTAGTAATTGAGCCTTTCTGTATAGCAAGACTCAGTAACAGCTCGGAGTTGGGAAGTTGGCGGTGTTTCACACCCGTGCCTCGGAGAGCACGTAAAGCCGTCGGTCCTGCGCCTTAACTCTCACCGGTCGTGTCGAGTGGTCGTCCCACCGGAGTATGAGAGTGACAGGAATAGAGAGTGCACTTGTGTCTGCGCGTATACGCGCTGCACTATAATATCTCCTGCGCAGTTGGCTAATCTCAATGAGACTGGCCGCCGTGGCCGGAATCGGTCAGGAGAACATCATCATTATATGATACTCGTTCATCTATAAATTATTTGAAAAAACTTTTATTGAATTATATGACATCTATCTAAGAAAATAATAAGTATTAATAATATTAACTTGTTAATGGCCATGTTGTCTCTCAAGGACACGGTGTAGACGGTGAGCGCGAGCGCGTCCACCGCCACCGGGAAGGACAGCTGGAACTTGTTCGCGGCGAAGCCCAGGCGTTTCTCGCCCGCCACCACCGGCGAGATCTGCGCCATCATGGGGTTGCCGTCCGGGTCGAACACCTGGGAGAATGTTATTTTGTCAGTTTGTATGTAGGGGGTTATCTGTAAAATTACCGATCAGGTGGACTGTCTGCCCGTTTGTCACTGAACACCATAAAAAAAACAATACCACAATTGAACAGAATAATTACTTGAGTTAAATTCAGCAGAACAGTATTATTTAATATTTTATGCGAAATCTATATATACGAAATACCTTTAATTACCCGACGAAAAAACAGGAGGAGTTCTCAATTCGACACATATATTTTTTATGTTTGACCATGCATAACTTTTTACAGTGTAGTCCGATTTCGAGGATTCTTTTTTTATTGGATAGGATAGGTAACCTCAAAGTTTCGAAGTCGCTGCCAGCCGATACAAATTAAAGCACACCGACTTCGAAAATATCTGATTACGTATCTATAGTAAATGAAAACTACTAATCAATAATTTTTTACTTTTTAGTACTTGTTTTTGAAGACGGTTATTTTTAAAAATTTTAATATTCTAGACCTTCCTTTTCGTCTCTTATCTCAAATGTGTACAAATATTATCTATACTAATATTATAAAGAGGTAAAGTTTGTGAGTTTGTGAGGTTGTAGTGGGTAATCTCTGGATCTACTGAACCGATTTAGATGAAATTTGGTAAGAAGATAGTTTGAGAGCCTGGGAAGGACATAGGATACTTTTTATCCCGGAAGTAATATATAAAATACTTTAGTAGCATAATATAAAAATATACCTCAACATGAGGCGTAGAGACGAACACAGTAAAAATCTCGTATCTCTTAAAAGCCAGTGCGTTATAAAGCAGTATCCGCCTCGAGGGCGACATCACGTCCAAGGCGATGGTAATCCTGGTCGGTATCTCGTCGTGTTTGCGCCAGATGTCGTCCACGTCGAAGTACACGTCCTCCTGCGTCTGGTCCTGTATGGCGGGCTGCTTGAGCAAGTAGTACGCGGCTTGTTGGATCGCTGACTGACAGTATTTGATTGCTTCTAACATTCTGAAAATATATAACAGAGGTTAATGCCTTTTGTATGTGCTACTGTGTATGTTGAAATTTAATATATTGTTATGTGAGTGTGAATATAGGCATATTTTCAAATTAGTTTTTATTGTTTTAGCGGAAATTATAATAATAAAGAAAAAAAAAGAAAAAAGCTAATTAAAGAGAACTAATGCCTAAGAATACAAAAGTATACATCTAAGATTATAAAATGATTTACATTTTATTTTCAAAATTGTATATTAATTTAACTAATACATATGTATGTATATAAAATTTCCATAATCTATAAAAAAAGTGAATCATTTGTAAGGCAAAGTCGAGAATAGTAGAATAAACAGCATATCACGCAACTATTGACTTTGAAATTTATTTCGGCGGACTCCATTTATACAATTCTTTAGTCTGAGTGACAAACGTACCTTCTTGCATAGTTGTGAAATCGAATGAAGCGGGTTCAAATCTCGGGTCTTGCACCATATTTTCTTTTGCGAATCATTTCTAACATAAATACACTTGTCTTACGTTGAAGAAAAAAAAATGTGTGGAAACCTGCATGTCTGAGAACCTAGCAAGCATGGGCGTACCCAGGTAGTGGGTGGCAACTGACACCACCCCCACCCCCCTGGATCGTGTATGTCTACGTACCTACTTTTGTCGATAAAGTTATGCTTGAGTCAGGTTACGAGTGTTACGAATTACTTTACAATATATTACGAGTGTGTTACCTTATAAAAAAAAATGCGCTGCGAGTCCGGTTAACTTGTGTTCATACAACACGCTAGAGTAGCAAGCGAGCGGCGAGCTCCACGCTTGCCAGCCACTCGCTGCCGCGCCAACGACTTGCGAAGATTATCGAATCTAGTCTAGCACTTGTGTACTGGCTTGCGAGCTGGTATTTGACATGTTATTCTTTTGAAAGAACCAAACGTAGATGACGAAAAATAATCAATGTCCATATCTATACATATAATAAATTGTAACTGATCGTTGTCTGTACATGGGAGATATTTGAGAAAAACTATTACTGGGGGTTTTAATTAACGCGATAGAACCCAAAACAAATGATATTTAGAATTTTTGTCCGTTTGAGCGCGCTAATCTCAGAAACGGATTAACCGATTTGGATACGGTTTTCACGAATGTATTTTATGGCAAGCTTCACTTAAATTCATTTAGAATTTGTTTTATTTGAATCGACTCATAAATAAAAAGGTTATGTCAATTTAATAAAAAAACACAAGAAACATTTATTGGAAAAAAAGTTGTGTATACTTATTATATACTTCTTTGTTTTTTTAGAGCATTTAAATAAAAGCTTGTTTTTTTAAATGTTTTAACTTTTTCTAATGTTCCTTACTTTTTTTCGTATTCTTCTCAGCAAACCCTTTCATTTGATATGTATACATATCATGGGGGTGCAAAATAAACAGTCCGTCATATTAAATTGTATAATGACGTCACTTTTCTTATTGTGTTTCGCTCATCAAGCCCTTTCATTTGATACCCATATCATATGAGTCGCTATAAAATAATAAATCACCATTTTGTAACGTCCGTCCGTCGTATTGGATTAAAAATGGCAGAATTCAGGAAATCATGCAGTCATGAGAGTCAAACGTGTGTGCCAAATTACAGCTCAATCGGACAATTGAAAGTGGGTCAAATTTAACTTGTAAGATTTGATTACAGTCAGACACCGAGACAGGTGAAACTAAATAAAGCCTTGTAATATTTTTTATATTTATTGATGTAAAACACGTGTTGTTTATATAGAAATGCCAGAATATATATCTTGAATATAGACATCTCACTATACTAAAGGGAGATTTAATGACTAGCTTCACATTGTAGTCAATACCCCTAACTGTACCTATACTATAGTCTAAATCTGTCGTATCGTAAAAAAATTACTCTTATCATCCATTTTTCATTTTTCATAACGCGCCAAAAGAGGTATAACTTTAAAAATGCTATAAAATACTGTTCTGTTGATTTGGCTGAAACTTTGGTTAATTATATTATATGTAGTTTGTAAAACGATGATGAATGTAAGACATCTATATGGTTGCGCATATTAAACAGCGTTTAGCTTAAACTGGGCGCGCTTCTGTCGAATGCTAGCGCACCCTGGTAACAGCTAAAACTCGGCTTATTTTATTTTTTTAAATAATTAATGTTCGGTGCAAAAAAATCTAAATCCATGAAATTGTGAACAAAATCCGCGTAGGTACCTAGGAATGCACCCAAGCGAATCGAGGATAAGTCGTATGTCTACCTGTATGGAAATACCTATATGGTATTTAAAAAATCTGGTTGATATTGTGTGCAGTGTGCAATCTGTTGAACAGTAATAAAGTGCCCGCTAAATAAAAATTTACATTCGGATTTTTTTTGTCTTTATGAAGTGTGTAGGGTAAAACAAGCACAGGGGATCAGGCAGACGCGGATCTAGAGTTAAATTTTGGGGGGATCGCTGGAATAGACATAATAAAACAGTAACTTAGCAAAATCTGTATATGAAATATTTTTTTTAAAAACTATGACTTTTAAAAAATAAATAATCAAAACCTTAAGTTTCATGGCTTTAAAACTTTAGCAGGTATATAAGGAACAAACATCTGTATAACGTCCCCGCTGTCCAGCTAACCCCGAGAAATGGGGGGATGTAAAACGTTGAAAAATTTGTTTTTTTTTTTCAATTTCTGGCACGCTGTGACATCCTATCGAAAATATTCTTTACAAAAGTTGTAGGTCTAGTGAAAATCTACGACTTTTACAATAACCTCAAAGTTTTCGACATATTTCCAAAAAAAACGTTTTATATTTCTTCTCGTTTTTTTTAATTTTAAATTTTTGCAGTTAATATTTTGATTTTATTTGAAAATTAAATTAGGAAATTTGATTTGAAAATACATAAAATATCCAATTTTTTAGACCCTAACAGGATCCACGCTTAGGACCAGGTTTAATAAATTTCTGTTTTGCCTCCCCCTGGACAAAAAGCTGGGTACGCCCATGCTAGCAAGTTTTCGAAAGACATGTGAAATTCGTCAACCTGCACATGCCCAGCAGTGGGACTTTAAAGGGCTGAATACTATAATTATCTAGTGTCGTTCTATAATATCTCCTCCGAACATGATTAGTGTTATCATTACCACCAATACAATAAGAAACAACAAGATACCGTCTCCCATAGTCGTCGTGCACATCGTCCCTTGCGGTGCCGGTGATGCCGTCGTGGTGCTGGAAGAGCGCGAGCGCGCGGCGCGCCTGCTCCACGCGGTCGCGCAGCTGCAGCGACGTGATGTAGCTCACCGACTGCGAGGACGACGCTTGACCCGTTATTATTTCTGCCGCCCTGTTTGTAAATATTATCACTACATAGTATAAAACAAAGTAGCTTCCCGCTGTCTGTCTGTCCCTAAGTATTCTTAGTTATTTAAAACTACGCAACGGATTTTGATGAGGTTTTTTTTAATACTCATTCAAGAGGAAGGTTTATATGTATAATACATACATATTATATACAGAAAATCTGAGACATTCAAAGATTTGTATTTCATACCAACCATTAAAACGTACCTAGGGACGAACCCGAGCGAAGCGACAGTGAGTCGCTAGTATTATCTATACTAATATTATATAGAGGAAAATTTGTGACGTTGTATGGGTTAATCTCTGGATCTACTGCACCGATTTAGATGAAATTTGGCAAGAAGCTCGTTTGAGACCCTGGGAAGGATATAGCATACTTTTTACCTAGGAAAATACACGGTTTCCGTAGGATAGATTTTTTGTTTTTCACTAGGGACGAACCCGTGCGGAGCGAGGGTGAGTCACTAGTAACATAAATAAATATAATATACAAAATGTAAGTTACCTAACATACGCTAAAAGAACTCTATCCATTCTCTTATAGAAGGGTCGCGATGTGTAGTACCCACTCCAATAGTGCTGGTTGCGGTCCGCATATGTGAAGAAGTCGCCCGTTAGTACCGGGAAATTGGACATCTCGATTTCTTCGTGTAACGCTTTAAAGTAATCCTGGAGAGTCCCGAACTGGACCTATAAGATTTTATTTATTATTAATCTTTGTTGTCAAAAAAATTAAGTTTATAATATATTTTATATCTAAAGGTATGTACGTAATCATTGTATTTATAAGTTTTACTTTTCTAGCAAGCGTGTTTCCACATAACAACCAGGTTTAAAAAAAACCTAGTGTTTTCTATACAGGTATTATCAATAAAACATTTCTATTATAGGATAACACGAAATATGATAATGGAGAAAACCGCAATACTTAACATCGAGAAAGTGTTTCAGAATGGCTAAGAATCATAATCCATGACATTAGTTACTTAATATAATATATTATGTATTTTCTACACGAAAAATAACATACACTCGAATCCAGTAAAACCACCACATACCTCAGCATTCCAAGCATCATTGCCATTAATGTAATCGATGATCTTCTCGTAGTTCTGGTACTGGTTGTCCCACTCGTTGGAGCGATCGTAGCGGAAGTCGTCGCCCAGAGGCACGAGCACCACGTTGCTGCGGTACAGCTGCGCCTTCTTCCGCCACTGGTCCAGGATCATGAACGATCTGAATGACAGGAAAATTTGTTTATTTTAATAAGCTGTGCGCTATAGGGGGGTTTACTGGGATTTTTAAATGAAAAATTAAAATATTTAATGACCGAACAGCACGCAGTCTAACGATTTGTTGCTAGATTTTTAAAATCACCGTCTGTGCTACACGTGACATATGACATGACGCCTGACAGAAAAAAGAGCATTACGTTGGTCTATGTTACGTTGCTTAAAATAACTTAATTAAATGGCGCGTCAACATAAGCTAGTAGTGTTTTATGATCTAAAACGGGTTATTTACAATGTTTTTCACTTACTTTTAGATGTTGACCTGTGCAAATGGTAACAAACTTTTTTGAAAATTGCTGAGTTTGCTTGAACTAGCCGAAAATACCTTAACGGTCCTTTTACGGATTACGCTTTGAAGTAGCTTTAAATTTACGACTGAATTATAAATAATAATAACTAAGTTGTAAATTTTACCTTTCATCAACATTCTTCGGGAAAATTTTTCTAGGTGGAATACCCCACGGGCACGATACTCCATTGCCGGGTAATCTTTTAAAATCAAACTGGCAGCAGACCTATGAAATAGAGGTCATCATAAAAATATATTTATTTCAGTATTATATTTTTTATTATAAATGATTCTATCCTACCTTGGCAGGATTTCATTGAAATTAGAAATTATTAAATGATAATTTTTAACCGACTTCCAAAAAGGAGGAGGTTTTCAATTCGTCGGAATTCAGTTCAGATAATTGAAGTCATCTTAAAAAAAATACCTTGGGGTCCGGCCCGCAAGTGTGAGGCACGTCGTAAGAATAGAAAGGCATTAGATGTGTGAACATGTCGGTATTTCCAACGCCATCTGTAAAATAATTGCTTAATTATTATTTTTTATATTTAAAAAAAAATGTCATTCAATACAAAACATATATAGAGCTCATGTTTACTATTTGCACTTATAATTGGTCTATAAAATGCCCAAATTTGAAGAATGCTGGTTTAAGGTTTGTTTAAATTATAAATATATTAATAGTTTTCAGATATTTTATCAATTCAATAGACACGGACGAAGTACACTCTAAAACTACCTACTGGAGGCATTTAAATTGCATTCTATTGTTGGTACAAATCGTTGTTCTAAATCTAAGTACTTAGGTACAGTAAGTTTCATTTAACTCAGTAGAAGAAAATCATGATTAATGATTTTAGAATGAATATGATAAATACGTGGGATTCGATTCATAGGTACTTGACTTGTACTTCTATATATATATATATATATATATATATATATATATATATATATATATATATATATATATATAGTACGGTAAAATAATAACAGGTATAAAAGGTCATTGACAGTTTAGATGTGATAACATTTATTAACGTTATTAATTCACAAAAAAGAAAATTAAAAAACGTTATTATAATTCTTGTCATAATCATTTCTATTGTTCCATAAACTATATAATAAAAATAACATAAACACAAAAAAAATATTATTTCTTTATTTTGGAACAAAATTAGACATCTGTTTCGCTCCAAGGTCCGTTTATTACTCCTTTAATTATAGCAAGTACAACATATAGGTACCGGACCGGTAAAAGACACCTATATAAATAAACTTATGAAGCAAAATCTTATCTAAACAGAAAATTTGATCCAAATCGATAGATCCGTCTCCGAGATACACACAATAAATTTATAATATTAGTAATAAAATTGCTCATTTTATATTTTAAGATTTTATATTAATATAGATTCCCCATACTGACTTTCATCCCCATTTTCACTCCCTTAAGGGAGGATTTCTGGGATAAAAAGTATTCTATGGCCTTCCCAGGGTCTCAAACTATCTTCTTACCAACTTTCATCTAAATTGGTCGTCATCCACAGACTACCCCAACAATCTCACAAATTTTATTTCTTTATAATATTAGTATACATTATTATATCAAAGTACAGAAATTTTCTTTTTATCTTCTAATTTATCTTATATCATATATGTATTATGATGAATAATTGAATTCTAAAAAGAGTATTTGGGTAATTTTTATCTATATATATAAAAGAAAGTCGTGTTAGTTACACTATTTATAACTCAAGAACGGCTGAACCGATTTGGCTGAAAATTAGTGGGGAGGTAGCTTAGAACCAGGAGACGGACATAGGATACTTTTTATCCCGTTCGACCGCGTTCCCGTCTGACATGACATAAAACTCAAGAATGGGTGAAACAATTTTTATGACATTTGAATGTTTGGATTTCTCTTAGTCTGGAATAGGTTAATAAGTATTAAAACACCAGAAAAATCACGAAAAAAAAATTAAGATTTATATGATTAACGCTGGCTAATAACTATTTATATCTATTTAAATCCTAGCGACGAACCCGAGCGAAGCGAGGGTGAGCCGCTAGTTATTCATAATATTAAGTTTAGTGTTTCTAATTTTAAATTTATATGCACTATGACACAGGGTGTTGACAGGAAAAAAATAAATAAAATCTTACCCCATAACTGTCTCCATTTAAATTCCAGCTGTCTGTTCATAGCAAGTTCTTTCTTCACTCTATAATGTACTCGTTGAATAACTGAATTTTCAAAGCCTGACAACTTTAGTAAATATGGCTGAGTGCTGGAATAGCCAAAGGGATCAATGGACCAACCGTTTTTTGGTATATAACCTAAATTATCTATAAGCCATTGGTGACCCGTTGTCAATTGCTGTATAATAGAAAGCCAGTGTGAATTAGCTTCGTCATTCATCACCCAACCTCCTGTCACTATTTCAATTTGTCCAGATTTTAATAAACTGTAAAAGATATATTATCATTAATTATTTATCTGACAAGAGAAAAATACTACAACTATATCATTGCTCCTATACCTCTGAAAAGCTGCCTTTTCCTTGTCAGTAGCATCTGAAGACCACCAGAGTGAAAGGTAACTAATTTCTGCCCAAATAAATTTTCTACCTACACCTTCTTTCAGCTTTTCCACCATATTTGTAAATATAGCCTTTGTTTGAGTCTTGTAATAGTTTTCAAATGTCTTAATCCAACCTGTATATTAACATAAATAGTAATAATAAAAATGAAATCCTGACTTTGATCTAGCAGTAAGCTCAATTCTCCAACTGAGACAGCAAGTTTAATTACTTACTTAAACCTTAGTACAATTGTCAACTTTGTTTTGTCAAATGTTTGCAGAAAACTTTTAGACAAGTAATTAAATAATATAGTTATAACTAAAATTTAGTTATATAAAACTTATATACATGTGTTCTTACCGGGATCATTATGTGAGTGAGGCACTATAAAAACTTTTAATTTATTTTTGCTACTCCATTGATCATCTTTGTACTCCACATTCCAGCCTTGTTTCCAAACACCACCATCTGTATCTTCAAACATGATTCTATCATACATTGAAAGCATCTGCAAAAATAATATTGTCAGTAACAGATATAACAACAATAATATTTACTATCTTCACATACTAATTAGTTTATTACATTAATCTTATTAACAAAAATAAAATATATTAGATAGATATTTATTTAAAATATATTTAATTTACATTTTGTGTATAATTATATTATGTGTATAATATTATATTATGTGCGATGATGTTCCCCTGACCGATTCCGGCCACGGCGGCCAATCTCATTGAGACCAGCCAACTGCGCAGGAGATATTATAGTGCACAAGTGTACGCGCAGACACAAGTGCACTCTCTATTCCTGTCACTCTCATACTCCGGTGGGACGACTATTCGACACGACCAGTGAGAGTGAAGGAGCAGGACCGACGGCTTTACGTGCTCTCTGAGGCACTGGAGTGAAACACCGCCAACTTCCCAACTCCGGGCTGTTGTTGAGGCTTAATATACAGAAAGACTCAATAACTAAAGTTGGCCCGACCCGGGACTCGAACCCAGGACCTCCGGGTGTGCAGCCGTACATGCTAGCCACTACACCACCGAGGCAGTTAAATACCATATTATGTGTATTATGAATATACACAAAGTGTAAATCACATACATCTAAAATATCTATCTACAACTCACAACCATCATAGTTACTTTTAACTAATAAAAAACCTAATAATCAGTGGCAGATTTACACATTTGCCATTAGTAGGCTATTAAAATTTTGCCACCCCTATCAACCTCTAAGTATCAGTTCCTAGATTATTTTTAAAATCCAACGTCTTAGTTAAGATTGCACAAGAAATATTTTTGTGTATACTTCTGAGCTAATAAAAGCTCAACCATGTACTACTAATAAGGTGAGATAAAGTAAGCCTTATATACTTATACAATAATGTACTTTCCTGATTTCAGTCATAAATTTTTGCCAGCCATAATTTCTTGAACCAATATTAAGCAAATTGTTGAGATATGTGTCTTAGTGGTGAATCATATTGCATGTTGAATTGCTTGTGTGAACCTAATAACATTTAGGTATGAAACTTTAGGTAACTATGAATCTTTTAATTTCTGTAAGACAAAAAAAAGATTTGGCCCCAAATTTGCCGCCCTTAAAATCTTCCACCATAGGCTCCAGCTTACTGAGCCTGCTGGTAAATCTACCACTGCTAATAATACATAATACAAAAAATATGTAAATAATTATTTTGGAAACATTTCTATTTTACCTGCACATCTGTTTTAGAAGATTTCTGCCATATAGGGCAATAAGACATATTGATTTTCTTATGCATTCTTGGAGGTTCATCACCAACAACTTTAAATTCTCTAATCTTTGGATCTTTGAAAGTGGATTTAGGTCTTTTTTGTGGAGGATGATATTCTTCAGATTGCTCTACAATTTGGTTCATAGCACTCTTGATTTCTCCAACAACAGCATGGTGTTGGTTAAGCTCATTCTCTATGTTGCGGAGCTTGGATTCAAATGATGACCACTTACTCTGTAACATTTGAATAATATAATTAGGTACTTAATAATTATTAGTAACTAAAATATATAAGTTTCATAACTTTATTATTTACATCATCAGGCTCCACCATAGCAGGTTTAATACTTGGAAGTTTGAAACTAAGATCCGTAACTACATATAGAATAAATATAAATGCAATTATGCATGTTGCCCAAAAAAACGCAGACAATCTTCTTAATCTCATCTTATTTAGTTTGTCTGCTGTTACCTAATAAATATAAACTAATAGTTTCTTGACCACATTTTAGTGTTATCTTTGAAAGTTACAATAATTTGTATATTATATTTCACTTTTTTATATTTGTTCCGGTTAATTGGTGTTTTGTTAATGAGACATTTTCTAATCAACAGTTACTGCGTTATCACTTGAAATTCATATTTTTTCTTTTTTACGTCACAGAAATAATGCACTGTTGTTTTTGTCTATTTTCATTTAATTTAGCTGCGGTCTGCGGCTCTTTTGATATTTGCTTACATTTAATGCTTATGTCAATTGTCAAAAGTCAAATTTGTTTTGATTGTCAAATGACAATAAAAGTAGTTCGAAATTCACAAAAATTACTTCTAATTTTTTTGAGCAGTATATCTAAAATTTTAATACAACTTATAAGATTCTTTTCAATTATTAAATTATCATAAATGTTTTTTGAGAGTCCGTATAAAATAGTTCACCGGTAAATATTGTATCCGAACATCAGGTTGTATTGATCTGAAAACATTGCATAAACGTCAACAATTTTAAACGTCAAACTGTTGTGCGTGAAAATGGCGTCAAAGGAATCCCTTGATGTAAGTACAAATATATTTAGATTTGCATTGAACACTTGATGTTTTACTCGTTTGTGTGACTGGCAATTGTTTGCAGCTGAACCTCATATTAAATGTATATCTCTAAACCTTACATAAACTGAGAAAATCGATAAAGACCACGCCCTTCGAAAACGTTACTAAAATTTATCATTAGCGGCTTTTTATAAATTCAAATTCTGAATTAAAATACACATTTATTTATAAACAGGATATAGAATTAGAAATAGTGGCTTATTCATTTAATTAATTAATGTTCTTTATATAAATACACTGAATTTAAAAATGATGTTACTAAAAGAAGTAGACGGTTCTTCTGCTTGTTTGGTAGATTTTAATTTTTCATTAGGTACCTATTTAAAAATTTCAATATCACAAATGGTTAATATTTAAATTCATTACTGTATGTATTGATTTTTAAGGAGCTACAATGTAAGGAATAAAAAGTAATATAGTATTAATTTCAACAACAGAAATAGTTAATTATTCAGATTTTTTACTGTGTGTATTGATTTTTAGGAGCCTTAATATAAGGACAAAAAAGTGATATCAATTTAATCAGATATATGTAGTTGTAGTATGACACTGTTGCATATATGGAATAATTTAATCTAAATACTACTTACCAAAGTTTTACTATGAAATCTAGTTTATTATTAGCAAGATTTTAAAAAGGAATCTTTTTTCTTCAAAATAGAACATTAATAGGTAATTAGGTCATGGTATTTATACTTATGGTTGATGATATTTTTAATCTAATAGGATTTGTATTATGATTTATTAAGTATTATTGTGATATAAATTTTAAAAGGCACAAAAAAATAAGTATAAAATCGTTTTTTATTAAAGTAGACATTCTAGAAGACTGCCAACTTATGCAACAACTCTATATTAATCAATATACAGTCTCAGAATGAACTCTACTCTCAAAATGAATTAGATAATATTGCAGAATATTAACATTTAATTGTAACACATAAGTGAAATCCATAACAATGTTTTTATTTCCATATTATTATTTAGTAAAGAATGTTATATACATTGTGTTATATACATATATGGTGGAGGATGAAGTGTTCATTAATATCTCTGTTCATCTACAGTGATAGAGAGATAAAGCATGCCAGTACTTGAGTTATGACAAAGTTTTAATCCTAAACATTAGGTTATTCTGTTATTTCCATTAGCTTTTATTACATGGAATTGATCCACAATATACTGAAGTCCACTTCAACTAATTATATTACAACATCACTGCTAAGTTAGGCACTGACAATACGAATTATTAATATATTATACATAGTAAAACACATTGAAACATACTCATTGAGTCTTATTTCTTACAACGAGTAGCAACGAAAACTTTGCTGTATGAATATACACAGATACAAACAGATTTTGTTTCAGTACTTTGGCTATATTCAAAAAATTAAAAGCAGTTAAAATATATATTATTAGAGGCTCACCCTCGCTTTGCCCGGATTTGTTGCTAGGTATGTTTTAAATAAATATAAATAGTTATTAGCCAGTGTTAGCCATATACATTTTTTTTTTGTTAATAATATTGACATTAATATTTATACGATACTAATGTCACTCAATTGTTTGCTTTCCCGGAACCTCTCCACTAACACTTAAATTTTATGGTATGGTATTAAAGTTAAAATTGACTTTTAAGTATTATTACGAATCTTTTGTATGGGAGTATAGAAAAGTGTTGTTTTTAAACTTTTTCAGGCAATTTTTAAAATTTTTCTCTCCGTAAGAACCATCCTCGTACTTCAAGGAATATTCTAAAAAAAGAATTAGCGAAATCGGTTCAGCTGCTCTCGAGATTTGCGCTTATCAACACATTCAGCAATTCATTTTTATATTATAGATAGAAAATTTGCTTAGAAGGCACCATTGCTCGCCGAAAGTCTTATGGCCGATTTCATCAACGTCACCTAAGTTTAAGGGATCCGCTAAGCATGTTTAGGGGGCTGTTAGGGGACAGTTTCTGTTTCACCGACAGCTGGGGTCACCTAAATGTTAAAATGCCACCTAAATATAGGTACTAGAAATACGGGCTCTGACGATGGTAAAACGAAATTTAATTTAGGGGCTAGTTTAGGGGAACTTTTAAGCTAGGGATCCCATACGTAGGTGGTAGGTTAGGGAATGTTGGTGAAATCGGGCATTAATTTTTTAGTAGCAAAATAATGTAAAGGACATATTGATTACATAAGTTTTTAAATACGGAATAGACTACACAACAATTCAATAAATCTCGTAACAGATATTCAAACTCATATTGGTAATTTTTTTTTATCCAATACCTTATACCAACTTAGCAAACCGCGTATGCAGCCTTGCACGGTGTTTAACGCAGTTCGATACGGACCACCGCCAATTGACCGCATCCGCATTTGTGTCAGAGGACACAAGCTTGCTCCAAGACGCGTTCATCTTCGCCCAAGGTTATTCCGTTGACATAGGAAAAATACTCACATGAGCGAGTAGGTTGTATTTTATTGCGGACATATCGATCTTAATAATATCTTAACAAATTCTTCGTAATATATAATTTGCAAGTGTCATGGTGTCAGACTGTGACTTTACTCATTAAATGCTAAATATATCCACCAATTTAACCGTTTTCCTGTCCCATGAGATTGCATATCATATAATATAACTTTTACAGCCTTTACGTTACCTTTACGTTAGTACGATAGTTGTGTCAAATAGTAGAATACACAATCGTGTAACGTGTTAGATGAGATATACACGTATTCTAGGTAATATCATAGCCGTTCCCATATAATGATAATAACGTGGCATTAACTGCATAAGTATAAAACATGTGCATATTAAACAAATTACTATTAGATCTGATTACTTCCATCGATTCATGCTGACACATTGGCTTCGTTTGAATAGTAACGACCTTACCAACCCATCCCAATAATGTATGATCCACTTCACACACGCAAGATGAATAGGAGAACTTGAATAACTAGCGAACCTTATTCTTTTATCTATTCTACTATTCATAAGGTTTTTGTTTACATTCATGAATAAAAGTTGTCTGAGGATTCATTGAAAAGCATATTTCAAATTAAAATCGCTATTACAAAAATGAACACTAGGAAAGTCCCGAGACAAAAGTCACTGGATATAAGTAATAAGTGTTTTTTAAAAACAAACTCTAACTTAAGAATGTCGTCTAGTCTATACCTACTTATGGATAGAGCTATTCAAAACTACTAATAATTTATATTAGCGACTCACACTCTGCTCGGGTTCGTCCCTAGTGAAAATTTAGGCTTGTATTTATTTTTAAACTGAATCAAAAATAAAATAAAAAATGTCCAAAAAAAATTTTTTTTTTTTGCGGTGGACCACCCTTATCTCTTAGAGGTATCAAAAATAGTTAACGTCCTATTCTCAGACCTACTGAATATACACACAAAATTTCACAAGTCAGTAAAGCCGTTTCGGAAGAGTTTTGTTACTCTGTGACCCGAGAATTTTATATAATATTGTTATATATATGCATCAGAAAAAATATAGATAAGAGAATAAAATTATCTTTACCCGCCTTACGAATTTCTATTGAGAAAATTGTTTAATTGAAAATAAATCAACGTCTATTATGTACGTTTGAATATTTATAACACTAGCGATCTCCCTCACTCCTCTCGGGTTGTCCCTAGACGCATTTTAAGGGCTAGATAGATTTCTCAGAGAGGAGATATTTTTCCGCTGTAAAAACTATCCTAAATGTGGACCCGGATAACTAGCTATCATCATACCAATTTTCATCAAAATCTGCCCAGTAGTTTTCTCGTGATGCGTTCCCAGACAGAAACACAGACATTTTTTTTAAAACTATAGATTCGGCATCTGTATCGATAGTAATGACTATTTCAATATGATTTTCCAAAAAATATTGAATGTACAGATTCGGCTCAGTTACAATTTTATTATATTTATATGTATAAATAAAATAGGAATTTAAACTTTAAAAAAAAATTAAATAATACATAGATGTACATTAGGATCGTTAGACACATTGTCTCGTACAGGCTAAGGTCCTCTTTGCTGACGCAAGTGATGGTACTTCCCGTAGGATGTCGGGAATGAGAGCGTGTCCTTATAAAACTGTCGTGGGTAGCCACTGGCGACTGAATCCGGTCGACTTTAATGGTCACAATTAATATATAATCTAGGTTTTTTGAACGAATATTATATTACCTATTCTAGAATATTTATGAATTTACGAAAGGCAAAATGTTTTCCTCCGTTGGTTCTACACGTTTTTAAGAGTATTTTAGTTACTAATGAACACAACGTCATATTAGGTACTTTGTACAGAACCGTTACATAAAGTATAAAATTAATGTTCAATTTATGAAATACCTTGAAAGTTGAAATATGACAAGTAATTATTATTTCTATTAGATGACGTTTACGAGTATACTTACAATCTTTATACTTTTTCATGTTTTCGTGTCTATAATATGTATTTTCATACTACATTTTCTATATGTACTAATTATTATAAAAAGGTAAAGTTTGTGAGTTTGTGACGTTGTAGGGGTTATCTCCAAATCTACTGAACTGATTTAGATGAAATTTAGCAAGAAGATAGTTTGAGACCCCGGGAAGGACATACTTTACTTTTTATCCCGGAAATCATCCCTTAAAGGATTAAGGGGGTGAAAATGGGGATGAAAGTTTGTAGTGGGAAGCAAGCTAGGGACGAACCCGAGCGAAGCGAGGGTGAGTCGCTGTTAAATTATAAAAGAATATCACAGTAAGAAAGTACCTATGGAAAAATCAAAAAGTTTACAATTAAAGCGCAATGGCTCATTTGGTAACTCAAGATAAAACGGATGGCAATAGAAGTATACCTACTGTTCTATAGGTACTTTAAATGAAATCGATTTCAAACCAATAAAAATGCGGCAGCTGATAGCAAAATCGATTATACCGTCTGATGGCGAATGTCCTAAACTTCGTATAATATTGAAGTCAAAGCAGTCTCGACGATACCAAGACTATATCAGTAGATAAAGGTTTATGCTTGCCAGACGCAGGTTTTATTACGTAATGCGGTTTGAGTACCACAGGAACCCTGGAGCTGTGCGGTTACATAATACGTTGCGTGCGCTATTCTTACTCAGATACGCTCTCAGGCGGCAAGGGATGTATTCCAATAATATAGTTGGAAAATTTGAACAGTCATACATATATATTACATTCAGTAGGGATTTCTTGTTAACGATACTTTACTATTTTGCAAAACTATATTGAAATGTACATGACTGTTTCACGTTTAGTAGTCTTCATTTGATAGCGGAAAATATGTATATAATCGGAAGAATAGAAACTAAACACACATCGTAACTAAATTAAATAAATTATCGCTGCTCAACTAGGTCTGCAATATCTTCTTCAATTTTAATGCTTCACTATCTAAATGTAAAATAAAATAGATTAAATGTAACGTTTATTTTACGCAACGCAATGTTGATATTTATAATAGTAATAGCTTATAGCAATAGTATAATTATAAATGTTATGTGTGTGATAGTTACTTTGTTATTCAATAACATGCACAAAAATTTGTGTAACTAAAATATTATATCAATCAAAGGGTCATTATATAGAATTATATTTTATTATTTTGGCACATAGGATATATGTATTTATAGTTATAGAAATGTATTATATTTAGGTCCGTGCTTAACTTCACGTAATGCTAATTAAAATTGTGGAACTTCATGGTAATTGGAAACTACAAACCGCTTTTAACATCACGTTAATTATAATTAAATTCTAATTATTATATAATAACCACTAAGACTAGATTTTATTTCAAAGTATGCCTCATCTTAAAGTATATCTTGATACATACACTAACTAACGACTCATCCTCGCTTCGCTCGAGGTCGTCCCTAGCTTGCTTCCCAATATAAACTTTCATACCCATCTTCACCTCATTAAGGGATGATTTCCGGGATAAAAAGGATCCTATGTTCTTACCAAGGTCTCAAACTATCTTACCTAATTTCATCTAAATCGGTTCAGTAGATCCAGAGATTACCCCTACAACGTCACTAACTCACAAACTCAAACTTTATCTCTTTATAATATTACTATAGATTGAAAGATTGAAAAAGGAAATAGGAATGATGAAAATACGTTTACAATTAAAGGTGACGATATCGTTACTCTCTCTTTCAAGTCGGCGAAAAATGAAGCCTGTCTTTATTCAACAGTTAGCTTAAACAACAAAAAACGGCCGAAAAGTTTCATTATTAACCCCCGACGCAAAAAGAAGGGTGTTATGAGTTTGACGTCGATGTCTGTCTGTGGCATCGTAGCTCTCAAACGGATGGACCGAGGTCGACACGGTTTTTTCATTTGAACGCCAGTTTCCTTGCGGTGGTTCTTAGCTATGTTTGATTAATATCGGTCCAGCAGTGTAAGAGTATCAGCTCTTTTCCAAAATAATGTAAGGTATTTTGGCTTATGATTACTCCGATTAAGTGCTTCACGCGTGCCAATGTAATCGTTAAATGACAATTAATTTGTGTAGGGGTTTTTTAAAATTTTTAATACTTATCTGTGTGCATAGTGCGGCGTACCGGCAAAATATATATATATCAGTATTTATGATAATATTGTTAATACTGGAATAAAATTTTGAATGTCAGGCACGTAAAATTGACAAAATGACTTCATAAATGTATACTATGTACATAGCAAAAATTTAAACGAGGTCATGTAAAATAAAATAACATAATCATTTCAACATTACTCAGTTGTGATCTAAATTAAAAAAGTTTTTGAAGACATTAACTTATCTTTTTTATTTAACCTACTACTTGAATGCCATATTTATTGATCGATCTTGTCGTACGATATTTTTTCATCTCTTGCTTTGTTAATATAATATTTCTATTTTATAAAATAGGAAAGCTTTTCTAAAAGAAAGTATTTTTTCATTCTAAATATTGGTTAAATCTTTCGCGGAACAAAAAAAGTCTTTTGGGTGTTGCCAACAAGTTGAGCGTGATATCTATTGTCATTTTCAACATAGATAAGTGTAACGTATAAAATTCTTTTTCTAGTGTACAAAAACGTGTAAAGTTAAAAGTACGAATTGTTACGTAATGTGGTACAAGTCGGTTTTCCCGGGCAGTAAGCTCGGTGCATTGGTCGGTAAAGGGGTCGCCATCGATCGGGGCAGCCCGTCGCATGTTCACCGGCTAGATGCACTGGCGCCAGTTCGAAGGCAGTTATATTTTATGATGTCGTACACACCGACGAATAGCAAACTTTTTTTTTTCAACAACCAACATTTTTTCGTTTGCTACCGAATCCTAGTTTTGGTTCCTTCTTAATTTTTTAACACCGTTCGGATTTTAGCAGTTCAGAATATTGGAATTATTTCAACTTTACTTGCGTAATTGAATGGATAATATACCTTAACCTATGAACATACTGAATTGTTCTTAGTAATTTCTAAGTAATTCTCTTTCAAATACATTGATTAGTCATCTTTACAAGTAACATTACATAAACAGTACATAAGAAGTGTGTAATTTATCAAGTTACATTTGTATTCAGTTTTATTTTTCCAATCCACGTGTCCAAACCCAGTGTAAAAACTATACTAATATAAATTTATGGTTGATTTTTTTGTTAGCCATGCCATTCTACATCTTATCGAAACCTTTATTAATACTTAGTTACTAAATAAAATTACTTAGTCCTACAAGGACTGTACGTGGATACATAAATATTCGATTTGTTTAAGTTAGGCTTAGGCCTACATGTATATTGGAGAAGCGGAACCAATTATTCGTAGAAGGTCAGCCCACTATCCAGATTAATTTAGTAGGAGGTGGGCGCGGTGCTAACGTATAAAATGCGTTTATATTACCATTTATTACTATTTAGATCATTTGAATACACTTAGTTTTTGTTGTAAGCTTTTAAACCTCTCAGCTTAGTATATAGGTGTAATGTACGAATATGATGATCTATGTATATAACACTAGTATTCGCCTAGTGGTCGAAATTCGACCATAATTTTTTTTATTGATAACCCTAATAAAGCTCGTCCGTAGCTAAAATAAACAAAAAAAGTCTGTTGATATTTAGAGGAGAAAAAGGTACTAAACTATTTTGTCTTTGTCTAATCATATACAAAAATAAATGTATATAGATTATATAATCGAGAAAATGATTTTTTAATAAATTTATTACATTAAATTGGTGCAGCAAATAATAAAAAATATTTTTAAAAAGATACTCGAATTAGATTTAGAACCTGTAGGCTGTTTTTACTTCCGCTAAAGAGTACCCGGAAAAAGTGAAAGCCTTTTCATGTTCATTTTTATTTCACGGGGTGTAAAGCCAGCGTGGCTAAGGAGTTCATAAATAAGAACACGAGTGTGTCAATATAATCTTGATCAATAAACCTATACATAACTATAAGGAATTACCAAATGTGCTTAAATTGTCTGGTAACAAACGCAATTTCATAAATAAATTATTTTTTTGAAATTTATACTAAATCACTACATTTATTTACTCACGAACTGAAGACGCCATTTAAATGTAAATGAAGTCTGCATTGTTCAGCTTTGAGACGAATGGAGAGACATGCCTCCTTGACAATTAGATTATGAATAATTCCGAAGCTCCTGAAAGTTTAAAATATCTTAAGACTAAAGATTTTTGAAATTCTATAAAATATTTTTATTGAAAGATTCTCTCATCTCATTTATATCTTTTTTTAACTTAAGAAATGCATTAACGCATACCACCTGCATACAGATGGTTATGTGGAACTAACCGGCAAAGCCAGTACTAACCCACTAAAATCTAACAGAACCTTCCCGTCTTAATCCGGCGTCGCAGGATCCCTTACGCACTCAACCACGACGCTCGACTTCTGAAGCAGACCACAACACCATGGGGTTGTTGGGAGAGACATGAGATCTCCCCTATACTATTATGATATTAATAACGAAAAGAATTTAAAATCATTATTAGGTACATATTTTTGTTACCAAGGGGTAATTAGTAAGAGTAGGTCGGCATTAGACTTCAAACCCACGAAAAGAATAATTTTTATTGTCTTTGGCGAAAATATTCTCCGAATTCTTCTTATATATCCACGTATACCAAAATTTGTGGCGGCCGTTTGAACATTGTAGAAGTTGAAGAGCTGTAGCGCCGTCTAGTGACGAGTTATAAAAAAAATTATCATACAGAAACTATAGAAGCACTTAGATGTGTCAAAATTTCAATGCTATATCAATCAAGAACTTTCAAAGAATTTTTAGTAATAAAGTAGATATAATAAATTAATTATTTTTAACATATTCATTAATTTTATTGAAAGTTTGTCTAAATCCACTAGACTTATATTAGGCAAAATGTTACTACAATCGATTATCTTAAACAGACATTTTTTTCTCAGATTTCAGTTCAGTTACCTACGTTTTGTTTTATTTTTTGACCTTTTTTATACAAATGAAAAATTTATAATAAACTTCTATAAAAAAATATATTGAAGAGACGTGTCCTAAAAAATGTTATTATTATTGTAACATAATACATATGATTAAATTCATATCAAATTCCTGTTTCCTTTTAAATTAGTATAATCAAGTTGAAAAATTACAGAACATAATTACGATTTGGGTCGACTATTTTTATAGTGAACGTTGCGGCATAAAAGATTTTCTCTAACGTTTTATATTCCGTATAATCTTTCTGTTAACCTATATTGTTGTACAGATAGACATAGATAGGCTGCAAGGATATCCTGAAGCGCTGAGAGCTTTTTTCGTTTTGCTCGACTTGAGGCTGCTACCGTATTGATTAGACAGGACTGCTAGAGTTACATAACGCGGCGCGACGCGCTCCGTACGCCGACAGACTATGGCTATTACTTGCTTTAACCTAGTTTCAGAACAAACTTCAACCAAATTATTGTACTAGTCCAGAATATATATGTAGATATATAATTAAGGGTTTAAGACCTTATATACGTACTAGCAGAACCCTCGGCTTCGCTCGCGCTAAAACGACAAAAATAATACTCAAAAATGGTCAATTACAAACAAACTTTCATCCCCTTATGCAATGAATTTAGAAAAATAATAAAACACCTATTTATTTAATTGTATTTGTTGAAAAGTATGAATACCAAGTTTCAAGTAATTCTGATCATAATTTTTTTTAGGATGTATTATAACGTGTTTTCCCGTGGGAAGGTAATAATATCCTGCGATAAAAAGTAGCCTATGTCACTTTCCACACAAAAATCATGCCAATCCGTCACTCTGCTTTGACGTGAATGAAGGACAAACAAACAAACACACACTTTCACGTTTACAATATTAGTATGGAGTATGCGTTTCGTTTTTGTTTCTATAGTGAAAGGAAAAATATAAATGAGTGCCGTTTCGTATTAGCTTAATTGAATCCTAAGCTCCCTGCCATTCAGCTGCCAATAAATAGATTATGTATTAGGGTAGAATAATACCTATACATCCTTTATTTTTTTATACGTTTACTTCAAATCTAAATAAAAAGGTGTGAATAGCTTTGATATAATATTTAAGAGATTTAAAATTTATTCACATCTATCAAAGTTAGATTAGAAAGCAACGTTGTTGTTGTGTCAGTGAGGCAGCGCCAAATTAAAGTCTTATTATTAATATATGACAGAAAATGGTTGCTTTCTGTTATTAAATTCATCGTTCCTGTCAAAAGCTGGTCTTAAAGCTATTTATGTTCATGGAGCATAAATAAAATATTTGTTGGGTCGATAAAATTGTACGTACGAACTATGTGGTTAGATACTTTTATGAAAAACCAAGTTGTAGACAATTTAATACCTTAAATCAAGCAATATTTTTCAATAATGTGAATAATAATCCATACATCTCTTAAATCTGATTAATGTATGTTGAATTTGGCTATTTTTTATAATAGGCTACATACAGAAGGATTTCCATCAAGGTGAACAAAGGTCAAAAGTTATAACAAAGTCTTTTGATGCTTTAGAGTGTAGATGTTCGCTTTTTTCATAGATATAATCGTGCGAAACTTTCAATACTTATTTTAGGTAAATAAAATTGATAAAAATAGAAAAAAGAAACAGTAAGTAGAAGGTGAAATATGTTACCACTCGAAATGAGTAGTTTTCCTCTGGTTTGTAGAATAGTAATGTGGAATTATCTTGTGTAGCTGTTCTAACTAGGCTGAATGAAATGAAACCTCGAGACCATAAACATAATGAAAAAATTTAATTGAATTTGCATCTAAAGATCGATTAAAAAGAAAATTATCTATGCCCATTGTAATACCAAAAATATTGAATTAATTCTAATTAATAAAAATATTATATGAAATAACAAGATACAACAAAAAAAATAAAAAAAGTGTAATGTAGATAGATATATTGTATTGTATAATTGTTAATATTGAACAATAGCACGGTAATATTACATTACCGTGACAATAGTAACAGGGTCGCATTTATAACAATTAGGGGCCCCGTGGGATAAAAAGGATTGGAGGCCCCTAATGATAATGCAAAAAACCAAAGAAATTGCTTCGCCTTTTTTTTGTTCAATGGTTTTATATAAAAAACGAATTTAAAACTTAAAACGAAATTAAAGAGAGTATAAAAGTTATATATTTTAAAGAAAATATTATATTATTATTAAATATAAGAAAATGTATGTTTAAGTTTGTGTAAATTTCTCGACATTTCAATTATGATGTAACAAGAGAATCCTTATAAGGATGCAGTTATTAACACCGTTTCCTTTGAACTCGCTAGTCTTTGAATTTGTGAAATTAGTTTTGTCTAGATACTGCTGCATTGCGCAAGTGTAATGTATTCAATCTGAATCTTCTTTGATATACTGATGCATTCATCGCAGGCGTCATTACATTCTGTACATTTAGGGTTGCATGTAGTGGAATTATCGCTAACATTTATTATACAATGCCTTAATATTTTTTGTGAAAATAACTTGTTTTGAAAAATATACACAGATGATGATATTATAGTAAACAAGACAATAGAAATATCAAATAATTAAATTAATAAACACTGCATACTAAAATCTTATATGTAACGTAACTGGATTAATAATTTTATTAATGGACCGATGAATTATTAAATTTATAATTACCTTATAAAACTAAAATTGGATGAGCTGCAATGTATGGGACTCTTCAAACGAATCAAATTGATTTGAACTCTAAATTTTACTGAGTTAGTAGCTAAGTACTAAGTAGCCTTTAAAAAGTTCAATTATTCACTATATGATCCTGGCTCCATCATCAGATCAAACTTTTGGAATTAAATTATCGGAATTTCGCTTATAGTCGCAAATCGATAAAACGACAATTAGGTTAATATCGAGTACGAAAATTTTAATACTAAGTAGCAAGTCAAGATATTAGAAAATGTTAAAATAAATAATTATATAAAATGTGTACCTTAATAAAATTGTAATTAAAAAAATCTAATATAAATTGAAACCAATAAAAAAATAACGTCCTTTTAGGCTTCGCTGCAGCCGACTGCAGTCGGTAAAAAATAAAAATCAATAAGTACCTATTCATTTCTGGTTAGTTGGCTTCTCTATTCAATTCTTGTCTGTGAAAATGCAATGCACTCAAATTGTGTAATTTTTTATAATCATAATTAAAAAAATCTGAAATAAACACGACAATGCTGAATTAAAACTCATGAGAGTACTTAGGCCGCGCGCACTTTGGATACGTTTTCGTACGAATTTTACTCGTACGAACACGCACGAATGAGCCGCACCTTTCAAGTACTATGGGGGCGCGCAGATTGCGTGCGAGTTAGTCGTACGTATACGTGCGTGTAGTTCCGACGTCCGAAAACAATCCGAACTTGTTGGGATTTTAATAAGCTTTCGTGCGTTAAAAACTAAAAATGGGTGTAGAAAAATTTATAAACTTAGTTTATGAACATAAATGTTTGTTTCTTCTTACGTGCATAGCCATGAAACAGTATGTGGTCATTATATGAGTCTTTCATAATATGATGGAATTCACCGAAATCACGTATTTTTTAATGTATTTCACGCACCCATTCGGTTCTACGATAGCGAAGACGCTGCCGCAGTCTCCGAGCTAATATAAGAGAATTATCTTGAACATATAGATTATTCATCGCGCTCCAAAGAGGACTTCACGAGTACGATATCACCGGCAAACTACCTATTCAACGAAGAAAAACGTATTCAATGTGCGCACTTAATTCGTACGACCACGATCGTACGTTTACGTACGATCAAAATTCGTGTCCAAAGTACGCGCGGCCTTATGGTGATGACTGGACAAAGTTGACAAGTTGTAAAATACCAGACATACTACTTTTAGACATCGTCCAACGCTATCATCTGCTTTGAAATGCATTTTAATAATTACGTAGCCAATAAATAATGAATAACAAGAGTATTATAATGTACGCCCTTGCATTTTTACATACATATGTATGTACATCCCGATATTACACAAAAGCATTGAAATACATATATTATAGGTATGATTATCTCGAATAGAAGCAAGATAAGCGATGCTACTGATGCTAGTTATAAATAATACGATGTCCTAGGCGTTTGTTACAATATAGCGTAATCGTTTTATTGTAAGAGTTACATTTTCCATTTAAATATATATGTATATTATTGTAAAGAGTTTTCGTTTATACTTTGTTAGTTATATGATTTAATCAATATGAAGGTTAATTCGTTTTGGCAGTCTACGGTTAGCGTTAGATAATTCGGTGACAAATAATGAAGCTTAACTGTTCTTTTCCTCTGACTCATATCTCTCTTATACTAACTAAATGTAATGACGGCATCTGACGGCATAAAAATTCTGATTTACCAGCGATTTTTATTTGGTACATGATGTTGTCTATACATATAATAAAATTGTAACTATGCCGAATCTGTACATTAAATATTTTTTGGAAAATCTTATTGAAATAAACATTATTGTCGATACAGAGGCCGAATCTATCTATAGTTTTTAGAATTTTTGTCTGTCTGTCTGTCTGTCAGTTACCGCATCATAGGAAAACCACTGGAGAGATTTTTGGTATGGTGATAGCTGGTAATCCGGGTCAACATATAGGATACTTTTTACCGCGGGAAAATATCTTATTTCTGAGAAAAAATACAAAAACTGCAATGTAAAAGTATTTTATGTAAAACCTAAGAATTTGGTTTTTGGTCATCTGAACGCGGGCGGAGCCGCGGGCAATGCTAGTTAATAATATAAATTTCCTGAGTAATTAATTAATATAATAAAGATGTTATGATTATTGCTGCCTTGAGAAAAATAGTCATAGATCGTATCTCGAAAAATTGTTTTAAAAATATCTAAGCGTTTTATACGTACGGTATTACATATGTATTATGTGTCTATATGTTTTCTTACTTTTACCCGCTAGAGAAACAATGTATTACACTATACCTAAATATTTTTTTGTTTTTAGCAAAGTACCTTCAAATAATATGATTTTGATATTTCTTTTATCATAAAAAAATACAGTATCGATAATCTGTACAGATATTATAAATGTGAAAGTTTGTGAGTATGTATGGATGTTTGTTACTCTTTCACGCCGGAACGGCTGAACGGATCTGGATGAAATTTGGCACAGAGAGGTTATAGTCTGGATTAACACATAGTCTACTTTTTATTCCGGAAAAATATACCATTCCCGATGGATAGATTTGTTTTTGTTTTTCTAGAGACAAAACCGAGCGAAGAGAGGAAGAGCCACTAGTAAATAATATACCTATGTATGTATGTATGTATGTATCTATTTATCTATAAGTATTTATATATAGTAAACGTGTTAAAGCAAGTACACCGCCTACCGTTTTTATGAACATTTACTCCTCCACCTCAAGGTTGCCTGGAAGAGATCGCTTCCAGCGATAAGGCCGCCTGCTGTGCATCTTTTCTTTGTATTGTTTTTTTTATTTTATATTTATTTTGGTGTACAATAAAGAATATTATTATTATTATTATTATTACCTACTCTATACAATACATAGGCTAGCTCATGTATTAAAAAGAGTCGATATTATGTCATTTAAAATTAAAACTAAAATATTAATAGACGCTAAGAATTTGCTTATGCCATTTATATTGATAAGTAGTAAAGTAGTAAATGCAATTACTACTAATTTGTTATGATATAATTTACTGGCGGTTCAATGTCAATTATTTTTTGTCTATTAAGCTTACCAGCTTAGAAATCCCTGCAATGCAATATTACAATGAACTTAGACCTTCAATTAGTTATATTTCTAGATGATATATTATCATCTATACCTACTGTACTACACGTTATGAAATTTAGAAAATTTATTGCTGTACTTAAAAATGTTGTCAATATCATAATTACATACAATGTTATAAAAGAGATATATTTAAAAAAAAGTTTCAATGTTTCTTACTGAGCCATTTAAGCTAAAACTATTCCTCTAAATATCCCTTCAATTGAGTATTCGAAGCGGAAATCTAATTCACGAAATTCACGTCTGGTTCAGCTAATAAATAGATGTATTTTATGTTTTTTAGTTACGTAAAAAGATTTTATTGTTTTATTGATAAATTTAAGTACTGTATATATACTTAAGTGTAATCTATAAAAAAATAAGCTGCAGAAAAGACTAATGGGCTAGTTGATGTGATAAAAGTTGTAGTAAGTTAGTTAAAACAGTTTCTTAACTTGCCAAGTAGCCAGAAGCTCCTGCCAAATGGCTTGTCGGAATACTTCATCGTTACATAAAATCGTTATAACTCAGATGAAGTCATATAACTGTTCTTTAAATTGACACTAAGTCATGAATGATATAATTAATATTTTATAGAATCTATTTTGAATTTTTATGTTTCGCTTTTCCCTATTGTTACCTAAATGACCATAAAAAATAAGGTGAAAGAATAATTATTTTTAAATTAAATATAAATCATTTAATTTAACTTCCACGCATGTCGCTGTAATCAATTTACGTTATTAAACAATTGAAATATAGAATGTAGGTAATAACGTAAATATGTATAGTTAAAACATTAAATTATAAGAATTCTGTATGTACTTACACACCCATTTTTATTTGTAACCAAAGATGCCTGCGGCTTTATCCGTGTGTAAAGTTGTAAGTACCTCGGAATTACTTAACAGACCTCTATTTGTACTTATGTGTGAATGGAATGGAAACGTGGAATTGGATCTACACTACATATTTATTGCTATTTATAAATCGATTGGATTTTAGATTTTTTGGCATATTCGAGTATCAAATAGACGTCAATCTATTCTGCTTTTAACACATTTTGTTACATACGGTTATTGAACTTGTTGATTGCGAACGGATGTCGAAGGAGTCCGCTCCAGTTCATGCCACTTATTGTAGATAATTCTGGCTTAGCCTGGTTTCTAAAGGATTATGCTGATTTGGAACCTCCTAATTTTTGCAGGGCTGTGAGATTAAATTTTATATATTCACAAAGTACCGTCATGATGCGTAAACGTCATTATATCATTCCCACGGGTCTAATGTTTTGTCTGAGAGAGTATATCCTTCATACAATACCTTTGCGACGGGCCGTCAGGCTCATAATTGAATTATGTCGAGCCCGGCAATTCTCGCGTGCACTTAACGCTGGCTGATTCACGGTTGGATTTACGTAACATGAAATACCCTGGACTTTGTTTAGCAGATTTCCGACCCCGTCCCAAATGTCAGCAAAATTGTCTATAACTCTCCATATATTCAATTACTAATATATATGAATTGTGATTGCGAACAGTCTTGATATTTGGCTAGCATTCAACGGTAATTTTAAAACGTATGCAAAGTTAAGTGTACTATTTTCTGGTAATCAGGTTCCTATAAAAGTGGAACTGGTTCGTGAGACCTAATATTTATACCCATATACCTACATAATAACACTATTTTTTAAAATTTTGTTTAATTTTCTTATATTTTTAACTTTGTGTGAAATATATTGCAGGAACATTTAATCAGTAATTCAATATTATGGAATTTTAAAAAATTTCACAATGTATATCATCTATAGGTACTACCTTTCCTACCTACTATATTTTTCATTTTTGTATTGGAATTGCTGAAAGAGAGCTCTATCTCAAATTGTATCTTAGGTATTCTAAGCCTCATTTTAAACCGAATATTTAATGCCAGTTTGTAATTAATTAATGACTTGTAACTTTTCAAGTAAATGGGTAGGTATCATACATAGGAGACGTCCTGAAATTTCTTATTTAAAGTATTGTAGTTGTTTTATTTGTCGGCCATTGTAAGATGCCAAAAGTGGAATGAATTGAGTAAAGTATAACCATTTTAATTGCCAAATTTTCAAATGAATTTAAATGCAGATTTTAGTTAAGATGGAAACTAAAAAAAATGCCATTTCAAATTTTCCTTCTTTAGCTAAAATTACTTACCCCGCTTAATTAAAATAATTATCCCACAGTAAGCGAGTGGATACTTTACTTGGGATTTATATGAAACCAACCCACTCATTGAATAGAATCATTAAAAATTGGTTCAGAATTGTCTAAAATATCGCGTAAAACACAAAAAGTCATACTAATGAGTGTTTCCTTGTTTAAAATCAATATTAGTAAAAATCAGTTACCCTAGATCTAACTTTTCGCTTATTTTGCTAAATACCCTTCAATTCCTAGAATAATAAAGTAGAAGCAAAAATTTAATTCGTCGGTAAATTATGTATTCCCACCACTCTAGTTGGGAATGAAATTGTCTCAGTGTAAGGAAGAACTGTTGAATAAAATTCGAAGCTAACAGCTCAACTAGCTAGCCAGAAAGCGAATAACTTATTAATTATTATTTAAAAGAAAACAATGGGCTGAAACAAAAACATATATCCAAAACATAGTTTACGGTCTATTTATAAGGCTTCCGAAATAGCAATAAAAACTATAAGTAGACATGTATAACATTAAGCGGTTTTGTGGTAAACTGTATATTACACAATTGCCGCAAGCGTTATATGGAAATTGTGTTAAATCTATGATTATTGGAGCTTTTACTCGCGATGTAAAATAATATATTATGTATATCGCGATAAATATGTACATTGTACTTCTTTATCGGTATTATAAGTATAATATGAAGCTATCATATTATGTTAACGCTTTAATTTTACTTAACTTTTTAACATTTAGTTACCTAGGTTATCACGCCGTCTCTCTCGCGAGGTACTTTAATCAATTGCAAGAAGAGCGTTCAACTTTAACCCAGTTAATTTCGCACATTGCGGCTGCGCTCTGTTCCAGCGAACATTGTTCATTTGTTCTTTTCTAGAAAATAAAAATGATACATAAGTAGGCTCTTTTAGTCACTATAATTGTCTGACCATGTTATTTGTGAGTTTCGTCGCAATATTATTACTATAATTCCAAAAGTTTTTGTTACGTCTAAAGTGTTTTCGCTGCATAGCTACCACGGCTGCCATTTACCACAACACTCAAATATCACTTAGTAGGTTTTATTTACGTGTGGTTTTCCACATCACTGAAGATTGATAGGTTTCAGGACGTTATGTAACCACAGCGTCTCTTTATACTACTACTTAATTTTTAGTTTAACTAAGCGTTAGCTAATTTTTATCTTTGTACTCAAGACCTGCCCGTCTGTCGAATATTTATTAGTAGGTAATAGGTATATTTGCATAGATGTATATTTTCATTTGATTTGATTTTTTTTTCAATTTGAACATTTAATTGCGCACGTAGTAACGTGTGCAATTTTTAAAGTATTTCAGTGAACTATAAATCTTATTGGCCTGTACATATACTAATAAACTTCCTTTGACTTCACCTTCAACATGTATATAAAAGCGAGTGAATCAACACCATTGGCTTAGCAACGGCCATGACGAGATATGTTTATATTCAATCATATTTGGTTTGCTCTATAATAATTTCACTGACTGAACTCTATAACGAAATGTAATAAATGCTGCTAATTCTAATAATGCTGACAGTGTTTATCTACTTAGATGGGATTTTTTCTCAAGCCAGTTTCTGCCAACACATACTTAAAAAAAAGATTTATTTAGATATTTATTTACGCACTGCAAAAAATATCATAAAATCAGATATCATGTGTAGAAAGGAAGACACATCTCTTTAAGTGGTCTATTCACGCTGTTTTACTACTATAGAGCGTAAAAATTTTTTTACGAATTCCGTACAAAATATAAAGCGATATTGTTCTTATTATAATTATTATAAAATCTAGTAAAACGAGCTCAGAAGGAATCAAAGAAAAGACAGCAGTTGTCTAATATGTATCTTTTATTCTCATATTTATCCACTTAAACACACTAATCACTTCACTTCACATCACTATTACACACACAATTCACTTATTATTTCACAATGTTAACACCACGACGTTACGCGTAAGAATCCGATTTACTTGTCTAGCAATCACTTTTATACCCTTTTAGTGAATGTAAATTCAAACGTCAAAATCAAAAATGACATAACGGTATCTAAAGTTGACGTTTGAATATACATTCAGCCTACAAAATATTTTATAATTAATCTCTGTAAGTTAGACAATTATTGTGCATGTTACAGTCGGCCATCCTTTAAAGAACGTGTCCTCACGTTCATAGTTTACAATAATAATAACAATAGAAATAAATATACAATCACTATATTCACTAATAATTTCACTAGATCAAGAAAATAGGGTTACTTCCTTCACCACTATTCTCAAATATTATCACTTGGGCGGCGATATCCTACGCCAACTCCTGCCCATATTATATCACTGATCACTAGGACGTGCTTCTCCTTGGGCGGCTAATTCATAAGCCAACTCATGCCCACACGTCATAAAAATCACTGTTTTCACTAATATACAGAAATAAATATATTTTTAAATAGGTACATAGTTTAATAATCAATATAATTTACATTGTATTCAGATCACTACAACATATTCGAAATTAAGTCTTGTTAATTACTATCATTGTCACTACTATCACTAGACACGACAGGGGCACTAAAACTTAACCAAGGCGAAATTTTATCAATAGATACTACATTTTCGTATCTCTTGCCTTTCCTAGTTAGAGGCGTATCTTCTACTACGAATCGATCATTAGGTAATATCTTTTTTATTCTGTATGGACCTTGACATTTGGGTTCTAGTTTCTTGGACTGACCTGAATTTCCAGCTATTGTTCTAATAATTTTTACCAAATCGCCCTCTTTATATTTTCTAGCTGATTTTCTCTTTAAGTCAAATCTGTCTTTATTTTTTTCTTGATTATATTTGATTAATTCTTTTGCTTCTAACCTAATTTTGTCTAAAGAGTCTTTTATAACCCCGTTACCTATATCATCACTAATACTGTTCAAAATGCCCTGAGATGGATTATTTACTTTTCTTCCAAAAAGCATTTCAGTTGGCGTTCTCTTAGTAACATCATGAACACTAGTGTTAATACCCAATTGTACCTCCGGTAATCTTAAGTCCCAAGAGTCATTACTTTTACCATGATTTAAAGTACTAAGAGAAGTTAATATAGTGCGGTTGTACCGCTCTACTTGCCCATTAGCTCGAGGTGTGGCTACAGAATTTAAAATGTGCTTAATACCTACTGATTTTATAAAATCTTCAAATTTACGACTCGTAAAGCTTGTGCCTCTGTCTGTTATTAAACGAGATGGGGTGCCAAACAAACTAAAATAGGTTTTAAAAATCTTAATACTAGCTTTACTTTTCGTGCTACGTACTGCGCCTAGATAAACGTATTTGGTAAAACTATCAAGTATAACTAAAATATACGTATTACCCTTCTTAGTTCGGGGAAAAGGGCCTAAATGGTCTGCATGGATTGTATGAAAAGGAATTTCGATTTTTTCAATGGGATGTAAATAGCCTTCTTTAGATCCCGATGAAACTTTATGATGAGCACATTCTAAGCAAGCAGCAACATATTTTTTTATAAATTTTCGCATCTTTGGGAACCAAAAGTTTGCCTGAATCCGTTGAAGGGTCTTTTCGAAACCAAAATGACCTACTTCATCGTGGTTCGCTTTTAAAATCTGCCAACGACTTCCCCTGGGAACTACCCAACGTAGAGTATTATCGTCAATAGCTCTGTATACACGGCCGTTTTTAATTCTGTACTCTTTATGAATAGCTGCTATTTTTGGGGTTTCGGGATCTTCTAAAATAGTTTTTATGCGTTGGATTTCTTCGTCAGTTGTCTGTGCTGTAACTATCCAGTCATCTAAATTTATTGATAGAATGTCTAAAACATGAACTTGATCCGATTCTATAGAGACTGGGCTCCTACTAAGTGCATCCACATGATTCATGCTATGACCGGGACGATATTCAATTTTACAATCGTACTCGAGAAACTGTATCCACCAACGAGATATACGAGGGATTAGATCCTTTTTAACGAAAGTCGACCTTAGCGCATTGCAATCTGTTAGTATAGTGAATTTAATTCCAAATAGATATGAACGAAATTTACTTAAGGAACAAACTACTGCCAATGTCTCCAGTTCAAAAGAATGAAACTTTTGTTCTTCTGAAGTGGTTTGTCGGCTATAATATGCAACTGGACGCCAAGGATTTGAGTCAATTCTTTGCATTAATATTCCTGCTAGGCCTAACTTGCTAGCATCCGTATGTAATTGGGTCTCCGCGGTATGGTCGTATAATGCCAATATAGGTCTAGTTATAAGTAATTTTTTTAAGGTCTCAAAAGATTCTGTTTCTTTGTCAGTCCAGTTCCATGTCACGTCTTTTTTTAATAAGTTAGTTAGAGGTTTGGCTATGATCGCAAAATTCTTTATAAAACGTCTAAAAAAACTGGCTAACCCTAGAAACCGACGGACATCATGCTGATTACGTGGTACAGGGAATTTAGAAACTGCATCTGTTTTTTGATTACCGGGACGAATACCATTTATATCAATCTCAAAACCTAAGAACTCTATATTTTTTTGAAAGAAGTTACATTTTTCCATTTTTAGTGTTAGACCGGCCTCTTTTAACAAACGAAAAATCTCTTCTAACCGTTTCAATCCTTCGTCAAAAGTTTTCGCGGGTATTAGTATGTCATCCATATATATAATTACATAATTGACCTTAGATTTATTTAAAATTTTATGCATAGTACGCTGAAAAACCGCTGGGGCATTTGCCAAACCAAACGGCATACGGTTATACTCGTACTGTCCGTCTGGTGTAACAAATGCCGTTTTTTCCCGAGATTCTTCTGCTATAGGGATTTGGTGATAGCCAGAAGCGAGATCAAGGGAAGAGAACAAAGTCTGACCGCTCAACTGATCCAACAGATCATCAATTCTAGGCAAAGGGTAATGGTCTCTTTTGGTTCGGCTATTAAGTGCACGGTAATCTACACAAAGACGTTTTTCACCGGATTTCTTCTGTACTAAAACTATGGGACTCGCGTAAGGGGAGCTAGATTCGCGAATAATTCCATGTTCGATCATTTCGTGTATAGTTTTTTGTACGTACTGACGCTCCGAGTGTGATAAGCGATAAGGCCTATAAACAACTGGGTTTACATCTTTAAGGTGAATTTCCATTTCAGTTACAGTAGTAAAACCGAGGTCGTGCATACCAGTAGAGAAACAAGTTTTATATCTATGTAAAAGCTCTTTTAGGCTCCTAACTTCAACATCAGT
Organism: Brenthis ino; assembly: GCA_921882275.1. Taxonomy (NCBI): domain Eukaryota; kingdom Metazoa; phylum Arthropoda; class Insecta; order Lepidoptera; family Nymphalidae; genus Brenthis; species Brenthis ino. The sequence continues at coordinate 13,756,095 of OV170227.1, read as the reverse complement.
AAGTTGTTCACCATACTTTATAGTGGTATTATACGTGTGAACAGAAAGGTCATAATTAACTGAATTAACCGAACAATAGTTTCTACAATCATTAAAAAAATAGGCTCGTGTTACCAAATTGCCGATTCTATAATGGACTGGTTGCTCCCCTACATTTTGTATTAGTATTTTACACTCACCATTAACTATTTCATACTCACCAGGCAATAGATAGTGTTCATTACCGGGACAACCTCTAATATTACCCCTGATATATACATAACCGTTATAAACTTCATCTGATTTCACTATTAATACTCTCATTTCCCCTAGACCAATTTTTAAATTAACCCCAGAACGCAAGGATATTTTGGAATTTAATGTGTCGTCTACTCGGTCAAATTGTAAGTATGTGTCAGTCTTAATTATTCTTAAATTTGGTCTCTCAGTGAAACTATGACCTAATAATACCGGCAAGTTAATCAAACTATCTGCTACAATAAGTATTTCAACTTGTTTTTCTACTAAGCCTTGAAGTTCTATGTCTGCAAATGTACGTCCTAACGGTAAATAGGGTATATTTCCTAACCCTCTTAAATACGGGCTATTCACAGAGGTCCATGTTAATTTTATAGCTTTAGCGTCGCTTTCTCGTATCAATGTAACCTCACTACCTAGATCTACTTGACAGCATATAGAATTACCATTAATTTTGATCATTACTTTATATTTATCATTCGGTGTAGTTTTAATAGATACATCTAAAACATTTTTTTGTTCAGAGGTAATTCTTTTTTGACAGTTTGATGCAGTATGTCCGAGAAGATTGCAATTTGTACATTTTATTATCGGTTTTGGACATTTAAAACTAGGGTGACCTACTTCTTTACAGTTAAAACAGGTTAAAGATTCTGGTTTATGTCGGTTTTTATTGATTAATTCATTAACACGAGAAGAGTTACCAACGTTGTTATTTGGGAATCTTAAAAATTTCTTTGCGTCTAAATTTTCTTTCGTCTGCGATTTTATGATATTAAAGAATTCTAAAACATCTTCTGGTCTATTAAATTTTGCTGCCTGAGCACTGACACGTACACCTCTATCCTCTATGCCATAAACTATACAGTCTACCGCTTGTTTACCAAAAATTTTGCAACGGTTTAGTAAATTAATTTTAGAGAAGTAGTACATTTCTAGAGACTCGCCAGAACGTGTTCTTCTATTAAGCATTTCAGTAAGTAATTCTGCATAATTTTCATTTATAGGAAAAGAATCTCGTAACATTTGTTTCCACTCTGACCAACTATGCTTAAGAGAAGGTAGGCCCTGGTACCAAGATTTAGCATGACCGGTTAACTTTTGTAAAGCATAATGACTAGTTTGTTTGTCACTCCAATTATAAATTTCGGCACATTCATCAATCTTATCTAACCACATTTCTACGGTTTGATTTCTAATTAATGGATCAAACTCAGGAATAAAATCATTTAAACTAGAAAACGAATCTCTATCGCTAGCTTTGGACTCAATTATTTTTAAGAAATTATTAAGAAAACTATATGACATATCAGTTTGTTCTTTCGTACGTTTTGGGGAAACTTCTAATGGTGTTTGTGGTACCGATTCTTCATGTTGTCGTTTGTTCGATTTATTTTGAAGTGGTTGGATTTTATCACTGTCCAGATCTCGTAGCTTCTTTTGTAATTCATCTTCTAGTTCTTGTATTCGTTTTCTCTCGTTATATAGATGACGTTCTTGAATATATAAATCACAGTACCTGCTTTGACTTCGTGCACTGTTGTGTGAGTTCTCGAAGTTAATACTTGGGCTGCGGCCGCGGTTGCAGCTACGACGACGGCTGCCATGACGACTGTGACTGATGTTGCGACTACAGTCACGTCTACAGCTGCGACTACGTCTGCGGCTGCGGCTACGACTACGACTGCGACTACGTCGCCGGCTGCGTGCACGACCTTGACTTGATTTTTCTTTTCGCTGCGATCGCCCTGGAGTCACCAGGCTTCGACGTTCTGGGTCGTGAGGCTCAGCTTCCATTATCTGAAACTCGACGACAGGAGTCTCAGTTGTTGATCAAAACAATCGGTATTTCATCTTAATATGTTACTCTTTTCCTTAAACCAAGAAACGAGAAAAACAAACTTAAGAAAATATTATGGTAAAAAGAAAATGTTAATATTTTAAACCATTTTTACCAAAACTACTAGGTAGTAGTTTTGGACGTCATTAGATTATTCCATTAACAAAAAAAAAATTATTATTTTCAACCATAATTACCTTAGATTATTACTTGCGGGCGGAGCACAAAAATATACATATATTTTTGCCGATCCCACTTCTGAACTAAAACGAGCTCAGAAGGAATCAAAGAAAAGACAGCAGTTGTCTAATATGTATCTTTTATTCTCATATTTATCCACTTAAACACACTAATCACTTCACTTCACATCACTATTACACACACAATTCACTTATTATTTCACAATGTTAACACCACGACGTTACGCGTAAGAATCCGATTTACTTGTCTAGCAATCACTTTTATACCCTTTTAGTGAATGTAAATTCAAACGTCAAAATCAAAAATGACATAACGGTATCTAAAGTTGACGTTTGAATATACATTCAGCCTACAAAATATTTTATAATTAATCTCTGTAAGTTAGACAATTATTGTGCATGTTACACTAGCTATAATTATATATTGCAATTTTTTACTATCAATGGATACGAATCAAATAAGTATATATATAAAGATTAAATAAGTAATTCCAATGCCTTTATTAGAATTTATATTGAAATCAGGCTCTACTTTGTTTCTTTGAGTCTTACACATCCATGTAAGTACTGATGAAACTACTATCAACACTTACCTTTTTTGTCGTATTTTATACATGCATACTTGTGTACATTATAGAAACAACTACACGTATAAAAAAATTCTACCTGAGTCGAATATGTACATTAAATATTTTTTGGAAAATCTTATTGATACAGAAGCCGAATCTATAGTTTTACAATTTTTGTCTGTCTTTCTGTCCGGAAACTCAGATCTAAATAATTCCGTTAAACTCCCAATTCAGTTACATCCGTAAGATTAAAGTTAATAGTGATATAGAGCTTATTACTATGTACTAAAACTATATTCGTCTGTCAACCACGTTTCAGTAAGCTAATAGTGATTTACTGACGCAATGGGCTAACGCGAGTGCACTCAGATATATTCCTCTTCAAAGCAGTTTAAGCGACTTCTGTCCGCTTTGAAGACGTACATACTCGTATCTGGGAAAAGTGAGATACATTTTTACACGCTTAATATTAGTAAATGATTTTTTCATAGGAGAAACTAGTTGAGTAATTTTTTTATGGCCTTAACAATAACTCAATTTCAAATACTGTAAATGAATTTGTATGTTTCATTAACTAAAATCATATCTTAATTTAAAACAACTATGAAAAACAGTGGCATATTATGTTTAGGTATATGACATTGAAATTACTTTTATGAATAATAAATATTTAGGTAGCAGAATTACCATAAAATTCAAAAATGGTCCTATTGCTAGAAATTCTGAACATTGTAAAAGAGGCCTATTGATTTGATCATTTATATCTAAATCGTTAAATACAGACATATAGGTATTTTTTTAAATAGCCTAGTTGAGCCGCAGGCATTATCTTTCATAGTAGTGAGACACTACTATGAAAAATGATATCTGCGATACTTTTTTCTAAATATTACTAATATTATAAATGCGAAAGTTTGTTAGGATGTATGGATGTATAGATGTTTGTTACTCTTTCACGCAAAAACTACTGAATGGATTTAAATAAATCTTTACATACATACTTATATATACTATACTTTACATATAGCTCATACATTAGAATAACACATAACCTACTTTTTATCCCGGAAAATGTACGGTTTCTTTGGGATAGATTTGTTTTTGTTTTTCTAGTGTAGACTTAGCCGAAGATAGATCAGTAATTTGGAATAAAATAATAAGTTGATATATTTAATGAAAACTCTTTAGCTCATGATATACTGTTTGTAAAATATGAAACATTAAATTATTATCGATGGAAAAAAAATCCAATGGCCACAGCCAAATGTAAAAAGTTTCCCAAACTCGATCTAGTCAAAATGCAAATAGTCAGAATACCATTATGTCTACGACTCCTTCTTTCAGATTTACCTACTACTCCGTAAAGAAATTTATATCGGTAGGTGTATCTTTAGTACGTACAATATTATATATTAGGGCTGTTTATGTGACCAAATCGATTTACAGCTATAAAGGATAAGGTTTTATCAATTTAATTATTGTGAATAATCCAAGCTGATTTTTGTCGTATTCCTATGATATTTCAAATTTAGTCAACGTATTAAAACTTCATAGATGATACGTAAGTAAGCTAAATCAATTTTCAACGATAATTAAACCAGCGTTTTTATGTAGCGAATTGTTTTAGTCCTATTCTTATTCCACTTACTTCTTAGAAACTTGATAGTTTCTTGCTAGAATGTTTAATAATACCACATTATTTATTAGTGAAAATTTAATTTAAAGTAGGTAACATTTTATCCAACTCTATAAAGTAAACAATGATTAAACTCTTAGTTCTTTTATTTAAAGTATTTTTTAGAAGACATTCAATTGTTTTGCCATTTTTAGAAATGTCAATATATAGTTAAGCCCGCTATATTAAAATAAATTATTATATTTATATATGATGAAAATTATTTTATATATAACAAATATGTTACGAAAACGTCCAGTTCAGTAGGTAGGCTAGACAAAGTTTTAACTTCTTCAAGGATATACTTTGCCAATACTTGTACATACGCACAAGTAACGCGTAAAAGTATCGTAACGTAAACATAAAAGCAAAAGAATTTAATATGTCTGATGTTTCTTACATCGTTATTGTTTATAAGGACTATTAATATAATAATGTCGATAGGGCAGTATAGGCGATGAGCTAGGTATATTATATGGCATGGCGGCGCAAGTAAGAGGGCAAACGGCGCGCGCCGGCTCCGTTTATTGATCGTGGAGAATGACGCCCGGGGTGACCCAAATAGAGCCTCCGTGCGCCCCCAGCCTCAAACCACATGCTACAACCCTCTACCCTACGCCCGACACTGCTCTACAGTGAATTTTCATATCAGCCGGTTCTCTATGCCGAAGGAATGGCCTCCTGCTCCAACATTGATACGAATGCCTTACATAATATATTACGGGCGCCATGTTCAATTATCATCACTTAAAATCTCCTTGTCCTCTCAACTTTTGACATCTGTTATAGATAATTAGATAAATATTCCACATAACTTAACCGTCATGTTTCGCTTTGGCGAATTAATAATTTCACATTTCAAACAAAAGAGCAGGAAAGGTAAACTATATGGCCTTTTCCTGGTAAAAGTACCAGTTGCCAGACTGAGTTGTGCATGCGTAGCTGGTAGATTTGTCAATATGTCAGCTATCTATAGCAGATGCGATATTGATTGTCACAATTTAACCTATATATATATATATATATATATATATATATATATATATATATATATATATATATATATATATATTTGCTTTAGGAGTAAACCTATATTATTAGTGATAAATACTAAATAACATTTTAACATGTATATTATAAACATTATAAAATGTTTTATTACATAAATAGGAAAGATTAGTGGATAAGTTCGAGTAAACTAAATTGGTCACGGCAACAATATATTTTTTGTGTATCAGACGCTCTCGCTTTATTTTTAGTTACATTTTAACAAATAACTAATCACTGAATGCTCAAACAGCATTTCTAGGCAACGATTAATGCGCATGCAATGTAACCGGGAAATATGGATATTGTTAACATAAAATTATTTCATCTATTTTCAGAGTGTTTAAATAATATAATGCTAGAGACAATAGAAACATCGAACGTCAAAAGGAAGTGTATGAGAAAAATCCATTTGTTTAACATTCTAGGACTGACTTGTTCAGTTGAAAATATATACGAAAGCAGGACATGTTGGAGGGCAAAAAATGAGCAAATTTTGAATTTTGTTTTATCTTGTATAGAGGCCATATTGAAATATATGAATTATAACATTTAAACTAATGCTAGATGTCTACAAAATCTTAATTAAGGTGCGCTCAAACTTTAAAAGCTTTTTAATAGAGTAATTTATACCGCATTGAAAATCCCCTGTACGTGTCTAAAGGGACCGTTTCACTTTATTGTAAGGGCCGGGGTGCCAAAATAGAAGGTCAAGTAGAAGCTCGTCCTTAGAATCATGTTGAATCTAAAATCTGATCGCCCTAACCTCGTATTATATAAAATTAAGCTACTCTACCTATTTTGTTTAAAAAGGAATTGATTTTGCATTAAAACACAATATCATGTTTAAATCTAAAATTCTAACACTTTGTGACTTTTGCTCTATTTATCTATCAAAAGGATGTAACACAAATGCATGGTGGATAAATTGGTACATTTGTATTAAAATAAAATAATAATTTAGAGATTTTGTAGATTTTTTCATCTCAATTAGACGATTGCTGTAATTTTTAAACTTATTATATACTCTATAAGCACTTATAGGAACCCGCAGTGTAACAGTATTTTATTAAAAATAAATTTATCTGTTAGGCAGATGACTACGTGCATAAGTGGTGAGGGGCGAGTTGACCGTTGGCTAGCAACTGTACGACCTGGGCACGTCTATATTTGCTGACGTGTAATTGCACGAGGAACGACGTCAAGTGCCGGAAATTAATATCTGACAGGTGGCGCCCCCTCACATCGAAACAGCCATACTAGTACTTACTGTGATGTTGCTAGATTTATTCGATATTCGACATTTCGTGATACTAAAACGGATTAGGCTGTAACCTAAAATTGTTGCTATATATTATAATCATTTTGATTTACACGCCTAAGCTTTTGCTACAAAACTCACAATCTATTATGTTACTAATTAATTTATTAACACTGAATGAATTTATTAACACAAGGCAGTGGTAGCCCAGTGGTAACGCGCTCGCTAGGGAAACCGAGTGAAGCGGGTTCAAATCCCGGGTCTCGCACCTCTGATATTTTCATGTGCGAATCATTTCTAACATGATTACTACTTGCCTTACGGTGAAGGAAAACATCGTGAGGAAACCTGCATGTCTGAGAGAACTTGTGAACATGTGAAGTCCGCCAACCCGCACTTGGCCAGCGTGGGGGACTATGGCCTGATCCCCCTCTTATTGGGAGGCCCGTGCCCAGCAGTGGGACGTTAAAAAGGGCTGAATACACACTATTTAACAAAAAAATATCAAAGTAATCATAATTTCGGTCAAGTCATGAAAGTACTTGTAACTTGCGATAAAAATATCTATTTTGTTTCTGATGAGTAGTGACTGTATTTTATGTTCCAATCAACATGATAGCTTAATAGGCATCTAGCTTCCCTTCCTTTAAGTCTGAAAATGTGCGTAAAAAGTATATTAATTTCTCCACGACCGCGGACACGCCGGCGTGTCAAGTAACAATAGATTTCTTATATTTTTAATTAATTTCTTAGAAATTTACCTGGAGGTGTTATCCAACCATAAATTAGCAAAACTTGTGCGAATAATAAACAATCTTCATCCACACATGCAATTAATTTATTCTTTACCAGCGACTCACCTTCGCTTCGCTCGGGTTCGCCTCTAGACAAACAAAAACAAATCTATCCCTCGGGAACCGTACATTTTCCCGGGATAAAAGTAGCCTATTTCTTATTATGATGTATGAACTATATTATTGTAAAGTTTCATTAAAATCCAATCAGTAGTTTTTGTGTACTAAGCTGTATAAGTTACTATATTTTAACTATCCATATTTTAACTATCCTACAGGAACTCTTTAATTTTCTGGTATGAAAAGTATATAAAATGTTAACCACCTCGACAACTTGATATTGTATAAGGTACCACTATGCAAAATTTCATTTAAATCGGTTCAACAGTTTCGGAGATTAGCCCGTACAAACAGACAGAGATACAAAAATATTGAAAAAATCGGATTTATTCTATTTCTCTTACATCCCCCTGACTCGGTTTTTAGCATTTTATTTCTATGTACAGACATTCGACCTCTACAGTTTTATTATATGTATAGATTAATAGTACGACTCTACCGGCTAGGTCTGTGTTAAGGATAATTTTCTGCAATGAGTTTTACATTTTAGTGTATTCTACTAGTACCTTTAATATATGCAAAGGTCTAAAATATGCATAGAAATTTTGATGATATTTATATCTAAATATTTTATTACTAGATGGTTTACTTGTTCCTTAAATCGCAATCGCCACCATTACTGACAGAAATTGTTGTTTCATCAAAACTTATCATAATTAATAAGTTCTGCCTTAACACTTATTACACGAGTATTAGATATTTTCTTAGGTTTACGCTTCAATTTTTCGCACGTTGAGTCAAGAATCTATCAGAAGTGTTATGATTTAAACTCTACTATTTCTTATGGAACATTTGCGTCAAATTCATTTTTAGAAACTGTTACTCTATCATTATGCCATGCAATAAAAGTTCCGCAAATGTATGCCTCGTAAAATTATATTGCTGTGGAAATAAAATCTTTAATAAACCAAAATGACTAGGATATATAGCCCAGCCATCTATTTGCAATTTTATTCATCTCTGCACAATGAGTTTTTAAAACCTGGAATTCGTCATTTTTTATGAGTATAAACTATATAAAATTATAGTACCGAAAAGATAAAAGGTATCAAATAAATGACTGTATTTTTATATCTCAACTACATAAAAAGATGAAGCATAAATTTTTTGAAAAAACTTAATCGACATTATCAGTGGAGGCTGTCATCGTATCGGTTGTGGAAGGTTACGAGCGGGGCGGGCGGCGCTGTGGATGCGCGCGGCGGTGGCGGCGCTGGCGTCGTGACGCAGTGTGACGTCAGTGCGCCGTCGGCTCAATAAGAGCCAGCCCTGTCTTCAGTCGCCGCCCGAAACAGGCCGCCGAAAGTCGCGCCCTACGCGCCTCCTCCACCCGTGCACTTCTCTCATACCGGGTTTTAGTTTTATACCATAATGACATAGCCCCAGTGCCGTGCGACGAAGCAACGTGAAAGCGCACACATTTTAGTTTTTTCGTAGAGGCGAGGAAGCCGTAACGGTCTCCGTTGTTGCAGAATTAGCGACGATCTACTCTCATTCCATCGAGGAACGCAGAAGAGAACAGAAGGCGGTCTGCTCTTTAAATCCGCCTTTGCATAAAGACTAGCTAAAATGGGCGAGGTGAGTGCAGTGCGCTTGCAGTAGTGTTTATCTGAGTTTTTTAAATAGTCTCACCTAACGGCGCGATATATTCGTGAAGATGTGAGTGCATGTAGCTAACAGTGAGTGCGGAACATCTCCCAACTACAAATTTCGTGGTCATTAGCAATTTTCGTTGCTTGTGTAAAGTGCTTGCTTCCAGGCATGTTCCCTATTGTCTACGAAAAGGAATTCATTTGCACGTCTTAATTGTCTTTGTTCTTCAATATTTAGAAGTGTCGTCGAGCCTGTGCACTTATTATAATTTATTTTTCGAAAGAAACATTTTTTTATCTATAAGCTTGCGTTAGCTGGTACTTTAATTTTTTTTCTCATATTTTTTTTTACTTACTTTCAAATATCTATAATTTAAGTACTTTAGCAGCAAATATACCAATGTTATGTCACGCACTCAAAGAATGTAGAAGGAGCATTGTATCGAAGACACCGGCATTCGTGTTGCGTAACAGCTCGTATCGATCTGTGCGGCACGAAAGGGACACTTCGCTTTGTGGTCTCTTTATACGCCGTCCAACAATTATTTGTACAACTCTCAAAACAGTTTTTTTTATTAACTCGTAGCTTTCTTTTATTATTTTTTCGTGCAAACTATAAATCATTTTTCAATATTCCTTTATATTATATTCGAAGCAATGTGCTTTAGGACTTCAGTATAAATTTTTAACATTGACATAACTATTCTTACTATAGTTAGTGTTAGTGCTAGTAATTCATTAGGTAATTTAAAGAATACTACAATAAAATATACATATTTTCTAAATTATCCATTGACAAACTAGTAACAAGAAATGAGATTTAATAAATAATTGTCCTATTATTTTATTTGGCATATAAATGTAAAACTCTATTGAAATTATTTTTCCAACTATTAGTATATCTGATAAGGTGTCCTGAAGGAAGTAGATAACAGGTTGTCGCGAGAGGCGGCTGCGGTTCGGACACGAGAACTAGATATAAGAGCACCGAAGGTTTATTAGAAAATTGCCTTGTCATTATGTCATTTAAATCGCATAGAGTGCCGTCGTTCTATTGGAGTATTTCCTTTATCCTTTATGACGATAACACGCACCTAGCAATTAGGTTCCTAGACTTAATCCTTCAAGTTCACAATCCAGATAATGTTCGTCAAATCAACCCCACGTATATTGACGAAAATTAACATTACAACAAGTTTTTCAAATTTTACTTCGTGATAATATATATATAAAAATAATCATTATTACGTAACGCACAACGATCCTGATTATAATAAAAGTCAATGTTAAATGCTCTGAATATCTGGACAGCGAACACGAGATCAATATACAGTAACATGAGAACATCCCTACTGGATGTCTTTAGTATACAGCTCAATTGAGATGGGACACGATTATTGATTTCTTATGAGTCTCATTCTTTAATGTCAAATAATTATTTTTCGGAATCTTTAAAATAAGTATATGTACCTATATGTTAATAAAAATTCTCATTTCATATGTGATCTTATGTCATTGGAAGATCAAATTGAATTTAATGTCTTTCGAAATTTCTGACATATCTTGAGCACATTAACCTTTATTGTCTTATATCAACAATTGAGAAGAAATTGTTGTTATTTTTCTTTTACTTGAGCCTTTTATCAATGTAATTAACACTAATTAAAATTAAGTTTACATAATTACCCAATTCAAATAAACAAACACTGAATCGGAACCACTATCTCAATTGAGTGCTGAGTTGATTCATTTCGGATCTATTAATAAAATAAAAGTCAAAGTAAATAGGAGAGTAGAAAGATATTTATTCCAATCAGTATTAAACAACCAGTCTGTAAATTATGGACACATATTATAGATTTTCTTTCTAATTATGGTAATATCTGTCGGTAGCTGACGCACGCATTGCAGCACCATCACAACAACAAAGACACGTGAATCTGTCTACTAATAATGTTTTGGCAACAGTCATGTATTTATAATTGCATGTCGGGAATCACGCGTTGAGCGGCGCGACGCCGCCTTAGTTAAAAATAATTGTCTCATTCACATGTACTGGTACTACTACGATAGTAACCACAAATTTTCGGTATTAACCAGTTACGTGACCGTGGCAATGAAATTCTGATCGCAGAAATTTGCTCTCGGTTCCAATTTTTTCATCAATCTTTTTTGTGTTTCAAAGTTTTATTCTAAATCTGTTAATATTTTGCAGGTCATTAAAATAAAAACTTATAACAGAGAAATACATAAATTGGTTTAAAAACACGAAAAATTGTAACGACTTATAGTACGCAACGACTCAGGCAGTCGTATTCAAACGGTCCAATTATATGAAACAAAGAATAAGATAAAATAAAAAGGACCCGGTAGATTTGCAGCCGGTTTTTATTCTCTCCAGTGAAACACAATAAGAATGTTTTATTTAATACGGAACCGGATTCTATTTTCCTTCTCATATTCCGGTTTAACCTTTACAAAGATTATAGAATGCGGTCGCCGGAGCCAGGGGGTGGCAACCTTGTCTTTTAGCTATTTATGTCGAGGGTAGCGGGGGTTAGGTCGCAGCGCGCAAGCGTCCTGCGTGCCGCTTATGTAATGAGTGGAGCACGCCTTACTTTCAACGTATAATCGTATTTTCACATGATTTTGCCAATATTTTCTCAACTCAGCTCCTAAAATTGCTACTTGGGAAGGCTCGATTCTAAAATTGCTACTTGAGATAGGGCTTAGTTAGACAAGTAACGATTTTTGCTGCTATCATTATGAGTGTTTTATATTTCATTAGTATTTTGAAAAAATATTCAATAGTAATTTAAAACATACATTTCGCAGTCTACTAAAAGTTGTGTAATGTCCAAGGACTACTATTTCTGTTTTAATTTAACCTTCATGGAAATTCAGGGCGCGGTTTAATGAGGAACGTTATGAAAACGTTCATCAATTATCGACTGCGACGGCCGGGTTGTTTTTGGCACCACTGACGCATTTAGCCTCAGTGACATTATGACCAGTTTTGCCACTGCATTATCGTTATTACTCCTGTAAGCTATACGATTTTCCCGACGGTGCTAAAAGTAGGTCATACATAATTCATACCATGCGAAGCTAATCGCCAATCATATTAAAACTAGTGCCGACGGGTGTTACTATAAAACGATGAATTTAGTTTATGTGAATGAGTGCGCATGTGTAGTGGGGCAGTAGTTCACAGAGATGCGCGGTGCCTTCGTTTCATACAGTCGCTGTCAGGTTCGCACACGCAACTAGTTCAGTTCAATTGAGCGTCATTGAGCCGGTGATCCCTTACATAGCAGCTCGTCAAGGCTACACTTCTCGGACACGCTCACTGTTGCTGTGTGCTCGTCTCTTAACAATACATAGACGGTTCAATAGTAATTTACAATGGTAATTGAAAAAAACTTCATCCGTTTAAACACGTTTCATTTTTGTGTTGTCCTTTAGTTGCATTTGTGTTTGACTTAAGCCTGCTCAATTTTTAAATAATAGTAATTGTTCAGTTCATTTTAATTTTAATGCTAGATGAAATGTACTTTACCATTTTATATAGTTATTAGAGTTAGTCACTTTTCATATTTTTGAAGACCAAGTGATTTTGGATAAATTTTAAACATATTTTTTTTATTTATACAGAATGACTTGGTATTGCTACTCATCCTCACTTCACTTAATTTCAGCCCTAGCATGGCCCTACTTGTAGAATGTGTCTAGCCCCTAGTTATGTTTGCAGCAAGGCCGCACCGACTCGTATCGTGTCGCCACCATCGGCCCCATAAAGGATGATAATAGAACTGCTGATGGACAGTATAAGGTTTTTAATTTGCATTATCGCCTCATGAAGACCTTACAAGTGACAACTGACAACTGTTCACACTTTACTGTTGTCAGCTGCCACTACTAAGCATGTTTTCAATCATTGATTTGATCATAATTTCATATCATTTGATTTTTTTAAGCTTTTACTAACATTTTATTTATTATTACAATTTAAATTAATATTTGTTTACTACATAAGTTAAAATTAAGTATGTTTATATATTATATAATAATACATAATGCATCTTCTTTATAAAATGTGTTTATAAGATAATAATTTTTGGTGTACATTTTAGACTCGCCGGAAACCCCCTGCGAAGAAGCGGAAACCTGGAGATTTAGATGATCTTAAACAGGAATTAGATATCGATTTCCACAAAGTCACGCCCGAAGAACTTTACCAAAGATTTCAGACACACCCCGAAAACGTAAATATTTGTTCTGTTTTTATATATGTTGCAGGATGATTTGATTATTCGAATTTTCGCAAAATACCTAGGGATATCGTGAAAACACGGATAATAAAACATTGGTGAAAATATTTCTCAATCTTACTGGAAAAAGATAGGGTTTTTGTTAAAACATGTTCTAACCTAACCAACTTAGAAAGAAAGAAAGGGTTGTTCTGAGTAAGATGTAGCTCCCGCCTTAGCCTTTTCTTCTTAGCCTTCTTAACCTACGTTATCCAAGTCGGAACTGTCACGTTATCAAAAAATAAAACATACCTAACCATTGTCTAACTATCCGTGCTATCGCAGTGGTTTTTACGAAAATTCTAATTATCAAATCATCCTACGACATATATCATCATAGATATGTATAGTTTTAAATAATATGAAATATTTTCTACTCTATTTAACAAATAAAATGTTAACAGGGACTTAGTCATGCAAAGGCGAAAGAAAATCTTGAACGAGATGGTCCAAACGCACTCACACCTCCAAAACAAACACCCGAATGGGTGAAGTTTTGTAAAAATCTCTTCGGCGGCTTTGCGTTACTACTGTGGATTGGTGCTATTCTATGCTTTATTGCCTATGGAATTCAGGTAAGATTAGAGCAAATGAATTTAAGTACAGTATTTCCATCAATCATGCACATTTTAGATATCTCCTAATGAAAATATTTGTTACAGGCGAGTACCGTCGAAGAACCAGCGGACGACAACTTGTACCTCGGAATTGTATTAGCGGCTGTGGTTATTGTTACCGGTATTTTCTCATACTATCAGGAAAGCAAGTCGTCTAAGATCATGGAATCCTTCAAGAACATGGTACCTCAGTTCGCTACCGTTATCCGCGAAGGAGAAAAGTTAACGTTGCGTGCTGAGGATCTGGTGCTCGGAGATATTGTTGAGGTAATTTCCTTATCCATTGTGAAAGTATTTTTATTAGAATATTTAGTACTATTTGTATTTTTTTAAAACATTGGTAAGTTTCAGACTTTGCTCTTGAAGCTATAAATATGGTTTATTAAAATATATTTTATTTTCGGAATAGGTTAAATTCGGTGACAGGATCCCAGCTGACATCCGCATCATTGAATCTCGTGGCTTTAAAGTAGACAACTCAAGTTTGACCGGCGAATCTGAACCACAATCTCGCGGACCTGAATTCACCCATGAGAACCCCTTGGAAACTAAGAACTTGGCTTTCTTCTCTACCAACGCTGTCGAAGGAACTGCTAAAGGCGTAGTCATCTGCTGCGGTGATAACACGGTAAAAAATACTTAAATAATTATGGTCATTATAAATGTACTATGATATCACTTGATATGAAGCTAAATAATATCTATGATTAACTAACACATTATTAATTTAAGGTCATGGGTCGTATCGCTGGTTTAGCTTCCGGTTTGGACACTGGTGAAACCCCCATTGCAAAGGAAATCCATCATTTTATCCACTTGATCACTGGTGTAGCTGTGTTCCTCGGAGTTACGTTCTTCGTCATTGCCTTTATCCTCGGCTATCACTGGCTGGACGCTGTTATCTTCCTTATTGGTAAGAACGTTCAAATATCGGCTATGTAGATATTTATTTTAAAAATTAAGCTTACATACATGCATTACTAAATATGTTTTTTACAGGTATTATTGTAGCTAACGTACCTGAAGGTTTGCTAGCGACTGTAACGGTATGTCTGACTCTCACTGCCAAACGCATGGCCTCCAAGAACTGCTTAGTCAAGAACTTGGAAGCTGTCGAAACCCTCGGATCTACATCCACCATCTGCTCTGATAAAACTGGTACTTTGACCCAGAACAGAATGACAGTTGCGCACATGTGGTTCGATAATCAGATAATTGAAGCTGATACTACTGAAGATCAATCTGGAGTACAATATGGTAAGACGAAACTTTTAAAGAAGATAATTTTCATATAAACAAGTAGTTCTCAAATTCGATTTAACTTAAATTGTTCTTTACAGACCGCACTAGCCCTGGATTCAAGGCACTCGCTAAAATTGCTACTCTCTGCAACCGAGCTGAGTTCAAGGGAGGTCAGGAAGGAGTTCCTATTCTGAAGAAGGAAGTGGCCGGTGATGCGTCTGAAGCAGCTTTACTCAAATGTATGGAACTTGCTCTCGGTGACGTTTTGTCGATTAGGAAAAGGAACAAGAAAGTTTGCGAAATTCCCTTCAACTCAACGAATAAATATCAAGTGTCTATCCATGAAAGCGACGATCCCAGCGATCCTCGCCACTTGCTTGTGATGAAGGGCGCCCCTGAAAGGATCTTGGAACGTTGCAGCACTATTTTCATTGGTGGCAAGGAAAAGGTATTAAGACATATTTTAACCGTTTTAGCCTTATCTACTACTATATTTTTATAATCAACATATGTTTATTACTTAAAGTACATTTCTAAAATGTTAATTTTCCTTGTTCAAACAGGTTTTGGATGAAGAGATGAAGGAAGCATTCAACAACGCGTATCTGGAACTCGGCGGTCTCGGTGAGCGTGTACTCGGCTTCTGCGACTTGCAACTTCCCTCAGACAAATACCCCATCGGCTACAAGTTCAACACTGATGATCCCAACTTCCCCCTGGACAACCTTCGCTTTGTCGGTCTCATGAGCATGATTGATCCTCCCCGTGCCGCCGTGCCTGACGCCGTTGCTAAGTGCCGATCCGCCGGTATTAAGGTAAACAAAGACAAGTACTTATATTCAATGATCAAAATTAACAAAATCATATAGTGTACCTTAAAAAACACCTAGAAAATTCTATACTAATTATTATTCCTAATAGGTTATCATGGTAACCGGTGACCACCCGATCACAGCCAAGGCTATCGCCAAGTCGGTAGGAATCATCTCCGAAGGTAACGAAACCGTTGAAGATATCGCTGCCCGCCTCAACATCCCAGTTTCGGAAGTCAACCCTCGCGAGGCTAAGGCAGCTGTCGTGCACGGCACTGAGCTCAGGGAACTTAATTCAGACCAACTCGATGAAATTCTCAAGTGAGTTATGATAATATGTCAAAACTATTATCTTTTAATAGGAAAATGTATAATCGAACTTGTATTTTGGTCATGATGAATGTCTGTTATGTTTTTGGATACAGTATTGCTTAGTGGTCAAAATACCTCCGCTTTACTGAGATAGTAAATTTCTCTTTGCAATACTCAATCATTCATCTCATATAGTATGAAAATATACATATACTAATATAATAAAATAAGTAATTTTAACATATACTTTCAACCAGGTTCCACACGGAAATAGTGTTCGCACGTACATCACCCCAACAGAAGTTGATCATCGTGGAAGGTTGCCAGCGCCTCGGTGCCATCGTGGCCGTGACCGGCGACGGCGTCAATGACTCCCCCGCTTTGAAGAAAGCTGATATCGGTGTAGCTATGGGCATTGCTGGCTCTGACGTCTCCAAACAGGTAAGCATCTGTAGGATTACTAGGTTTTGCTTGCGGTTCTGTTAGTGTGATGTGTGTCCTTAAAAATTGGCCTTATTGTTAATACAGATTATATAGAGATATGAACAAAATGTGAATGAAATAAACACGCATATACTTGAAATCATCTTAATGAACTGATGCTAACAAAATTATTATTATCCCAAGGCCGCTGACATGATCCTGCTCGATGACAACTTCGCTTCCATCGTAACTGGTGTAGAGGAAGGCCGCCTAATCTTCGACAACTTAAAGAAATCCATCGCGTATACTCTCACCTCGAACATTCCAGAAATATCGCCTTTCCTCGCCTTCATCCTTTGCGATATCCCTCTACCCCTCGGCACTGTTACTATCCTTTGCATCGATCTCGGAACTGACATGGTAAGTTTCTTTCTTAGCCATAAAAATACTTAATATTCAATTACTATATTTTGCAAGTGAATATAAAGGTCATGGAAATTACATCAAAATATTTTTTTCATAATGTATGAGACATACAAAATTTTCATGATAACATGAATTTATATTTATTTGCAAGATAAAATATTTTATTTTTAATTTTTGCATTAATCAAATTGATACGTCGGTTCGATAAGCATCGATATTTGATGGTGTTTTAAGATGTGCTTAGGTAATTTAACGAGATGTTGCACTAGGTGCCCGCCATAGCGCTGGCGTACGAGGCGGCGGAGGCAGACATAATGAAACGCCCGCCTCGCAACCCGTTTTGCGACAAACTTGTCAACGAGAGGTCTCTGTCATGTTACGCTAATGTTGCCTTTAACCCCATAACCGGTTTCAGCTAACGTCGCTGTTGTCTACGTATCGTGATGAGTGGAATTAATTTCATATTATTGTATGTAATTGTAATGTTGACGCGAGACATGTAATTAGTAAAAATGTTACCTTTTGTAAATATATAACGCGAATGCTCGTTGTCAATAAGGTACGATTGCATACAAATTGATTTCAGGAATGTTATTTTCGAGTGATATTTTTAGCCAACGTCGAGTTCTACTAATAATGAAGTGTCGCTTTAATTAATTGATGGTTGATCTAATAGGTGATACTATTTGGTGATCTGTTCGAGATTTTATTCAGGATGAAACCTAACCTGATCATCTTTTTAAAGCAGAATCCCATTGACCATCAAGTAATATGACAACCTATTTGCAATCATACCTAGATTTAAGAACTAATATGTGTGTTTGTTCATAATATTAAGATTTATTCGGGTAAGCATAATATGAAAAAATCTTAAACACTACTACTAGGAATTACATGATATACCTGTTAGTTAAATTTGCACATGAGAACGGACACGACACATCGATTTTACAACAATCACCTCACTGTCATTCTCATCACCATCGTCAGTTTGTCAAATTGTCATTGACACGAGGACACGGCGTCAAATCGATATCATACACGGATCATTCAATTAAATTTTGTTTCACATCTTGATGGTAATCAGAAGCAAACATTTCATGGTCTATTTTTTATGTGTTTAACATTTTGTTTTCTATTATAGTGATAAGTATCGCAAGCCATTGTAAGCAAACGTCCGGACGGGTTTTAAATTTAATATTGGCGATAATTTTTAATGGGGAAGGCTTGTAATTAATGTGGATTTTAAAACTTTAAGAAGTAAGAATTTTTAATGCTATGATTTCTTGAATTTCGAATATCAAGTTGGGGTCAAGGGTGAGGAAGGGAGGGTTGGATGTGGGAACGGGTTTCTAGTAGAAAGATGTACTTATTAGTTTTGGGCGTGATTCTGGGCGCTTGCTTACAATCTTGTTAAGTGTTGGATGTTGTGGACACGTGAGTGGCGACGCACGCTTGCCGATCTCTCTCATAGCTAGTGTTTGTGTAGGTGCCCGCCATTTCCCTGGCTTACGAGGAGGCTGAATCTGACATTATGAAGCGACAGCCGCGTAATCCTTTCACTGATAAGCTCGTTAACGAGAGGTAAACATCGCCCGTGCGCCGATATTAATCTATCCGCTATTTTGCTTGCTACCACGTGTAATTAGTCTTCAATATTTCGGGTTTGGTTGTTGCCTGCAGTGTGACGGTGTCTGTAGGTACACGAGTGTGGATATTGAAGGCGACAATCGCACCGATTCTGCCTTGCGTTGTCTTTGATACTTTATCTCTATTAACAGACCTTCTATTTCCTTTAACGTAGCTCGATGTCGTTATGGAATAATGTGTTTGTCCGTCCATCTAATGCCGATCGAAAACACATTGTTCCATTCATAAGTTGTGGTTTTTATTGATTATTTTTTTTAATATTTACCGTGATCGCCCTTGAGGTAAGTGGTCGATCTCTGTGTCTGTCATCTGTCTTCCGTGCATGCATTTCTTGAACACACCTTATCGTCTCTTTAGTACTTAATACTTATCGTTTATTACTCTTCTTATTTTTATCTATTTTTTTTATCTCTCATACCCTTCATGCACACCATGACACACGATGACCTACATAAGTATCGTCACCATTCTGAATTAGGCGTACGGATCATCTCACTGCATTTATCGTATTAATATCGGATAGGCTACATTCACAAATATTTATCTTAGTACATTATACACGTATTTGTAATATGAATAATTCAAGGTTTCGTACATCATCACTAGAGTAGTATTTCAGATATCCCTCCTGTGCTATTTTAAACATCGACGAGCTACTTTTTATATCTAACACGCTATATCTTTCTATTTTATGATAATTTCTAGTTATTTAAAGTGTTGTAATATTAAGTAAATATAGCGATGTATATGTATGTATAATGTATATGTTATACCGGAGCTAGTCGTAGAGGTGAAGGAGTAGGTGATAAAGTCTCGTAAGTCGTGTCGCGGTCGTGTTGTCCTGTGCTGATTGCTTGGTGTTTACGAAGGTACCTGCTATATCATTGGCGTACGAGGCGCCTGAGTCCGATATCATGAAGCGGCAGCCCCGAGACCCTTATCGCGACAACCTCGTCAACAGAAGGTCGGACCCGCCACCAGAGCGTGGCAACGCTTACTAGTTCTCATTTGGGTGTAACACCATATAGCCCCACTATCAAAATTATATACAGGGTGCGATTTATATAAGGAATGGTCACGACTCACATATGTAGTTGAATAATCATGCAATATTATTTACTCAAATGAAATTGTTTACTCTTCTCACCCGGGGCGAAGGTTGCAAGGTGGCGTAGAAAAGTAAACAATATCACGATTAGATAAAGAAAAAAACTTAAAAAATAACTTACTAAATTATATTATTTTGTGAGTTTTTAACTGCTGTATCGATATATCATTTCATCCATCAAACAAATTGTACCCTGTATTTAAACGATGAAATTGGTTGATATTAAAGATTAATATTTTCATGGTGCGGCTACTTGTGGTCGAACAATTCCATTTGACATGGATGTGGAAGAGTGATAATGAAGACAACCCCCACCCTCAGTCCAGCACTACGCAATCACCTGTGTAGATTCGTACTGAGTCCCGTATAACAAACAATATTGTACCCAAAGTATACTCAACTCTCTGTAAAATACACGATCTACTTCTATTTCCTTTAGCTCCTTGAGAATGAATGAAATAGTTTCTCTTTAGAATCCTTTATGAATAGAATATTTAGCTAATAGTATTTATACCTTTACAATCTTCACTCTTCCATATTTTAAAATTAGATAAACGGCATTTAGCAGTGAAATGTCGATAATTGCACGTTAGCGAACAAATTAGTGAAATCTAGTGAGCGTACAACGTAATAGTGATATTAAATTAACTGTGTGTGATGTGTTTTATTAGTCCGTAGAAAAAACATTTGGTTAATTTTATTTTGTAGGAATGTCTTAGGCGAGGTGGGGCGTACTGTAATAGTTATTATGTTTTATTTCAAATATTATATATATCTATTATTTTATTACGCGGATATATAGTATATTTATATGGTATAGTTTTAGACGCACGACGCTAGACCAGTCACAGTGCTAAGTGCTTCCGTCACCAACACCACACACATTCTTGAAACTTTAAGCTCTCCTCTTGTTTTTTATACCACAAGCTAAAGTTCTTGTTTGCTTAAGCTTATCGGTGGTTCTTTACCAATATAATGTTGCATGCGTGGTGTAAATCTGTAAGTACTTATTGTCACTAACAATGGAAGGAAATGTACGGGAAAGTAAGAACCGGTTTTATAATTAGAAAGAACCGTAGTTATAATTTTCTTGTTTACTCCAACATTAAAGAATTACCTGAAATTCATTTAACCTTTTAGTTTTTTAAAAGTTTTTACTGAACCGTAATTTTTCACAAAATATGGCAAACTCTAAAATACTAATAAATATAACAATTTAATGTTTCATAGTGAGAAAATCTTTTTTATGTTTTTGAAATTTTATGCAAGTTTGTTGTATTTTGATTTCCAATAACTTACTAAGACACAAAAATGCTGCTAAAAGCCAAATTTTACAAAACAACTAAAACAAGTAAAATGCTAGTAATAATATAATGCATGACTCTTCAGTAATAACTAAAAAAATGCCAGAAAAGAAAGCAAAATTGTAAGTATTAGATTTGAGAGACAAACTTAAACATTTTTAATTTGCATTTAGATCACAAGATGCTTTAAAACATGCAAGTGCTATAGAAAATAACTGGCTTCATGTTATTTTAAATATTTTTTTTAATAGTATTGGGTTAGTAATTGAGTGTTCTATCAATATTCATAATTTTTGCAAATTTCATGATATGAAAAAAAAATAAACAACCTGTATAAGTTTCCTTATAAGTATTAGTACCCCATATATAACATAGAGCCAGTTATATCATATTATCACAAAGCACTCTACGATCCACGATCTATAATAACAATTTACGCACAGGCTGATTTCCATGGCTTATGGCCAAATCGGAATGATCCAAGCCGCCGCCGGATTCTTCGTGTACTTCGTGATCATGGCTGAGAATGGGTTCCTGCCCTTGAAACTGTTCGGTATCAGAAAGCAATGGGACTCGAAGGCTATTAACGACTTGACCGACTCCTATGGACAAGAATGGGTGTGTACCTAACAATTATAACCACTTTTTTTATATTTACTGATTTAATACAAAATTGAAGATTAACTCAGGTTTAAATCTAGTAGACTATGTACTAGCAAGTGGTATATGTTTAGCATTTTCGATATCGTTCCAGACATACCGCGACCGCAAGGCTCTAGAGTACACCTGCCACACCGCTTTCTTCGTGTCCATCGTAGTGGTGCAGTGGGCCGATCTGATCATCTGCAAGACCCGTCGCAATTCCATCGTGCACCAGGGCATGAGGAACTGGGCTTTGAACTTCGGTCTCATCTTCGAGACTGCTCTCGCCGCTTTCCTTTCATACACGCCCGGTATGGACAAGGGTCTGCGGATGTATCCTCTCAAGTGAGTTATTTATTAATGCCCTCCTAATTGTCTTGATTATGGTGAAAACTTTCCATACTAATTTACTTTTTTATATGTACATATAACATTAATTTATAGGTTCGTATGGTGGTTGCCCGCCATTCCCTTCATGCTGTCGATCTTCATCTACGACGAGATCCGACGCTTCTACCTGCGCCGCCACCCCGGCGGCTGGCTCGAGCAGGAGACCTACTACTAAGCGGCCACGTCCAGCTCGCGCCTACTTATGCGTACATCCAGTTCATTTGTGTTCTTATCAGACTGACAGAGGTCGCGGTGCCGTTCCGGTATATGTGTAATCGCTGTCGTGTACGCTTCTCACCGCTTTGCGCCCGCGGGGCTCCGCTAACGGACCTGTACATATGCTGCGAGGGTGCCCGCGCCACCACTTCCCCCGCCATCCCACCATCCTCCACCCCGTCACCACCCACCACCTATAATGCCGGGCCTGCAACAGCGTAGCAGCCTCTCGGGCGCGGACACCTTTACGTTATTGTTTAATGAGTCTCATTAGTTTTGTATTGAATTGGAATCTCGGTCGGCCTGCGGGCACCCGCCGCAGCAAGTTGCCCTCAGTCATATAAGATAGATTAATGTAATACTAATGATTGTTTTTCACACACTTATATGATAAGTACCAGATATCGTGTAGCGGTAGATCATTGTGCGTCGAACGCTCGGCGGCCGGCGAGAAGCATTTGTTGTAAAATTAACAGTTAAGGAGCCACGATTGTATTGTTTAAGTGATTTAGATTAAGTTGAATCTTTCGAGTGAGCGACGTTCAGTCGTCGATTCGAGTGCGTGGTGCGTGGTCGATGTGTGCCTGAGTCTTAGTACTACTGCTTACTGTTAGGTAGGTAGTCGGAATTTTGAGCCGTATTTTCGATCGTAAAGTAGAAACGAAGCATACACAGTCGCGATCGCTTTGGGCCGCGGGCGGGCGCCGGCCCGACACTATGCTTTACTTTTCTAAACTTAACTGGTCGTTAGTGATTTTCGTGAAATTTATTAAAATAGACCGCTCACGGTAATTATGTAAGATTTTATTTCTTAATTAAAAGATAATAAACGAAACGTAGAAATGCGTAATTAGAAATTTTTAAAATTATACAGTTATTATAGAGTGACCTTGTGTTGCGGCCGCCCGTCGCCGCCGGCCGCGTCGCATCGCCCGGCGGCGGGAGAGCGGCTCCTTTCAACTTTCGTAACGAATACATATAACATAATATAATAATGGTTACAGAAGTAATAATTATATTACATTATAGCGACTATAAATCTAAATTATATGAAATGTTTATAGATTTTAAAATAAAGTTTGTTTATTTAGTGTGAGTGCGTGCGCGCGACGCGCCTCGCCTCGGACAATAGTTGCCGTTGCCGGCGTGTTGAACGATCGGAACTTGTGAGCTATTCGTTTAAGTACACTGTAGAACTAACATTGTTTTGCGTTCGACAGTTCTTTACACCGTTTCATTTTATAGTATTACTCTGTTGGCTAGGAATGCTGTAAAAATGTAAGTGTTAATAAAAAAAACATTTTCAAAATATTATTGCGATGTTTCATTGATATTAGCTAATATTTATTAAATTCTATTTATGCTGAACCTTGGTCTGATTTGCACTTGCAAGAACTACCTTTACCTTCACACACGTTTTTAAAATTTAAATTCGAGCAAATTAAAGTGTTTCTGAAATAAATAAAAGTATGTTTCATTAACGTATTTCAATGACAATTAATGTGGTTTTATATTTATTTTTACTTACGAACAAAATTATTATTTCTTGGTATATTTATAAATTGACACAAGCACATAAAAGTAATAACATTTGTTATTTCATAATTTCATGAATGAAATAAAATGCTAATATATTTTTTATCTTTATCATTGCAATAGCAAGCAAAGCATACCACTTGTTTGGGTACCACTTTCTTGTTTTCTTGGTGGGGAGATAGATACCTTGCACTCGTTGAGTACCTTCACCATATTTTGATAAGTTAAAATACTTGAAACCTTCAGATTAAAGCGTGGTGGGCTAATTTACATAAACTTTATGGACCCTTTTTGTTTCTTCGGCTTCTGTTAATGAATTGCACACTTTTAGCATGTAATTAGCCCACCACACCTTAATCTGAAGGTTTCACGCGCTTGAGGAAATCCCAAAATCCCCTCTTGGGCTCCTATTATTATATCTTCATTTATATGCCCATAAAAAAAATAAGTTGTTACGTGAACTATATTATGAATTATTGAAATAAACAGGTATAGTATGTGGCCAGGTGACACATCAGTGTGCTAAATATATAATAAATATTAAATATATAATAATATATTGACCATAATTTACACCTTTCCCACGTTAGTTTTATGAATACTAAACGCTACACAAAACAAGTAGCAACAAAAATATAATAAAATTTATCAAAATTTTGCACTTGAAATAATTGAAAGCTAATTCAGATTCTACATTAAAAGTGTTCAGAGAAATTTTTTAATATTATTGTTATAAATGAAAATCCAAAAAGTAAAAAAAAATTATGAAGTGCTAGTTTTTTTTTTATTTAATGCAAAACTGACCTTTTTTTATTTAATATAAAATATACCTAGAAAAGTTTTTAACTTAGTTCTATTATAATACGTAAAGATTTAAACTGAACTTATTCAATACGTTCATAAAAACATTCGTTAGCTATTTATTATATTTTACTAATAAATATGGTAACGGTATGGATATATTTTATTTATTTTTCAATAACCAACCGTGTGTGCAAACCCACAGGCTGAAACTACTAATCAAATAAAATATTTACCTTTGTAGTATATATGTAGCATTCTCTGCCCATAAATATACACTACATATTAGAAAATCAATAATGAAAACGTCCCATTAGGCCTTAACGTCAACTGGAGTGTGAAATACATTTCTATCCAGTACAGGGGTCTGGTCATAATAATGAGGTCTTGAATCTAGACATTTATTTATATGCCCAACTATAATAAATCCCTAATGGAAAAAAAATCAATTTCTCTAATATTAAAGTTTAAGTGATTGCTTTATGCCCATTGCGTTTCTCTTCACGGACTTGCTAACTAGAAAATTTAAATAACACATCAGTGAACACTAAACTACATAGTATATATCAATCGATTTATTAAACAGTCTTTCGCACTGATACTAGATCCGTTTGTGGTTTTGCTTCACCTATATTTAGTACCTACTAGCGATTTACCCTCGCTTCGCTCGAGTTCGTTCCTAGCTAGGTAGGTACGTTTTAACGGTAAGTATAGAATAGACTAGATAGGTATATATATGTACAATGTACATATATAGGTATAGAAAAGTAGCTAAGTATTATAAAAAATAAAAAAATATATATATCACTTTCTTGAGAAATGATTCATTCCCGATTAAATCTCCACCCAATCACTCTCTTATATATGATACGTTTTCCGGGATGAAAACTATCTTATGTCATTCCCGGGGTCTAAAACTATAGCCGCACGGCGGCATACCTTCAGACAGACAGAGTTTATTTCGCCTATAATATGGGTTTTTTGTGGTCCTAGTCTATCAGCATCGGCTTGGGCTGAGCGTTGATGTCAGTCAGTGAGTCGTAACATTGCCTTTATCTTCTATACTTATAATAAATCTGTAGAGAGGTCAATTCTGTACATGAAATATATTTCCAAAATAACTATCAGGGGGTGATTAGGGATCGATACTGATGCCAAAAATGCAATCAGTAAAATTTTTGTCTGTCTGTCTGTATAACCGTTATAGAAACAAAAACTACTCGACGGATTTTAACGAAACTTGGTACAATTATTTTTTATACCCCTGAGCTGGTTAAAGTATACTTTTCATCACGCTACAATCAATAGGAGCAGAGCAGTGAAGGGAAATGTTGGGAAAACGGGAGAAGTTACTCCATTTTTTAAGCTTCCGTCGCGTGTGCAACCTTAATGGTTAAAGCTACACAGAAATCATGTATGACGGAAATGTTCTCCTTAAAATTATATAAAAAATATCCCACGACAGCATATGTCTATCTTTTATGGTTGACTCACAATAACACGTGTAACTCCCGATAGCTTAGCAGTTCGAAGCTTTCTGATTTATATTTGTCTACTCTTACGTTTATAACACTCTCAGTCATCCCTAATTAAAAAAGTTAACATTATAAACTATTCCATAAAAAAGAATCATAGAAATCGGTATAGAAACACCAAAGTTATACATGCAATACGCTAATAATAAGCCATCGCGAGTCAGGGGGATGTAAGAAGACAAATAGAACAAATCCAGATTTTTTTCAATTTTTTTGTTTCTCTGTATGTTTGTCTGTTTGTACGGGCTAATCTCCGAATCTATTGGACCGAATTAAATGAAATTTTGCATGGTGGTACCTTATATCCCCGGACGTCTTAGATATTTTTTATCCCGGAAAATTAAAGAGTTCCCGTGGGACAGTTAAAAAACTATTTTACCTTATACAACTTATGCACCTAATTTAGTAAATTTTAACATTCTGATACCTTATATTGCCGGTCAAACAACAGGTTACTTTTCATCCGGGAAAAATGAACGGTTCCCGTGGGAACTAATAGATTTCTATTAGTGTTTTTCTAGAGGCGAACCTGAGCGAAGCGAGGGTGAGCCGCTAGTTATATAATAAAAATAGTTATTGCGAGTGTAATTTAGGAGATAGACATATATCTACTGTTGCAGACTTTTCTGTAGGCCTTTTCAAGACCTATAATTTTTTAGTAGGTAGTTACAATTGTTTTGATAGATGTCTTAAGGTTTAGCCTACGGAAGGTTTCTAAGGACGACTCGATAAAACCAGTTATTGTGTTTTCCCGTGGGAAGGTAAGATTTTCCTGAAGTAAAAGATATCCTAAATATCGACCCGAGTAATAAGTTATCACTTCCCCAAATTTCGTTGAATTATCGGTCCATTACTTTTTCCGTGAAACACGCACGCACAAACAGACAAACGTTTTAATAACTATTATTTTGGGGTCTATTGTGTACATAATACCAAAGATCATATAATACTATACTAGCACATATAATACCTTACAGTCATTGTTTTAAAAAATTATGATGATGTTCTAGCCGATTCCGGCTACGGCGGCCAATCTCATTGAGATTAACCAACTGCGCAGGAAATATTATAGTGCTCAAGTGTACGCGCAGACACAAGTGCACTCTCTATTCCTATCACTCTCATACTCCGGTGGGACGACCACTCGACACGACCGGTGAGAGTTAAGGCGCAGGACCGAAGGCTTTACGTGCTCTCCGAGGCACGGGGGTGAAACACCGCCAACTTCCCAACTCCGGGCTTTCCGTATAGTAAGTCTCAATAACTAAACTTGGCCCGACCCGGGACTCGAACCCAGGACCTCCGGGTGTGCAGCCGTACATGCTAGCCACTACACCACCGAGGCAGTCGTTTTAAAAAATATTTCATTGGTAGATATAAGCAGTTTATATTTATTAAACTTTTTACTGTTTTTTATGATTTCACTAAGATATTGCTTTATTATAGTAAGTGTACCTATAGATTTAATTATAAAAGCAGTATTTAAATACCTAATTATGGTCTTTTGATAGAGAATAAATGTCTATACATATTTTTGTACAAATTCTTAATAATATAAGTTTATATGTACCTATGAACATTTTATTTTTATAGTACATCTTTTAGTTTCTATCTAAAGGCTTTTTTATTAGGTACTAGCGAGTTACCCTAGTTTCGCTTGGGTGCATCCCTTGGTACGTTTCGTACGTCCCTTCCAATTTAGCCCAGCCGTTTCGCAGATTAGCCGGAACAAACAAACAGAAAGACAGACAGACAAACATTTTAGAAGCTGTGTTTTTGTTATAGGTAGCTTATATATGTAATTTAATTTCATATGCATTTTATAAAAGCTGTTATTTTTACATTACAAATAGACACTTCAATTTTATTTATCAGTATATACTAGATCTGTATACCTAATCGTTTAAATGCTAAAATTAGCGAATTTTGTATTTAATCAGAAATAGTGATTTTGTGGAAAAATACTTAAGGGGTCACCGAGCTTTTTATTTTAGTAGGACGACAGCGGTCGGGAGGGGGGGGGGGGGGTAGTTAGGATGGACGGAACGCGTGCGGATTTAGGTATTTCCTTCGTATTATTAAAACAAATACATATTTTGAAAATCTAACGTGTATGCGTTATAGAAAACGTAGGTATAGTTTTGTTATTATTAAAAATCTGATGAACTTCCTTGAATTATTCACGCCGCACTAAGGGTTCATTTTGCTTTTTATCATCATAATCGTGTTTCTAAAATATTAATAGCATATATTTACCAAGAAGCCAAGAAACACTATCTACTAGATTAGGTACAGCAAAATATAAAAGCAATTCTTTTACGAATCCAATAAAATATTTAGTTTATAGTCTTTCTGATATTATTTATAGGTATATAAACTTTTTATGGCTTAATAAAAAATCACTCCAAAACCTATTAAAATAAACCATATTGTTAGAAACTATAGAACTAGGGTACGATGTCAGTGAGTCGAAAAAAGTATGTGAAAATACGGTAAATTTAATATTTATGAAAATTCAGATTCGCATGAAATAACTATTGCTCCTGGCGGCTTGGCAACAGTCCAGTACGTCCTGATTGCTAGTTGCTACGCTTCGTACGTTACGCAATTCACGGCTTTATTTATCTCCGCCACCCACTTATTACCAACCGTAGTGGGCTACATTATAATCGCGCTTTGCAACTCTGCGTTTCATTGGTAATTCCCAAAGATAAATATTTACGGGCAATAATTCCTCAGATCTTTGAAAACCTAATATAAACTTTACTTACATCATATTTTCTTGCAGCTTCTAATGTTTCGTGATAGCTTATTTTTATTATATAACGTGTTTCGATTGAGTGTAAAAAAATGAACCTTATTATTATTTTGTAACGATTAATATAATTGAGCCCTTTTCATTATCTATAACTACCTACACTTTGAAATCCTTTGTCACTACCGATACAGGCAACATCAAAGATAGGATAAAATGTTTGAACAGGGGACGTCCTAACGTCCTCCCGAGGTCACTTGCCGGCCTTGCCGACAAGCCCCGTATAGCTATATACACCAGATACCTGTAGGTCCTCCGTCCTATCACCGCGCAGTATTCAACACGCCTCGCCGTGCCCCTCGCCCACAGCGCATGTGCGGCAACTGACAGCAACCGTGCCAACGCGTTCCATTTTTTCTCCTATTCAATTCTGCAAAAAAATAACGTTTTCGACAGGAATTCATTTAGGAAACTTCAGGTGACACATCAAAGTGTGAATGCCGCCCAGCGATGTGCGGGTGAGGCAGCATGGTGGCCAATGTCGGTGCAATCACCCCGACTAATGGTAAACAATGTTCACACAATGCGTAATACCACAGTTGTCGAGAAAATACAGTGTTTTATTTTGTGCAGTGGAGGCGACGGCATATATTAGCGCCGTAGCGGCGTTCGCCCTGATCCTGCTGGTGGTGCTACTGTTCCTCGGAAGGCGCTGGTGCTACTCTGCGGTATTCGGTCGCAAGTGTTGCGATAACATCCTCACTGTAAATGCTGCTCTCACTTCTCCCGGACTCCCTCTCGACAATGCTCAATTTGGTCAGTAATCGTAAATTTTCATTATTATTCTATACCTACATTAACATTATCTTATTGTCAAAATTATTGTTAATTAGCTTTTAATATTATGTGAGTGTATTTTAATAGCAGATAAAGTTTGGTAAATATCTATTAGAAAACTAATTAGAGTTTACCTATTTGTTATAAAAGCTTCATTTTATATTAATACGCATCCTTAATCATTGGAATTAGGTACTTAGGGAATAGAACCTTAGCTTAATGTTGTTGTAGTTACATCGCCAAGGACGACGAGTGCGTCACTACGGTGTTTGTAATTAAAAGTTTATCGTAATATGAATATTTAATTACTGAAGCACCGTTTTCGTAAAATTTTATATAGATATTTTAGTTCGTTAGCAACTAGGTTAGCTTTAGAGTGTTATTATATTGATTGACGTTGTGCGTACGTCTGTGTTGTTTTAGATGCTTTGTCGAAACCGAACCATTACCCTGAACGTATATTCACGTTCGAGGCCTCCGACTCTGACGAGGAGCTGCGCTTGCGCATACAGCAGGTAAACTATATTATGAAACAAAATAAACAAATATTTAAGTAAAGCTTTGAATTAGTAATTTATAGATAACATAGAGATTTCAATATAATAAGTAGATATAATCACTAAATAATTACAAGAACTCAATCTTCATAATAAATAATCAATTGTACGTACTATCTTTCTTCTGTCTTAGGTTTCTTTTCTATAAATAATAGGTATTTTGTTGTTAAACCGAATAATTAATAAATAATATTAATGATAATTTTATCCTGTAAGAACGTTTCCTTTTTGCTTAACTGTGGCCCACGAGAAACCTTTTTCTTTACCAAACAAATATTATAAAATAAAAAACAGACCGGTAACAGTAAGTAGCCTATGTTATGTCTAATCTTCTATATATCCGAATCTTTAATCTGCCAGTGAAAGTCCAGCTCAAGTCGTATTAAATGTTTTCACCCGACTGCAGACAAGCCCAAAAGGAGGATTATGTATTTAACCCTTACGTATGTTAGACTCTATGTTGTACATACACGTAGCAAGGCCTCGCAGTTCGTAGAAAACTTGTATATCTCTGACTGTCTATTCATAGGTTCTTCATCAACTTGTTCTCATCTTTTTAGTTCGTTTTTTACGCAGTCGTTTTTTTTTATAATGTAAATATTTTTTCATCTACCTACGTGTGTGTATACAGGTTTATCTAAATATCAGAGAATTCCATGTCAGTTTACATCCGAATTAATTTCCAATCATTAACTATTTTCTCGGTTTGTTACGAAATTTCATTTGATCTAGCCATATTCTATATCTGATCTCACTTTCGGCTTCACCTTTTTAAAGTAAGAGAATAGAGCGCACCTGTATTTGCGCACACATTTATCGTATATAAGCAAAAAATATCTCCTGCACAGATAGGTATCCTTTAATAAAACTTAAAAAGCTAATAAATAAGACAAGTAATATTTAAAAAAAAACAATGACTGTTATGTATTGTGTACATAATCTTTAATTTTTGTCTCTTTATCTGTAGATCTGTGTGCATTTCACGCAGAAACATTTAACTAAATTTTGTGTAGTGATAACTTACCTATTAATCAGGTCAACGTTTAAGATTTCTTCAACTTTCATTCCCATGGGAAAACACAATAACTGGCTCTATCGAGTCGTTCTTTAGAAATTTACATTGCTTTGCTTACGGAAACACGCAACGGATTTTGATAAGGTTTTCACTAATGTAAAGAGCGAGGAAGGTTTATCTTCTATACTATAATAAAACTGTAGAGGTCGAATGTCTGTACATAGCAAAAAAATGCTAAAAACTGAATCGGGGGGATGTAAGAAGACAAATAGAACAAATCCAGATATTTTTCATTTTTTTTGTTTCTCTGTCTGTTTGTCTGTTTGTACGGGCTAATCTCCGAATCTATTGGACCGATTAAGATGAAATTTTGCATGGTGGTATCTTATATCCCCGGGCAATATCTTAGATACTTTTTATCCCGGAAAATTAAAGAGTTCCCGTGGGATAGTTAAAAAGCTATAATATCTTATACAGCTTAGTACACAATAATTTATGGACCTAATTTAGTAAAGTTTAACATTCTGATACCTTATATTGCCGGTCAAACAACAGGTTACTTTTCATCCCGGAAAAATGAACGGTTCCCGTGGGAACTAATAGATCTCTATTAGTGTTTTTCTAGAGGCGAACCCGAGCGAAGCGAGGGTGAGCCGCTAGTGTATAAATAAATTGGTAAATACTTTGATATAGCTAAGCCTAGACGATATTTTGTCAAAAAAACTGTTATCGTACGATTTCATGGCTGTTAGCCATGTAACTAAACAATATACTAAAAAATTATAGGTGTTAAAAAGCCTACAGAAAAGTACGCGATAGCATACTACACTGGTGTGCAAAAAAACGGACCACCTAGAGAAAATGGACAAACTTAAAATATGATATTTTTTTATTAATTTTGTTATTATATATGGGTAGCTGTATACCATAGGTACCTAAATCAATAATCGTTGAATAATTAACATAAAAATTATTGCTCGAAAATAGAGGAAAATCAAATTTAATGATTTTTCGCGAGTTTGGTATAAAAATGTAAGCCGCAAATTAATGGGAAAATTAAAAGATTTCGATTGGTTTTATGATTTTTAATAATGCGTATTACCGCATCTGTTTTTAATTACAGCTTTTAATCGGTTTTCCAGAGATTTGACTCACTATTTTAGATAATCTTGTGTAATAGACTCCCATTCTTCCAATAAGGCCCTTTTTAATTCTTGAATGTTGCTCGGGACTACTACGCGACTTCTAACTTTTCTTTTGAGATGGTCCCATACATGCTCTATCGGATTGAGGTCAGGGCTTCGCGCTGGCCAAGCAATAGTAGACACTCCGACCTCTTGAAGATACTGCCTTACTGATGTAGCAGTGTGTGGGCGAGCATTATCTTGTAGAAGCAGAAAATCTTCTCCAATGAACCCAGTAAAAGGCATCACATGATCTTCTAAAACCTCCGTTATATTGTAAGGGATCCATTTTCTATGAATATTTTTTTAGTAATTTATTTCGTCAGTAATAAGAACCTTCTTGCACTGCTCCAAATTCCAATTCACGTGATCTCGGGCAAAAAGTAATCTTGCAATACGATGTGCAGGGGTGAGTTTGGGGCCAGTTGCGGACTTGCGTGGCGTCAGGGAAGCGGCTCTAAGTCGGCGCCTTACTGTCCACTCGCTAACATTAATACATCTCACTTCTCTCAGGAGATTTCGAACGGCAACCCTGTGCGATGACGATTTCTTAGAGCTGATGACACAATAAATCGATCATCACGCTCTGATGTGGCTCTTCGTCGGCCAGAACCATGTCGTCGTACAAAGCCACCAGTCTCTATGTAACGTTTGTACACTCTCTGGACCGTAGAACGGCTCACAAAAAAGCTTGAGCCACTTGACGTTGACTTTGTCCAGTTTCAAGCAAAGTCACAATTTGAGATGATTCAGCCTCGGTCAGATCCATCTTGCAGTATTTCTAATAATCGCAGATCAAAGTAGAAGTGTCTTGTTCAATAATTGGAACTCAACTAAGCTTCTAAAATAACAAAAAACAGTATTTGTGGCTTCAATCCATATTATGCAAATATTCACTAATTACTGCTAATTGACTATAATTAAGCGCACACGTGCATTTCCAGGAATTTTATGACCTTTTTGAAAGAAACAAAGGCGTCTAATCTCCTTAATTACCTTTGCGGTATTTTTTTTTCACTAAACAATTGTCAACAAAAAATTATGCTCAAAATTAAGAGTGGCCCGATTTTTTTGCACGCCAGTGTATTTTTATCTATATAAAACTTACCTAGGGACATGCCCGAGCGAAGCTAAGGAAAGTCGCTATAGACCAGGGCTGAAGTCTTTGATAGTTTTGTCTTGTTTCATTGTCCTTTTCCAATGGGTTTCACCCTACTATTATTTTTTTGGTTTCAAAAATAATCGACACTGGTCTACTAATATAAAATAAACTAATAAATATATCAAACGTTTGACTAAATTATTGTGATCTACCTCGTATTAAATAATAAAAATAATTAAAAAAATTAACCGATTTAAAAAAAACTTCCAGGCACTAAAAAGTAAAAAATGAACTGAAAGGGGGTTTTGACTTACTATTAATACCTAATCAGTATTTTCGAAATCGGTTTATTTATTTTTTTATTTCATAATTTTTTGTGTTAAGTAAAAACTGAAATATTTTTTGTAATAAGTAGTCATTACAAAAAACTATTTCAGTTTTAATTGCACGTTTTAGACCATATCATAAAAACTGCCGAACCGATTTTGATGAAATCTTAACTATTCCATAAGTGCAAATAAATATAATAAAATAAAACAAAAATTACCACGATCCGATTACTAGTTTCGGAGAAATGCGTAGACAAACATACATACACCTATAAAATTTTGTATATTACTTTGGAAGCCCTAACAGATTATCATAATATGTGATTATTTTGCAGTTCC
Source organism: Brenthis ino (assembly GCA_921882275.1). Classification (NCBI taxonomy): domain Eukaryota; kingdom Metazoa; phylum Arthropoda; class Insecta; order Lepidoptera; family Nymphalidae; genus Brenthis; species Brenthis ino. The sequence continues at coordinate 13,721,318 of OV170227.1, read as the reverse complement.
AATAATATTACATAGGTACGTGTCGAATTAATAACCTCATTTATTTTAAAGTCGATTAATATGCTTATCTTACCGTTAAATTAAGCAATAATAATAATTAATCAGACCAGGTTATATATGTACATATATATATATATATATATATATATATATATATATATATAAGTACATAAATATAAATATACATGAAAACTCTATGATTAGGTATAGTAGTACATTCACTGATACATGTGAGGTATAGTACATTCACTGAGGGAGTTTTGCGTTATGCGTACACAAGCGAACAATTTTTTTTTACATTGTATTGCTTATTTTTTACGTCCCCTAGTTATTTTTTTCTAAATACAATTTGTAACACATAACCAGCTATCATCATTCCAAATTTCATCATAATCTGTCCAGTGGTTTTCTCGTGATGCGTTCACAGACAGACAGACAGACAGACCTATGTAAATTCTAAAAACTATAAATTTGTTTTATTTTATATGTATAGGTACTTAGATAATTATAGATATTGCAATCGGCACCTGTATAGCGAGCGCACTTCGTCTAATCATTAATGGCTCTATTGATCTTACCTTCTAGTGTTCTTAGTAGCCATTTGTTATGTTCAGTGATAGCTTTCGTAGAATTTATAGTGTAATCAATCGTTTACTTGTACTTGTTAAAAATCAGATTCGACGATCATTTTAAATTGGTTTTCAAACGTTTTGAAAGTTCACCAAAAAATAATTAAAAGTAATATTGTCGGATATGATGTCTCATGTTACCAATATAATCTATACATACTAATATAATAAAGAGGTAAAGTTTGTGAATCGTGAGTTTGTGAGTTTGTGACGTGGTAGTTGGTAATCTCTGGATCTACTGAACCGATTTAGATGAAATTTGGTAAGAAGATAGTTTGAGATCCTGGGAAGGACAAAGAATTCTTTTTATCCCAGAAATCATCCCTTAAATGAGTGAAAATGGGGATGAAAATTTGTATTGGTAAGCATAAGCATAGCAAGCTAGAGACGAACCCGAGCGAAGCGAGAGTAAGTCGCTAGTTTTAAATAAAAAAAAGGCAATATTTCTATAACTTAGCGCAAGTTAACATTCAGTAATGTATTTTCTTCAATCGTACTTAATTAATACTTTCTATAATCCACGACCGCATAAAATGTACATGCGGCTTAAAATGTAATAAAAAGGTAGGAATGTGACCTACACTGTTACCTTGACGCTAATATGGATATTTAACATTGCTCTGTTATTTGATATTTTTTTACAGAATAAGGAGGAGGTGGAATGTAGATACGAGGAGAAAAATGAAAACCAAAACCACAACCAGGCAAAAGTCGAAGTAGAGGTGATAGAGAAGGCTCTTCGCGAGACCAGTCTCCGGGAAACGAAGATAGATGAGGTGGTGCCACAACGAGCAGAGTACATACACACGTTGGAGGCTCAGAGCAGTGTGGAGAGTGATGTCATCGCGCATAATGTAATGACTACATATTTATGCTTGAACTTATACATACAAAATTCAAAAAGTTATGTATATTTAATAAAATTGTTACAGATCGCCATCTGTACATGGAAATTATTTGTGAAAAACTCTTTTATTAACGGAATAGAATCCAAAACAATGATTTTTAGAATTTTAGTCTGTTTGTCTGTGCGTTTGTGCGCGCTAATCTCAGAAACGGCTTAAACGATTTGGATGCGGTTTTCACTAATAGTAAGCACTTAAAATTTAATATTTGTTTTATTTCAATCGATTCAAAAAAAAAGGGCGAGATGCTAGTATAAAAATATTGGGTTGCAAGTAGAATATATGACTAAGATTTATTTTGGAATTACCCAATTTTTTCCTTCTGATTCAAATGTTAAGTAGTCATTAAAGTCACTTAGTTAGGTATATTTTGAGATACGTTTGATATATGTATAACCTATACCACATAACCGTATATAAACTGAACTTTAAACAACATTTTTTTAAAATAACGAGTCTTAACCAAAAACAAATAAATTTCAACAGGACACGTCCTTGCTCTGCGGTGAGAGTGGTAGTTCCCAGGAGCGTGGTTCCGTTGAATTGACTCTATTGTATGACGCGCCTGTACGAAGTATGACGGTTCATGTCCTCCAAGGGCGTTCCTTACCTCAGAAAGCTCAAGGGCAGGTTCTACAAAGTCAGGTATAATCGAAATATATTTTTTTAGTTACCTTCCTTCATAATTTTCCTCCTTTTATATAATTTTCTGAGAATAATTTATACAATTACTTTTTCAAGGTGCGAATCGTTTTGTTGCCGCTAAAGAAACAAAAGTATAAGTCGAAGATTCGAAATGGAGAGAACCCACAATATATGGAGAGCTTTGTCTTACACAAAATAAATCCAGGTAACGTTGTGTTTGTAAGCATTTATCAATAAACCAATTGTAGAAAAATCTTAAGGCACTAATACTTTTTTCTAAAATTTTGTTTTTAGAGGATGTACACGGCTTAGGGCTTCGCATCCGGATATATGGTTGCGAACGCATGCGAAGACAGAGGTTGCTCGGCGAGGCTAACGTCAGCTTTGCATCACTTAACTTGGAGCTGGAAAATAATTTATGTCTCCAACTGACCCCCCGACAACATCACCAACCTAGCTTACAGGTTTGAATGTTCAGTAAAAACAGACAAAATTAAATTAGACCTAACTTTAGAATCTTTATGCTATTTTTCGATTACCTACTTACGAGTAATTTCTAATGCATTTGCTATTAATTCAATGTAAATATGTAATTAAAAAAAACGTATCTGTTATATAAAATATTAATTTACTAAACTTTTTTGACGACTGCCGTGGCACCATATCTTCTGATTCTGCCTATGGCCTCAAAGGTCGCCGGTCAGTTTAACTCAAGTCTGGTAAAAAAATATTAATTGGCAATACTGAACAAAATAATGATATAATATGCTTAACATTGTTTCTGTTTACCCGTACCAGATATAGTGTATTTATTATTTAATTATTTCTTTTTACACACACAACACAAAGGTTTCTTATTACTCTTCTAAAACTCTTCAGCTCCCAAAATTGGATCTCAATCACTCTATCACGGGCGTTCTGGCGAGTCCATCCTCAATAACCACGGTGACGACGCCTGGCGCGGCGGGCGGAGAGGCTTGTAGCCTCGCGCGATCCGATTCCGCCTCGTCCTGCTGTAGCACGAGATCTGCTCCTGAACTGCTCCTTGGCTTGCAATATAACCCTACCACTGGTCATTTGACTGTTGAGGTAAATGCGAATTAGTTTGTGTTTTTAGGTGAAGAGTTGGCCCATGAGTGTTGAATTGACCATACGATTGGGATCGGTTGCGGGGAACATCTTATTGCACTGCGGCGATAAGGTTCCGCTGTGGGTTTTAGTGTCTCTCTAGTAGTTTAGTCTAACAGCCACCTGGCTGTTGATGGTAGGCAAGAAGATTACCCAGAAACACCAAAAAAATGGGATGAATGAATTTTACGAACTGCTACCATACAAAAGATAAAAATAGTACAGTTTGAACTTAATTTTATATTTTATTCTAAGCTTATGCTAGATATGAAGGAGAACGCTTGATATATTATTCATCTAAATATAGTATGTGATTCCACATATAAATACTTAACGTTTAACCGAAATAAATTTGAATGCAAAGAAGATTATAAGATTACCCTCTAGTCAGGGCCGGATTAACCCTATCAGGGCCCCTAGGCAATACAATTCTCGGGGCCCCTTTCGTTTACCCTTTTCTTACTTTTTAAAAAACATTTTTCTATTACAAAAGTCGAGTCTACCAGATAGACTCCCTTCTTATCCTGTCACTTCAATCTCTTATGTGATACTAGCGGCTCACCTTCGCTTCGCTCGGGTTTGCCTCTAGAAAAACAAAACAAATCTATCCTTCGGGAACCGTATATTTTTCCGGGATAAAAATAGCCTATGTGTTATTCCAGACTATAATCTATTTCTGTGCCTTTCATCCAGATCCGTTCAGCCGTTCTGACGTGAACGAGTAACAAACATCCATACATACATACTCACAAACTTTTACATTTGTAATATTAGTACAGATTGCAACAATATGGTTACCTTGGCTTGATGCTACAGCATCACCTCACATGCCTGACTAATTGCTTTCATTGAAATGGTCTCAATGAATAGGTTATAGTTATAGATAAGTGATGATCCAGGTCTCATGATGGAACAGAATAGAAAAATGAGACGCTATGCGGTTATTTTAAATTTAATCTCGTTAAATGCAATAAAATACAATAAACGAAAGAAAATAGTTTTATAAAGTACAATAAGTTTAAATAGCAACCCTTATTGCTCTTTAAATACAAAATCATTTAAAACATCTTGGAAGTTGACCTTTTCCAATATATCATCTAATGAATCGAGGATTCCCCGCCCAACGTGAATAAAGTCTAGTACTCATCAGCCGAACGCGCACCGTTCTGAATTATCGCTTACCTTACCCTTAACATACTTTCTTAGATTTACGCGAATATTTGACATTCTTATAATATAAAAATGAATTGCTGAATGTGTTGTAAGCGCAAATCTCGAGAGCAGCTGAACCGATTTCGGTAATTCTTTTTTTAGAATATTCCTTGAAGTACGAGGATAGTTCTTACGGAGAGAAAAAATTTAAAAATTGCCTGAAAAAGTCTAAAAACAACACTTTTCTATACTCCAATACAAAAGATTCGTAATAATACTTAAAAGTCAATTTGAACTTTAATACCATAACATAAAGTTTAAGTGTTAGTGGAGAGGTTCCGGAAAGGCAAAACATTGATGGCAATTCAGTGACGTTAGAATCGTAATATATATTAATGTCAACATTTGTCAATATTATTAACAAAAAAAAATTATATGGCTAACGTTGGCTAATAACTATTTATATCTATTTAAAACGTACCTAGCGACCAACCCGAGCGAAGCGAGGGTGAGCTGCTAGTTTTAAATAAAACTATCTTTTCGAATTATTTCGCGGATTTATTTTGATTTTTGGGTACCGACGTTTCGTATGCTTTACAGCAATAATGGTCATGGAAATACTAAGGCTTTAGACATTCTAACTTTCAAAGGCGTTATACAGGGCCGGATTTACCATAAGTGCCGCCCTGGGGCACCGTGAAAAATACCGCCCTATATACTGCATTACTTATATCTTACAGTAGGGTATCTAGGTACGTTTTCATTTTTTTGAACGGGACCCTAATTCTTATTCTAAAATAAAAGTAGCCTATGTTACTCCTTATAACATCAGCTATATGCCAGTGAAAGTCCCGTTAAAATCAATCCAGCCGTTTCGGAGATTAGCCAGAACAAGCAGATAGACAGACAAAAATTTTAAAAATTGTGTTTTTCTTATAAGTACCGTACCTAATTTTATATGCATTTAGTAAAAAGCTGTTATTTTGTAATAACAAACAGACATTTCAATTTTATTTATATGTATAGATTTATAGATTAACCAGGCGAATAGTCTCCGCGGCAACATATGAAACCCATTGGAAAAGGAAGAGAATATAACAAAAATGAAAGAAATCAAAGAAATCAAAAATCAAAAACTTGATTATTTGAATTTTTCAAATAAATTTTGAGGTTATGTGAAAAAAGTGTAAATACAAAAGTTGTAGATCTTTTTATTAACTACAACTTTTCCATTTAACTTTTTTCCATAGGACTTGTAGTTTTGGTTAAACCGTTTTTACCCTTAAAAACTCACCCCATGCCACTTCCCGGCCTCAGAGCGCCCCTAAAATTATTTTTCCTTTCATTTTTGTTATATTCTCATCCCTTTCCAATGGGTTTCAATCCTACTACTATTTTTTTTGGTTTCAAAAATTATTGACCCTGGTCTAAAATATAAAATGAATTTAGTCATACCAAATCTGCTATCTTTACGCCCCCATGCTATACGGGAGTATTCTTTAGGTTAAAGGATAAGTACATAACAACCATTTATTTATAAAGGATATAATTTAAAATTTTTGAATAAGTATCTTAAATGTTAATAAAAAAAATGTACTGTATACTAGATTTCAAATCGTAAAGATCCAGTGAGAACGCGATTATTAAAAATCGATTAGGAACCAATAACTTCCTAATTTTTCAAAATCATTAATTTTCGTAGCATAAAGTTAAAAAATTTTTTCCTCACACTCCAAATTTTGCCGCCCTGGGCACTAGCCCCGAGTACCCCTAGTGTAAATCCAGAGCTGGCGTTATATAATTGTTACTGACCGTGTCTACCCACAATTTTTCAAAAAGATTTCAAAAATTCAAAAATGGCACCAGAGTACCTTACAATATTTTGTTGATTTTAATTCTATATTTTTTTTTTTATAAATATTATAATTAAATACAGTAATAATATTATTTATTTAATTTAAGCTGTTATTATTATAAATCTTACAATTTTCAAAAACTTTATATTATTTAGTGTTGTTATTACTATAATATGTATAACCACAAAGAAATTTAAAAATTTAAAATATTAATTATTTATTTAAGCAATATTATTGTTTTATATGTGATTTTGTCTGTCAAAAATCCTTCCATGGAAAGTTTCTTTTCTTAGGGCGTGCACGGGGCCCCTAGTTGATGCGGGGCCCCTAGGCAGTCGCCTAATCCGCCTTATGGATAATCCGGCCCTGCCTCTAGTAATCTTATAATTTTCTGGTAATAAGTCGTCTAAGTCTCTACTTAGCCTCGTTTCGATAGGGTGCATTGGAGGTGCCTAAAAGCATATTACTAAATAGCGTATTAAATAATAGGCCTATTACAAAAGCCTATGTATTACCCCAGGTCATTGTCTATCGGTTTAGGTACTAAGTTTCACCCTTTGTCCAGCCGTTTCAACGTGAAGGAGTAACAAACATGCAAACATTCTGAATTTTTATAATTGTAAAAATATATTTACTCCCATTTCATTAATAAACTCCAATCTCTTTTTTCAGATCATAAAAGGCACACACTTTCGTAAGCTATCTCCGAACAAAGCCCCGGACACGTATGTAAAAATATGCCTCATAAGCTCGCTTGGAATGGAAATGGGTCGCTGTAAGTCTACGACACGACGCGCTCAGTCCAACCCGCTGTACAAGGAGCTCTTTATATTTCAGGTAATTTTGTATTTTATGTACAAATGAAAATATTATCCCGAAATATGGAACGAAGTGGGACGTTGAAAAGGGCTGAATACATGGAACGAATTTGAGTAAACACATGATTTGATTATGTATTAGTTTTTACTTTTTGATCTCAAACCGCGAAGGTTTTTGGATGAAATATCAATTAATTTACGAAATTGCACATTGATACACCAGTATTAAAATTCTTTAATTGAAACTATTAGAATCTGATATTATAAGTTCATTCTGTGAAAACTTTTATTAAATATTAATACAAAATAATATCTTAGCAACTTCAGTCATCAGTATCTGAGTAATTTTCAAACTTTAGTTTTATTTGTAAGTTTATTTTTAACCGACTTCCAAAAAGGAGAAGGTTCTCAATTTGTCAGAATGTTTTTTTTAATATATATGTTCATCGATTACTCGAAGACGCCTGAACCGATTTGGAAATTATTTTTTTATTTCGAAGGGTATACTTCATAACGGTGGTATACTTTGCTGGCACCGACTTCGGAAATACATATCTGATTAGGTATCTATTCTAAATAAAAACCCCCCGTTTAATTATTTTTTACATTTTAGTGCCTTAGAAGTCGTTTTTTTAAGTCTTTATAATATTATTCGTTTTAATAGATTAAACTATAATCAGTAAGTCTGACACCTACCTACTAAACCTATTTTTCATTTACTATTTTATATTTACAGGTGGCGTTGTTCCAACTGAGCGACGTGACTCTCATGGTGTCCGTGTGGTGGCGACGCAGCGTGAAGCGCAACGAGATGGTCGGGTGGTTCTCACTTGGACATAGCTCGTCGGGCCGCGAGGAGGAGCGGCACTGGCGAGAATTGTGCGAGCGACAGGGCCAGCAGGTACTGCCTAAGCGCTTAGACTGAAATATAAGCCGAACTGCCCCTGATGGTAACAAAATGGTACCCTATTTGGTATTTGCTAAGAGCACGGTCACGGTGTACTTACTACACAGTGTTTTGTTCTGAGGAAATATATTAGATCCTTTTCTTAACGTTGGGAAATGCATTTACCATTTATGAAATTCCCTGCTGATATATAGGTGGTTATGTGGGGACTGATCGGTTACAATAACCAGTGCTTCCCAGTTTAGTTGCTGCTAATCATTCGACTCTTAGAGAAGGAGCACCAGGACCAGCCCGCAGGTTGCTCAACTTTCAACCAACAACCTTCGGCCTAACGAGATGTGATGTGTGTGAGATGGGGTCTTCCTGGGGGGGTCTGGGTTCTCTGAATTAACATATGAAACGCTACTTTTATGTACCTACCACCGCGAGCAAAAAGTAGCAATATATCTATATACCTTATAAAACAAAGTCGGGTTTGTTACAGCACTTATAACTCGAGAACTGCTGGACCGATTTTTGATTTTTGTTTTATTGGATTTGTCTTCACCCCCAATAGCAGAATAACTATTAAAACATCGTGAGTCGCTAGTTATAAATAAATTATTTTTGTCGTTAGGTACAACGTTGGCACGTGTTGCTGGAGTCCTGACGGTCACCGACATAGCGCGCGGCGGACTCCACCGTCTGAACATACGTTTTGCCCTGCGGCATCGCTCGCACTGGCCGCACCGTGACGGTGCTTGTGCCGGGACCCCCGTGCCCGCCAGTACGGGCCGCCAGCCTGACGTACAGCCCCCCGGCTCGTCCTTCTGGCCCTTAAAGGTTACGTGTCAGTTGTTGTCCTCGTGGTGTTGCCATACATGTAGCTACAATTGGTTTAGTATTTTTTTAATTCTTTGATCTTATTTAAATTTTTTATCACTATACATTCAAAGAGGTATTTAAAAAAACTATTTTTTTTTAGATATACTTGATATTAATATGTAATTTATTTATAATGAAGAATAATATTATTTATCTTGGTAGTTACCGATTTTAATATTTTATCCGCAATATAATGATTATAATTACTGCAAATTTGGCTACGTACCTATATGGTTTTTATCAATGGCATTCGCCGACTATCGCTTTGTTCGTCGACATTTTGGTCTGCCATCCGATTAGGTGTTTTTTAATTAAATAATAACTTTTGGTGTGCTTCATATTTACATGTACAAGCGCGCACGTTTTCGACTGATCAAGTTTTGATGTTACTGTGTATTTGCAATGGAAAAGTATTTATAAGTAAAAAAAAAATATTCGTATGAAATACGCGCAAAATTTAAAGGAGTTTTAGAATAAATTAGAATTATCTTAAAAAGATGTAAATGCAAAGTTGAAAATATTTATTTCAATTTGATACTTGAAATGAGAATTTTGTAGTAAATATTTATAATCTATGATGAAGACTTGGAGCGCACAAAACTTGTGAGATAGGCTAACGTAGTGAAAGAGTATATATTGGTATTTCATATATTATACAATAACTGATGTTTCTGTCTACTTTTATTAGTGTTATACGATTTTTAATATACCTACTATTATAGTCAAAGATCACGTTTAATACTTACACAAATCGATAATACGAAAAACATGCACAAAAACATTGAAAGTCTTATTTCTCAACGTTCATCCAATGGTTTGAAATTGGTGTATACAATCACATGTATGTAAAGTAACTTACTAAGCTTTGTCCTATTTCTTACAGACATTACATCGACAGTGTAATTATTTACTTTTATATTTTGCGAACTTTTCACGAACCGTAGTTTTTTTATAAATTATAATTAAATTTAAGGAACAAATATAAAAATATGATATTTTAAACATACATATTATGTTAGTACGACTTTGTAATTATAATATAGATATGATATTCAGCAATGAAGATATTTGAAATACGATATTATTTAATAGTTAAAGATGTAGAAATAATATGTTTATTTTAAAGATAATAATTATTTACTCATAATTTTATCTTTACCTACATTAAATTTTTATTCTATCTAAATATTTTTATATTATACAAATTTTCTTATAGAGTTTTATGATATTGAGATTCCTTGGTAGATATATTTTGTAGATTTAAATTTTCATTAGGTGGCACTAAAACATTGGACTACAGTATATTATGTATAGGTCCCGTCACGTAAAAAGAAGGCTGACCGTTTACGTGCGCACTGAGCGGTTTATCGATAAAATTGGTGGTATAAAGTGGGCGCGACGGGGGAGTACCTATTATTATTGTACAATAAAACAATTACACTAAACACTTATATTATAAAATAATAGCCTAGTAAGTACTTTATAAAGCAACTATAACCGTGCGCAGACACATTCCCTCCACTGTCGCTCAGTGTTCTTCTTACCTGACGAAACGTATATATACGTATATAAACGTATATAAATATATATATTGTTGTAGTATTAAGATACTTAATTTACTAGAACCTACTTATCCATTATTTGTATTAATATTTATCAATATTTCATTGAGAACGTTTATGTTAATTTAAACCATGCCTCACAATTGTTCTTCCTACCTTTTTATATATTATAAAATATTCAGTATTTACAAAAAATCGTTAGCATTTGTTTATTATATATAGATCAAATGAAAAATGATTAAAAAGAAATAATTCATAATGTAATAGATAGGTATTAGGTACCTATAGTACATAAAGCTTGCTTACAACCGACCAATGTTTTATATTGTAAAAATACCTAGAATAAGAAACTTATACTTAATTAAATAAACATTTATCTTAATGTGAGTATTTCCACAATTTATATCTGTACTAGTAACAAAACTACACACGAATGTAGTTTTATAGCTAAATAATACTTTATTTTACAATGTAAAATATCTACATATATTAAGTATGTAGTGACAAGGGTTTTTTTATTGCAAATAATTATTAATTTTCTTAAACAAAGTTATATGTCTATTTCTAATAGGATAATGCGGGTGTTTTTTTTTAACAATCCATTATATAAATTTCTTTTTTTTTATTTTATGTATTTTTTTAAATTAATATAACTACGTATATGTCCACTTGGGAGTTTCGAGGCAGCACTACCTATTGTCTATTCAGCCTGAACAAAATAGTCCTATAATATGGCTGTTGAATTTCTTTACTACACCCGTACTCTAAAGGTAAAGATACTTAATTCGTATATAATAAATGCCTATATATACTGTTTTTTTGCAAAACAACTCGACGACGACTAATATAGTACATGTTTATTCGAATCATCCATCATTACTAGGTAACTCTCTCGAATAGTCAAGTTATAATACCTAAGTGTCACCCGCGCCATACTATTTAATGAGGACGTCTAAATAGGTAGTACTCATAATAGCTTTGAATGCTAAAATCTGCTTATTAACATTGTTGTCGGTTGTATGTTGAAAATTGTCTATAAAATACAATTATACAATTGGTTAAAAGGTGGATGATAATAATTCAGCTCTATTAACGTCCTGCTTCCAGGCACGGGAGAAAGTGAAGTCCTTTTTGTGAGGAGGGCTAGGTTGTAGACCACTCAGGTAACTAAAATACAGATTTTGAAATCCAGTTAAGTTCTCTCAAACATGCAGGTTTCCTAGCCATGTTTCTTTTCAACATATTTGCGGCAATCCTGTTGAAAATGATAATAATCATATCTACTTAAAAATCTCAGGTGTGCGAGTCGCGAGACACGGGATTTGATACCGCATTACTTTATTTCGTAAGGGGGGGGGGGGGGGGTACTACTGATAGGCAATACTGTTACACAAAAGCACCGAACTAGAACAAAAGAGATGTTCTAAACTATGTGTAACCTCGGAAGGAAAATTTTTTTTCTTAGTCTTGTGATGTTTTAGATGAAGAATCTCAATATATAATATTTATATTTAACATGAAGCAGTGGATTTATTTTTAAAGTCCGCTTTCATTTAATATAATAATTAATAATGTATACATTATATATCTTTTAGTTGGCTTTATTAGACAAAGATAAGTGCAGTTGCGTTTACTTGCATCTCGCTCTTCTAATATGAACTTGTTCTTCATTTCCACTCTTTTTAAAATAAGAGCAGATCTTTATACTATAATATTTATTCCATAAAACAATGATAATGTTAACTACAGTGTGCTTTTAATAATATAATTACTATAGACTATAGGACTACAACTTGTTGTGTCAAATGTAAAGACTCGTTTACTTACCAATTGTAAAACTACATATTTTATCAGAACATAGTATCTACTATTAACTTTTCCTATCATATTTAACGATGTTATCTCTCATATTACTTTCTCTTTTTGAATTTCTTAATTAAAATACAAATAGTTATATAAGCCAAATACATTATTAACATGTTTTTCTACCCTGTAACTTCAATTAAAGACTTTGTAGACGTAGGTTTAGCCATGTCTTGATATTCCTCTCCTAAGTTGTTTTTTATAAATATATTATTAGCATGTCAGTGTATTCATATAATTGAATTTACTGTGTTTTATTAATCTATGACGAATATTTTTGCTATATTTTCTACTCAATACTTTAAATGGTTTTTCTTTTTTTTATTAAAAATGTTATTAAAAAACTCAATTTTTTCAATAATCAATAATATGTTTTTCACTCATAACACTTCCCTATTGTGTAGCACATCACACATTGTTAGCAACATTATTGTAAAAAAAAACGTTTTCAATAAATCACTTTATACAGTTTCCTAAAAGTTGTTTGTTATTTTATTTGCTATAACCTGTTTTCTGATTCTTCAATAATTAATCAGAATAATCAAGCGATCGCATTATTTCAATTTCATTCACTTATAAGAGAACTCTTAAAAACCATAGTATACCTTTTTGGAGTATATTTATCTTTTGTTAATTTTAATATCAAATCGATATATGTAATGCCATCTATTGACATGTGTTTGAACTAATTTTTCTTTGTTCCTAATGAGATTCTACGATTGTAAGTTGTAACTCACCCTCACCTTCTCGGAGTGCAGCGTGTGAGCCTTGGAAAATGAAATGCTGCTTGCGGTATAGAAGTAAGAAATTTTATCTGATATAATGCGAAAATAACACCATACATTTTGATTTCCACTAATATGATTAAGAATTATTGCTTATGAAGTCATTTATTTAGCGTTATATTCATAACATAAAAAGAACTCTTTTCCCTAATAAATTCTCTGCGTAGCGGATAAAAGATTAATTAAGTGATATATTACTTTTTATTATACTACTAACGACTTACCCTCGCTTCACTTTAGTGTGTCCCTAAGCTTGAATAATTTAGGAACGTATAATAAACAACGTCCAAAAAAATCTTTTTTGCGCCAGAAACCTTCGCAGGCATATATAGAGCAAATCACCAGAGTTTTATCACAATCGGATCAATTGTTTAGGAACGCATAGAGGACAAACTTACGAACATTCATTTTTATTTATATACCTAGATAAGATAGTGTGGATTATTTTGAACATAATAAATATTATATTTACATATGTATTTAATTCTGGATAAAAGCTATTGAACGTGTATACCGAATATGTTTTGTTAGCGTGACAAATGGAGGATATTATTATTAATTACCATTATAGACAATAATTAGACTTGCGCTTAGCAGGTGTTCTCAAGGGTAAATAATTTATAGTACAATTTAAAACTATATAAACTACGTAGGTATCTATTTTATCTTTAAAAATATTCCTTTGTCTATTTGTTTGTAATCAATTAAAGTCAGTATGTATATTATAACTAGCGACTTACCCTTGCTTTGCTCTTATTCGTCCCTAGGTACGTTTTAACGGTTAGTATGGAATAGATAGACTTTAAATTATATGATATCTAGCCTGTAGCCTGCCTCAATAAACGGGCTATCTAATGCAACATGAATTTTTCAAATCGGATTAGTAGTTCGAGCCTAGCGCGTTCAAACAAACAAACAAATTATGCCTCTTTATAATATTAGTATAGATATTCGCTGTCTCTTAAGAAAAAATAGTACAAATAAATTACAATAGACGGCATTGTATATATGTACCTATTATATATATATATATATATATATATATATATATATATATATATATGTACCTATATATCGATTTATTATCGCTATTTATTAGAAAATAATAAAATATCATGTAGAACATAAGTACAAAATATTATATTCTCATTTTAAAAATCACAACTTAACAAGTTTTTAGTGCTAATGCATTTTCGGAGTTTAATTTTTCATTTTCCAGTACTTCACCATGGGCCAAACGAAAATTAATTCTTCTTAGAAATGTAATCGTAAAATATTTCTTTATGTTAAGCTTTTAAGAGAAATGAGAAAAAACTTTCCTAGCAGGTCAAACCTTGGGCAGATACGAGTTTTACGTGAAACTGTATGACGCACATGTATTCTTGTGAATTTATAGTACATAAATAATTATGAATTAATTATTGAATGTATTCAAATTTCAATATTAATTATGAAAGTAAATGACAGATTAACCTGATATCAGAGCTGATTTTATTCGGATATCACTTTTAATTTTTAAACAGACGCCTTCAACAATGGATAACACCAAGAACGACAACAACTCGCTTTTGCGGAAATTTTGTCTCGAAAGCAGCATTTTGGGTCTTAAATATTTTTATATATATCCTGACACTATATCACGGTTGGTATTTTATTTTAAAAATACTTTAGTAAATTCTTTTCTCTCTTTCTCTCCCTCTCTGTCTCTAATTTAATCATGTATCAAGCACATATAAGTAAAATGTAGATATCTCGCTGGTGCACGCTTCTACGATAGAGGTCGTATGTTCGATTCCCACACGGCATAAATGCATAGCATTGGCGATATCATAATATTATACAACATACAATATAGGCTATTAATACTGATTGAATGAAAAAAGTTTTGAAGAATCTCCTGTCTACCTCACAAAAAAGGTAGGAAAAAATCCTACATATAATTTTCTGAACTATATTTATACATATAATATTTACCATTATTATTTAGATGTTTTTGGGCGGTGGCGCTGGTTTTGGTACTATTGAGCGCGTGCCTACTTACTTGGATGTTACACAGCCGTTTCCTGGAGATGCCCACTCGCATTACTATTGAGAATCAATATGAGGTTATGAAAAATCTTTCCTTCCCTGCTGTGACGATATGCTCGCCCAATCAAGTAACTATCAGCGCTATGACACATTTTAACCGAACTCTTGTGTAAGTGTTTGAATATTCATCAAAAACTTCATCAATAATTTAATGATATAACTATTGCAGCTTTTCGGTACTTCATAGTTGATACATAGGTTTAGGTATTATAGGTCTAGTTATCTGTTACATTTTGGATATCTAAATTTCCCTTTCAAAACTTATTTTATCTTTATTTGCTGCTTTTTGTTACCTTCATCTTCATAACATTTACCCATAGGTTTAAAACAAAAAACATAATAGTCGAGGAAAGTAATTTAAGATATTATGTTATTATTGTTAAATTCGCACTAATAATAAATTTAAGAGAGAAATATTTATTAAGAGAGAGAAAAAAACGAATTATTTGTAGTTACCTAATTTTCAGAGATGGCAATAGAACATTAAATTTGGAAAGCATTCTTCCACAACTGCTTGGCTTCTACGAAATTATTGGTGACATTAGCAAAGAAAGTCTAGAGAATTTCCAAAATTTAATAACGGTTAATCGATATAACGTGAGTAGTTTTTCTCATTACATTTAAAATGTTAATGATTTTATTTTATTGAAAAATTAATAAATTAAACTTATAAATTGTGATCTTATAAATTGTTATTTTTTATTTTATATTTTAGTCCCTAGAGGTAATAGGTATAATGCCACAAAGCTGTGAATCCTTCCTTAAGCTGTGCTACTTCCAAAAAAAAAAATATCCTTGCACGGAATTATTCAATCCGATATTGACGAAACATGGTATGTGTTGTGTATTCAACAGTATATACCATTACAAAAATAATAAAAGG
This sequence comes from Brenthis ino, assembly GCA_921882275.1. Taxonomy (NCBI): domain Eukaryota; kingdom Metazoa; phylum Arthropoda; class Insecta; order Lepidoptera; family Nymphalidae; genus Brenthis; species Brenthis ino. The sequence continues at coordinate 13,705,233 of OV170227.1, read as the reverse complement.
TAAGTAAATAATTATATATTTACTGATTATTTGGTAGGTATATTTTTTCAATATTTTACTAATGATATGGAAATAGTGATGGGATGAACGGAGAAATTGCACAACTCAGGAAAATATGGTCTATATTTTTATGGGTTGTCACATGTTTCTCCATAGTTAGATATTTGTGAGAACCTGTAGAATAATAAGCAAAGTTACCAAGTTATACGAAATAGAGCTAACTATAATTTAGGAACGTACCTACAGTATAGGGTAACAAGTTGAGGAAGGGACAGTATTATACAGTCGGAGACATACATACAGGTCAAACACATTCCTCTTTTGGGCTTCACCACAGTCAGATAAAAAGGCTAATGTAATGTGTTTTTTTTATTTGAGTAAGTCTAAAACCCACAGACATACGTCCGTGCCTGTTTTTGAGCATTTTTATATTTTGTTGTTATTTTTATTTTATTTTATTTGAGATGGATTCGTGCGTGTATAATTTTAGAGTCAAAAGATTTAGCGAACAAAAAAAAAGGAAAGTTGAATGTAATGCGTTTGAAACGCCAAGATATAATTTAAAAAAAATAGGTTAACAAATGTAGATATTTATATCCTTGTGGTAACGTGTTCGGTTTGAAAACGCAGTAAAACCGATTCAAACCCGGAATATATCGGGACCCCTCTGATAGTTTCATGTGAGAATTATTTTCTACATGATTATAAAACCCTGCATGTCTGAGAAAATCTTACTAATTTTCGCAATTAGCATTTGTGGTGGCCTACCAGTGGTACCAGTGGTGGTGGAGCCAGGGCCTGATCCCCTCGCATGGAAGGGACATCTGTAACGTGTTAAAAGGGCTGAAGTCATGGGCGGCGGCAGTTATTTCCAGAAGGAGGCATCTACTCCTTCATATAAAACTATTAAATAATCTTTAAATGATTAACTCTGTAACTTTTATATAAATTTCATCCGTCGTCTCTTCTTTGAAAATATGTAAATTTAAACGTGGATTTAACTCATATAATTTTATTTCTTTAACTTTTTCTATATATTTTCCTTCATGGCAGGTGTGTGCAAATGCACCCCCTTCACCCTTGCGTCCCCTCCCGGCGCCCATAGCCAAAGTATTTATAATTATATTATTCCTTTGTATAATGTCGATTTATTACAGAAACGAAAAGAACTACAATTTCAAACCTTTCAAGACATCTAATATCGGCGTAGTCGCGTCATTGACAGTAGTCGCCGATTACAATCCTGATGATGCTCTCCACGGGACCATTCTCACCGCTGGAGCTATTCGGGTAGACTTAGTTTTTACAGAGATATTACTGGAAACGTTCATTTTATTTATTATTTGCAAAAATATTTTTCATCTACCAAATTTGCCTCCACAAAATGTCCTTAATTCGAGAGGAAATTAGTCAATGCTCTACCTGCTTATTGCTTCATTTAGCAGAATTCCAATAACCGTATTTTTTTATCTGTAATAGCTATTTTCATATAAAATAAAATACTAAAAAAAATCATTTTTGTTGTAGGTCATGTTCACGGATTGGACTGAATTTCCAGCAGATGACCAAACAAGTCTTGTCCAACCATACACAGAGTCTTTTCATATCATCCATCCTACTTACACTTATTGTTCAGAAGAAGTTACTACCATGCCTTCTTGGAGGTCAGCTTACATGCATATCGAACATTCAATTTTATATATATTGTTGTACGTTATTTTTATTCATTTACTATAAAGGAAATTACAAATAATTTAATATATATCTATACATATAATAAAATTCAAACTAAGCCGAATCTGTACATTCAACATTTTGTGAAAAATCTTATTGAAATAGATATTATTATCGATACAGGGGCCGAATCTATAGTTTTGAGAATTTTTGTCTGTCTGTCTGTCTGTTACCGCATCACGGAATAACCACTGGAGGGATTTTGATGCAATTTGGTATGGTAATAGCTGGTTATCCGGGTCAACATATAGGATACTTTTTACCCCGGGAAAGTGTCTCATTTCTGAGAAAAAATACAAAAACTGCAATGTAAGAGTATACTAATATGTAAAACCTAAGAATTTGCTTTTGGTCATCTGAACGCGGGCGGAGCCGCGGGCAATGAATAAATATATATATATATATATATATATATATTATATATATATATATATATATATATATATTACAAAGTATTCCCCATGTCATATAACAATTCGCCGATTCTTTGGGCGAAAAACGAGCCAGCCGTGTCTTGTTGCGTTATCGTATCTGTTAATATGTTATATTATGTTGTGTCTGTACGTAATTTATACAAAACACTCAACTATTCATAGATACTATGCCTCCTGTCAAATATCTAGATACTAAGATACTTACAGGTCATTAAAACATATTTATTTCTAATTTAACTAAATAATCAACTCAGTAATTAGTAAAGCCCAAAAGTAATTAGTACAGTGTTCAAAAACAATGTCAAAACTAATAGTTTCTTTGATTTACGCGTATATTTGACATTTTAAATAAAACTATCTTTTCGGATTATATAATATAAGAGAAATAATGCAAAAAGATAGTTTTATTTAAAATGTCAACACTAATTTTTTTCTACAGTCGTAAGTGTTACTTCGAAGACGAATATTCGCAGCCGCACTTTGGGTACTACCACAACTCCGACTGCGATTTACTCTGTGAAGTGCACGAGCTGGAACGTCTCTGCCAATGCACTATGGTATATATACCGTATGTGAAAATGAGTCACGCCTGTAATGTTTCAAGCATTAATTGTATTGTGGATGCGAAAAGTAAGTTGAAACAGAATTGAAAGCAAGCCTTTTGTCTATCGTAGTGAGTGAACATGAAGATGCCGTTAATGACAGAAGCAGCGAGTTTCCCCCCACAAAGCAAATATTTTATAGAATAATAATAATGTCCTCCCGAACGCTTTCGGCTATGGCGGCCAATCTGCCACTACTGCATTAGCCATCTGCGCAGGAGATATTATACTTAGTACACAAGTGCACGCGAGTACACAAGTGGACTCGCTATTCCTGTCACTCTCATACTCCGGTGGGACGACTACTCGACACGACGTACATACGTACGTAGAAGGCGAAGGACCGACGGCTTTGCGTGTTCTCTGAGGAACGGGGGTGAAACATCGCCAACTTCCCGACTCCGGGCTGTTTCTGAGCCTTACTAAACACAAAGAATCAATAACTAAATGTGGCCCGACCCGGACTCGACCCAGGACCTCCGGATGTGCAGCCGTACATGCTAGCCACTACACCAGAGAGGTAGTTGATGATGGTACAGATGATACAGAGTTACTATTTCAACACCTTTATTATCTAGCCTGTGTTGTCTAGATATTATCTATGAAGGAATACGAACAATATTTCTATAAACACTTAGTTAAGTGTCGACTAATTAAGTCGAGCCTGTTGTAATTGATATTTATTTAAATAAATAATTTGGTTTGAATAAATAACGAATGTAAATAATTTATTGTACTTCTTTACAATATGACAGTGCAAATGAACAAATGGTACAGAACAGAGCAATGCGACTGCCCACGCGACTGCGTCTCGTTCCAATATCAAGTCGAAATGAGTGCCGGCAACCTTGACGCGTTACCATACATGATACACAATCCATAGTAAGATTACTTATTTACTATATGTTATTATACCTATATGTTTAAATAAATTCCAGGCAGTTATAATAATGATATACGCCACGTAATCGCGCTTAACCCGCTAACAGATTTCGATGAAATTTGGCAAGGACATAACTGTATCACTGGAACTTTAGGCAATTTTTATTTTATAGTCAGAAGCAAAAATATAGGTTACCTCACTAAAATACCACATATATTTGTTTCATATACAGTAAAAACATCGAGCTTAACAAGACCACCTCCATCATGCACTTTTTTATACCGAGCTCCGTATACACGAAGAGAAAGCAAGAGACTATCATGTCCCTCATAAGCTTATCATGTAAGTATCCTATATTATTTCTACTCGCGGGACCAAGATTCAGGAGGATCCAAGATCCTCCATAGCCGTGCCTCGGAAAGTGCCTACGTAAGCGCTTGATTGTTGCCCGGACTTGTGACCGTAATATGTCACTTTGTCGACACGTTTGGCTCAGTTTGTAGTGACCCCACTTGCTGTGCCAGCGGTCGCGGGTTCGAGTCTCGCTGGGGACTTTTATTTATGTGATGAGCACGAATGTTTGTACTTCAGCTATGGGTATATTTATAATATGTATTTAAAGTTATATATGTATAGTGTGTCAACTTATATCTGGTAACCATAACACAAGCCTTGTAGCTTACCATGGAACTAGATAGTATGTTAATGTCGCAACATATTTATTATTATTATTTACTTTATATCACGACGTTCATCTTTTTCCTTAAGAAAAAGTCATATTATCAGAAATATATATGTATAGGAACATTTTGTATAACCGTATACTACCTAATACCTAGTACCTAATTATAATTATTACTTTAAAAACTTGTTTTATATATCTATGCATATATTAGACTGTAAATACATAACTTGTTATTTAGATACATTCTTTAATATAATTATTACGATGTACTAATGGCTCGACCTCGCTTCGCTCGGGTTCGCTTCTAGAAAAACAAAAACAAATGTATCTCTCGCGAACCGTATATTTTCCGGGATGAAAAGTAGCCTATAAGTTATTCCAGACTATAATCTATTTCTGTGCCAAATTTCATCCAGATCCGTTCAGCCGTTCTGACTTGAAAGAGTAACAAACATACATCCATACATCCATACTCACAAACTTTCACATTTATAATATTAGTATAGATTAGTGTAGATAAAATATTTTTTATTTCTTTTACAATTTAAATTGTTATTATTATTTTCTTATGTAGGGTATTCAAAATTTTACAGCAAATTTGGGTGGAGTGTTCGGACTATGCCTGGGGTGCAGCGTGATCAGCGTTGTGGAAATATTCTTCTTTCTATACTTAACAATCAAGCATAAAATACGAGAGAATATTAATAAAATTTGGAATAACAGAGTTAATTATATGCGTTAGTAATACATAATGTTATCTATATAAGGATATAATTAGCAATTATATATATATGTACCACTAGTAGCACCTTAATATGGAATTACGCTGCCTACTGTATGAATAGATATATTGTGTAACATTGTATTATAATGTAAAGAATGAATTGTTTCGATTCGATTGTTTTTACTGTTTTACTTTATCTCACAACTGCAATTTGTAAGCAAAATAAACAGTTTTCTGGTTTATGTAAGTTTTTATTAATTCTTGACGACCGACGCGACCGTTATGACTTGTACAGTACTTGGGCAGTGCCTGTCCAAGGGTAGAGCGAGAGCAGCGTTCTCTATAGGGGTGGCAAGCGGCGCCAAAAAATCAAATGTGAAAAACAATTTTCAGCAACAAATAAAATTTTGATTTTTATGGCGCCTTTACAAAGACGCGGAGCAGTGTTGCTAGGTCAGTTTTCTGAAAATCCGTGAGGACAGATTTTATTATTGAGTGACTAATAGAAATTAATACAAAATTCCAAAAATTACGTAGCAGTAGAAACTTTCTCAATGTTAAAGAAGCAGGGATATAATAACTAGAGATATTTAATTTAATTTCAATAAGTTGATTTGTAAAAATTATAGTATTTTTTTTATTTAACATAAAGCCAAAGTACAATTTATGTAAAGTGAAAACGCCGACTAAAGGGCATTGAAAGACAATATCGCTCTACCCAGCCTGCAGGTCTAATATAATATAATCTTATAAAATAATTATTTTAGTTATATCTTTGTAATCTTTTTTCAAGTAACTCAATAATAAAAAGATATATAGAAATCAATTCACAAATTCAGCAGTTTAAGTGGCGAAGATATCGCGTAACATAGAAACTAAAAAACGACATTTGAATTGAGCACCTCCTGCCTTTATAAGCGCGATTTGAATGATGACATATTATACTATGCCTCATCCCATACAAAAAAATTGGACAGCGCTAATTCAAGCTATTTTGGGCTATTCTTGTTTGCTTGAATAGATAATAGATGCTGTGGATTCGCAAACTGTCAAACTGTTATTTTACAAATATGTGTGAACTACAAAATTTAAAATTTGGCAAAATTCATCCTACATTTAATTAAACAAACAGTGGCAGTTGGCTCAGTTTTTAATCTTGATTAAAAAAACATAAATTGAAATAAAAGCGCCATCTGTGAATACGAACTACAAAAAAATTAGGTATAATTAATGCACGAACGCTTTTTTTGTTTTTCTTTGGATAAATTTCTTTCACACAATAACAAATCAATACAAGTAACTCCATTTATCTATTTGAACTTAATTTTCTTGCTTTAATGAGACCATAATGGTGATATACGTATACCAACGAGGCTGCTAATATATGGACATAGCGTAAACTTTATTAAGATTTTTAAAGTAAAACCACGGTAATATTACATACAGTATTCCATCTTCATACAAACGGTCGCAAATCGAGTTATACCTACACGCGTCGCGTTCGGTATACACTCGGTAGACAACCGTGCAGGGCTGCCACATCGTACATCTGGGTACGAAAATTGTATAAGGTGATTATGTTATATAACTTTTATAATTTGATACAAAAATAACATTTTATTCCTCCCATAACTTCGCTAATGTCAAACAAAAAAGTATTGAGACATCGTATGTTTTAAAAATAAAAGTTAAGTAATTAAACTAAAAATAAAAATTAAAGTATTTTTAATTTTACTTTTTATCCGAATGCGGATTCTTTATACTATTAAATTTAACAATAAAGCTTTTCGTACACGTCTCAGTCGAGGCGCAAATATTTTTAAATCTGAAATGTATAAGGGTCACATACCACCCTTATATAGAGATTTTTTAATTAAATCTACTAATAATAGTTTTTACATAAAAAATATAATATTTGAAATCACAAAATTAGAAAGAAACTCAAGTAGGTAGATGAAATTAAAATACTGGCCGACGGGCACTCGGGCAGCCCTGTCGCGTGGGTACGTGCCGCTCGGCTGTAGGTAATTATTTTAAGGACAGGCCCGAGTTGGAATACTGTATACATTACATTACCGTGGTAAAACTATTGTAAATTGAAACTTTCAACAGGAGAGGAATAAAAAAAATAAAACGAAATTTCAGTGGTGTACGTAAACAAATTTATATATTCATATATATTATATATAATTTACTACATCTGGCGGTAATAATTTTATCAAATATATTGCTTTGCTATTTTTTTATGAAAAAATACAAAAGTATTCGTCAATTGCGTTAAGAAAAATCTTCTAAAAAAAATTACATCTCTCCTATAATTATACCTAAATGTTCATATTATGCTTAAAGACTGTTTGAAATTGATTAATAAATAAATTTTATATATAGATACAATATGTAATATTCGCATTAAATGATGTTTCAAATAATATAATTGATTAAATAAATACTCCGCATTCCTCAGCGTCTAACCAATAATACTTTTTCGGAAAGGGCGGTTTATCCTAAACCTAAATTAACAAAATAAAATCAATATTTGGCTTAGATTTTAATTAAAACTACAATAAAGCACATAAAGTAATAATTTGGTCTAAGTTATGCATATTACAGTTAAATGTTAAGTGCCCTTAGCCTAATTATTGCCTTATCCTAAACATTGTTTTATTCCAGCGGTCACCATCGGTACAAACGTCTACGAACTCTGCGACCCATGCCACTATAACGTAACCAATTTCGATATTCAACCAAAAGACATGATTCTTATTAAATCTGTTAAATAATTATTACTAAAAATTAATAAAAAATGCATTTAGAACCAACATTGATGCACCAATGTGACGACATTTGCAGATGGCAAGTTGAAAATTTGAAATTTTTGGGCTAAAATAACTGGAAGTAATTCCATTTTCATAAGTTAAATAATTTAGTAAATTTTATATTGAAAAAAACTACACAACACTACTTATAGGTAATTAATTGACTTTACCCAATCCAAGCGATGTCAACCCGCCACCCGCATTCGAACAAGGACATGAGTATAAATACACAATACAAAACGATCGTCTCCCCTCGGAGCGCACATCACTGGACGTATCACAATTTCTTAATAATAATTTTACACTACCAGTACCTAAGCCAATGGAACGGTATGATTACATCGATATTGAGCTAACTTAAATTCAATATATTAATCATTAAGTAATATTGCAGTTAGTCTATGGTTAACTAAATACTTCGTACACGTTGTATTCATTAGACGGCGAATGGCACAAAGTTATTATGACGAGATGACAATGACGGGTCGCCGCAAGTGTTAGACCGTCGGGACGGTCCGTTACAACGTATCGCACCGTCGGGACGGTCCGTCACAACGAGTCAGACCATCGGGACGGTCCGTCACAACGCTTCAACACAAATAGTCTAGCCTCGCTAGATCCGGCACATCGGGACGAATCCCTCAAATGCTTCAAATAAAACTCTGTTTTATTTTAACATCACGATTATTATTTACGTCGTAATACAATCTAGGTATAAAAATATTATCCTTTAGAACACTAAAACAGCTCATCAATTGACTTTCGGTCCGGCGTCGCTCGCCGGTGCAGCTACAGACTACAATACGAAATATAAATACAAAGCATAAAGTGAGCAAGTATGTTACAAGGGCCCCAAATAAATAGAGTAGATAGCCGGCGGGGCCCTCGGACAGCGGGGGACTCAGGGATGAGAGATAGCGAGTAGTCTTTGCGGTGCGAACTATGTTCGGCGCCGGCCACGTCTCACGGGGCGACGCTGCAGAGCCACCGGTTCATTCATACAAAAGTATGATTTAAACATTCTGAATATACATTATATTAGAAAAATATTATATTTAATATATCGACATGCTTTGTGCTGTCATGTTGTAGGGGTAGCTCTGCGCAATTGTTGCCGCGCTACTGCTCGTCGAGGTCGAGATCGAGGTCGAGATCAAGGCCGAGGTCAAGGTCGAACTCGAAGAGGCGGCAGGCGGCGTGGAGGTCTCAGAGGCTGACGAGGCTGCTGTGTGCGTCGGGTGAGGCGAGGTCGGGTGCAGCGCGCTGCTGCTGCGCGCAGTGCGCGTGCGAGTGAGGGTGAGGGTGCGCGTGAGGATGCGGGTGAGGGTGCACGGGGGTGAGCCCGGTGCCGCCCTCCATGAGGCTGTCGAAGTTAAACGGAATGCCGTTGCTGGGCGTACTGATTTCTATACCGGCGATCTTATTGTTGTTGCCTAACGCTTTGTTGTTGTGTATCTGGAATAAATGTAAAATTTAAGTTTAAGGTGAAATTGAACTGAGCAAAACTATAAGCATGAAATTAAGAAAAAATATATTCAAATTAAAAATATATGACTGGTTAAGGCAATGGTAGCCCAGTGACCAAGATTGCCGTAAAGCATTCGAAACGCCGGGAACCAAAAATCTAAAGAAATTCGCGAAAAAATCCGTAAAGATAGTTTTATCTACACTAATATTATAAAAAAGTAAAGTTTGTAAGTTTGTGACGTTGTAGGGGTTAATCTCTGGATCTACTGAACCCATTTAGATAAAATTTGGTAAGAAAATAATTTGAAACCCTGGGTTGGACATAAGAATACTTTTTATCCCGGAAATCAACCCTTAAGAGGGTGATAATGGGGATGAAAGTTTGTATGGGGAATCAAGCTAGGGACGAGTCGCTCGCTAGTCTACGTATAAATTAATCAAAGATACGTATCTACCTGCGCGGGCGTTAGCGTCTGCGGCACTTGCAGGAAGGTGGGGCGCGGGGGGCGCACGGGCGGCGTGTCCAGGGACGCGGCCGTCACCACCGCCGGGTTGGCCGCCGACAGCATTATCCTGCAACAACCATGTTTGTTAGTTAACACTTCGTATTTTTTAATTTAATCTTATAATACTAAATGATCAAATCTTGTATATATATTTATTTATTTATTTATTTATTTATTTCGTTTATCTCGGAAACGGTCTAACGATTTGGATCAAATTTTGTATTTGGATTAGGTGGTGGAAGATACTTGCTTTTTAAATTCTATATAGGCGTCTTTTCTGAAAAAACGCCTTTTTATATCTTTTCCGAAAAAACAAAATTAATATAAATAAAAAAAAAGTTGATAAAATTTATATAAACGCTTAAAAAAATTATAAACTCAATGAAAAAAATGTTTAATTGCCAATCCTATAAAGATAGGTCCATAAAAATGCATATAGTGTAAGTTTTGTTGCAATTTATTTATGATTACATGGCATATTCCAATACTCCTATTTAAAACTTGGGACATACATTTGGACAAAAAGTTGATAACTTTTTTTACGAAAATATACAGGATCGTATTGTGCTGCTTAGATTTTAAAAATCATTATATTTTCTTAAAATAAAATTCTACGCTACCAATAATTAAAATGTACTTTTCCCTTTTTGTAATTGCATTCCAAACAAATATTTTAACTACAAAATTTTAAAAGTGTTCTCTTTCCAATTAATATTTTTTAATTTTAATATATTTATAGATGACATAAAATGAGCATGAAATGAGATTATAAGTTGTGTAACCTTGACAACCATTCTGCAAACCTCTTCAAAAAATTTTTCACACACAATTATTTAATTCCACTTTTATTAAGTCATAAAGTTATTAATTATATGAGTACTTGATTCTAAATATAATGCTTCTCTTTGTAATGGTTTTTGTACTGTTATTTTTTATGTATCAAACATTAAACAGTACATACAAGAATGAATAACTACATGAATCAAAAATTTCTCAATATTTTGTGCACATCTATACATATAATAAAATTCTAACTTAACCGAATCTGTACATAAATATTTTTTGGAAAATCTTATTGAAATAGACTTTATTATCGATACAGGAGCCGATAGTTTTTAGAATTTTTGTCTGTCTGTCTGTTACCGCATCACGGAAAAACCACTGGAGGGATTTGGATGAAATTTGATATGGTGATTGCTAGCTGGTTATCCGGGTCAACATATAGGATACTTTTTACCCCGGCAAGTAAATATATACTTTTTAAGAAGTAAAATTGAAGGAAATGTTATACAAAAATATATCAATATATTAAAACTTGTTGTTTATAATTTCCCCATGACGCAATTAAAGTGTGCAATGTATATGACATTTTATTAAACACAATGCTGTCATGATGACTTACCTTTTGTCTGGCGTCGGCGAGGCGTAGATATCACTGTCCATCCCTAGGACGGGGTCTACCGTGGGGTCCATCACCTCCACCTTAACCCTGACACCGTCTTCCGGCATCTCAGGGTAATCGTAAGGGTCTTGAAAAGGTTTAACGTCGGGTGGGCTCGTTGACCTTTTATTGAGCCGGCAGATGGGCATATGGTTATGTAGGATCGTCTGCAACTGTTCTCTATCGGCTGTGAGTTTGCGTATTTCGTCTTGCAGGGCTTGCTTTTTCTCTTCGAGCTTGTCCGTTTCTTCTTGGAGTTCGTTGGTGTGGTCCAGCCTCCTCTTGCGACAGCGTGCGGCAGCCATTTTGTTTCGTTCCCTGCGAATCTTTCTTCTTTCTTCCTCCTCTGGCGTGATGTCCTGTGGGGCTTTGGTTGGTCGTCTGCCTCCCATGTTCCTTCGTTTGGGCGCCGGGAGACCGGGGCTGCTGCTGCTGTCGCCGCTGGCGGAGAGTGGGCCCGGCGACACATGCAGCGTCGTCGGGCCCGAATCACAATAACCCCCAGGATTCAGGATGCCTGCAAAGTTATTTTATTACATCTCAATATTATTTATAAATGAAATAAGATTGATAAGTAAGGTGTTAAAGATAAGTACATACATCTGAGTTAGCAATAATCATTGTTTTAAACGTAGACGTGGGCCATGAGTTCGATTTTTGCATAAAGTTCATATTCATATCGTACTAATATTATAAAAGTTAATATTTGGGTTCCTTCCAGTGTTTGCGACCTTTACAATTTATAGTTAAACTTTCATATTCTCACCTTTCAACCATGCGGGCCAGTTCCCAATTCTGAGTAGTTCGGTAGAGACAGACTTGATGTTAGGAGGAAAATATCATCTCCGTCTAACCTAAAGGAAATTTCGCGAAGTCAAACTCACCGTAAGTGTTGGCCTGCGTGACGGATGGAGGTACGAATCCCGCGTGGTTGCTCTGTTCACTGCGGCAGTTGCTCAACTCGATGTAAGTCTGTTCGAAGTTGCGCAACTGCGTAGGCGTGATGGTCGCCGTGGTGCGGGTTGGGACCCCCGATTGGAGGCCCTCTAAATTCGCCAACTGGAAACAGAGAAAAAAAAACAACGTTAGTCAAACTGTAAGTAGTTACATCTCTCTCATCTCATCTGTGGTTCTATTAACTAGAGAGAGACGCTTTTGCCACATATGGAACTCTAATAAAGAAAACCAGGAATAGATAGGTTATTGTAATCCTACATAAGGGTTCTTACGTTTAACATAATATTGACTGCTAGGTGGACATAGTTTTTTTCATTTATTTAGAATAAAAACTTACACAATATTGCGATATTACTAATAGTTATGCAATAGTTATTTACGATATTGTAAAATTGATGTTGCTTCCACATTCCGATCGCTTTTTATCAGCAAAACATTTGTGCAGCACAAATGAAACAATAACATTAAAAGATAAAACATTAAACAATGCTACAGACAAGAAATATCTGAATATTTTATACTAAATAGGTAATATGTGTGCACTTTGTTCAATAAGTATTTTTGGTATTATGAATATACACACTCTTCAAATGAAAATATCAATTGAGTTGGTAGAAAGGTTGTTAATACCTTAGTACTACTAATAACGTCTATATATCATCACAAACTCCTCCAATAAATTCAACTCCTAATGCAATAATATTATTCTTGAAAACGAGTGTTGAAAAACAAACTATAAATCTTTCTGTAACACCAGTTAGAAATAAGTAAAATAAACATGCAGTGCTACATTTATTATTAACACGTTTTTCAAATTAACGTGACAAATAGTATTTTCTTTGATTGGGTATAAATTAATGAATGAATTGTGTTTTTAAGAAATTTATTTGCATATTTTAACTCTTTTCAACGTCCGACGGAAGAACTTTACGACTTTAAATCGTGCAATTTGTCGCATGTTTAAACATTTGCGTAAATTATACATACTAAAATGTTGGAAACGGTATCTAAGGATCGGTATTATTTTTAGAAACTTTTTCAGTGCTTTGCGATTTCTAGTTCATACTATGTAAATAAATAGCATAATTTTTTATGTAAATGGCGAGCGAGTAGAGTCACGGACGAATGTAACTAAATTCATAAATGTCTATTGTAGGTTGTCCTTCGCCAGTTAAGACTATGAACTGTGCACTGAAGCAATAATATGATAGGCAAGTCTTGTCTGATTCATTGCATCCTACTTTAAATTGCGAGAAATAAGCGACTATCGTACTTCACGTGCCAGACAGCATGGTTTTGGCACAGCGTTGTTTAGATTGAACGTCTAGAATATGCCACTCTTTCAACGACTGATATCTACCGGGATTCACCTGCGGTAGTAATTATATCATTATATGTGCATCTACCTGTTGGCACCACAGCTCGGTGGCCAGCATGTTGGCGAACTCTAGTGGATCAATGTTCTGCATCTCGGCGCTAACAACCACGTTTATAATTAGACGCTTACTCTATTGTGTTGCGCTTTTTGCGACGCGACACCTTCGTGCGGTTCGAGTTTATTAGTCGATTTGTTCGTTATAATCCGCCCTCGCAAAGAAATATTAATTGAGATGAATTTTGATCGGTGCACTTGAAAGCTATCGGACGGCAAAGGGTTTCTATATATTGTTTAGTTAGTAGAAGGGGCGGCTCGATATCGTTGATCGCGACAATTCACTTTTCTAATTCTTCGCTTCGTGTGCGCGGGAGTGCGGGTCGTTCGTTCGTTGCGCGCGCGTACTGCGTACGGCGGCCGGCCGCGGCGGGTCGCGCGCTACTGCCGCGCCCGCCCTCGCTCGCCCGAAATGTTCGCCCACGAGCGACGTTGAAATCACGTATTTATAGAACACTCCTCTAACTCCGGAAATATTTCGCATCATTTCGCATCGCGGCGGCTGAAGTTATCTTAGGCAATATGCGCTACATACCTGATAGCAAAGCGCCACATAAGGCAACAAAATTACATCGAGAGATATACACACTGTCTTATAATCCTTAATAAAGTTTTAAATAATTTTTACTTTCAGTTGTCTAATTTGTAGACTTTATAAAATATTTATAGTTTTTGCCTTATTTTTATTTCTTTTTAAGAACAACAATAAACTTATAACTATACGAACTGGGCAAGTGGGCGGAATACTTGGCAAACTTTGTAGGACCTTGCAGCAAGGACGTGCTACGCGCCCGTAGGCGTGACGTTTCGGCGAATAGAACCTTATATGGTGCCAACTATGATTATAATTTACTTTATGAAAACCTGTTTTAATTCATACTAAAAATAATATAAAATAACATTTTATTTCTGGTAGTTCAAAGAATGTCTATATTAGGTGGTAAAACGTCTATACCAAATAAAAAACGTATAAAATACATGATAAAGAAATACGCAAATATGGTTTTAGATTAACATAAGTAATTGTGATAATCTAATGAACGCCATTGCGCCGGGACGCGACGGTGCGGACGAGCTCTCCGGAAGGCGCACACTCTGCTCAATTACCGCAATTGCCTAAATGAAATTCGTCTCAAATGCTCCAATACACACTGAACGCTAATTGGTCACGGTGCTTACCTATCTATCAGTCACCTAAAAATCTTGCATTCTTGTGCATTATGTTAAACGATTATTAACACTATTTGGACACGTTCCAAGACATCTTATTGTATTTTTAAATATATTAACATACTAAAAAACATCTCTACTATTTTTTTATTATTCTCGAGAAGGTACATTCATATTTAATATAGATTTGTTTTAGGGAATTAATATTTAAAAATCTTTCTTCAATATTCTAGATTTGCTGTTTAAATGTTAAGTGTTGTTGCTGTTAAGTGTACGCGTGAAGCCTAGCATTCGAATTGCAAGAGAATTTTGTGGGACAGATAAGTGGTCGAGTTCATGAAGAAGCAATGTTGTTATCGCGGTCATGAGATCACCACTATATCTAGTTATGACGTAGAGTAGTGAGGTAGGCGAAACTTCAACACCAGCTATAATAAGAGTAAATCAACTTATTTATTTAATTGTCACTACAAATTCTTCATAAATCCATAAGCTAAAGAACCATTTAGCTTGGTTTAAATTTTAAACTAATAAAATGTATATCACAAATACGAATATAGGTAATCTATAATAATAGGTACTTAATAAGCTCAATAGATCCTCAATGATACGCTTTGAAAGTATTTTAATATATATGTACATATTGTATATGAATAGGTAGGTACCTAATATCATAACAACAAGTACGTAACAGGCGTAGATAATACAAACCCGTTATCCGCACGTGTGCTCGCCCACTCCATATCCGTGCGACTTATCTATTAATTCAATATCTACGCTGGTACATAATAAATCGTTAAAAGGATTTTTGCGCAAGGAAATAATATAATTGTTGAAATAGAAAGCAGTGATAGAGAATTATTTTAGCTTTCTATTATACTAGCGATTCGCCCTCGGTTCGTCCCTAGACAAAAACGAATCTATCTCACGGAAACCGAACATTTTCCGGGATAAAAAGTAACCTATGTGCTATTCCAGACTATAATCTACCTCTATGCCAAATTTCACCCAGATCCATTCTGGCATAAAGGAGACACAAATATCCATCCATCCATACTCATAAACTTTCTCATTTATAATATTAGTACGGATAAGGAAACTATATTTTAAAACACAGCAGTTCATGAAATATTTATAATATCATTTACGTAAAAATCATATGTCTCTACTTAATGTCAAATTTCTAGTCTCTCATATTGTTATTATCATAATCATCTCCCTGCCCATGTCCCAATCAGTTGGCGTCGACGCAGTACATCTTCCGTACTGCTGATAGGATTTGGCAAAAGTTTTACGACCGGCCATTTGCCCGACATAAACCCTTCTTGGGAATATATACATATTACATAAATATTGATATGTATGTAATAAACAAATGTTTATGAAGTCATAATAGTAGTCAAATTACCTATAATCATTTATAAGGTTATGTTAAGCAAAAACTTTGGTCGCATATATTATAATGACTTAATAACTGCAGGCAAATGATTGCAACTTCAGTCACTATCACACTGGCTATTTTTAACGAGCTAAATGCTAAATATAGCATCTGGTACCCTTCACCACGGATCGTTTATGTCAGTATAAAGAAAACGAAAAACAAAATAATTTTGCGAGTCGCGGACGCGCTTCTATAAATAACATAAAATAACAATAATATCATTTTAATTATAATTATTCCTAATACGTACAAATAATATGGATAAATAACTATAACTTCCTTATTTTCAACAAACACTGATTTTATGTTACAAATAAAATAATGCGACAAAATGACATAGTTCAATTTAGCTCTGTATCTCGACGGGGATTTTCGAGAAAGATTCCATAAATTGCGATTGTTCGACTTTATATTATCAAAATTTATGATGTAGTTATACATATATTCCTAGAAAAACTCACAATAATATTACGCATGTTTACTTGGATGAGTGAATAGATAATAATAGGTAGAATTACCTGTAATTCTTTATCGTGAAAGGTATCTATATGTATATGATAACATTATTTCACTTTAATTTTATTTCAATTTTTATTATTAACTTATTAAGTATATTTATTTAAAAAAAAAAATCAGTCTTATTTTAGACTAAAGGTCTACGTACTCTTCTGCGATCAATATCAATAAGGATTTACGACCTAAAACCATTTGGTGACGTGATAAAAATATAATGATTCTATTCAAACATGACCATAATAATATATTAATAAATGATTTAATTATCATCTATTAATGACAAGTAATTAAAATTACAATTTGTCTAAAGACATTTAAAATTAAAAACATTTCCAAATTAATAATTACTTAGATTTACTTCAGACAAAAGCTACCTAGGATTTAGATTTTTCTACGCAGCGTTTTGTCATCATAGCCAGTGTCGTTTTTGTTCCCACTTGTGCGTACTATAAATTTATAAAAACACGTGGAGACTGCATGATTACCACGCCCACTGATAGTGTGCGTTAAATAAGTTAAATATTATGGTGTTTTATATATCCTGCAATTAGTAAGTTTCCACTAATTGGCTAAATCGTAGTCGAGTAGTTAATAAAAGAAGGCGACACGCTAGAGGCTGCACGTAGGAAATCGGTACTATTATATTCATGTACAAGAGCACTAGTAGGTGCTTTCAATAATGACAATTTGATAACTTAAGCTTCAAAATCTCTTTTAAAAACTCAAACTAAAATGCAATAAACACTCAAAGGCTATTAAGATATCAAATCAGAGAGGTTATTCCTTTGTGCAGCCACGCTCTATGCTTAGCCATTTCATATCTGGACGGTTGTCTTGAAACTCATTAACGGAACGCTAATTGCTCCGACTAATAGCGTTGCGCGAGTTGTCGACTTAGTAAATTCCTTGAACCGATTTTAAACAAAGATTTATCTTATAGTGTATTTTATCTAGTACTTTTATGTTTCCAGGTAGATGGAGTTGTTTTTATCTACTATCTATTTAATAATAATGTGTCGGTATTTATAATAAAAGGATAAAACTTCAAAGCATTTCCGTATCTATATGGTTTGCTATTTGGATGAGTGATATATGGAATTCTTATAAAGGTTTTCGTTCCTTTCTTTTCAATGAGAAATATGTACTTAATAAATAAATATTTACAATAAAATAGTTGCCAGAGACAAATAATTAAAATGACAGATGGTAAATGTTGGCATTATTATTAAATACATTTTACTTATATGTTTTACGTACATGTTTTACCAATATTTTTTTGATTTAATTAAACAACAAAAAGCTAAATACTCTGTTCAGTTTCTTAACCATACAAAGGCACAGTAGGTAAAAACTAAAAGATAAATAAACAAGTAACAAGAATATACCCTAAGATAAGATCAGTTTTAATATTCACAACAACCGTATACTAATCTATTAAAATGTACAGGGTAAGTATTAAACAAACAACACATGCAAGCACTGTGCGGCGCCGTCGACTTACTGTCGCGACATTGACCGCCACTGAACGAATAATAAAATAAATCGACGCCTGGCACTACGCCAACAGCCCTTCCCTTCACCTTTATGGCACGAAGAAAACGCATACACTGCAACTATTGCCTCCACTGCTATGGGCCATGCAATTGGTTACTGAAGTCGAAATGCAATGAATGTTTAACTTTTCCATACAACTCTACCTAAAACTGTTGAATCGATATGTAAAACCTCTACGTATCATATCTCGGATAAATTAAGTTAATGTTACAATTTAGTAAAAACATTTAAAACTTTTATAAGTAATAGAAGTGGCAGTGCTATATTGTTGTTTATGTGAAATCCGATCGACCTTCGTTTTCATGAAAACTGCTCCGTTCTGTTTCTCGGAAAACCCGCATGAGTCATCGTCACTCGCTCTCTATCACAGGTCACTACGACTTGCGTATTTCATTTGTCGGCTCGATTCAAAAACTCGATTACATTGAATGAATCAAGTGAGGTATGAATCAGCACGCGACAGAAAATTTCACCAAGAAAAACTGAAAATATAACCATTGGACCACCTTTATTATACCAAATAATTTATTTTACCAACGCATGTATGCAAATCACTATAAACACCTATTAAATACATCAGGTGAAGTGAAGGTTAAAAACGAGGAAGTCCAATGGAAACGGGTAAAACCGGAAAATGGCGGAAACAAAGAACTTGTGAACTCTTAGTAGTAGTGCAATGAAAAATTGCTTTTATCAAATGAAGGATAGCAACATAATATGTACGAATCACTAAGATAAGCCTATCATAATCAGCGTAGCGCGGCGCCAGTCGGAGGACCGGATATCGTCCGGAAATGGCGCGCATTCCGCACGACGCCGCTTGCCAAGCCGCAGACTTTACCGAAAAAAAAACAATAATCCTACGCTTTTTATGTTCACACCGAGTAACAAAACATGTTTTTTGCCTTTTAACTCATCGTTACATATTCAGCTCAACTTAAATGGCTATCACGTCTGTTAGGCTAGTTATTTTGCGGTTTTCTTGATAGCTTACTAGAGAATGAGTCAGATTCTTATTTTAAGTGAGCCTTTTGCTAGTTTACGTACTGTTATTATAAAATAAGTTAAATAAGTCGAACTATAGATTACGACATATTATTATAATTTCAATAAATAATTGTCTGTCAATTATATATTGAAATTATAATAATATGTCGTATATGTTATGTCGATATATTACATACTTTGTAGGGCATAAGTTATCTAGAATTATTTTTACTCCGCATTTATTGTTTAACGACGATAAGAGCTAAAGTAACAGCTGCACGCTGGCGGCAGAACAAAGAATATAGTCCTAACGCGTTAAATGGCTATGCAAATTATATTGTAACTCTGATAGTGTTTGTGCTTCCTCACATGGCTCTATTACACGCGGCTAACATATTATGTGCATTATCTCGAACTGATCGGACTCGAAGTTGTGTCGCAGTTTTAATGCTACTATTGACCTAAAGTTGGGTTAAGCACGTACTTAGTTTATTTATTGGCGATTAGACCTGATTAATTAATTATTGTTGTTGAAGGTAAATTTAGTAAGTTCAATAAAAAACAATTTCGTATCAATAATACACTATATCTTTTTTTAAGGACTAAAGTTTCAAGGCAAAATATGTATAATGAATAAATGAAATACTAGCAGAACCCGCGGCTTCGCTCGCCCTAAAACTACAAAAAACAACTCTAAAATGGTAGGTTTCTTACAAATTTTAATCCGCTATTTTACCCCCGTATGAGATGTATTTCGAAAAATGCTAAAACATTTAATTGTATTGAAGAGCATTTATACCAAGTTTCAAGTAATTCTGAACATAAATATTTTTTTGGATTGTATTTTCCCGTGGGAAAGAAATAATCTCCCGCGATAAAATAGCCTATGTCACTCTCCAGTTCTCCAACTATCTCCACACAAAAAATCACGCCAATCCGTTAAGCCGTTTCGACGTGAAAGAAAGACAAACAAACAAACACACTTTCACATTTATAATATTAGTATGGAAGTATGGATTACAAATGTATAATCGCAAAATTGTAGAAAAACATACAAAATCTTTAAGTTATAATCTACATCAGATAAGGTTAGTGATGTTACATGCGCGAGTGTAAATAAAGATTTCAGTGAACGAGCGTGGAAGTTCAAAGCAGATCACTTGGCTTAGGTACAACGACTTTTGCCCACGCATGTGGTGCTTGTTTTAATTTTTTAATTGCGTCGCCCACGTAAGAGACGAGTCGATGCGATCCCTACCAATTAATATAAAATAAATATTACATTAACTAATCTTGTCGATTAAAAGTGATTAGAGAACTACTTGAGTAGAAAAAGATAAGTTTTGTATAATTGTTATATATGTATACAACATAAGTCAAATAGGGAAGAAAAACTGGAAAAAAAAACAGCGAAGACTCATTTATAAAGGTAAGACAATAAACGCTCATTAAGTTTGAGAATAAAAAATAACATGATAAAAAATACGTGAGATTAACGACACAGGCACCGTTATAAAAATCACTATATTCATATATGACCACTGTCCTTTGACGTTGACTACCTATTTGAAATTACGCAGTAACTTAAATGTAACAATATAGGTACAAAAGGAATACGAAACAGTTACCTACAAATGACGAGCAGACGTTTAGACAGACAAAGCCATTGTCTCAGGCGCCGCTGCGTTTGGCGGCACTTATGCTAATTTCTTTTGAACAACGCTACAACCTTCCTTTACGGGGTAACAAGCACTTTATTACCTGCAATATTTTATTAAGAAATCACACCAGCCTTGATTGGCACAACTTAATAAAAGAAATAGTAATAGTTTTATGTACAAAGCTAATGTAAGAGTACACTGTAGACTATTTATTAGAAATCTGTATACGTTACGTGGATATAATTAAATTGTATTTAATAATTTTGTAATCGATTTGTAAGTAAAGGTTTGGTTGACATGCGTGAGCGCAAGGGAAAGCGCTTCACATTATCAGCGGAAAGGCCGTAAGGCCGTAACTGACGACCCTGGTACCGCCGTCCACCATTGGAGATGATTCTACGCCCTATAGTTGACGTCATTTCTCGAAATTGGGTTACAATGAAGGATAAACTAACAAGGATAACAGTTTTCCTCTACGTTAAAAACCACCTACAAAGTTAACATACCGTGAAAATATATTAATACAATATTAAATTATTATATCATATTTAAAAAAAAATGTAATATATATATAGGTATATAATAGAAAGAACTAGAAGATATGTGTACCCTACTCTAAAAACTGTATAGTGTATACCATGCTGTACTCAGTAAATAGATAAAAATGGCTATATTTTGGGTTATAATGTAACAAAGTGCAAAACTGAGGATTAGGCTAGAGTAAAGCAGGCCAGGACATGGGTCCCTTATCGCAGATAGCTACGTCCGATACGTCTGCCAACATTGGCTTATCGCCGTTCCACGAAATCATCCACAAACACTTGCACTTATCGCAAATTTCACAATCGCTTAGTGGAGGAAATTGTCACTAATATTAATATAGGTATGTTGTTAAGGCTGATATTACGAACTTACCAATTGTTTTTCACTTTTTATAAATAAATAATTATTACGTTATCAAGATCGTTTTCTATCTCATTTTATTTTCATTGTTTTAGGTGCAATAAAGAATATATTAATTAATATTAATATACAGTAATGGTTATACTTCTAATATAAACAAATGATATAGTATTTACGATGAACATATAAATGATTAAGGAAAACCTGTTGCATTTCCCGATCGTAATTACAAAACATAAATTTTTATTTCTCACAACAATTTCAATATCACCATTTAATGTCCATATGAAAATGTAACAATACTCTGTGCATTTTGCTATTGCGTATTTCTTATTATAAATAATGCGTTGAAAGATATGTGTACAACTAACGACAATTTGGCATGAAGCCCAAGAGACCAAGGATAACGTGCATGGGGGGAAACCTATATAACATATGTCTTTACGTGACAATAACTAACAAAATTTTTAAAGCAGACATTATACCGCATATTTAAATCATCATCGCGCCTACATGACAGCCTATAAAAATTTAAATATTCTCTTTATAGCATCGTCAATGTAAGACATTAACAATACAAAACTTGAAACTTGTTAAAGTGAATGAACAATGCGCCCGTATACAGTTTATATTTCATATAAAAAATAAATAAAGGCACTTTAACAGTTAATGGTTCGGCGGTAAAAAATAATTTAGACAAATATTTTAGGTAGGTATATATATAGAAGGTAACATAACGACGGTGTGTTGATTTCACATTGGCAAAGTACGGACACCGCTATAGCCTAATCAGGAACATGTTTTTCAGACGTATTGATTTAAATCAGTACAGACAGAGCAACAGATAACAGCAAGAAAGCAAATAATATATTGCAGTTGTTACTTGTTAGTTGTTACCATTGCAGAGTTACAACCCGGAATTTTAAAGTCCTTGTCGTTATCATTCTGTACATACCGATAGAACACTCGAAGTCCATTGTTTATTAAACAGAGCCAACCTATATTTAATCTTATCATGATGATTGTCAATCTATACTGTGAATGGGAATTCACTTCGTAATATGAGTATTCTTGACTATAATTTTTATAGAAGAACTTGTTTTATGGAAATTATAAGCAAAGATTTTAATACCTTCATCATCGTAGTAAATGTACTCGTACTAAATAATTTTGTATACATTGTAATAATCGTGATTGTAAAATATTTTGTTAACTGTGGTACAATGGTGTAATAGTACTGAATTAGATAAATATAATTTATAATTCATATTTAAAAAAACTTAAAAAAAAAACTGAAACAGTTCTTTTGTTAATTAACTGAGACAGGTAATGAAAATAACTATTAACAGGAAAAAGTTACAACATTTTGAAAAGTTATAGTAAACCAAAAGACTGATAATAAAAATAGGCGACCATAAATTGCTATCAAAGTCAGTAAGTCACATTTTTAATAAACGGTAGGCACCCATATTAATATAATATTGTAGCACTCTCTATCTGGCAAGAAAGATAATTAGAGGCTTACAGGCCTCTGTGGGCACAATGGTGATGCAAATAATCGCGATTATGGCAAGGTTGACGTCGGCTGAGGGTTCGTTCAACTGACCGCGAACGATGACACGGGGCGCGCGCGCAGCGTCGCGGCGTCACATGCGCACAGACACTTAGAGCTCACCACTCACATTTCCTCAAAACATTATTAAAATTAAATTACATGATAGTATAAATCTAAATTACTCAAATTCAACTAATTCATTCATAATTTCAATCCATTGCTTTACTAACAATGTTGCAAAGCATAGACCGACCGTACCTAAGTGATGCAACGTGCTGTAAGGAGGAAAATGTGGTAGAAAATAATAACAAGTCGAAAATAAACGCTAAGTTTAATGACACTACCCATGTAAATTAGGTAGGTATTACAATAAAAAAAGAACTCACCAAACTCTTACAACTGCCAGTGCAATCCAAAAACACAACACAAAAACTGTATCATATACCAATTTTGCCAAAAACTTGTCGTAACTTGATACAACAGGCGCGGTACGCGTGCGCGCAACGAAAACAATCGACTGACAGATGTCGGTTCGCGTCGGAAAACCCCTCAGAAGCTGCGCAGTATAGGACGAGAGTGTAAATATTATGCTTCGGCTGGACAAAGGTTTTTGTTATCTAAAACCAGTGGCAGTGAGCGTGCACAACACGAGACGCGCGGTCAGCGGTAGAGCGTGGAGTGAGGCTCGCGCGCCGGCCCCGCCGCCGTCTGATAAGCCTGGCGCGACGCCTCCCGGCGACGCCTACGCCCCACTCGGCGCCGGTGCATCGTAAACACCACCGGCCGCCCCTCTGCTCCCGGCGACACCGCCACCGACACCGCCAGACAGGCCCCCGCGCAACATGCACCGCACCTACGCAATTTCACAACTGCATCATATCGCGGCGCCTTGCTGCAAAATCGACAACTTTCGACTCCTTAAAAGACGAGGAAACACGCGACGCTTGCGAAACTACGTTGGCAGCCCAGATACCAATGAGAACAATGAGGCGCAAACAAACAGAACCTTTTTAGTGTCCTCCTAATTGGGCTGAAGTGCGTCGGGCGAACAGAAATTCAATATGCAACGCGATCCGTTCACTACATAAACGGAATAATTAAATTAGTGCAGACATGTCGAGCACAAGCGGCCGCTAATATTGGCCACCTATGAAGCAAGTTTTGCAATTCATTCAATGTTTACATAAACACCAAGTCCAGTGATTATTACTAAGTATCGTATAATATTGATTTAATGCTAAGGTTGTAGGAAATATAAAAAAAAATAAGAATCTCGTAAAACTTCAAAAATTTCGATGTGTGTATACAGTGTACACCACAGCTACAACATAACAATGCTAGGATATGTAGAGAAATCACAGCATATTATCATGGGGTTTCATCAGAAAGAAAAAACTAGCTAGTATAATCAGACTTAACAAAGCAGCCCTAAAGTAGGAAAAGGGTTAGGGCGGTATATTTTTTTTATAAATTATTCGGGCTAATATCATAAATGCATTCGGTGTTAGATCTTGCTTTATTGTAGTGATTTGTTGCATAGAGATTTTTATTAAATAATAATATTTTTTCCACAGTACCTGCAATGTATGGTGTTTCTCATAGAGCAGTTGCAAAAGTTTTGTAGCTCTAGCATAAGCGCTTTGGTGACCATTTCATATACTTATACTAGGTGCTTACAAAAAAGAAATTAAATTCAGATCTTTGAAAATAATCTTTATTATAATAATCTATGTCAAGCTACATCTTCAGCTAGTTTACTTAAGATATACCTACGAGCATATTAAATACAATTAATTACTTAAAACCATAACTCGGTCATGAGCAGTCTCATATCACTCTATATCCAATTGCAATTAGTAAGATTATTCTTAATGTAACATGTTATTTAGTTATAAAAATCTTAAATTCAATTATTGTTAATTGATAGGCGGAAATATTTCTGTCATTTTCATTTGTAATACTGCTTGTAATAAGCAGTAATTCTGTCTAGTGTCTATTTATGTCAAAATAACAAAGCCGATATTATTAGACATGAAGAATGAACCCTAAAGACACAGGGTACATTTACAATCATTTCATTTTACAATCGATACTTTAAGAAAAGAAATGGTATAAAGTGGATTTTATTGAAAAAAAAATCTATTGCGAATTTTATTGTGACAAAATTGTGTTTCCTTTCAAAAAATGAAATGCAATTACCGATTAAGCGAGGCGAGTACGAGTCGCTTATTTTACATAAAGTTAATTAAATGTATAATTATTTTGAACAAAATCGTGCCATTTTGAAAAACAAACTGGAAATATATTAGGCATATTTAAAAAAAAAATAACTCTAAATCTTAGATGTTCTCAGTGTTATGAATTAAAAGTAAAAGACTTCTTGAAATGTCTTGAATCCTAAAACAATAAATTCGCAAGATAACCAATGAAAATAAATTCACATTAAATTTAATACAACCCGTGTCATATAATCGTTTGTAAATTTGTATAAATTTTATATGTGTAGGAGTTGCTAAATACAAAATTGGCTTCGAAGAATTACGACAAATTACTATACCCTGCATCTGTACTACGACACTAAATCGCCTATGATTATTGCCTATGTTCGAACGATAGAAGAGTATCTAGTTATTACTATTAAATAAAATTATGACTCTTGCATTATAATACACATTAAACTTAAAAAACTTTAAACACGCTCAGATCACATCGACCTTGACAGTGACCAAACAATTCGCGCCAAATCTTTTAAGTAATTTAGAAACAAAAAACATTTTAACAGCGATTAAATAACAATGGTGTCAATGGATCCGATGGAATGCTATAAAGTTAAATTATCGTATATCAATAAAATCAGCGATGCAAACTCTTTAGAACGGGAAGGGAGAATCTTAAAAAAATGATTTAAATAACATTGACGTTAAAAATGCAGCCACAGTCGTAAACCTTTACGAGTGCATTACTCTCAAACTGGCACATCCGCGCAAATTATGCGGACCAGACAATTTGTTGTACATGTACATGCTTTTGAAATTTAATGGAAAGATTGATTGAGGTAAAAGTTAAAACTACCGCTCCACGCACAACAACCCAATCAACAATATCACAATATTTAAAACGTAATACAAGTAAGATTATTGGGGCTGGACAAAAAATTATAATAAGTATTCTTTTGTGATTTAGGAGACCAATGTCATATAGCTTGGTCCGTCAGCCGAGAAATCTGGCGAGACGCATTAGGCCCACATAAATTACGAGATTAATCTTTTCAAATAATTTGACCTTTTCATCTGACGAGGGTTCATTAAATAATGGCGTCGGTATTGGAAGTGCGCTTATTGTGCCGTCTATCACAATTTTTGTTGTGGGCGGGAGTGAACTTTATTCCATACAAATCCCAATGGAATTAGATTTGTGATTGATAATGAAATAGATTCTATCACAGATTGATATTCCTTGTTACTTCTTAATAATAAAATTATTTTATAACTTGTGTATAGATAAATAATAAAGTTTGTAGTTTGTAAATTAAACTTGTATACTTACATATTATGAAAATTAAAACTGCAGATTGTTATGTTTCTGTTCTGTGTTGGTATTACATTATTCTATACCATTATTTATGTGTTACCCATTTACATATTATTAGCTATAATATCTATAACTTTTTAAATATTCTTATTTTAATTATTTTTAACTATTACACAATTCTACGATAATTTGGAAATATGTACGAAGGAAAACCTTAACCTCTTATCATTGATATTCAAAAAAGGACTAATGCCCGATTTCACCAACAACCCATAAGCTACCACCTACGTATGGGATCCCTAGCTTAAAAGTCCCCTAAACTAGCCCCTAAATTAAATTTCGTTTTGCGATAGTCTTTAAGCTTATATTTCGAGCACCTAAATTTAGGGGGCCTTTTAATATTTAGGTGACCCCTAACTGTCGGTGAAACAGAAACTGTCCCCTAACAACCCCCTAACCATGCTTAGGGGATCCCTTAAACTTAGGTAACGTTGGTAAAATCGGCCATTAGAAGGATAAATTTAAAGAATTTTTTTTAGTTTTTTGTTCTAATTTAACTTAAAGTATATGATAAGTACATATATAAAAAATGCAGTATTGTATGTAGTACTAAACAAAAACCAGGAGCAAATGATCCCAGTAGACGAATGGCAAGAATGCGTAATGACATTTTTGTATTTCTTGAACATTGCAATATTTCATTGTGTACCTTAAGAGTTCTACGCAGAATTCTGTGAAACCAAATACTAATAAAGGACATAGGACTTTATAATAATAATGATACACACGTGCGCTCGCAGCAAGTATGACATCCTTTAATAAGGCACTCAAGACGGAAACGTGGAAAATGTCAGTAATCTGCGGAGCTGTAAGCACGATTCATGCCCATAATCGGAACAAGGACTTAGCAGCTGTTGTAAATATCAGTTCCATGCTTATTATTGTGACGTAATTGCTATTGGTTTGTGCAACAAAGAAAATTAAGTCCCAAGCCGTTACAACAATTCCTTTGTTTTTAGATATATATATATATATATATAATAATATATATAGTACTTACTAATATAATTAAAAAGAAGCAAGCATCTTTACTACGATATGTATCTATCCAAATAATGAAATAGTGGTCGAAGGCATGTTTTGTATGTCCGGCAAATGCCATGCATGCCAGTTTTATGACTCACTCGACACCCAATTCGTCCGCTTCACTTACAACCTAAAACCATCAGTATAACGGGCCCTTAAAAATGCCTTTCAAACGCAATTTATTATATAGAATGCCGTTGTCTTGGCAACTTTACAAGTTTGCGGTATTCCCTGACAATTTCATTTGAATCAACAAAGGAATAACAGAATAACTTTGCTTCGGTAAGCTAACACTTGAAGTAAACAATAGTTATAGATAAACATTTACAACAACTACTTAAAAGAATTCATAGATTCATACACACCGTAAGTCACTTATGAGGGATGTATTGTGAGGCTGTTTTAAAATTCTTATTGCGTTTGTTTGACCGCTGAGAGGCGGCCGTGACTAAAATGCACGACCCGGGAGCATCAATCAAAGGCAAATTGACCTTCTAAATGTACAATGATTTTACCACTCTGAATCGGAATATGGATTCCACAAAATATGATATTCAGTTATAATTACAGCGTTTTAACAAAAGAACAAGTACCTAAATTGAGGTAGCTGTGTCAAAAAACTGTACAATATTATTTTCCGAAGTATTTCTTAAACGAGGTCAGTATATGAATGTTTTAAACTTAATAAATATTATGCAATATGAATTCAAAACTAATAGCTTCTCACAATAATATATATTTTATGTTATTTGTAGCATGGATCTTAAAGCTTTTTGTGATAAAAATTGACTAATGACACTGACGTGTGGTCACGTTGAATGATTTAAATTTTTAATTATGATTAAGTTTTATAATACTGGACATTTAAATGTAAAGACATGTCAGACGAAAGACGACGTGGGTGGTGTTATAGTAGCGGAGCGCGCGAGACACGGTGCGTTGTTGATATAGTGCTATGCCTCCGTTAGCAGGTAACAAAGCTTGACTTGGCGTGAGAGCTAAGTTATGGTTTGACATAATTTACTTTTCCGAGAACAATATTCCAATTTTACTTTTGTCATGTGTGAATTAAAAAAGTACTTCGTTCTGTTTTTTTATAATATGATGTCGCTTCAATATATTATAGAATAAAACCATTTAAATACATAATTTTAATAAAATTTATATATTTAGAAAAATTAGTAAATATTAAAAGAAAAATACTTAACAAAGAAACTGTAAACTTTTATTTTTACGCATAACTTTGTAGAAGCTTATGAAAGTGGTTTGTCTACTAACAAAGAGCTTTTAGTGGTTTACAAAATCACTTAAGATTTGTAAGGGCTATTTGGGTTGTAACTTCTAAAGAAAGTATGGAAATTTGTGCGGGAGACAATGGACTAACACTTTGTGTAATGGACCAAAATGGATAACATTGGTCAACTTATCTGCGGCGAAGGTAATAAAGAAGTCAATCCTGACCATTACTGTTACGATTTGTACAACAACGTAAACGACAACTAAGTTTACGATGCTTCCAAGTCTACCACTTTTGAGCTCTTACATACATCTTTACATAGTATAAACTGAAGTCGCTTTCGCTGTTTGTACGCTTAGATCTTTTAAACTACTTAACGAATTTTAATACAGTTTGCAGCAATAGATAAAGTGATTCAAGAGGAAGGTTTATATGTATAATACATGTGTATTAAAATACATAAAAGTTGAGAAATTCAAATATTTGTATTTCATACTAACCGATAAAACGTACCTAGGAACGAACCTGAACGAAGCGATTGTCGCTAGTATTAAATATATTTCAAAGAGTTGCAAAGTTTAAGATAGGCATAATAATTAAGATATAAGATAGATACAACGAGAGCATAATTTACCTACACTAGCGTGGAATTTACTAAATATGTCTATTAGGTAAATATTATATTTATCATTCTAAGGAAAATGGTAAATAGCTACTTGCTAGTCTTCTAGCTTTTGTTTAACAATGAAAATGTAATAGTATCATTACTTAATAAATTACTTAGTATATGACTAGGTTATCCATTTCCGACCTGGCGATGATGATGACTCAAACATAATTCTAAGAACTCATGTACAATAAAGACATTAAATAAAGACAAAAATAAAGACATATACATAGCCAACTTATTTTTCATTTTTACATGTATATAGCAATTTAATTGCATGATTAATACAAACTTCACAATTTCATCTTGCAATTATGATTGTTAAAAAGAATGTCATTTGTGAATTTTTGAAATCATTTTTGTAAAATAGTGGGCAGGCGCTGTCTGTAACAAGTATATAACACCTTTGAGACGCCTATAACCTTAGTCTCTATCGTGACCATGATTGCTGTTAAGCATTCGAAACGTCGGGAACCAAAAATCAAAATAAATCCGCGAAATAATCCAAAAAGATAGTTTTATTTAAAAAATAATGTATTACTATATACCATTTCCCTATGGCCAATTCTAAGTCATCTACAATTAAAATAAATTGTCCACATCCGGCGTTTATTGGCTGCAGTCGTTTAATAGGTGTCGGTCAACCGAACCCATCTGCTCGATTTAACTAGTTCGTCCAATGATATTGTAATGAGGTTAATAATTAATTAAGGACTAAGCCAATATAACGCTACCTAGATTCAGATAAATCGAATGCACTATAATCTTAACACAATATGTTTCACTATTAGGTAAAAATCGAAAAAAAAATCGGTAAATTTAAGTAAGTACAGTTTGCACGTGAGCATAGCGCAGTGGGATTTCCACGCGGACGTGCGTTCTTGGAAGCAATACAGTGCAGGAGAAATTTCACAAGAGCGATGTAGGTCAAGTCAGCCGGACTTGAAGTTTTCGCCTCGCAAAGGTTACCATCGCTACCGGCGCGCTTGCCGACCGACAAGTCCGGTTGGGCTTGCGCAATTGATAGACTCGTTTATCAGATCTTAAAAGATCAGTTGTTTCTAGAACAAATGCATTAGGTATCTATCTAACATTTTATAATCGGTTCATTATAAAATATTATTTAATATAGTACATTATTATAGTATTTTGTTGCTTAGTATGCTAAATTCTACGGTGCACCACATTGGGTAAACCCAAGGATTTCATTCATGCTCAGTAAACGTATCAACGGAACGTGTTTGGAAAGTAAATAAGCTTGCGGTTAGTGACGCTTCCTAATACATTAGATAATTGCATATTAATTTTTCTAACCTAAATGATGACTAATTCAATGTCTTAATTTTTTGGTCTTTCATGTTACATAAAACTTTATTACATATTAAATTTCATTTGAACTATTTTAATCTTACTTATAATAATATTTTCCATGGTTTTTAACTTTTCTCAAGAATAGCCTAAAATTATATTTTTACTTAATTTAACCTCCCAGTCCCATGATACAATATTAGATTTGAAATTTATACTAAAATGTGATAAACAACTACCGTGTTTACTTAGGTTTCATGTAATCTGGGAGTACGGCAGTGTCCCCGACAAGTCGAGCAAAATAGGGCACACCGTAACAACCTTTTCTCGAAGCCATTCAGGACATTCAAAACCCCCCCGTAAATTTATTGTTAAAGTTCTTTAATTTAGTCACTCACCAATCATCAAAATTCGAAGGTACTTCTAGTAGTCACACAGGCTTCAAATTTTGAATATAATAGTGTTTAACCTATAAAGCATAGAAAAACTAAAACATCCCGCAATTCCGGTCCCGTTTTCTAGGTATACAACAAGCTCTATAAGTAACTTTGTAATCTATCTATACATAAAATAAAATAGTAACTAAGCTGAATCTGTACATTAAGTATTTTTTGGAAAATCTTATTGAAATAGACATTATTATCGATGCAGAGGCCGAATATATAGTTTTTAGAATTATTGTCTGTCTGTTACCGCATCACAGAAAAACCACTGGAGATTGTGATGAAATTTGGTATGGGGATAGCTGGTTAACCGGGTCAACATATATGATACTTTTTACCGCGGGACATATATCATTTCTGAGAAAAAATACAAAAACTGCAATGTTAGAGTATACTAATATGTAAAACTTAAGAATTTGGTTTTTGGTCACCTGAACGCGGGCGGAGTCGCGGGCAATGCTAGTCCTATATAAATAGATACGCGTTATATGCGATTACAAAGTTATTTTTGCAGTTCATACCTATAATTTAAACTACCCAAATAGGTAGGTAAATAGTGGATATATAGTAAGTCACAGACGATGTCTCCCATAATAATATACCTATACTCCCATAATAATATACTTATAAGTCGGCGCAGACACAGGAGATTGAGATCTTGACGATCATAATATAGCAGACAAAATTGAGTTAACTATACACACAAGAAATAATACCAGAAAAGAAAAAAAGGAGAACTATTTACGAAAAGAAATGAGATCCAACGGGATACGTATATTCCTAAACCATTTTAAAACTAAAACTGAATATAACACAAAATATAGTAGGTAGCCAATTTTTAAACCGGTAATTGTATCTAGGTATAAGGAAAATGACATTTACTGGCTACGTGATAAATGTCACATTACCTAATAATAATTCTTGAAACGTAGAAGGAAAGTCTACAACGCAATTCTTTAAAAGTTGACGTAAAATATCCAGCAGCAAAAACAAAAAAAAAACCTGTCAAAGGATTGCTATAAATTAATTTAAGTAGCGCGGTCGCCAGACTTCCAAGAAACTCAATCGGCGATGATAGGTGGGGAGATGACGTCATCGTATGACGTCATTTTCTAGTACAAAATAAAGTTGCTATATTTTTTTAAATATATGTACTGTGCTTCTTTTGAGTTGCATTCTTACTGATTTTTTTTTATTTTTACATTTCTGAAGCTTAAAAAAATAATAACTTTATTCCGATGTCGCAACCGGTTTGAATGCAGTTTTAACCTAGTTTAAATATGTATAATATATATGTACTTAGCATGCTAACGGAGTATTCTAAAAAATAAAATGAGACTTGTTAAATAAATCTGACGAAACTTTATGAAAAAATACTGGAATGATAACATTTCGTCACACACAATTACTTTTAACTTTATGTACCCTGTAACGCCATCTATCAGAAACTCAATGAATCGAAACACTCTTATCAAATATATAAGTGCCCTATTTTGTTTATTTTGTTAATAATGAGTAATATTATGATTGATAATATCAATAAAAAGTAATAAGAAATGGAAATTAAAATATTAGTTTCAAGTTAAACATGTAGGGGCACAACGCAATAAAATGTTAACACAAATAAATTTTCACTTGACTTGCAAATATTATATCATAATAAAACTAGTTCTAAAGAACCACATTTAACGGTATATACTTACTTAATTTACATTTACACTTTTGCGATTACAAAAGAAAATAGAACTATTAATTTAGTTGCATCTAGAAAAGTACCTATTTGAAAAGTTGTTTACTAGTTATGTCACGAAAGTGTATCGGCACAGAGTTCAAAAACAATGCTGACGTATAACGACAAACACTCACCTTTGCCTTATTATAATCCTCAATCTGGTAGTCGAACATGGTGGCGAACATAAGACTGTCGTCCTGTTCGCTGTTGAGGAGTTGGTACGGCACCAGCTGAGACATTAAGATAGCTTTCACAACGATCGCTCAAAACAACTACCCTCAAAGGGTTAAATAGTAAAACGAATGTCAGTTATTTCAGGCGCGGCGCTTCAATTCACTACTTGATAAGAGTATGACTCATACGTAGGTTTCTATCGAATACGTTCGCGTAGCTAGAATGTTTAATATCACACTGAGTCAATTCGCGCGGTCGCGGCTGGTTTTGTACGATCAGTTGTGACCGCACCGCGCACGCGCAGTCCAGTTTTCGGTGTCCAAATGTCTTATGCGACAAATATTCCAAGTATTCGTTTACCGAGCCAAAAACTTTTTGCTACTTTAGTCGTAGTTCAACTCAATGATTCAATAAATACTTTCTTCATGACATGCACGTGGCATAAGCATTAAGATTTTAAAAATTGGTTACATTCAGAGATAGATATATAGCATCGCGGTGTGCCAAATGAAATTTACAGAATAATATTTGGTAAAACGGAAATTCCAAGTAATTTAAGAATTCCTTTGCTTTATGAAAAGTTTAATACAGATAGACAGGCTCCCTGTGAAAAAATAATAACACCTCCAGGTAAATTTCTAAGAAATTCATTAAATTTCTAAGAAATCTATGTATAGTTAACTGTAACGCCGGCGTGTCCGCGGTCGTGGAGGGATTAAGGAAGATACTACTAATATGTATCCCTAGAATTATATAATTATTAATTATTTAATTTTATAAGTATTATCGAAGTGATTGAAATGTAATTACATCATTTTCATCTTTCGTTGAAATAGGAAATATTTTTATTGCGCAATAATAATCTCCTATAAAATACGAATAGTAAAAGTCAACACCATGCTGTCTGTTGGTTAATCGACAGACCGTACCACGTAAACTAGATATATATAATATATATAATACGTGATGTCACGCACGAATAATATTCATTTCGCACTAAACATGAAAAAAAAAGATATAGGTACCTACCAACAATGATAAGAAATGTCTAGAATAATTGAATTCCCTCGTTTATCATTTAGTTCTGAAAACACTGTTCAACTTTCAGGAATTAAATTGGAACAGGTAAATAAACAAAAATATTCCTCAACAATTTACTGTAACTAGAGCGTAATTACGTAAGTACACACAAGTAACGACATATATTGTCGGCAACGAAAAATGTAAAATTAAAAATTAAGTGTTATGTTTAAATCGAGAATCTAATTATTATGTTATTTTAAAATTTAAAGCATACTCTTCGTCTTAAAGGATTGTAGTTTTCGGCCTTGGCTTTGCTCATCTCGGCTTTGTCGATAAGATGCTACATAATAATTATATTCATCCAGCGTATAAAAGCTTTTTTATTTCAAATTTCACTCCATTTATTGAACGGTTACAACGTTAAGAAGTAACAAACTTAAACATTTACTTGCAAGCTTGCGCATTTACTTATGATATAAAGTGCGATTTTCTCACCGAAGGATGCACGGACACTTTTCGATGACCTAATAAAAATATTGAAGAAAATAAAATCCAGAGTTCAAGGCCAGATCACTAGCGATCACGCGATCTAGCTCACCCCATTTCTTCGAATTCACCATGAACTCATAGGTAATAATAAGCGTGTTCTCACAAACGGTAACTATGGTAACAATGTTTACATATTATGAAAAATGAATATTCATAAAAACACATGGCAAGGATATTCTTTAACGTCGTAGAATGTATTATTTCCTTACGTTCCAATAAGTACAGATAAGTGTAGTTATAAGATAAAGTAATTCATTTAATTTTTTACCAACTCCAAAAAAGAGGAGACACTCTATTCGGCTGTATTTTTTTTGGATGTACATATTAGGCAATATACGCCTTTTATCAGATGTAGTTAATTCTTTTCTTTTAATAAATAGGTAATCTCCAATTTAATACTGGTGTACTTTTAAGTCATTGAGGTCGAAAAAACAAAAGGGTACATCCCTTTTCTTATCATGATCACAATAAATTACAGTCAACGAGAAGAGAAGAATCTCTTGTTCCTCGAAGATTCGAATAGGAAACTACAGGAAATGTAAGACAATCTTGTCTAGTGACTTAGATTCGCATATTTTCAAAATCTAGTATTCTAACAAATGAACAAGACCTAATACGAATTGCAAATAGAATGGACTTTAAGCATCATAATACATATAAAAGCTGAATTAGCATACAAGAACTCAACGTTTGACATTCCTCATAAATATATACATACATATAGACTAATAAGGAAGTCTAAAAAGATTTAAAAATCTTACAGAATAAAACACATTGATAACAAACTGCGCATAAATAAATATGCGTAACTGATAATACGAAAGAAGAACATCACGAGACAGTTTGGACAATAGTGTCCAAACACTACTGGCAATAGGGCCCGAGTATTTGAACTTGCAACATTTTAAGATTTATTAGTTTTAATCAAGAATTCGTTAAATGCAAATGGGACAGAAATCAAGGAATCCGACAATTTCGTTAAACTTTTTTTTTCACGGTAATCTACTAATATTATTTGTTAAGAAAAGTTTTAAGTGTTATTGTTAGCTTTTTTCTTTAGTCATAAATTCAAAGATAGGACGCATGAAGTTTAGGCATGAATGACATTGTGTTTACATGTCTGGGCAAAAACATCCAAAATATTTTATCTATACTAATATTATAGTTGTAAAGTAAAGTTAACTAAGTAAAGTTGTAAAATCTGGATCTACTAAATCGATTTAGATGAAATTTGGTAAGAAGTTTGATAAGAATAGTTTGAGACCAAGGGAAGGCATAGGATACTTTTTATCCCGGAATTATCCCTTAAGGGGGTGAAAATGGGGATGAAAGTTTGTATTGAGAAGCAAGCTAGAGACGAACCTTAGCGAAACGAGGAGTCGCTAGTAGTTTATAAAAACACAAAAGGCGATTATTATTATTTAAAAGGCGACTTTGCTTGCCTCTCTTTTTGCCCAAAATTCATGTCTAGACTCTGGCAATGGAATGGCCACCACATCTACCTCACTGCGGGATCTCAATGCCTGAAATCTGCATAACTAATAAGGAGGTAAAGAGAGTATTGTGTAGTCTAGATGTGAATAAAGCCAGTGATCCTGATGGTATACCAGTATCTATGGGTACGCAGACGACAGCACTACTGTAGAGAGATACCTGCCGAATCCTCGGGCCAGTAGAGATCAAATTCAGTCCGAAAGAGAGGCCATGGTAGAGCGGTTGAATCTCACACTCAGGACAGTCTCCACTTGGGGTGATGCCAATCTTGTGAGTTTCAACGCCACCAAAACACAGGCGTGCCTGTTCACATCAAAACGGAGTCCTTTTACCTTGACCCCTACTTTCCGGAATGTGCCTCTGGAATACACTGACCGAAAAAAAAAAAAAAAAAACAAAAAATACGACTTTGTTTTATAGTTTCAATAAATACAATATTTAGTGAAAAGTCAATTATTTAATCAGTTAACTCTACATTTCCAAAAAAAAATGTAAACATAAGAATATTTTGTTGCGCAATCCCATATTACTCGCATTTTCAGTAGGTATTTAGGCCACATATTGAGGCGTTTTACCTATCACCAATACTTGCAATAGGTACAGAGGTGTTTATATCGTAGCTATAATTTATTTCTGGAGTACCAATTTCTTTAAAAATAAAAATTTCAAGGTATCTAACGCCAGCTATAAAAAAGTTAATCTGTCTCTTTTTATTTCATTCTTACAATAATCTGCACTAGGAAATCAAAACAAGTTATAGTTATTATATAATAAATTTACTATTATATTTGTAAATAATAGGTATATGGTCAAAGCGCGCCAGGCCACGAGAAATATGTAGTAATACGAGTATACCTATATTTTTTTAAATTAGAATGGGTCTTGAGCTCGGGTCATTTTATATTTTCTCAATCTTTCACTTCTAGCCTTGAAAGGAGCATTGGTCAGAAGCAAGGTCACTGAAAAATACGCCAGTAGGTTTATAGAATTGCAATTTATTATTTTATAAATTATATCCAGTTAACGGTTTTTATATAATTATTATAAGGTTTTTACTTTTTAAATAAGATTAAAATGATCTTTATTTTAATACTAATGGCTCACCCTCGCATTGCTCGGGTTCGTCTCTAGAAAAACAAAGACAAATCTATCCTACGAGAAACTTAAATTTTACTGGGATAAAAAGTAGCCTATGTGCTATTCGAGACTATAACTTATCTGTGTGTCTTTGTGCTTAATATGTCTAGATGAACTAGATCCGTTCAGCGTTCGGGCGTGATTGAGTAAGAAACATTCATCCTAACATCTAAACTTTCACATTTATAATATTAAAGTAAGATATGTATACTGCCTCGGTGGTGTAGTGGCTAGCATTTACGGCTGCACACTCGGAGGTCCTGGGTTCGAGTCCCGGGACGGGCCAAGTTTAGTTATTGAGTCTTTCTGAATAGTAAGTCTCAGTAACAGCCCCATTGTTTCACCCCCGTGCCTCGGAGAGCACGTAAAGCCGTCGGTCCTGCGCCTTAACTCTCACTGGTCGTGTCGAGTGGTCGTCCCACCAGAGTATGAGAGTGACAGGAATAGAGAGTGCACTTGCATGTCTGCGCGTACACTTGTGCAATATAACATCTCCTGCGCTGTTGGCTAATCTCAATGAGATTCGCCGCCGTAGCCGGAATCGGCTAGGAGAACATCATCATCATTATCAAGATATGTATAACACTTGAACTGTAATTAAAATCTTCAAAGACGTCTTAATTCATTTTGGCATTATTAGGTAGGTCCAGTGAGGCGCGCGTGCGCTTCATTAACCGACTTCCGAAAAGGAGGAGGTTATCAATTCATTCATTGATTGACTCAAAGACGCCTGAACCGATTTGGATTTTTTTTTGTTTCGAAAGGTATATTTCCCAGGTGGTCCCATATAAAATTTATCGA
Source organism: Brenthis ino (assembly GCA_921882275.1). Taxonomy (NCBI): domain Eukaryota; kingdom Metazoa; phylum Arthropoda; class Insecta; order Lepidoptera; family Nymphalidae; genus Brenthis; species Brenthis ino. The sequence continues at coordinate 13,666,583 of OV170227.1, read as the reverse complement.
AATCGGTCGAGCGGTTAAAAAAAAAACTACAATAAATTATTTTTTTAAATATATTGTTTAATCGAATATGTTTTTAAAAAACTTTCTTCTTACAAATTACCTGCTTACACACACTTCTACACTAAAAATGGAAAAATAAAAACTTAACAAAAATAATTAAAGCCGACTTCCAGGCACTAATATGTAAAAATAACTAAACGGGGGTTTTCATTTAGAATAGATTTATTATGTCGCTTAAACCAAATAGCCTTTCACCCGTCGATACCTAATCAGATATTTTCGAAGTCGGTGCCAGTCGACAATATTTTAAGATATGAGTATCTAATAGGTAAATATTATGTATTTTACGTATCGAAGTATATTAGATTTGCTTTGCATCGGTTGGCACTTCGAAAATATCTGATGAGGTATCTATTATAAATGAAAACCCCCGTTTAGTTACTTTTTACATTTTAGTGCCTGGAAGTCGGTTTTTACTTTTTGAAAAAAGTTTTTTTTATACTTTTGAGTTATTAATCCCTCTACAACCGCGGACACGCCGGCGTGTCAGTTAACAATAGATTTCTTAGAATTTTAATTAATTTCTTAGAAATTTACCTAGAAGTAATAAAATTTTTTACCCCATCCTTCCAAGTGATATGATAATAGAGAACATTTATATGCACAAATATACTTGTTTTGAACGAGTATAATGCGTAGAATATTGTACTTAATGATATACTAGGCACAAGTGTTTAATCGCGTGGGCAAGTTGAATTTTCCACGAAACCCTGACGTCAGTTGCGGTCGGTCATCGCCTTCCTCAGTTTGCGTTTTCCTGCTATCAATTGCAACTATGACATTTAGAGTTCATTATTTTATCTATTAAAAAAATCCGGACAAGTGCGAGTCGTACTCGTACCGAGGGTTACGTACACATTTGTAGGAAATCTGTTTAACTGTAATTTTTAACTTTTTTTATTTTTTGAAATTTTTCCTTTATTTGTGCTATTTGTGCTTTTGGGTCGAAAACCTATATCGTAGTTCCCGTTGACCTAGAATCACGAAATTTGGCAAGAAACAAGATCTCAACTTGCTAGGTCCACCCGTTCCTGAGAGAATCGGTGGTGACACACAGACAGACAGACAAGAAAGTGATCTTATAAGGGTTCCTTTTTAACCTTTGGAGGTACAGAACCTTGAAAATAAATACTTGTTTTAGAAATACATAGAATATCGTTTTCTAAGCATATCCAGTGTAGACTGTAGATATCAAAATATTTATTAAAGAACTTTTTCCTTGTTTCTGATTATCTTTTATCTTTCCAATCTGGCGATTACGAGATAAGTAATTTTGTAAACAATTTTTTGCTGGCAAGATAAGATGTTTATATTATGGAATGCATGATACTTGTACCTTGAAAATAACGTTATTGATTATTGAATAATCTATAATCTTATAAAAAGAAGCTATAGTATATAATCCTTATAAATATACACTTTAAATCTGAAAATGTATAGATATTTGTTCTTTTTTCTAATAGTTACTGAAAAATATATCAACATTGTTTATATTTCATTTGACCTGATACATCCAGAAGTTCGCATAAAGTATGCTTTTGTGGAAAACTACTTAATAGAAAAAAAGTTGGTATATCTATAAATATCTATGTACAATAAAGATCAATAACTTTTAATTACGGTTTTAACTTTCAAGGTCTAACAACACTATTATAAAATTACTATTAAAATATTAAATTATAAACAATACAAATAAGGGCAAATATGTTTATATTAAACATTATATTTATTTTACTAGTACATATGTACATACATACTTCCTGATTCTAGCATTTAATAGTAATTGGTATAATCCTTGTTTTAAAGTTAAGTACCGCATTAATATTTCATTTAGAATAATGTTATTATAAGGGAAACAATTCAATTGAAATAACATAGGTTATTATAACAATATACTGTTATCAATATCAGTGTTTGCATACATAGTATAATAATATACACATGTTTCCTTTAATATAAACACTTCCATTTGATAATATTAAATAATTTTATCTGGGTATATAGTTTTTGTAATAACTTTAAATTATAATATTTTATACTAGCGGCTCACCCTCACTTCACTCGCTTCACCTCTAGGAAACCAAACACAAGCCTATCACACTGGAACCATACATTTTTCCAGGATAAAAAGCTGTCATTCCAAACAATAATTGATCTCTGTGACAAATTTTATCCAGATCCGTTCAGCCGTTCTGGTGTGAAAGAGTAACAAACATCCATACTCCCAAACTTTCACATTTATAATATTTACACAAATTCTTAAAATATATATATATGGAAGCGTTCAGCTCTTAAAAAAGGTTGACTACTACTCTTAATAAAATCTTTTTTGTTTTTTGGGAAATGTAATAATAAGATAAAAATGATGAAGCACATGAAAATATATACCTATGTAAAAATTATAAAGGATCTACTACAGTTTTTCTGTCAGACAGACATGAAAATCTGGTATATAACAAGGTAAATAAAGTTTTCAAACATTTAAACAGGTAATATAGATAAAATTAAAAGAATAATGATGATTATTTTTTTATATTTTGACTATAGTAAGTATATTATATTTATCGAAGCAGCATTAATTTTCTCTATTATTTTCCATTATTTTATCATGAATTATACAGTGGGCGTTATATGGGAAGTGTTGGTTCAAATGAAAGTCGATGCAATCACAGTTGTATTTCAAATTAACAATAATCACTTTGTACATAGTTAAACAGCACTTCACTACACAGCCATATACCACTTCACTATTACCATGTATAGACAATACGGAACGCAAGACAGTTTCTAGTGGAGCGGTCCTAAGCTTGGCTCGGCTCGAAGGAAGTGTCCAGCCCTCTTAGCACCCCTCCCTTAGCTAGGCTCCGTCGTAGCACGAAGCTCGCCGAGTGTTGGCGATAATACCGAAGGTGCTGCCATCACTCAGGCGTCGTGCCGCGCTTCGTTTAGCGACCGTATTGATGACCGTCTCCGACACGGCCATCCTGCGTGCACACGCCCTCGTGTGTGTTAGCAGTGTGTTAGCCTGCAACCAAATAATCAACGAAAATACTTGCTCGACTCGGTCAATCCTGACCAGATAAAACTTAACTTTGAATCTGAATCATCTTTATTCTAACGAAAAGCCTTAACGCTAACACCTTTGTTTTTTTTTTAAACTCCAAGTCACTGTAACTATCTCTAATCTAATTAATAACATTAGTCATCTAGAGCCATGTACCAACATCATTCAACACTTCAGCAATCAAACTAATTTTCAAATTTATTAGCACCTCTGTAAACCACTCTTAGGCCACGGCTTTACAAGCCAACCAGCAATCACAATTGCTCCACAATCCAGGTGCATCCACTACGGGATCACCGTATGTATCATCCTCTCGATGACTACACACTATGGTCATAACAGACCCCGACCTCCGCCAGAACTAAACGCACATCACACACCCACGGTCTATTTAGTTTGAGCTTCCTCAAAAGACCGACTTTTACTAGGCTATGACTACGTAATAGTTACTAGTACGGTCGACACTACTACGGCCGTCAGAATGCTTGCATCGGTTTCCATGGACTTCATTAAAACATTTGTTTGGCATGATGATCATTATTTACATCAACCTCTATTGGTACATGACCTACTAGAATTTTTGTGTAAAGAATTTATAGCCGTCATGTTAATAGAAAACCTTTCAATATCTCATGTTCTATCATGATACCATTTTGTAACTAATAATTAGGCAAAACATAATATTTCAAAAGATTTCAAGAGAATGACCGTTAATCGTTACAAAACAAATTTTACTCTGTGCGGAATATTCTGTTTTGATCAATACTAGAAATTGCAAGGTCAAAATCGTTAACCACACAATTTGACTGCTAAATGTTATCTTACTAACGAATATTCAGCACCATGATTATAACAAAAGCAATACAGATTACCTCTATGCCATTGAACATTCGAAGATGGTTGTACAACACATACATCCACGCGTCGTTCCATTCGTGTTGCACCCATATTGCTGCCGTCCACTTGACTGGCACTACTTATGCACCGGAGCGTGATGTGACCAGGCTTGCCACATTTGAAGCACACCAGAGACTTCACTGCAGGCTGCAATGCCGTTGCTGTCATCGAAGGTCGTTCCACACTGTCATTTACCTTGCTTCTACACTATGACCGCTTATAACTCACTTTTCTGCACTTATAACATTTTAACATTAGCTTGGCTCGTTTAGCATCAGGCACTTTTGAAAAATCATCAGATAAACTAACTTTGCGTTTCAAATGTGAGAATGCGTGCAATCCCTGCTGCAGTCGATCTCGCGAAGCAATTTTCGTAGTAAAGGCCAATCGATGTAATTTCGAATTAAACTGACATAAGTGAGCAAGGACAGTCGCAATTGCTACCTCATTCTTGCTAGCGTCTTTCCAACGATTACTCAGTGACGTCATCAGGCGATTTGCGTACGTAACGAATTTCTTTTTTCATTTGGTTTGTCACTGTTAAAATTAATTAGCGTACCAGCCAATGTCTCGGTGGAAATAAATCTCGCCTTGAAAATCACCTTGAACTCTTCCTATGTTATTCTCTGGTATAAAAATTGTGACAGCCACGTCGACCCCTATCCTTTTAATTCCTTACTGACTTAAAACAAGCTGGCCGCCGTATGGAGGGTATTCGGAAAAACACAAATCTGCAGTCGAAAACAAAGATCTTGCGTCCGTATCCATATTGTCAGGGTCAAACTCGCGTAACTCGACGTTCATCTTCGTCTGAGGCATTTTCAAGGCCTCGATAAGAGATCACTTATTGACATTTTGTTGTTCAAACATAGCACGTCATTGTTCACTCAGAGTTAGTTCTTTTTGCAATTGAACCAACACTGATCCCGCTTCTGATATCGAAGCAGCATTAATTTTCTCTATTATTTTCCATTATTTTATCATGAATTATACAGTGGGCGTTATATGGGAAGTGTTGGTTCAAATGAAAGTCGATGCAATCACAGTTGTATTTCAAATTAACAATAATCACTTTGTACATAGTTAAACAGCACTTCACTACACAGCCATATACCACTTCACTATTACCATGTATAGACAATACGGAACGCAAGACAGTTTCTAGTGGAGCGGTCCTAAGCTTGGCTCGGCTCGAAGGCAAGTGTCCAGCCCTCTTAGCACCCCTCCCTTAGCTAGGCTCCGTCGTAGCACGAAGCTCGCCGAGTGTTGGCGATAATACCGAAGGTGCTGCCATCACTCAGGCGTCGTGCCGCGCTTCGTTTAGCGACCGTATTGATGACCGTCTCCGACATATTTATTTTCCAAAGTAATATAGCTTAATTGAAATGTAACTTTATTCAATTAGGCTTTTACAAACATTTAAAATATATAATAAATTATTATTTATTTAATTTACCTATTTATGTAAAAATAATAATTTATTTCAGTTTAAGCATGTGACTTAATTTATTAAAAATCAATCAAACAATATGATGAAATATATGTTAGTCTAATAAAAGACAAATAAATAAATTGAGGACAAGTAAATTGCATGTTTAAATATCAAAATTAAATAAAGGTACTCATAAATAAAAACAATGTTTTCCAAAGATAAGAGGATAAGAAACAAGAAAATAGTTTTTCAGTTAATACTATGCTTAGCAATGACAGAATTACTATTTTCAGCGAGTGATCTAAGTGTGATAGTGGCCATATCTGGTGATATTTGATAAGAGATATCAATACAAAAGGCTTATATCATAATTTCTAAAGATTAATAAAATAATGTCTTGTTTTTACTTCCTGATATGAATAAGTTAACCATGTTGCCTTTTTTATAATATAATATATACTTAATAATTACTTTTACTTGCAACTGTGACAATAAAGTTAGATTATTCATAAATAAAAAGGTAACAGAGTAATAAAATAAATATGGACATATGTTACCTCTTAAAGTAAAAGTATACTGTTTACAACAACAATGAGATAAGGCATTATGAAACAATCGATTGGTATTTCTAATATTTAAAATACTCACTGCGAGAAGGTTTCTGGTCGCAGGTACTGAGGAAATAAAGTCATTTGTAGAGGAACCCTGTGAAGACTGGCTATCACAAGAGAAATCAGAGTGATTGGAATGACTATCGTTCACTTCAAGCTTCATCGTCATGAGTTCTGAACAAAATTTATAACAAAAAACATAAACACAGTTTACGTAAGTGTTCCTAGAACGCACTAGATATTTATCACAACGTAGCTAGCTATCACATTCAACGTTCTATTTGACAGTTCATTGATGTCTCATGTCAGATATTTTTGAAAATAATAAAGTAATCGCGAAATTATACGCGAACAAGAACACAACAATGATGACTCATCATTGCAGTTTGCAAGGTGACGTCGTCGTCTCTTTGGGGATGCCCTTCTCCTGAGAATTTCTAAGCTTGTAATTGCGAAAAGTCTTAACCGCCTACTTTTATCTTCGACAAATATACTTTTTCGTTATGCCATCCAACTTTAGCCTTAACAATTTATAGGGTGATCTCATCGCCTATAATTGGTGTCATGGCGTGATATTCAACCAATGGTAAGAGTTTGTTACGATGACGTCATATTTTTTGTAAAGCATAAGTTACACCGAGAAAATTTCGAGAAAGTTAATTTTAAAACATTTATAAATTTTGATCTGATGGAACTTATTAAGCATACTTAAATATTTTTTTAAATACAATTTACTAATACAAACAATGCCTGAAATTATAATATGTAAATTATTAACTAAAATATATATTACAATGTAAAAATGAAATAAAAGTCTTACTACATAAATAATATTTAGAATGAGACAAATAGTCTATTATAAAAATAACATAAGGAACAATTTTGCGTTTTTCTCCCGCCAGATGTCGCGTTTACTATGGCCCACAATATATAGTAAAGCTCTATAGCGAGGATGGATCTTTTTTCATTTTATTTAAAATTTAATTAAAAAGACAAATTATGCAGCGCCAGAATGCAAATAAAATAGATATCAATTGCTTCGAAAAGACGAAAACTAAAGAAATTTTGTTTTGAATTTCTTCATTCTGAATTTTGTTTCCAAAACGAAAAAAATGGGCGAAATTACAAACTTTATATTTAAGGCTGGCTATGTGGACATAATTTTAAATAAAGTGAATTTTATAAAAATGAATAATATAAATAAATGAATGAATATTTTAAAAAAATGAATGAATACTTTTAAATCATCTACAGGTGATTTTTTATACCTTTTTACATATTAATTACAAAGTTTCATACAAACTTTTATCCCCCATTTTACCTTTTAAGGGAATAATTTTCGAAAAATGTTAAATAACAATTGTACTGAAGAGCTGGTATTAATGCTCTTTTCAAATAATTCTTATCATAAATAATTCTTTGCCCGTATAAACTTTATTACCCTCTTTTACTCCTTTAAGGGTAAAATTTCGAAAAAAAAAACTAAAAATATATTTCTAATTTTTACCTTAAAGCTAAAAACCATTTTCTGTGTATTTTACATTAAGAATGTCACATTATCATACAATCTTTAATCCTCTGTTTTAGCCACTTAGGGGATGAATTTTGAACAATCCTTTCTTATCGGACGCCCTCATCATGTAAGGTCGGTATACGTCATCCAAATTTCGGGTTTCTACGAGCAGCGGTTTAGGCAATAGGCTTTATGTTGATCCATTGTCAGTCAGGAGTCAGGACTCAGGACCACCGCAGGATGCACCTTTCCTTCTCAATTCTTCCTTCAGCTGTAGATATCACAATAAATTGCTTAACCTCAGACTGAATGAAAATATGCTACGTGGCGCCCTCTTTTCGAGAAATCTCCCTATAAAGATTACTTTTAGTCTCAACTAGTATGTCTCATATTATTTGAGTAAGTAAGAAAATATCTGGATGATAGGTATCTGTTGAAATAATATTTGTTTTTGAAAACGCAGCTATTTAAAATTAATGATGTTTTTTTGTCATAAACTTTCTATAGTGAAAGTTACGGAAGTAAGTAAAAGGAAGAAGTACCTGAAGAATGCTCTGTATCATATAGAATTGTATATACTATAGGTGTTTTCCAATTACTGCACTAAAGCGCATTATGCGGCATAATGCTAACTTCAAATGTTTCAACTACAGCAATGTTCCGCAAAATCGAGCACTTTGAAGTTTGAAAAGTACTGCTTTGGGTTGATGTACGCAACGAATGCCAACTCAGTAGCAGAAAATATGTGTTTTTCGCGTTGTTCATGTTTGTGCGCCAAAGTGCGGTATTGTGCACTGTAGTTGGGAAACAGGGTATATATACATTATGATATTCATATCCATGGTTCATATCGTATTAAATATTCTAGTTTCAATTGACATTTGACTGTCATTGTCAGATGTCACTTCAAATTTGACATGTTATGCTCACTTTGAAGTTCAAACTTGTCAATTGTCATCCATGGTTCCAACTTCCAACTTCAAGTCTTACAATATTGATAAAAAAATAGCAATAACACATGTTTTTACTTTTGGAAATGATTTTCCATCTTTAGATTAAAATTGAACTTGAGTTTCAACATAGCATATGTTGATATATTAATAATCCCCTATACTTTATGAACTTCATTGATATTCAGTATTAACTATGTCAGGGAAAAAATGCAAACATTGTGGGTCTTCTGAAATAGAAGTAGACCCCGCCAGGGGCGATGCTGTTTGTACCAATTGTGGCTCTGTGTTAGAAGATAATATAATTGTCGCTGAAGTTGAATTTCAAGAAAATGCTCATGGTGGTGCTTCAGCTATTGGACAGTTTGTATCTGCCGAATCCAAAGGAGGCGCATCAGGTTTTGGCCGAGGTATTTTAATTATTTATTTTAAAGTTAATGTACTCTACGTATTTCTACCTTCTAACCATTAAATATTTTATTAAATCAAACATATATATTACTACCATATTTATTGGTAATAGATTAACCAGTAATATTAGAAACAAGTGTTACTATAATATTTTAATAGGTATAATTAAAATGCACAATTTCTGTAATTAAATTATGATAGTGAATGTTTATAGATAGAAACAAAAGAAAAGTAAGAACAGAAGTACTAAAAATCGAAATATATTTTTTAAATATTGCCTGTCATAATTTAATACATTAGTTACTTTTAAAGATTTGAGCTATCAAAATGTTTGATTAAAAATAGTAACACAAAATATATCAATTGTATGTACATAAACATGTCAAATTTCTTTTCCAGCCTTTAATGCAGGTATTGGACAGGAATCTAGAGAAGTGACACTCAGAAAAGCAAGGGATGGCATTACTTCTTTATGTCAACAACTTCGTCTCAACCAGCAGTGCATTGATATATCATGCAATTTTTTCAAAATGGCTCTTATGCGTCACCTTACTATTGGTAGACAATCTTCTTTAACACAAGCTGCCTGTGTTTACATGACCTGCAGAACAGAGGGAACCCCTCGTATCCTTTATATATATTGTTAATATGTAATTATTTATCAAAAATGTTAAGAGATGAAATGGACATCCTGTAACATCCAATATTTAACTTTATTTTGCCATCTGGCAGGATACCAATTACCAGATAATTTCCTGACAGATACCCAATATTTTATAACTGTTATTTTTTTACTAATGAAATATTTACAAGGCAACTAATTAAAAATTTACTTGTAAAGGCAGCAATTTACTGAAACAACAACTATTATAACAAATTTTTAGTAAAATGTTATGAATGCATTAAAATAAATAATATCCTTAGCAAACTATAATAGATCTGTTAATAGATGTAAGTGATGCTTTACAAATATGCTGCTATCAACTTGGTCGTACTTACTTCAAGCTATCAAGAGCTTTATGTATCAATATTCCTCCAAATGGTAAGTGATTATAAATTGTTTTTAAAAAAAAAAATGTTTACACTTTTTCTTGTAAAATTAAAATTATGAATTGAAACAAAATGTGCAATATCACATACATTGAGGGCATTCGGATAAAACTTTAAATTCATTGTTATTCTTGCAATAACAATGAGAAACAACTACTTAAAGGGAAAAGGTTTGTTTGTAATCAAAAAACTTTGCAACTACTGAACCAATTTTAAATTTAGATAGGTACATTATCCAAAAGTAACATTGGCTATTTTTTTACTATATTAATGTGTACTTTTAAATCTACAGCATAGGTCACTTAAAGTAACTAATAATACAAAAAGTGGTGATGCATATAAAAGCAAAATAGTATAATATGGAGGTAGCTACTTTTTAAACTGTAGGTTTTTCTTTGAAGATGTTATTTATTCTTTATATTTTACATATAATTAAATGACTGGCATATTTCTATTATTTATTTGAAATAATTTACCATTGTAAATTTCTCTCAACTGTACAATATTATAGAATTTCATAAATAGTAAATTAAATTACATTTAGAGTGACAATGAAAAAGTCAAAATGAAACAAACCTTGAAGCTATTTAAATTTATTGTAATGAACTTGTGTAATTAATAACTATTTCTAATGTCCTAGTTCTACAAATTTCTAGAGAGCTTTACAACATCCATATCACATTTTTATGGAACTTAATTAATTTCAACAATATACATAAGATCTTTACATTCAACATAATAATTTAACATGGGAATGGCTTAAACTGCTATAAATACATAAATTGTTTCTCATTATTCAAGTACCTAAATATTTTACAATCATACAGAATAATAATTATTATCAGGGCATAATATACTCAATTGTCAGTCCTCAATTGTATTTGTGTTGACCATTGTAGAATTAATGGTGGGGCCATAGTAGATAAGCTCAGGGATTTGACCACCCTGCACTCCTGTTCCATTTGTACTTTCTGATGAGCAATGAAATTGGAATGTTACAGTTCCCATATAAACTTCACTTAGTCCTTCTTGTCCAAAATAACTTAGTTCACTTCCATCCAATATAGCTGAAGCTGTGTAAAAACATTCAGGTTCGATTTGAATTGGATTCTCAAAATATACATGAAATGTGTTACTCGAGCCATCTGAGAAGAATTTAGTATTATTTTCTGCCAAAACTCTCCCTAATCTTTTCAACTCAATTTTAACATTATAGTCTGCTGCTCCGTTTGATGATCCATATAGACCAAAACCAACAACAAATATTCTTTTATCAACACAAAATTGTATTGAGTCACATCTACCTCTGTATCTCCATTGATTACTTCTGTATGCACATGATTGAAATCTATGGCAAATCTGAAAATTGAGAACACATATATTAAAATTTCAAAATTATTTACTGAATATAAACTATGTAAATTGTAAATATTACCTGAGCTTTTAGTCCAGCTCTTGCTTTTACTGGATATGATAATTGTGGCTTGCTTGAAGCAGTGAAATGCAAAAATATATCTATAGTTTCCTTAGGTGTTAAAATGCCAAGTTGTGCTGCACTGTTTGCAAATTCTTCTAATGTCATGGTTGGAAATCTAACCAAATATATGGCACTGCCTAGCATGGCTCTTTTGTTATTTGGTGTAGCATCTATTTCTCTCCGCATACACTCAGCATGTGCCCATGCTAAAGCAGCTTCAAACAAATTTATTTCCTTACAATTGAGTGTCTCTCTAGCCAATACTGATTCTAAAGTAGAGACGTCAATGTCAACAAAACCTTCGGAAGTTAGGGCCATCTCAGCCTACAAGAAGTGCAATTATTTTTAGAATAGGTTTCAAATGAAACTGCAATACAATTTGTTAAATAGTTTATTTACATAATTAAAATTATTAAAAATGTACAAAACTTTTGTGAATTACATAAATATTTACATGCTTCATTCTAATACATGCATAATAATAACACTACACAAAATGTATTGCAGTTATTCTACATAATATGTATTCTATAATCATGTTTTATAATACAGCTTGGGGTAAAATATTTAAATTTCTTATAATTTTATATCAAGTTTTTATTAGGATAGTTGATACAGAAAGTCATTTGACATTTAACTAGCTATATAATAATGGACATTCAGTGCAAATAAAATGCATTAATTTTATAATTTATTAAATGACTAGAGGTACAAATTACACTCTGGAATGTGTTTAGAGAATTTTTTGTAACATTTTCACTTAAACCTAAATCACAACCAAAAAATTGAGAATTATTATTATATGTGTGTTATTAAATTAGTTACAAAAATTATTTAAGTTCTCACTTGATAGTTCTTTAATTAAATCTGGGCTTGAAAAATTTTGACTTGAGGATTCTGATAGATCTATGAGTAAACTACTGTAAGATGAAGAATGTTCTAGGCAGATGGTTGCCAAATTTTCTGTTGATTCACATACCTGTGCATCTATAACTTCCCAGCATCTCTGCATGAGCTCTGGTTCTTCAAACAAACGAGATTGACTTAACAGCAAACAAGCATTTTTTGCTGTGAGACTAGTTTCCAAATAATTCACACAAGCCCTTGCAAGATGTGGAACTATATATTTCTTTGCAACATACAATGTCGAAAGAACTGTATCTGCTTCCAATTGAATTTCATCACAATATAAATACCTGTAAAGAAATAAAAATAATTATAGTTATTTATTATATTAATATATAAAGGATTTGTTTGTTCTAGTTAAAGTCAATTTACTTAAGTAAGGTCAGGAAAGCTGATGGTTCAACATCGGGAACTTCAATTTCTTGCTTACACTCAGCTAAGCCTCCATAAAACATTGCATAAAAGACTGAACTGCCAGTCGCCAAAACATATTTATGTGCAGGTATTACTTGTGTGTGTCCTAAAAATAAAATCCGATTAAACAAATATTTAATTTCATTAAAAATGAATTTTGTTTGCTGATCAAAATTTACCAGGTCCACCAACTATAAATGTGATATCAGCCATTAATTGATTGTTGAACATAGCTGCATTCCTTTCCCTGACAGTAGGTTTCGTAGCTTGCCAGTTAGGATCTAAGGTCAAAGTTCCCGGGGGAGGCGCAGGGGATACTGTAGGTGATGATGTAGAACTCGTCGATCCACATGGCGAAGGTGGGCCACTGTAGCATTGAGAAACTTGTGTTCCCGTCTCACGTTGGGAAATTGTATGTGGGGGCGAAAGCGATAAACCACCGCCATTGTTTATATTCTCAGCTAAAATAAAAATAGTAAAATTGAAAATATAAATAAAAATATAAATTAAGTTAGTATCCTAAGTATATAATTTATTCGTATAATCTTATTCTCTTTACAATATTTTTTGAAATTTCAATTTGTTAATAAGTTAGCCTCGATAATTTACTGCGGTCAATCAATATTTACAAATTCCAAAGCTCACCATTCATCCAGGTGTTTGTTTGAGCGACAGATATGCTGTCTCTATTTTCCGTTAACCTTTTTGTGGGCTTAGAAACGATTCTTGAACATAAATTAGACATTTTGCACGTTTAAACTTTAATCCACAAACAATTTAAAATTGCAAAGAAAAAATCACTTCTTTTCCTTATAATGCGCAGCCATCTTGTATTTGACGAGAGTCGAGACGCGATTGGTGGGGTGGGAGCCGGGGAGACCGAGTGGAGAAGCGAATTGGTAAATGTCATTTGCGTTATAAAGTTGCCAGTTAATTACATATTATCATATTACAAAAACAAATATGTAAATATTTACAACATTACAAATATGTACGTAACATATGTGTTTTTATATTTTATCATAATATCATTATTATTAGTAGTACATGGGCGATCGAGCTTCGTTCGGCTTTTTTTTTGTAATTAAATATTTTAAATATAAAATTCATGATTTTTTGGAAAAGATATAAAAATAGTGTTTTTTATGAACAGACACATAAATAGATAAGCTTGAAAAACAAAACCTTGTATAAATACAAAATTTGATCCAAATCGTTAGAGCCGTTACCCAGATACACGAAATAAATGTTTAATTAAAAACTTGCTCGTTTAATATGAAAGGGGCTAGAATTTTTGGACTAAAGTACAATTTTCTTTCTTTTTAAAAAAATAAAAATTTGAATAAATATAAAAAAAAAAACAAAACTAAAAACTTTGTACGCGACCGAGATTCAAACCTGGACACCTGTGATTGTTGATCTTGCACCTTGGCTGCTTGACCACGATGCTTATGCTCAAGCGTGCAAATTACCGACCATATTTTGCGTGGAATAATGCAAAAGAAAACTGCATGAAAACCCGAAAACACGCGTTTTCTCAAACATAATACTATTTTAGATCGATTTATTGCCCCCGAAACTCCCTGCATACCAAATTTCATATAAATCTTTGGAGCCGTTTCCGAGATTCAGATCATATATATATACAAGAATTGCTCGTTTAAAGATTAAAATTGTAATGTAAAGTGTAAATTATATGATCAACTTTAGTTAACAATTTTATAATTGTAAGCTGATTAAAAATATACATTGATTGTATTTTAAAATGTTTGGACTGTAAGAGAAAATAAATCATTAAAGCAGAGGCTCTTTTAGGTTGTATCTAATTACATATGATATGTCTGATGAAGTCATGTTATATCATTTTTTTGGTTTGGTTTTGTTATTTGGTTATATTTTTTGTGCAAGTTAAGTATATAGTCAATTGTCAAATATGCAAATTCGTCTCGTATCTACCTTGAATCAATGGCCTTGGGCGTTGCACTGTATTGACTCTTCGTCTTTGAGCCTGCTGTGCCGGTTCTTGGCAGTTAGGTTCAGCAAAGCGTCCATCCTCGTCAATGAGGCTTTCGAAAAAATCTACGCTGCTATTCATCGATGAGTGGATGTGAGTCGCATACCAAAACACACTATAACAATAAATATTATACATGTACGTACATACGTTTTAAAGGATAGTATGGAATAGATAGACTGTATATTATAATATTTAGATACATTGCTATGATGAGTTGTTGTGGGTTATATTATAACGTGTTTTCCCGTGGGAATGAGATAATATCCTGCGGTAAAAAGTAGCCTATGTCACACAGGGCTGGAAGCTCTTCAACTATCTCCACACAACAATCACGCCAATCCATCACTCTGTTTCGACGAGCAAGAAGGACAAACAAACACACTTGCACATTCATAGTAGAATTTGTAATGTTGATATTTCGAAAAACGTAGTTTTTTAGATATCAAGGAAAAATATGCGACTTAATGTCTAAAAAACAACGTGGTATAAGTATCTATATTCATTATATAAAATCATTATTCATTATATACAATGTGCCCCAGCGCGAAGTGAACGCCCGGCGTCCCTTGATTATTTGAACAAAACTATCAACGAATACCACTAAAGTACAGCTCTTATCGGTTTGGTTTTTTTTATTAGGTTTTTATATTTTTTTATAGGGCCTGACTTGCTGCACTATTTTTTAAATATTTTTTTGGTCTTTACATTTTTATTTTTTATTCATTCTTTGTTTTTTCTTTACGAGTTGTTATCATAATTAGTTATAAGCATTTTATTATAAAAAATAAAATAATTATACAATAAAACAATACTTATATAGATATTGTTCAATTTTAAAATAACTAGAAAAACAAAACATAACCCAAGTGCAACTATCGACAGACAAATGCTTATATAACTCTGTTGGTACTTTTACGCACATGGCTGTTTTTTGCATAACTGGGTCCAATTTATCGGTTCTAGGTATAAAATCTACTCAAAATTAAATAGGATCTTTTTTAATAAAGTAACTTTCTCTCTATTTTTATTAAAACCATCATTTATGCAAATATACTGATAGCACTAATACTTTTATATAGCCTCGTAGCTTATCATGGAACTAGATGGTTCTGTGTGTTAATGTCCCAAATTCCCAACATATTTATTATTATTCCCTCCACGACCGCGGACACGCCAGCGTGTCAGTTAACAATAGATTTCTTAGAATTCTACCTGGAGGTGTTTAACTAGCAGAACCCGCGGCTTCGCTCGCGCTAAAAATACAAAAAATCTCTAAAAAGGTAATTTTTAAACAACATTCGTCCCCTATAAGATGAATTTCGAAAAATGCTAAAACACTTATTTATTTAATTTCATTGAAGAACATTAATACCAAGTTTCAAGTAATTCTGATCATAAATATTATTTTGGGTTGTATTATAATGTGTTTTCCCGTGGGAATGAGATAATCTCCCGCGGTCAAAAGTAGCCTATGTTACTATCCGGCCCTCCAACTATCTCCACACAAAAAATCACGCCAATCCGTCGCTCCGTTTCGACGTGAAAGACTACAAACAAGACAAGACGTAAGACAAACAAACAAACACACTTTCATTTTTATAATATTAGAGTATGGACAGTATGGATATGGATGTTAGGATTTTTGTTTACCTCGAATTGTAAGTTTCTGATAAGTAAGGAAATCGAAAGAGAAATCAAAAGAAGGACCAATTCAGCTAAAACTCTATGATTCGTAAATGTAGACAATTCAATTCAGTAGACGGCAGTATGAGGAAGTCGGTTGAAAAATACAAACGCATTAGAGATGGTGCAGATGTAAAGAGGGACGGAGAAGAGACGTTAAGACTAAAAATAAATCTATATAAGATAGTCAATATAACAAGTATTTTTGATTTATATCATATTAATCCTATCCGGTATCCCAATTAAATTTATTAGTTACGTTTTTGTTTTAAGGCAGTTTGCTACTCGTATGTACTTTTACCGATAAATATTATTATATGGGAAAGTATTTTTTATTGGTTTGTCGTTTCACGCATCATCAGCTATTAAGCATTAAAAAAAGCTTGTGGGTCAGAGAGTGAAAACTAGTTTATGCAATTTTTATCTCAGTACATATTTAATGTACTGAGATAGGGTAAGGTTGTTGTTAGATACTCGTAATAATATGCAGTTTATTCCGCATAATACGCTCAGGCGCATCTCATCAAATGTAAAAAGTTATAAAGTTTATTTTTTGCTATAATAGCGTTACATAATAAACTCGTATTTAGAAAGCTAAACATTAATTTCTTAGAAGTAAAGAATGTTCTATCTAAAGAGTCTGATATTTTCTATTTTAATATAATAAAATCGTATGGTATCATTAAAAATCAAGTAGGCAAAGATACGATTATTTAACTTATTATTTATAAGATTCTACACATGCCTATAAGCCTCTTGTGATGATAGCTCAATGTCATAGTTTATAAATATAATAAAAAATCAACAATTCAAGAAAACAAACCGGTAAATAAATAACAATAATTCTGCTTTTGTAAAAATCCACCGTAAGAATATTTTGCCCACCGCAAATGGTAATAATCTTCTTCGGGGTGCTTTTCCCTTCATTTCATTTTTTAAATTCTTGAAACATATTTATCACAAACAAGTCACAACACAATAACAAGGAGACTAGATGAAAATACTGACTAGTGAGTAATGTTGATGGCGCTATAGTACAATGCTCACGCGCCTACGTTCTCGACTGACTGTGCTCTAGAGTGCTCGCGTGCGACTGTGACTGTGTAAGAACGGCGCTTGCGCAAGGTCGGTTAGGGCGCCTGTCTCCGGCTGAACCAAGTGGATCGAGAAAGTATGTGATGTCATTTTCTTATCGCCATTCCATAATACTTTATAACATTTGTAATATCTTTTACCTTTGCTCAACTCAATGAAAATATTAATCAAGATTTCGTTTAGGGTAGGCAATGTATATGCTATCTTATTATTACAGAATTATATGAGAGCACTTTTATAAAGAGGTTTAAAGTTAAGTTAATAAAAGTTGAAACTATAAACATATTTTTAATTTTTCAATGAAAGTTTTTTTTTGCAATTTTAATAATGATCGTTATTTTTCAATCTAAAAAACAAATGCGATTATTTTTATGACTTGTTTTAAAAAATATTTATATTATGTAAGTATATAAACGTGTAGCACAGACTTATTATAGTTAATGCTAGATTAGGTATCCTGTCTTGGTGGAATTTAACATACAATATTGCAATATGCAAATATGTATTAAATTTGGTCTTAGTGGTCATTGGCCACTAGTTACGTATGTATGTATATTATAATCATCGCTGGATTTACACTAGGCGCACTCGTGGGAAAAAAAATGTCTTCGCGTTATCGAAAATGCTTTTTTATGTTCCAAAAAATGAATACACAATAAAAAATAAAAAATCTAGTACATTTTTCCAAAAATTGAAATCATTTACATATAAATGTTTTTTTTTTGCATTTTTCAGATATTTATAAAAATTAAAAAAAAATAACTTTATCGAAACTTTATCTATTTTATGCAAAATTTCGATAATTGGGCGGCATTTTTTACTATGCCCAGGGGCGGCGGTAAGGTTCGAGTCCGGCACTGATTTTAATGAACACGTTATTTGTTTAGAATTTGCAAATCAATGACAGCGAACATTAACATTAACAGCAAACATTAACATTTGTTATAAAATTTAAATTGGATTAAAGTAAAAAGCAACAGTGTTATTCGTGTAGTAGAATAGGTAATAAATCTACGTAGATAGGTATATATTTTGTATATACCTATATAGACAATACATAATACGTCACGAATAAAACAATATTAATTATTATTTATAAAGTCAACGCATCGTATTCACATCAAAGTTAGTTCTTTATCGCTGTCTGGCATTACGCTTAGTCCGTAGTTTTTATTTTTTTATCTGAAGTGTACCTAAGTAATAGTAGCGAATGTGGAAAAAGAAAGCAAGTTTAATATATATATCCATTAGAGCAATTAAGTCGGTTTGACGGAAATTATTTTAACTACAATGAAATGGTTACACCGATTTTACTGTAACTTTCACTAGCGAATAAAAATTATGAGCAGAATTGCCTTCAGCTACCTATTCAATCAAATAATAGTAAAGTGCTCTTGCAAAGTAGATGCAGGATAAAAGGATACGATTGAAAAACTTTCAACTAACGGGTAGAGAATTTGGGCGAAAATGACGTATGTATAAATGCTAGTTAAGAATAATATAATTATATTAATTGTTAATGGATAAATTAATGTGCGCTACAGACAAAACAAAATTAACATTTTCCATGATAGAATGACCATCGATGTCATAGATATTTTTAACGAAATTACTTATGATTGTCAACGTTACATCGATTGTCTGAATTGATCATACAATGAGAGTGACGGTCGAACGGACGCACTCTTAACAGCTGTTTTGTATGCGTGGTGCGTAGTCGTTGGTTACGAGGAATAGTTGTGCATGCTCGTGACGGCACGAGACCAGTATTGATTGTTTATATTCTTCAAATTGCCTCAGTATTGTATCAGCATGCATCTCTTCCTATTTCATTAAAATCTCAACGACGCCTCTATATACTTTTGAAGTTATACTTCTTTTGGCAGGTTTGGAAAAGATTATGAGAGTAAAATTTTTACGATGCGACAGATAGCTAAAAATCGATATGATGAAATTAGCTGCATTTCTTTTACAAACAAAGTGTTGTGACATTCGGGATGAAATCTTTAGCTATTTTTGTTTTGTAACGCTAAGGAAGTATAACTTTTTAGGTGCGTTTACACGTTTTTAGGGTTCCGTACCTCAAAAGGTAAAAGAGGAACCCTTATAAGATCACTCTCTAGTCCGTCTATCCGTCCGTCTGTCCTTCCGTGTTTCACCTCCAATTTTCTCAGGAACGGGTGGACCTAGCAAGTTGAAATTTATACCAGATACTGAGGTCCCTATTAGGTGTATAAAAATCAAGGTTCTGAGTCAACATGATAAAAAGATATGGGAAAATTTAAATTTTCGCGAAAACTTGTAAGTACCTATCAAAATTTACCTTAATTTTCAATTTTTTTTTATTTTTCAAAATTTTCTCTTTACTTGTGATGTAAGACCTTGCTTTTAACCAAAATTAACAATTCTAGGTCAATCGGAAGTACCCTATAAGTTTTGGGTCGAAAACCTATATTATTGTAGTTTCTGTTGACCTAGAATCACAAGCAGCACACAGCAACAGCACAAATAAAGGCAAAACTCCAAAAAATTTAAACTTGAAAATTAAAGTTAAACAAATTTCCTACAAATTTGTACGGAACCCTCGGGGTGCGAGTCCGACTCACATTTGTCCGGTTTTTTTTTATTTATAAATACGGTCTTCAAGATGATCTGAACATCTGTAGCAAACATCTGCAAGCCTTGCGGTGTTGCAGATGTCCATGGGCGGCGGTGATCACTTTCCATCAAGTGAGCCTTCTGCCCGTTTGCCCCCCTAGTCCCATAAAAAAAAAATAAGCATAGTACCTATACCTACTTATGGTTAGTGGCGTCGCTATGCCAATGCAACCAATGCGGTCGCATAGGGCCCCTTATTCAAGAGGAACAACATTTTTCGATGACGGCCTTCATAGACGTTTAAAAAAAACGCAAGAAAGAAGTGTGTAGTTGTAATTGCCGCATATTGTTTTTTACGAGGACCGCGAGGAATGTGATTGTACCTATGTACATATCTATACATATAAAAAAATTCTAAGTCGAATCTATACATTAAATATTTTTTGGAAAATCTAATTGAAATAGACATTATTATCGATACAGAGCCCGAATATATAGTTTTTATAATTTTTGTCTGTCTTTCTGTCTGTTGCCGCATCATGAGAAAACCACGGGACAGATTTTGATGAAATTTGGTATGATGATAGCTGGTTATCCGGGTCAACATATAGGATACTTTTTACCGCGGGAAAATATCTCATTTCTGAGAAAAAATACAAAAATTGCATTGTAAGAGTATACTAATATGTAAAACCTAAGAATTTGGTTTTTGGTCATCTGAACGCGGCCGGAGCCGCGGGCAATGCTAGTGTTCTATAAAACGGGAATGGCCCTCTAAGCTCAGGTTTATTAATAAATTTTACTCTACCCGTTCTTAGGTGAGCGCGGTTTGAAAAAGTGAGAAGTTCGGAAACTGTCTCTGTCGTATTTAATAAGAGTGCAGCAGCCGCCGGGTTCACGCTAGTTTTAAGGGGGGCACTTCATTTTTTTTGCATTGGGGCCAAAAAGGCTAGTTACGCCATTGCTTATGGTGTACAAATTACAATTTTTACAGATAAATTACTATTTATACTATCTATACTATGATATGACATATACTATTCTATATAGTATATATAGTACTACACAGTAGTACTATATATTACTATATATACCTATAAATTACTATATATACTACAGATAATCATATACTATTCTAGATAAAAGGATTTACCTGGGCGAACGAGCTTCGCTTGGCGTAGGCGCTCGTTCAGTAGGTTATCATCCATTCGCGACAATACAAGTACCATAAAAATTTACGAGATGACGCTGTAGGACATTGTCAGCATGAGAGACTGAGAAAATAGAAACAGGCTTCTAATAAAATTATTTAAATATTTATTTTTTTGATAAATGCCTTTTTTTTCAAAAAGACACCTTGCAATATAGATAAACTTAAAAAGCAAAAACTTATTTCAATACAAAATATGGTCCAAATCGTTAGAGCCGTTTCCAAGATACACAAAATAAATATATGTATTTACATGAATTGATTATTTAAGATTATAAGATATAGGCAATAATCATATAAATAGAAATTCAGAAAATAAACAATAAGTACATATTCAACGAATTCGTTTGACTTTGTTTAACATACTAAAGACCTTAAATCCCTGCTCTTCAGCCTTGAATGTTGGTTAAATAATCGCAGTGAGGTATTGCACACATTATGATTATTTATAATTGATTTGTAATAATTCGTGCAGTGTTTCAACCTTGTAATTATTACAAAATACATATCTCTCAGATAGGGCTGCAGTTATT
Organism: Brenthis ino; assembly: GCA_921882275.1. Lineage (NCBI taxonomy): Eukaryota > Metazoa > Arthropoda > Insecta > Lepidoptera > Nymphalidae > Brenthis > Brenthis ino. The sequence goes on along the minus strand of OV170227.1, from coordinate 13,644,662 downwards.
TCATTCAGGTCATTTATAAAAAAAATATGATGTAACATATTTTGTAATCAGATATGTAAGATAAATTTATAAATTTATTTATATGTATAAAGTATTTTCTATTTATAAAATAATATATATATATATATATATATATATATATATATATATATATATATATATATATCGTTAAAGTTTTATGCTGATTGCATATGGACCATAAGCATTCACGCATAAAGGGATACAGACGATATTTTGTCGGTCGATAGTTTAGTCAGATTGGCTTCCTAGAGCATATTTTCTTTATTGAATAAATATTTAAAAAAATGCATTCTGAATTACTAAACTTCCCCAGAAAAAGTTGATCCACTAAAAAATTGGCAAGGGTGCGCAAGTGAAAGAGCGTGACCGGTCGACAGTTCGTCGACAGAACCTATAAAACATTAACAGCCAGACAATTTTGGCTGATATCCATTATCGAATCGTTTTATTGTGCGCACTTGCATACATCTTCATCTTATTAAGAACTCGACCAAGCTGTAGGCCGATAGGATTCCTGTGCATGGTCCTAATTGTCACAAAATATTTTTTTTAAATAGGTACTTATATACTTTATTGTACACCACAGAATTATAAAAGACAACATATCAAAAGAACCAAATGTAAGAAACCGCTCTTATCAGTTATCGGTAATTAGTGATTTCTTCCCGAGTTATCTGTCTTTGGCTTAGGAAATAGGTATAGAAGATTCATGAACGAATTAACCACTGGACCAGATATATAAGCGGACGTACCTTTACCGGTCTTATTAGTAACCAGGGAATTTTAGCCTTAGTCGTTTGTTTTTTGTGTCACTCTCAAGCACTTACTTGTCAGCAAAACATCTCCCAAAAATGACTAAATGTTCTGTTAAATGGTGTAAAAACTATAACGGCGGAAGCAGCAATATTTCTTTTCACTTGTAAATACATTATTTTATTACATTTATTGTTATTTATCACAAAATTTAATTAAATGTAAAATAAAATGTCATATTATCCAACCATGTTAAATATAGTCGATATTTCTATGTATTGTTGACATCTGACAACCATCATAAAATGGCTGGATTATACCATTCAGAACAAATGACAAAACTGTCGAGTGAGTCCATTTGACAACGACTAGTGCTTGACAATGTCGAAAAATATATCGATATTTGACGAAATAACTGAACGAATTGTGTTATTTGTACAGTACAATAACATAAAATATTTTATCACAGTATCCTACAATCTGATGACAATAAATTTATAAAAATATTTTCTAAATCAAATAAAAATATAAATGCAAAAATTATAATTAGTATGTGTACTTAATTTTTTAATTTATTTTATACCACATTTATATACTTTGGAATATTATTCCATTGTAATAATAATAAAGATCATTTTATTTCAACACATAAATTACACAAAATCAAACAATAATGTTTTAGCACTAAACTTCTGAGTTGGCGATTTGTAATAAAACACTTTACCCCTTGCACTAATTATTTTACTTTCACGATCCAACACTCACTTTTTCACAATTTACAATCACTTTTTCTTTTTCCTAATTTTACAAATGTTTATTAAGAACTGAGCAATATTAGGACAGTGTCACATTTTTATAACTACCCGAGACAATCAATTGCCAATTAAAATAGTTCAATAACAGAATCAACAAAATCACTTTATTTAATTAAATTAGCTTAATATTTTTTTAATCTTTACAAAACAATATTTATTATTTATTAATGGAATATACACCCGATATTCATTTGTTCATTAACATTATTATAGGCCAACAGAATGTTGCCATCATTGCCATCGTATTTATATAAATCAAATTAAAAAATAATTATTTAGTCTAATTCGTCCATGAGAAGATTATACTTAATAAAGTGCGGGAGGTGCTTACATAATATACAATACTAGTTTTATACAAACTTTCTTCTCCTATTTTATGTTGATTGTATTATAACGGGATTTCCCGTGGGAATTAAATCGTCCCCCGCGGTAAAAAGAAGTCTAGTCACTCTCCAGCCCTCCAACTACTTCCACACAAAAAATCATGTCAAACCATCACTCCGTTTTGACGTGAAGGAAGGACAACCAAACAAACAAACACACTTTCACATTTATAATATTAGTATGGATATAACTCATTATATTTTTAAATAGGTAAATCTCGCGACAAGCTTTTATGTCATACTAGCGAGTCATCCTCTCCTTCCTTCACTCGGGTTCGTCCCTAGCTTGATTGCCCGTACAAACTTTCATCCCCCCTTAAGAGATGATTTCCGGTATAAAAAGTATACCATGTCCTTCCCAGGGTCTCAAAGTATCTTCTTACCAAATTTCATATAAATCAGTTTAGTAGATCCAGAGATTACCCCCTACGTCACAAACTCACAAAATTACAAACACACAAACTTTACCTCTTTATAATATTAGTATAGATAAATTATGTAATGCTATAAAGAGATGGGTTTGATTTAATTTAAAGTTTATTTTCTATTTTAGAGCATTTAAATGAAACCTTGTTTTAAAAATGTTTTTACAATTATTTCTTGTTTTTATTTTTTAGTTATGGGTATTTTTCTCAGTAAAACCCTTTCATTTGATATCCATATCATGGAATGCATAAAAAACATAGTTCGACTAGTCTTTGGATGTCCGCCATATTTTGACAGATTTTTATGAAACTTGGTGTGATAATTGATGTGATCTGATGATGAGCTGGTTATTCGGGTCGACATATAGGATACTTTTTACTGCGGAAAATATCTCATCTCTGAGAAATCTATAGTAAACGTTAAAATATACCGACGAAGCCGAGCGGAGCGAGGGTGAGTCGCTAGTGTAAAATAAAACGATAAGTTTAACAAAATAAGTAAATTGGGTTTTTATAATATTTAAGGTACTATTTATATATTATTTACTATATAGTTAACGGCGAAGTCAACAAATGAGTGAACGCAGGCAAAATACGGTACAGTGCAGTGGAAACGCGAATCCCAGCGAGCTTCACAGATATTTTGGTCGGGTTATACCTATTTATGGTAATGAGTTTTCAATAGTGGCGTTGAATATGTGCCCTTTGCTGACATCTATAATTCGGCCACCGGGGTCGTTTGTCTTTGCATAAGCTTGTGTGTTACCTAGAGATATTGTTGCAACCGAATTCATATATAGCCGGTAATATAAAAATCATGTATTAAATGAAACAATAAAATATCAGTTCCAGTGTCAGTGATTTAGTCCAGATAGCTAATTTCAGACATGTTTCTTATAAGTATACTAGCATTGCGGCTCCGCCCGCGTTCAAATGACCAAAAACAGAATTCTTAGGTTTTACATATTAGTATACTCTTACATTGCAGTTTTTGTATTTTTTCTCAGAAATTAGACATTTTCCAGCGGTAAAAAGTATCCTTTATGTTGACCCGGATAACTAGCTATCATCATACCAAATTTCATCAAAATCTAGTGGCTTTGATGATGTTTGTGGCGTGATGCGGTAACAGGCAGACAGACAACAATTCTAAAAACTATAGATTCGGCCTCTGTATTGATAATAATAATGTTTATTCAATAAGATTTTCCAAAAAATATTTAATGTACAGATTCGGCTTAGTTACAATTTTATTACGAGTATACGTATAGATAACAAGTCTCTAGTTAATACCTAAATTGTAAAGATATATTATACCTAATAGTAATATGAAATGAATAATGTATCAACAACAAATCTTTAACTTAAATATATTAATACATAATCGCTAAAAATATTTCTAAATTTCGGGCAATATGTATAAGCAATTTCATATTATTTTATTTATGCTAAAAATATTTTATTAAATTAAAATTCAAAATATAACTTACAATGTTTTGAAAATGGCCAGTGCCATTAAAATCTGCATATTGATGACAATGACTGGTTGGACATCTCAATGGAATTCACTAGTTAAGCCATGGTTAAACTAGATAACTCGAGTGTCGAAATAAACGATAGGTTCCTATATAGATTTAGATTAAAACTACAATCGTAACAGAAATTAAACTATGTATGTAATAGCGTCTAGTCTCGAGTCGATTAGAAGACTAACAATGTACGGCTCCTACCTGTAAAATCAGTGTTATAATTATATCCAGTCTTCGACGGTTTGAGTCCCTGACACAAAGTTTGAAATGTTCGAACTCTTGGGAAATAGGACTTCTTTGTCTTTATTGTAATTAATAAAAACGAATGCTGTCTATGCGTGGTATAGATACATCTTTCACAATAATTAATCAAACAAATAGTCATGACTCATGTCCAACTGGATTATTAATATTAACGTACCTAGTTATTTTTTACATATTATAATAAATAGAAAAGATTTTTTTAATAATTTGGCATTAAATAATTCGTATTATGCTTTAGCTTTTCTATTCAAACGTGAAATAGTTTAAACTGAAAAATTAAACCTTTATTTATTTATTTATTATTTTAATAATAAAACTGTAGGTACTTACTGTACAAACTGATACTGCGGTATTTTTCGTCAAAATGAACGGAGCACACTCTGCTAGTTTTCACAGGCATCCAGTCATACTCTTGTTTTTCTAGCTTAACTGTAGTTATCCACTTCTTTTTCCGATTGGATCGGCAAGGGAACTAAAAGAAAACAAAATATGCAAAATACATTACTATTATAAAAATATCTAAATTTTATCGATTTACACTTCAATATTTCATTCAATATTGATTGACTTCATTTTGCATAGTATTAGCACGGTAATGTATACATTACCGTGGTATTAGCCATCTCGGTTTGAAAACTTATTTGTCATTTGAACATCTTCATATATCTATACTAATATTATAAACTAGACACTAATAGAGATCTATAAGTTCCCACGGGAACCGTTCATTTTTCTGGGATGAAAAGTAACCTGTGTTTGACCGGCCATATAAGGTATCAGAATGTTAAATTTTACTAAATTAGGTGCATAAATTGTTGTGTACTAAGCTGTATAAGATACTATACTTTGTTAACTAGTCCACGGGAACTCTTTAATTTTCTGGGATGAAAATTATCTAAGATATTGACCGGGGATATAAGATACCACTATGCAAAATTTCAGAGAAACAAAATTTGAAAAAAAAACTGGATTTCTTCTATTTGTCTTCTGACATCCCCCTGACTCGGTTTTTAGCATTTTTTTGCTATGTACAGATATTCGACCTCTACTGTTTTATTATAGTATAGATATAGATGTGAAAGTGTGTTTGTTTGTTTGTCCTTCTTTCACGTGGAATTGAAACGATGGATTGCCGTGATTTTTTGTGTGAAGATAGAGTTGGAGGGCTGGAGAGTGACATAGGCTACTTTTTACCGCGGGAGATTATCTCATTCCCATGGGAAAACACGTTATAATAATACAACCCAAAAAAAATATTCAGATCAGAATTACTTGAAACTTGGTATTAATGCTCTTCAGTACCGTTAAATAAATATGTGTTTTAGCATTTTTCGAAATTCAACCCATAAGGGGGTAAAATAGGGAATGAAAGTTTGTATAAAACCACCTTTTTACAGTTTTAGCGCCAACGAAGCCGCGAGTTTTGCTAGTATAATTATAATTTTGCTACTACTCACTAGTTAAAAGTGATTTCTGGACATTTTAATCTTGTATGACTCCTGCACCATTTCACAAAACGTTTTGGCATGATGATTCACAGCTGTAGTTCACAATAATAAAAATTTAAACGTCGCGAAAATTTGACATGTGCTCGCTTGCAATAATAATATCTAAAAATATAATAAAATAAATTATACCAATAAATGTTTCTGCGTCGGTTTGTATAGGTAATTTAATTATAATAGTAAATATAAAAAATCTTGCCTTTCCAATGTAACAGTAAATAATATAATCCTCATAAAAATTTAGGTACGTTTACCGTTTCTCAAATACCATGGGTCAAGACCTGGTGTCGAAAGTAAAACGCATCTCGTTTTGCGGTCACGACTCCTTTGTTTCAAAAAACATTGCACAATCATAAAACTAGTTCCGAACTAATAACGTGACTACGTCACATTATATAGTACTTGTGCATAGTATATCATCATCAATCATCCGACGTCGGTGAATAAGTAACCATGCAGTTGTTTGCTACATGGTTGCTAACTAAAAACTGTATGAAAATATATACTAGTATGTCGTTTAAACCTGGACGAAACAACTCCGAGTTGCTACATAATAGGTATTTGCATATTCACCTGACATCAAATTTTGGACTTGACAATTAACATTAATGTAGTGCAAATTTTATGCGTTTGAGTCCGTTAATTCAGTTCCCTACTTATGACCTGCATGATTTTAAGCGTGATATATTATATTCATTAGTTTGGCATCGGATCTTTTTTTTCACGCTTACTTTAGCTACAGGCCAAAGATAAAAATGCAAACTGAATTTATATATGAAATAAAACTATCTTTGCGGTTTTTTTGCGGATTTACATAGTCTTGCTATAAATATTGTTACAAAGAAAAAAAAATTCTATTGCACGTATCATTTATTACTTATACAGTGTGTTAGTTTAATACTCGTAAAACCATTAAAAATATATGCTTAGCTTATTCGAAGTAGTCTCCATTGGCTGCAATACAGTCCTTTAAACGTTGAGCTTGAGGCCAATTATGAATAGAAGCACGCACTCTTTCCATGGGAAAATTTTTCACTGCCAATCGTATGGATTGTTTTAGGGACTCCAAATTATCATGGCATTTAGAGCAAGCCATACTCTCTAAAACTGACCATAAATTATAATCCAGCGGATTAATATCGGGACTAGATGACCGCTAGTCTTCTGCCTCTGATGAAGTCCGGAACGTGGGTTTCTAACCAAGATTGCGTGGATCGAGCTTTATGACCCGGCGCAGAGTCTTGCTGAAAGAACTATTCTTGGTTATTGAACATGGTGTTGTTAAGGGGCTTAACTACCTTCTTAAGAATGATGTCTTGATATACTTGTGTGGATGTTTTGATACCTTTTTCACAATAATATGGCTCTTCTTCATAGCTAACACCCCACCAAACCATCACTGAAGTCCGATTATGCCCACACGTTGTACTCTGTTGACTAATTCGGAAACTTCCTTAGATCTTTGAGCATAAATACGATCATTTTGTTTGTTAAAATGTTGCCCAATTGTAAAAAAAATTCTCATCCGTAAACAATTACCGTACGTAGTTGTTTTGATTTTACCACTCTATTCTTTTTTAAATTATCAGTTAAGAAAGGACCAGTACGTCTCTTATAGGCTGTAAGTTCTAAGTCATCTTTTAAAATACGCGGCATGGTTCTAGGTGCTATCGTCATCTCCCGAGATAAAATCTTTTACTTTCGAACAGGATTTCTTCGAATTCTTTCCCTTACTGCTTTGATCGCCTTTTTTGTACGAAGACGGCCAGATCTTTTTCTGTCACAAACTGAGAAGGTTTCATAGTACCTATCAATAGCCCGGTACAACATTTGACTAATACCAAGCGTATGGAGAGTTTTAAAAATTTTATTTGTCTCCATACCTACTTTGTGTAATGCAATCACACCGATTCGGTTCTCTTTATCACCTCACTCCATTTTAATATCACGAAATAGTTTACAATGTATTGGCGCGAAAATAAGAAAACACAATAAACAATCATATAAAAATAACAGATTCCAAATTCAAATGTAATATTTTGTTTATTTTTAATTGTAACAGTATTTATGGCCAGACTAGTAGTTTCATTTTTGGGTTTCGGACCATCTATAATAACTAAATAATATCTTTTGAGACTTTAGTCTCTCCCGTGACCATGATTTCTGTAAAATGAAGCATTCATAACATCAGGAACGAAAAATCAAAATAAATCTGTGAAAAATTTAAACGATTTATACCATTTTAGATTTCTAAATAAATAAGAAATCAATAAGTGTACCGTTACTTCGTCATTTATTTCACAAATTTTGACAGTGTGTGGACTCGTTGTATTATGACGATATGACTTTGTGTCGCGGGTTCGGCTCCGGTATGAGCAATATAATAAAATAACATGTCTTGTGAAACAGAGCGACTACGTTACTACCGTTGACTTATCAAAATAGAATAGAAATGAAAATAGAATTTAATTTCAATATTATTAGATTTTAATATGCCAAAAAAATATTACTGAACAGCATTTTTCATTTATAGGTAATAAAACAAACAGAGCGTGCGTAAGTAGTTAGCGAAAGTAAAACGAAAGAAGAAATAACTTAAAGCAATACTAATTGCTACTGTATTTAGACAAAATTAAAAACTAATTATGCCATATTGCAAAGTATAGAAATGTAAAAATAAGTAGCAAATGATGGCCACCTTCGCTTCACTCGACGGCCCGTTTGTATGAAGAACCTCTATCCTCTGACCGAAACTAAAAATTTGTAACAGTGAGAATCGATGGTTCAACCATTTCCCCCAATCACATGTTTACCCCTGTCCCTCTCCATGTTATTCGCTCAGATGATAATATGTTAGTGATGCTGATTGATGCATGGCAAACGAAATACTATGTACATATACTATAATAAGTAAAATGGATTATCAATTTATAGTAAACTAGCATTTCCCGCGGCTCCGCCCGCGTTCAGATGACCAAAAACCAAATAAAATAGCGCTATTGTTTTTTTATTAGTTTTTGTCTTATTTAGTAAGTTACCTTGCTAATATATATATATATAGTAGTTTTTCTGTGATGCGGTAACAGACAGACAGACAAAAATTCTAAAAACTATAGATTTGGCCTCTGCATCGATAATAATGACTATTTCAATAAGATTTTCCAAAAAATATTTAATGTACAGATTGATTTTAATTCAAGTTATTAATTTTATATGAACTATTTTGAGTTCATATAACATGTATTTATCAGCAAACATTCACCACCTTGACCTGGAGTCTTGAGAAATTGTTTTATTTAAAATGTTTAATCTGACTTTTAATTTATCTGCATTTATTTCACCATATACATATCTATCTATTTCAACACTGATATACTGATACTGACTATAATGTATAATATTTTTTTTTGTAAATCTTAACTTTTTTGTCGAATATTTTGTTTTCTGTATTATTGATATTGAAAATTCTATAATTTTTTTGTATTATTAGAATTGATACAATTAATTTAGCAAATACAATTGTAGCCTGATGCTAGAGAGGTGGGCGTTGATAACTGCGACTCAGTTGTATAACTAATGCAGTTATTAACATAGAAACTGTTTATGATATTATATGCGAAAATGATGTTCTAAATAAATAAATAAATTGACTGACACATGCAGATAGATATTTATCATTTTTCATATCGTTTAAATGCTTATGTATAATAGGGTGGAGCGAAAAAAAATGTTTTTTTTCTGTAGCTTATAAAAAAGCAAAATTTTTGAAATAAAAAAAAAATTTTTACTCAATATCTTGAGGTGACCCACTGACTTGAAGTTCAATTCCAGGGGGCTTAGCCATGATGACTATCTACAATCGTTAACGATTTAGAAAACTAATGAAATGTATGGGCATTACGTATTTTGAACGATATGTCACGTGGTCAAAACGATCGAATTGAAAATTCGTAGCCAAGTTTACAAGGTACATAGTTCGTTCTAAAAATAGAAACGAACTGAGCGATTCTACAATGTGGATCACAAGATCTCATACAAAATGGTAGCCAAGTTGCACGTTTGACAAGCGCTTGAGAATTCAAATCTAAGTTCTTTAACGCTATCTAAACGAACGGCGAGACCCTTGAGTTAACGCTAAAAAAGTGGCGTCTATAACTTTAAAGTTTAGAATCAGCTCACAGCTGCTATAAGACAGAAGTGTTTTGTTAATTCGCGTTGATTTTAGACTATTTATATTTTCTTTTTAGCATTTAAAATGTATAAAATGTATACCTTAAATATGTTGCGGTCCGGTCATAACGAAGAAGTGTGGTTAAAACGCCGGCAAAGAGATTTATATCGTCAGTATATCGAAACAATACATGAAATGTCGGGCACTTTGTTTATACAACGATTTCGGTTAAGCAAAGTGACTTTCGAAGCCCTCGTTCAAGACCTACGACGGAAAACTTCTTTAAAAGGATCCAATGAGATTCCACTAGAAGTTAAGGTAAGATATGCCAAATATGTAATTCTGCTGTTTTAAGTACAAGAATAAATGTGCCTAGCCTACCATTTATTTTGTTTCATTACATGAGTTCATGAACACACGCACGCATGGTGTAACTTGCATAAGACTTTTGTTAAATGTACAAAAAATGTGATATTTTAATTCAATGTTAAACAATACATATATACCAGCAAATAGTCCATTTAGTTATCGAAGCCTACACAACCCTAACAATCACTATTATTTATTTCTTTTTGGCTGTCTTTTATAGGTGTTGTGCGCAGTTAGTTTCCTGGCTACAGGGTCCTATCAACGAATTGTTGGTATTACTCACAATCTTCCTCAACGCACAACTAGTCGCTGCATCCGACAAGTAGTCGATGCTTTGAACCACCCCGCTATTATGGCAAAATGGATTGTGTTTCCGAAAACAAGGCAAGACAGAGGACATGTAAAACAAGAGTATGTATCATATTATATATTTACAATTTTACTCTTAGGTACATGTAATGCATTTAATAATATAACTTATTGTTTTAGGTTTCAGAGTAGATTTGGTCTGCCTGGTGTAATCGGGTGCATAGATTGCACCCATGTGGCTTTAGTTAAGCCCAATGATGAAGAACATGTTTTTTATAACAGAAAAGGGTATCATTCATTAAATGTTCAAATGGTAATTGTATTTATTTATGACTTGTTTCAGGTAAAATAATATAAAAACATTTCTGAATATTAGTTTCACTTTACAGATTTGTGACAGTCATCTTCGCATCACAAATGTGAATGCAAAGTTTGGTGGAGCTACACACGATTCACATATATGGTCATCTAGTAAAGCTGAATCATACATGCGTGAACTTCATCAAAATAATGAACAAGTATGGTTATTAGGTAAGTGTTTACAAAAATAACATGAAAGATGTAATTGATATGTTAGTAGTAGTAGTAGTAAGTAGTAGTAGAAGAATTTGTTTGTTTTGTTTACAAAAACAATTTTTTCAGGTGATTCTGGATATCCACAACGCCCTTGGCTTATGACTCCCATCCTCAATGCAGTTCCAGGTTCAAGAGAAGAACTATATACCCAAAAACATGTGCAAGCGCGTAATTGCATTGAACGCTGTTTTGGATTACTCAAAGCACGGTGGAGATGTTTGCTTCGAGATAGGACACTTCACTATCATCCTTATGTAGCTAGCAAAATAATAGCGGCATGTTGTGTCCTGCACAACATTGCATTGAAAGCCCGTTTACCATTACCACAACCACTTCCAGTTGCACATGAGGATGAAAGTGATATACCCATGCGAGCTCCCATCTCTACCACTATAGATAGCCAAAATGAGCTAATCCAAGGTAGGGCCATGTTGAATTGCTTATTAAATAGGTTACATTAGGAGTATTATACAGTTTTAACTAGTTAAATAACTCATTGTATATCACAAAGACCTGAATCTAGAATTAAGACCTTTCTATGTTATTTTGTGCACCTGTGATAACAAAAATGATTTGATTTGATAGGTTTTAGGCTAGTTGTACATATTAATTAGTAATAGTAAGAAATATTCGATTTTTCACATTCGCGAATGCGAATTTTTATCTTCAATATTCACGAATGCGAATGTTGTTGAAATTAAATAAAAATAGGCTGCATGGAAAAAGAGCTTGAAATCTTTTATTTTTAAACTTTAGATTCCTTTACATCAATTTAATTACTAAGAATTTAAAGTTACAGCAAGTTTATTTATAATTAATATTAATTATTATTCTATTGGTCAACATTGTTATTAACATATAATTGTGTAGTTTATATTTCATTATCATTAATTTATAGTTATTATATAATACGTTTTAACGTTTAGTACAGATTTCTCAAAAATGAGATATTTTCCCGCAGTAAAAAGTATCCTTTATGTTGACGCAGCTACTATTATGCAAAATTTCATCAAAATCTGTCCAGTGATTTTCTCGTGATGCATTCTCAAACAGACAGACAAAAATTCTAAAAACTACAAAATCCGCCTCTGTGTCGGTAATAACATATTATTTATTAAATATATAGAAGAAAATATATAGTGAAAAAATATATCGTTGGAACCGAAGGTTAAATAAAAATTATGGATATTAGAACTTTACTTTTGTTTATATAACCGTTAAAATATTGTTTTGTTTTCTGTTAAAAGAAATTATAACTTTATTTACAAACGGTTCAGTTAAGTATTCACTATTATTATTTTTTAGCTTATAATTCATTAGCCTTAATTCTTAGAAAAATATATATAATGGAATGGAAAAATATACATAAAAGCCAAAGGTTATATAACATATTGGATATTATAAGTTTAAGTTTGTTTCAAATATATTTTTGTTTTCTGTAAATGAAAAGTTTACAATCTGCTAAATAAGTACAAACCTTCTATAATTGTAACAAGAGTTATAAGTCCTAGATATTGTTATTAATTTGATTAGTCTTCCCAAGTTTTTTTTTTAACATGTTGGGACATTAACACACAGCACCATCTAGTTCCATCGTAAGCTACGAGGCTTGTGTTATGTATACCAGATAGTTGATACACTACACATATATAAACTTTAAAAACATACATATTTTAAATATAAACACCCATGACTGGAGTACAAACATTCATGCTCATCAGACAATGAATGCCCCCAGCGGACCTCGAACCCGCGACCGCTGGCACAACAAGTAGGGTCACTACACACTGAGCCAAACGTGTCGTCAATTCAGTTCGTTCTTCACAAAAGAGATAATTTAGAATCTTTTTTTAAATATAAGGCTGGATATTCTTTTTTTTATTTAGATGTGATATTTTTAAATTTTTCAATTAGACTAACTAGAACAAATGGGAAATTATTTCGTTTCAGGCAAATACTTGTCAAAAAATATTCGAATATTCGTTATCTACATCACTAATATTAATGTGAATATTTGCATTTTTCTTTTTTTACTAGGTATATGTATATTATAAAATGTATGAATATAATATTTAATAAGTAATTGTAAAAATGAAACAAATGTTTTCATTATACTAAATGCCTTTATTATTATGTAAACTCTTATTGTAAGGAAGACGAGGTTTTTAGCATAAAAATGTACTTAAAATGTATTAACAAAAATAAAATAAATTTAATAAAAATCTGTATTTAAAAAAAAATACCTATTTCCTTTTTGAAAAGAATTGCAAAGGATTGAAATAAAAGATGCTGAAAATTCAGACAATTTGACACATTCACAAGTGAGGCCACCATTACTGGACACATCAAGACAGAATAACTGTTGAAGCCAGTGATGATGGTCTCAACTGAGTTAAAATTTCTGTCAAACTATCTAGAATCCCAGTTAAACGGTTAAACATTTGATTTTGGATTTCTTCCATTTCAATCCTTCGCGATTCCAATCGAAGGCGTTCCATCTCCCTCTGATGGTTATTTTTTTCGCGGTCTTCCTCCAATTGCAGTCGGCGATTCTCGACGGTTACGAACTCGCTCGTGGCTCGTTCGAATGGTGTCTGTACTCGCCTTGTGCGTGCTCGAAGCAGCCTATGCCGCCGCGGCGTAGACGTGGCAGGTGACGCCACGGGCGAAGGGGTCGCCGGACGCCTTCGTCGTTGTGGTTCGCCTCGTATAGTTGTATTACGAGACGTCGCTGACGGCATCGGCGTGGTCACAGAGGCGAGCGGTGGTGTTGACACTCGGGTTGGAGGAAGACGTGAAAGTATAGAGGGAGATGGCAGTTGAGCTGATGGGGCAGGAGACGCTGAGGAAACAAAACTTATAGTTACAAACTGATATATATATATATATATATTACTTCTCAAATAATGCCCTTACCAATGAACAGCATTTAATTTTTATTTATATGACTTAACGCTTTGTTAACCCTTTGGGCAATACAAAGCAAGGTGTGAATTATACATTATAATCCTTCACGTGCAAATACATTTTAGCACATAATGAATACAAGTAGAAAGTACCTTCTATAGAATACAACATAATCTCGTCTGCGGCAGTTTGGGAGGGAAATTCAGTGTGGACGGTATCTCTGGATGGTGATGGTAGAGGGCTTCCTTGAAGTGGTGGTTCCTGAGAATATGACAAATATACATTAAAGAATTCAACCTAAACCCACTTATTAGTGGGTAGTAGTAATCTAATATTACTATTATTACAACTACTACTACAAAAATCACAAGGAAAGTAAATAACTAACATCAAATCCTCTCTCCTCAATTCCAACTAGACCAAAAACAGCAGACAAACCCATTATGCCCAACACCCTTTGTTCCGAAGCTGTTAGAGTTTGTCTGCTGCTTGGACCACCACCAGTACCACTAGCCTCGCGACGCATTGCCAAGGCCTTTTTTTTTGTTTTGGCTTTCCAATCCGCCCACACCTGCAGATATTAGTCAGTTAATGTTAAATAATGTAAGTTGTTATCTAATTATACAGTCAATTAAGTGAACAGATTATTATATACACTGATATCTACTATTATTCTGTTTATTGATAATGAACAGATTTTATTAGTATGTTTAAAGTTGTGTGAGAAAGATGAAGGACATATTTTCATATAATTATTTTTGCCTCTTTTTACTATATAGTAAATATTTATTGTACCTTATGATTGGTTTGCAATTGTTTTAATTAAACTAAAATAGATAAATATGCTAACACTAGTCTGAGCTTGAAATACCTATAAAAAAATGTATAATTTTATTGAGAGCTTTTCTTGAGAATTAAAATAATGGATCTCACTTTTTTCCATTTTTCCATTGATCTATTGACTCCTCCACCAATGGAGTTAAGTAACTCTCTCAACTCCTGCCATAGATGGTCTGCCCTTATCCTGCCTTGAGCCCCTTGTTGGGGTCTTGCTATATCTCCATGGCTATAAATTAAAACTATATTAGAAAAATAAAGGGTCTATTGATTAATCCCTCCACAAGCGCGGACACGCCGGCATGTCACTTAACAATAAATTTCTTAGAATTTTAATTAATTTCTTAGAAATTTACCTAGAGGTGTCAAGCATCTTTGCTGGTGAATACAATAGTTTTGTTTGTTTTCTATGCAAGTAGTAAACCTATTATATTTTATTTATTTTTTGTCAAAGGCTTACTAACTATATTTACATAGTGACATGAGTTTAACACAATAATAGTTCTCTATTTTCTATTTAATTAATTTTCTTCTTTTCTATTTAATGCTATTTAATTAACTAAAAGGCACAGCTTTGTGTAGAAATATTTTAATTAAATTTTATGTGGTTGAGGAATAAATTAAAAAAGATCTTCAGTTACAATCCCCTATATAATGCGACAAAACGCAAATATGATAAATAATATACAACAAATAAATATATATATATATATATATATATATATATATATATATCATCAAATCAAAGTGCATTTTATCCTCCATTAATTGAAAAAAAAACATCGAAATCGGCCAAGAAACAAAAAATTTATGGCCCAATAAACAAAACTGGGCAAAAAGTGGATATTATATATTGACAATATAGGTACCCCGGTGTTGTCTTCTAATAAATTAAAATTGGTAGTGACATTGAAGTTGTTCAACAATTTAATCTTATCTAAATATTTAAATACAATTTCTCTTTAAATAAACTTAAGGTGTTAGGGAAAATGTCTACATTACATTGTTGAAATATACAGTTATAGTTTAAAGCCTCAGTAAGAGTAGCCTCGTTTTTTTCTAGTTCCTGAGTATGACTATAAGCTGAGATAACTAATAATAATATACGTACCTTTCCATGAATTCTAGTAAAGCTGAAAATTGTTCTGGGCTAGCTCGGCATCTGGACTCCATCCTCACTATAATAATTTATTTATATTTGGCACTGTGATATTAACAACACACACAGACTCAGTACCCCAGCTAGAAATGTGTCGAACTTAAGCTAACTAACCCATTTTAAAGTAAAGCTCTTTCCCCTCCGTTGCGCACTTCCATCCCCGTAACACTAACAACTACAAAGTCAAATACATAAATATTTCAATAGACCCTTTTTAAGACAAAACTATTTTTCTTAAAGTGACGACTTACATTACGAGTCACTTCATTTTGTCAAATAAAATATAAATTAATTACTCTGAAGGAATGCTATACTTACTTAAGCGACGATTTTAAATCACTTATCAACCACTTCATAGGTGCTGAACAAAAACATCCACTCTACATCGACCTCACGTAAGCTGCATTCTTGACGTAAAATGTAAATATCCTTACGTTAAAATAAGAATATTGAACACTCAAGTATTTCCATTATAATTCACTCACTTTTTTATCACAAAACAAAACATATTTTGATTTTTCAAACAAGACCGTGACTTTGACGTGTATAGGAACGCTCACAATAAGCTATTTTTCGATCCACATTGTAGAATGAACGATTGACACTGTAGACACTAGTTTTGTTGATATGGCTAGCATCAAATCGTTTTCTAAAATAGCTATCGACAATACGCTACCAATGATAGAAAGAGATTAGATAGGAAACGTTTGTAATATGGCTAAGCCCCCAGGTTAGATAACTCGGTCTCGGATTTTTCGAGTAATACTAGGAGTAGTTCTCGCGCCCACACTTGTACACAATAATATTTTCTACGCATATTGCTAGAGTCAGTGAGATTAACCGCGACGGTCGAAATCGGCCAGCAGGAATACAAGATTCCTTTAAAATTTTATAATTCCGCAATACCTTAAGAAGTAAGTTTTGTAGCTGGACGCCACGCGGTCAATTTTGTCATCGTTTTAATTTTATCGTGGCTCAGTTGTTTTCTATCCCTATAATCTATACTAATATTATAAATGTGAAAGTATGTTTGTTTGTTTCTTTGTTTGTTTGTCTTTCTTTTATGTCGAAAAGGAATGACGGTTTGACGTGACTTTTTGTGTGGAGATAATTGGAGGAAAGGAGAGTGACATAGGCTACTTTTTACTGCGGGAGATTCCCACGGGAAACATGTTATAATACAACCCAAAAATTATTTATGATCAGAAATACTTGAAATTTGGTATTACTGCTTTTTTATACAATTAAATAAATACGTGTTTTAGCATTTTTCGAAATTCATCGCATAAGGGGGTAAAATAGGGGATAGAAGTTTGTATGAAATCTAGTTTTTTAGAGGTTTTTTTAGTTCTAGCGCGAGCGAAGCTGCGGTTTCTGCTAGTAATATTATTAATACAAAAATAGTATAAATATATAATAATGAAATTATTTATAATCAGTATTATAAATAAAAAAATAATATTTTGGGACATTAACTGGGGCTTGTGTTATGGATACCAGACAGTTGATACACTAAACATATATAACTTTAAATACATACATATTATAAATATAAACAACCATGACTGAAGTACGCACATTCGTGCTCATCACACAAATGAATTCCCCCAGCGGGACACGAACCTGCGACCGCTGTCACACCAAGTAGGGTCACTACAAACTGAGCCAAACGTGTCGTCAAAATACTATAATAATAATATTATAAATACGAATGTTTGGGAGAAGTAAGTCCTCGAGTGAATAGTGAATAATATATCTTCTATAATTAGCAGTATTTTTAGTAGATTAAAAAACATAATGGCTAAATGTTCATCAAAAGTCATCTAAAATGTCGAGGACCAAGTAACACATAAAAATAATAACTGTTTCTCTTTACGAAAATGGCTCTTCCGCTTCACAAGAAGGACACGCCAGTATAACAACAGTTATTCAAAAATTACCTTCCGCGTTCGTTTTGTTTCAGATCCATGTTTGTATGTTCTCCGATTCGCGTCCCAACTGAAATTTGAAGATAAACAGCACGAGGTCAGTATGACCGCCTTACGCCTGGTGCAAAGGATGAAGAGGGATTCCATACATTCCGGTCGCCGACCTTCCGGAGTTTGTGGCGCGGGTATGACCTTTATCATTTTAATTAATTGGAAAAGTAATGATTATTTCTTTACACATGTATGTAATGTTTTATTTCTATAACTAAAAAATATATTAGTTGGGTGTTTGTAGTGTTGCACGTAAATGTTTCTGCTATCAAAAGTTTCCTGACGTATATGCCTTTCTATAATTATAATTTATGTTTGTATGTAATTTGATTTCTATAATTTATGTTATTACTTAACAATCTGTGAACACGAGTCCGCTTGTTGCTCGCTACTATATAAAATGTATTCAAAATTATCAAATATATTATTCTTGCCTTTCATTTCTTGTGCTTATAATAGATTATATATAGTGAAATCGTCGACAAGATCCAGTAAACTATCAATTATGATCAATAATATTAACAAATGTTCTATCGTGTTTATTCCAGCGCTACTCATAGCGGCGCGTTTGCATGATTTCTCACGTACTCCAGCGGATGTTGTACGAATCGTCAAAATACACGAAACAACACTCCGTAAAAGGTTGTTAGAATTTGGTGAAACTCCCTCCAGCGCGCTCACTCTTGATGAATTCATGACTGTAGACTTGGAAGAAGAACAAGACCCTCCCGCTTTCAAAGCTGCGAGGAAAAGGGATAAAGATCGATTACAGAAAGTGAGTTAACAAAACATTGCTATTAATGTTGTTGTGTGCATCTTTTCGGATACGGATACTTGTTACAACAGTATATAACGCCTTTGAGATGTCTAAAACCTTCGTCTCTCACGTGACTGTGATTGCTGTAAAGCATTCGAAACGTCGGGAACAAAAAATCAAAATAAATCCGCGAAATAAACCGAAAAGATATTTTATATTTTATTTTAAAAAAGTACACGTTACCCACTAAATTAATGTGAAGTTTCTAAAGAGCTTATTGCCAGTTATGTGAATTATGATTATTTTTTTACATAATGTTCTAATATTGTGACCTGGTGATTAGTTAATGGAGGAAGAAGATGGCGAAAAAGAACTGACTGAGCTACAAAGAGAAATAGAATCTCAGTTGGACAAAGACGCTACAAAACGAAAGCGTATGAATGTTGGACCGCCTATTCCAACGATGACTATTGGTGAGTAAATATTATACCAAAAAGAAGTCATTTTTAAATTAGCCAGTGCCACTATATATACTTTTATATGTAAATAAATCATCAAATGATGAATTTTATGTATAGATATGACTTTTCTATGGTCTTATTATAATTACTAGCCTTACTTACTCGCGGTCCGGTCGGTAACCAAAAAAATCTAAGTATATGTTTTAAAAACATTTTAAGTAAAGAATCGCATTAAATATAAAGTGAAAGCACATATTGTATGCAGATCATATAAATGCCACCAAGACTTTATTTTCATTTAGATATTTCTTGAGTAACTTTATACACAAGCATCTTATAGTTATACAAAAGGTGCTATAAAAATCTTCCGTTTTAATCTCATCTCTCATCAATTACTTTGTAATAATTTACCATTTCGAATTTTATAAAAACATACCTCATTATTCAATACATAGATGATAACGTTTCTTAACCAAAACGTATTTTACGCCTTTACAAAAATATGTTTTTTATTTTTATTTCGATTAAAATTTGTTTGATTAAAATTAATCTAACTAGGAAACTTATTCGCACTTGCTAATTAGTTTTTTTTATTGTATTTTTTATGGATAAATATCAGGTATGTATTATTATTTTAAATGTTTGTATGTTATATGACCTTGCAATTAAATATCAGTGACAAAGTTATATGGCTTCGTATTCTCGAGTGTAAGCGAGTGTGAATTCTTTGTATTCGCTGTTGGATTTGAGGGCAAGAGGTGAATCAATTTTGTTCGTCAAGCGACTTGTGAAATCACCGCCAGAAGTGGCTTGATTATTAAACGACTGAGAGCAGGCGTAACGGAAATTCATGTTAAAATGAAGCTGTGCAAGATGTGTTTCGACATAACTTACATTCAATCTTC
The DNA here is from genome assembly GCA_921882275.1 of Brenthis ino. Lineage (NCBI taxonomy): Eukaryota > Metazoa > Arthropoda > Insecta > Lepidoptera > Nymphalidae > Brenthis > Brenthis ino. The sequence goes on along the minus strand of OV170227.1, from coordinate 13,624,537 downwards.
CATCCACTATCCTGCTGGAATCCATTGTTCTAAAAATAAAATATATTTCATTTATGGATCTGTAATCTAATTATTAGATATATGTATTGAAACTTGTTAACTGACAATAATTTTATATCGCACATATGATGAAATATTATAAAACTCGTTATAAGAATACATTTTTGCATAATTCGGGGAATAAATTAACATATAAAAAAATTATAACTTTATAAAATTGGACTCTGAGTAAATGACAAAAACTACTTAATTTGTTTTTAAATAATTGATACCATACAGGCATGTTACGTCGATTTAATTTTTTTGTCAATGTTCTGAATTTCCGGCTAGTTCTAAATTATTAATGACTCATATAAATTTTGAAACTTTTCCGGTAGACACTATAATAAATCTTATTATTATTTATTATAACAATAACGTTATGTTTTTAAGCGTGGTTTAATGTCAATCTAGGATTCGTTATACCTATCTACCAGTCTACTATTAATGCCTGAAAAATTAGGATTTGCACAAATATAAAAATTATTTATGTATTAAAAATATGTAAATTAAAAGCTCCCTCTCGTATCGAAAGGAGGCCTATGCCCAGTTGTGAGAAGTTAAAAAGGGCTGAATACATAATACATATAATTGTCGGTGGCGTATCTTGTCTCTTTATGTTAGTAAAGATTTATAAAGATCATAAAAACACTTGAATAAATGCGAAAATAGTAGGTAAAAGCTTCTTTTTTTTATTTATATCAAAGATAATTAGAATATATTTGTTAAATTTAAATCTTTTAATTGGTTTATTTTACGTGATTCAGATGATGGAGATTCGGAAGATGCAGAGGCGTCTCGGTTCGCAGCCGAAGACGCGCTGTCGCTTATAGGTGAAATAGCAAAGGATGTTCAGCCAAAAGAGGATGCTAATTCAGCCAAAGAAAAACTGGAAAAAGGACTTGGTAATAAAACACAATAATACAATCAACTTCTTATAACTTATTTTTATTTAAATATACAGCGAATATATAGCGATTTTTCCTTTGTCACGAAAAAATTACACTAGACTTTTAAGCTATTCCAGGCCGTCAGTGCAAAAATAGCCTAATCCACATTTTTTTTTAAATTATTAAGAGAATAAAACTATCATAATAGCAGCTTGAGAAAAGTTACATACGATTTGGCCTAAATAAAATATTTAAAAATTTGGCCTAAAAATTATATTTATAATACATTAATGGCCTAACCCGGTAACTCAAGTTAGTGCTAAATAAAAAAATATAAATAAATTTTAAAATATTTATATGAAAATATTTAACAGCCATTTCCTCCAAAGCAGCTGGCAGTGGGTTAGGCTACCTTTGCGCTGACGGCCTCATTTTTGTAATCATTTGACGTACACTTTTTGTAATCATTTGTCTTTTTTAATATTTTTTTTATTTTAATATTTTAATATTTAATTTATAAGCGAAAAACCTAAAAATACATTAGCGACTCTGACGACCAAAAGAAACCATTCGCGTACGCCCAGTAAAGCGGTGGGGTGGTGACGGCTAGTTATTTTATATATCTAACTAGCGTTAATTACGTTTTAACGTTTAGTATAGATTTCTTAGAGATGAGATATTTTCCCGCAGTAAAAAGTATCCTATATATTGACCGGATGACTAGCTATTATCATATTAATTTCATTAAAATCTGTGCCGTGGTTTTCTCGTGATACGTTCCCAAACACACAGATAGACAGACAAAAATTGTAAAAACTATAGATTCGGCCTCTGTATCGATAATAATAACTATTTCAATAAGATTTTCCAAAAAAATATTTGATGTACAGATTCGAGTCAGAATGTCATTATATTATGTATACATTACTTAGATTTTATTTTTAGAGGAACATGACAACTGTGGCGCATCTAGGCAAAGGATGTTTATTAGTTTGCTTAATTTATATTGTTACATTTGACATGCTTAGTCAATATGCCTCTATCTACATAAAGATTTTTTAGTTTTTCACGTTAATACACTAAAAGTTAAGACAAGAAAGTCAAAATAATTTGAATAAAAATTAAAAAGGTTATTTCAAAAGATTATTTATATTTTTTAGTAGAAATATACCTATAATTTACATATTATAAAATTGATTTTAAATTAAAGACAATATATTTGATATGTAAAAAGCCTCTGTAAAAAATATATAATAATTATGACTTAGTGTTGCACAGTCCCGTACCTATGTTACGAAAAACCGTTTTCTTTAAGCCGTGCCGTATGTCTGCCATAATTAATCAGAAATAGCACAATTTTTTCAGCAATAATGAATAATTAGTGAAAATTTGCGATGAAAAAATTCGCACACAGTATACGTTCAGTGACATTTGACATTTCTAGAGACCTCTTGCTATACCAGCGCCTTTCAAGGCGAAATCAAGCGCGATAGCCTTCATAATGATTTATGAATATGGAAAATAGGATTACTATATCATTTATTGTTTATGCAGGGCCGGAGTTGGCAGTTATAGGATTAGGACAAACGGAGGATAAGTCTGACAAATTCGCTAAACCTGAAGCGAAGACCATGAACAGAGATCTTCATAACGCAGAAGATTTGCTCCTCAGTAACCAAGAAGAGGAATATATCAACTCTCTCATTATGACCGAGGAAGAAGCTCGACACAAAACTTCACTGTGGCACAATATCAATGCTGATTATTTGAAGGAGCAAAAAAGTAAGTTTTTATTATCTGTAGCATGGACGAATTAGAGACTGGACTTGACATAAAATACAAATGTATGAAAACTAGTTCAACGAAGTGACGCATAACGCACACAAAGATTTTATTACATTATTATAAACACTGATACACAATACAATATTTCTAGTGCTTGAACGTAATCGATAAAATACATATATCGATGAACTAATGAATGACATTTTAGACATTTGTAAGCATAGTCATCATATTTTACTACTTTTAATTTAAAATATCTGTATTTATATAATAAATTAAAATAAATGAATTAAAGAGGCAATAATAATGTGTCAAATAATAATTAAATAATAAATAAATAAATATGTTGGGACATTAACACACAGCGCCATCTAGTTCCATGGTAAGCTACGAGGCTTGTGTTATGGATACTAGATAGTTGATACACTACACATATATAACTTTAAATACATACATATTATAAATATAAACACCCATGACTGGAGTACAAACATTTGTCATCACACAAATGAATGCCCCCAGCGGGACTCGAACCCGCGACCGCTGGCACAGCAAGTAGGGTCACTACAAACTGAGCCAAACATGTCGTCAAACATATTTTTTTTAATTTGATTTATATAAATACGATGGCATTGATGGCTACATTCTGTTGGCCTATAATAATGTTAATGATAATGAACAAATGAATATCGGGTGTATATTCCATTAATATATAATAAATATTATTTTGTAAAGATTAAAAAAATATTAAGCTAATTTAATTAAATAAAGTGATTTTGTTGATTCTGTTATTGAACTATTTTAATTGGCAATTGATTGTCTCGGGTAGTTATAAAAATCTGATACTTTCCTAATATTGCTCAGTTCTTAACAAACATTTGTGAAATTAGGAAAAAGAAAAAGTGATTGCAAATTGTGAAAAAGTGAGTGTTGGATCGTGAAAGTAAAATAATTAGTGCAAGTGGTAAAGTGTTTTATTACAAATCGCCAACCCAGAAGTTTAGTGCTAAAACATTATTGTTTGATTTTGTGTAATTTATGTGTTGAAATAAAATGATCTTTATTATTATTACAATGGAATAATATTCCAAAGTATATAAATGTGGTATAAAATAAAATAAAAAAAAGTACACATACTAATTATAATTTTTGCATTTATATTTTTATTTGATTCAGAAAATATTTTTATAAATTTACTAGCATTGCCCGCGGCTCCGCCCGCGTTCAGATGACCAAAAACTAAATTCTTAGGTGTTACATATTAGTATACTCTTACATTGCAGTTTTTGTATTTTTCCTCAGAAATAAGATATTTTCCCGCGGTAAAAAGTATCCTAGGATCGCGCGCTACATCGCCCGGTTTATATAGCTTGAGCAGGCGGTCGAGCGATGCGGGGCAGAGGGGATGGACTCGCCGTAGGCATCTCAATGCTCGCCAAGCATTAAAAATGTTTCGCTACTAATTACTTCTAACAACGATATCTCAAAAACTATTCATCTGATTGATTTAGTGTAAAGAGCAATTTTAATCTGCATTAAATGACTAAGCTAACTAAAATATTCATTTGGATAAGGATTAATACCGAACTAAAGAAAATAACTTTGAAAATAACGTAATGTTTTTAATTAAAAATGTTAACATAAAAGTGGTTATTGTAAGTCAACCGTAAGAGATAGAGATATGCTATCGCGGACTTTTTTGTAGCATTTTTATAGATTTTGAATTCTCTAGTACATTACTTAACTGTATCTTTGCTAGTTTACGCGGCGTTCGCGTGGAAAGTTCCCATTTGGCGAGATTTTTTGCGACCTCTTCAACATTTGTCGCCGTATTTCAGCTAATTTACATAAAAGCATAATAAATTATATACCTAAACCTTCCTCAAGAATTACTCTTTCTATTGTTGAAAACCGTATAAAAATCCGTTCAGTAGTTTTCGAGTTTATCGCGTTCAGACAGACAGGAGGACAGACAGGAGGACAGAAAGACGCGGCCGGGGGACTTATTTTTATAATAAGTATAGATTGTCATCAGATTGTATGATACTGTGATAAAATATTTTATGTTATTGTACTGTACAAATAACACAATTCGTTCAGTTATTTCGTCAAATATCGATATATTTTTCGACATTGTCAAGCACTAGTCGTTGTCAAATGGACTCACTCGACAATTTTGTCATTTGTTCTGAATGGTATAATCCAGCCCGTTTATGATGGTTGTCAGATGTCAACAATACATAGAAATATCGACTATATTTAACATAGTTGGATAATATGACATTTTATTTTACATTAAATTAAATTTTGTGATAAATAACAATAAATGTAATAAAATAATGTATTTACAAGTGAAAAGAAATATTGCTGCTTCCGCCGTTATAGTTTTTACACCATTTAACAGAACATTTAGTCATTTTTGGGAGATGTTTTGTTGACAAGTAAGTGCTTGAGACTGACACAAAAAACAAACGACCTAGGCTAAAATTACCCTGGTTACTGACATGACCGGTGAAGGTACGTCCGCTTATATGTCTGGTCCAGTGGTTAATTCGTTCATGATCTGTAGGTAATAGTGTATAGATTATACATACATATATATTAAAAGTATAGCGTTGTATTGTTTACTTGTGTTTAACGGATAACTATGGTGCTAGCTAACAATATGATCCTTTTTACACATCACATAAAGAGTAAGTTTAAATATTAATGTGCTTTGTTGTAGTTTGAATACCTAATAAATCTAAGTTTTATTTTAATCGCTGAATTAAATTCAAAGATTTTTGTTGGTATACTTGCATATAACTTTAACAAATATTCATCGTAGGTGTTGGTGATGTATTTTTTTGAAGAATCAGACTTTAAGGAATTATATGACGAACATATGAAATATTTAAACTTTAACTGTATAATTTAAGATAAATATTTTTTCATGTTTTTATATACGTTTAATCAACAACTGACCCGATAACCTAAGTTTCAAATCGAACAACTCAATAAGTTGCCTTACCAAATATGTATGTACATATAAAAAACAGAACAAAATTTACAGTTAAAGAAGAATTACGAGCAAAAGAACGAGAGGAAGGGAAAGACAAAAAGCGCAAGGTGCGAGGTTCCTACAGAAAGAAGGTGGCATGTAACGCCGCTACCGCCGGCGAGGCCATCGGCAAGATGCTGGCTGAGAAGAAGATCAGTTCTAAGATAAACTATGATATACTGAAGAGTTTGGACCAACCGGGAACTGTGATGGCTCCGTCCACACCAGTTATGACTCCCCCAACTGAAGAAGAGTAAGTATAACTGAAGTTGGTAAAACATATTAGAAAATACTGAAAAACAAAAACAAATCTATTCCACGGGAACCGTACATTTTGCCGGGATAAAAAATAACGTATGTGCTATTCCAGACGATAATCTATCTTTGTGTCAAATTTCATCCGGATTCATTCACCCGTTCTGTCGTGATTGAGTAACAAACATCCATCCAAACTTTCGCAATTATAATATTAATGGGAGAAAATGTTTCTACCTGCCAGAGGAAGTAACTTTGTAATCTATTGAGCTATTCTTTTTCTATTCTCTATTCTATGGAATTATTTTTTTAATAGAAATGACACTGTTTTACGAATCCTAAATCAAACATTTAAGCGCCGTTTAAATCAGTTAATTTGTTCCGTAGATCAAAGGAAACAAATAGAGTGATAAAAACATGGAGATAGTAGTTAATGAGATAATCTCTCGCGGTAAAAAGTAGCTTATGTCACTCTCCAGTTCTATTTCGACGTGAAAGAAGGACAAATAAACATACACATTCACATTAAATTTATAGTATTAAATATGGACTTAACATAAATATGTGTATATCTACCGCCAACTGTACATATTTTCTTTGTGTATTAATTATTCATTTGTTTATTTGTGTTCAATAAGGATTATATTATTATTGTTATTTATACACGTTAATTTCCAGGCAAAAGATACCAATTCTCGTAGTGCCCGCATCGCCGGCGGTGCCCGCGTCTCCCGCTCGCAAGCGCAAAAAGAAGGCTCCTCCCACTCTCAACACCGTGCCTGCGAGCCCCGCGCCCTCCACGCCCACGCCGCCTACGCCCACGCCGCCCACGCCCACGCACATACAAGGTATATTTATAGAAAAATATCTATCTTTATACTAAATTTCATCAAGAAATAAAAGAAATAGTAACAATCACACACTATATACGTCTATCTTCTATTATAGCTTCACAAATTATAATCAATAATTATAAAAAATAGACAAATACATATTAAACAAAGTTAGTAATTGATCGAATTGAACTAACATTTATCTATACATATAATACATATAAATAAAATTGTAACTAAGCCGAATCTGTACATTAAATATTTTTTGGAAAATCCTATTGAAATAGGCATTATTAGCGATACAGAGGCTGAATCTATAGTTTTTGAATTTTTTGTCTGTCTGTCTGTTACCGCATCACGGAAAAACTACTGGAGGGATTTTGATGAAATTTGATATGATGATAGCTGGTTATCCGGGTCAACATATAGGATACTTTTTACTACAGGAAAATATCTCATCTCTGAGAAATCTATACTAAACGTTTTTGTAAACGTGAGCCGCTAGTTTTGAATAAAACTATCCTTTCGGTTTTTTTTGCAGATTTATTTTGATTTTTGGTCGTGACGTTTTGAATGCTTGAAACTTTATAAACATTTTTCAGCAGTTGTTATTATACAGTTGCTATAGACAGTACGTACCTACTCACCAACAAAATTATAAAATGATTTCAAAAAATACAAAACATGGGTATTTTTGTATTTTTTTTATGTTTCATATAAAATGTCAAATATTCGCGTAAATTTAATAAAGTATTAACATTTACTTTTCAATAGATGCTGCAGATGATTACGAGGAAGACTTAGATACAGAAATCCAAGAGCCCAATGAACAATTGTCGCTCGCCGCTATGTTGAAAAATGGAGAGGATGACGATTACTACGACTATGAAGAATACTAGTAATAAAATATATGTACTTGACAGTAAATAAGAGATATCGATTATTAGAAAGAGATAGATTTAATAGATGCTAGCTTCGGCTTTGTAAAGCGTCGTCTTAGAAAATTGGAGAAAATGCCAAAAATATTTATATTTGAATAACAATGTTCTATTTATGACGTTTTGTTGCTGAATTTGTCGCCTTAGTACTTATTTATTTAAACCACCAATACTTGTTGTACTTTACAGTACAGAGTTTTTTTCCTCTACTATAAAAACAAAGCTTTATTTCTAAGATTTATGAATATATGTATAGATAAAATACATTTCTTCGGCTATTTGAAAGTAAAATGTGTATTTTATATCAATAGAATTGACATTTAAAAAACAAAAATTCTGCTTTAAAAACTCTTCTTCTTATAAAAAGCTATTGAAACCCTCAGCATTAATTTAATATAGATGTTTTAGACACGTTACCTCTAAATAGAGACGGGACTCTTTAAGTCCTTTGTGCGACAAAGACAATGCTCTATAAAAATGAAGCGAACCAATTATCTCTTTCTAATACGATGTGCATTATTTACTTTCGGGTACTATAGTTTAGTTATTATTATTAATTATAATTCATTGATCTGAAACTGGCGAGTGACAGTTGCGAACCTAGCCGACTTGCCGAAAATGCTATCTTATTAGTAATATTAAGTAGTAACTGCGTAAATATATAGAGCGTGTTTAAAACGACTTAGAATGAGATTATAAATTGTCTTATCTAAAACTTAACTTCACTCTACCACAATAGTAAGCATCTTACACGAGACAAAGCTTCAGATTTTAATGAGTAGTTTTTTCCAGCTATTTTAAAAACACACTTTATTTCAAAGATGTATATATACAGTAGGTTTACGAGATAAAACACATTTTTTCGACTTTTTTAAAGTAAAATGTGTATTTTATACCAATACAATTGACATTTAAAATATTAATAATTCTGTATTAAAAACTCTGTCGGTAAATTGGTCATTTGGTCGAATTAGCTAGGACTAAGACGACAATATGGCGGCTGTTGTAGGTACGTGACGCGCTCGGCCTGAGATTGTCTACAGCCCGACCTGGAAAAATACCTTAATATATACATATATCTGCCCCTGATCGTTACTCTGTTGTTTGAAACTTTGTTTCTGTATGGATTCTTGTTTATGAGCCTTTACACTTATGATTGAATAATTTAAGGAAACTAGATAATTTGTCTCGAAGTTGTTATATACAACTTTAAATTAAGTTTTATTACAAATTATAATTGCGCGTCATTTTATTGCATAATAATAAATTGCAGAGGGACGTTCGGTTTTAGATTACACAATCTTTACTATACTATTGTATAGGGTAAATAAGTTGTCAACTTCAATTAAAACTGAAAAATATATTGTGAAGTTGATATAGCAGCGGGAGAAAGAGAAATATTTATAGTTTTACCTAACCACCTAAGTAAGCTGTTTCAACTGCGACGTACACATGATGGGTGACCAATTGGTGACAATAATAACACTTTTGTACTGGATATTTTTACAATAGAAGCAAAAAACTTATGTAATTTTAGAACCATAACTGGTCGACGTAGCTAGGGCCGACCTTTCCACCACACCCAATACAATAATAATATGTTATTTTATAATTTATGCTATATAATATACAATATACATATAAACAGTGATAAAAATTGATTGAATGAAATAAGACATTAAACTACGTATTATATTGAAGTTGGCAACTTGTTGTTCGTTATAAGTATTTTTTATTAATATAATTTATTACTTAGTAATTAGGAGTTACGCTTTAAACATGTATTTATTACTGCCACCACGTTTAAAAAACATTAGCTTATGATATGATAAATGTTTAAAAATATAATAATAAGTGTATTGGGATAGATTCATCCTGGAACATTTAGTTGAAAGGTATTGAAATGTAGGAGATGATTTGATTACATGTGTAATGCCGCTCTTGCTTAAAAGAACTGAGAGAAATAATTTGAGTAATAGAAATGTTACATGATTATAATATCTTACTCACCGATATCGGCCACGGCGGCCAATCTCACGTAGACTAGCTAGATGCCGAGATATTACAGTGCACAAGTGTTCGCGCAAACACAACGTGCATTCTCTATTCCTTTCACTCAGTCCGATGGGACAATACTTCGACACGTCCGGTGAGAGTAAATGCGCAGGACCCACGGCTTTACGTGTGCTCCGAGGCACGGGGGTAAAACATTGCCAACATCCCAACTTCGGGCTGTTTCTTGGACTTCCATGCCAGAATGATTCAAAATCTTGGCCCGACACCGGAACTCGAACCCAGGACCTGCTGATGTGCAGTCGTACATGCTGACCATTATACCACCGAGGCAGTAAAAACTTTACATATTGTATGAGTACATAAAATATTGTAATATTTCTATCGTTCTAGTATTAGGCATCTGTTAGAAGTAAAGAATGGAGGATATGATTGCATTCTTTTGGTAGATGTAATAATGTACACACTCGCACCATGTAGTCTTCCTTAGAATAAAGCTAGTGAGCCTATATACATATGGTATAGCATATAACTATTATTTGATATATATATATATATATATATATATATATATAAAGTAGCTTAGCGATGACTCATCGTATTAAATTGAGTAAGTATAACGGTTCGTATAGTAAATATGTATTATCATACTCACATTTTACTTATTAGCCACAAGCCGTAGCCGTATGCCGTAGACCTTTTCTAAGACCTACCATTTTCTAGTACATTATTTTGATGTATCTCTTAAAGTTTAGTCATGTAAATTTCTATGAACGACTCGAATGTACCAATTAAATATTGTGTTTTCCCGTGGCAATGAAATATTTGTCTATGTTGACCCGAATAATAAATTATCACTGCACAAAATTTAGTTTCGGTTTTTTTGTGTGAAATGCACACAGCATTACTTTTAGGTAAGTTTTTAATTCGAAGTTGTTTTAATAAGAGCGCGGCATAATATTCATTTTAAAATAAATAAATGAATTTGTTAGAATCTCGAATGTTATCGATTTTTAATATTGATATGCAAAAAGTCGATAAAATAGACTTATTTGAATTATTTTGCTAGTTCCATCACAACTTCAAATTCAGTTTATGGAAAGTATATCTTCAACAATGTTTCCACCATTCAAAATATCCCTATAACTTACATTATATGTAAATATAATGAAAAACTTGTTAGTTTAATTATTTATATTCATAAAAATAGTGAATTAATCTTACAAAATCGTTCCTGAATTAATAGTTACATATATTGTGTAGGTTAATTTTATATTAATTTCTTTTAAGCAATATGAATAATTTCCTATATTTTTAATTTAGCTGTGTTTACTTTAAATCCGACCTGTATTCGTTAGTAATAAACTATTTAGATTTGAGCCTTAGTAATGATGTGAAGTTGATACTATATATTTTATTGGTAAAAAATAAGGTAGTTTAAAATTGTACCTACGATGAAACATTAAGTTGTTACAGCTAAAGTAATTCAATTCAATGCTTTTATTCTAAAGTATCTAAGCTATCTGTCACTTTGTATAGCCTGGTATTTTTGCGTGGAATATTTTGACTGTTTGAGAATAGATCTACCATTATAATTTTTAGAATGGCTATGTTTATGTCGATTCGTGCTTTTTTTTAAGTTTTATCTATAAACGTAATTCTCGTAAAACTATCGTGTGTTTCTATTGTAAAAAAAATAATTGTTTCTTATGCACAAGTATTATAATGTGAATAATTTAATTTATCTTTTAAGTATATATAATTTAATAAAATGGGTCTTAAATAATACATTTAGGTATATAATAAAACTAAAACATTAAATTATGATCTCAAGACCCTCATGTTTATTTTAAATATATATTTATGGAATCAATACGTAAAAAATCACTTGTACATAATTTTACGTTATTAAATTAGTTTTTATTAATAAAATATTACAAGTTCTATAACAAAAGTGAAATGTATGTATTTTGTGTCACTGTGGATGTAGAAATTATGTCAACGGCCACTATCTATTTTGTATTTAACAAATTACTAGCGGCTCACCCTCGCTTCGCTCGGGTTCGTCGCTAGGTACGTTTTAAATAGATATAAAAAGAAAAAATCTTTCTTTCTCACATTTTAATTATATGTTTTAATACTTACCTATTCCGGACTAAGAGAAATCCAAAAATTAAAATATCATAAAAATTGGAACGCGGTCGAACGGGATAAAAAGTATCCTATGTCCTTCTCCTGGCTCTAAACTACCTCCCTGCCAATTTTCAGCTAAATCGGTTCAGCCGTTCTTGAGTTATAAGCGAAGTAACTAACACGACTTTCTTTTATATATATAGATAACAAAATATTTTAAAATTATTTCAAAATGTGCCATAGACAACATAAATATGTCACTATTAATCACAACATTAACTTGAACGCATCTAAACAAAATATTAAATAAGTAATTAGGGCTTTACTTAGAACGTTTTCAAATAAATAAATATATTGGGACATTAACCCACAGCATCTTCTAGTTCCATGGTAAGCTACGAGGCTTGTGTTATGGATACCAGATAGTTGATACATTACACACATAACTTTAAATACATACATATTATAAAAATTAACACCCATGACTGGAGTACATACACACATTAGTGCTCATCACAAAAATGAATGCCCCCAGCGGGACTCAAAGCCACTGCCGCTGGAACAGCAAGTAAGGCCACTACAAACTGAGCCAAACGTGTCGTCAAATGTCTTGTGATGCTCTATATTATTTAGTTCCGAATTCCGAAATATTTTTCACATATACACTTGTCATTATAAGATTAAGTTATATAGATATTTATAAGTGATATGTAATAAGCATTTAGAAAAATAATTTTGATGTGTTAAGCATGAGTTTTAAAAAAGAAATATACTTGAAACTTTATTACAACAAAATCTAACGAAATGCTACAGTTTAAATACAATCTCCGTTTCCATTCGTATATATAAAAAGTTAACGAAAAATTTCCAATTTTACATTGCAAATTTCTTTGTTTTAGTTGTAAAATTGTGACAGGTATAATAATAGTTTTTTTTTTCAATAAATAATTATTTTGTGCCAAATTATATTATTTTATAATATTCAAATCCTTTCACCATAATTTAAGTAAGTTATATTTTGACATAGCAGATACAAAAAACTCTCTTAACAAAAAACTGGGCTGTGATAACTTGGATTTTTTAGCCGACTGCGCGACTCAAGCGAGGGTAATGTGTTTACCAGCCTGTGTGTATGTATGTGGGTTTGTACCTTTGTGGCACTATTTAGACCAAACGCGATTTTGATAAATGACACGTCGTTTGATTCGTCATGATGGCGCGAATGCTATAGAAAGCATAAAAATTTGGAAAATTTCAAAATGGCCGATTTTGGACGCCAAAATGTGAAAAAGAAAAAAAATTAAAACTGACGAACGATGTCAAATGGGGTATCGTTGAATAGGTATTTAAAAATCATTTTTAGGTTTCTTTCATTATTTTTCATTTTAAATAACGGTTTATTTAATTAAAGTTCAAGTTTTAAACGCTCGAAAATTTGATAAAATTTTAATGTTTTATTTGTTTTATGTTTTTTCTAAAAATAAATTTATAATATTTTTTTTAAATATTCCCCTGTCCTTTTCTTTTATTATGGCATCTGAACATAACATAATAATTATTAATAATCCAGCATCAATCAAGAGCGTCAGCATTTTGTGATTTTATACTCAGTAAGTGAAAAGTCCGAAAATGAGACACTCCGTCAGAAAAAAATCTTCTTTGCGCAGTATTTTTGCAACTTTACTTTAACTTTGATCGTGCTTACGCTTACAGTGTTTCAATAGAACTAATCGAAATATACGCTCACTTTGCAAGTAAACTTATATTTACCGAGACGGATTTCTTACGCCGACCCGAAATCTAGTAGTATTGTTGATCGAAGGGTTATTGAGAATGACAACTGACAGTTGTTATGCTTCTATACATAGTATATAATGAAGTCGCTTCCGCTCTGTTCGCTTAGATCTTTTAAACTACTCAACGGATTTTAATGCAGTTTTCAGCAATAGAGTGATTGAAGAGGAAGGTATATATGTATAATACAGCTTACAGCATATTATAGTACAGAAAAGCCGAGAAATTCAAAAAATTGTATTCATGCTAACCGTTAAAAGGTACCTAGGGACGAACCCGAGCGAAGCGAGGGTGAGTTGCTAGTTATCGACTATATTAATGTAACATTAGTTGAATAAATTAAACATCGAGCTATTTAAATAAGTTTTACAAAGCAAGGGCTGTTACTGGTCATTTTTTGACAGAATTGAATCCATAACCAATGGATCTGCGGCTATAGGTACTTCCTAACCATTAGACTTTTAATTGTTAGTCTAATTATTAAGTAGTTAGTTTAGTAAGTTGAAAATACACATTATATGACTAGCCACGTCACGCGTGTCCTGTGGGATATTCCTTTTCTCTATTGAAAAAGAAAATAAAAGTAATTGATAAAACTTTCTTTCTGATTATAAAATCTTGTTCTAACTAAAAAATGACGAAATTATTTTCCATATGTTTTGTGTATGATTCAGAGTTTGAACTTTAAAGCCCCAACATCATAAAAGCGCGGACTTGTCGTAACATGCTCGCTGTTTGGTTTGTCAGCAGTGCAATAATCGAGCACAAACATTAGGAAGTCGGAACTCGGAGTGCATAACAACTATTGGCGCCTTAATTGTAGTCTAATTATTATTACTTTAATCAAAATTGTTAAATTATAAATATTTAAAGCAAAAACATTTTTTATTTAATAATATGGGTTTTCATTGTGCCATTGAATACAGAAGAAAAAGAAAGTTTCAAAAAAATTACAACTTAATTAAACTTTATTCTAAAATGAACAGTGATATTATTCCTTGGCACTTGATACGATATAATATGTCTGTTCTCCATCTTCTAAACAGGATATCCTTGAACATGTAAGTACACACCTTTTTTTGTGCCATTTTTATTTAATATGGAATTATGAATATTTCTAATAATAAGTTATTAATTATTTCTGTAGTTACTTATCATTAATCGCATCCACTATCCATCAAATTTTATTTTCCAGACTCCAGTGGCGCAAAAATTTTAAATGGAAAATAATCGAATACTCTGACATAAAAAACAATTAAAAATATTTTTTTTAACGTTTAGGATTCGTTTTTAACATTTTATTAAAACATAATATGTAAATCATTTTATTTACCGATGGCATTTCTAAATGAATATTTTTGATATATTTTATTTTTGACATTGACTTACGTTCTTATTTATTTATGACATATTCTTAACACCTCCAGGTAAATTTCTAAGGAATTAATTACAATTCTAAGAAATCTGTTGTTAACTGACACGCCGGCGTGTCCGCGTTCGTGGAGGAATTGAAAAAGGATTCTCCTCTATACACAGACTTAAATAGAGCCTACTAAATTCGGCCGTATCTTTGACAACCGACTTCAAGACCTGAAAAAATTTAGGTTATTAATTAAACACGTATGTATGTATTATTACATTTATTTGGTGTATGATATGCGATATCCTTGCCAATTGTTAACTGATTTTCATAATTCCTTTTTAAGGATTAGAACGTCATAAAATTTTCAAAAATATGTAAGTTCATCCAGGATGAAATTATTACTTATAATTTTGAAATTCGATTGTCTTGTTTTCAATGCACTTGGAGATCAGATGAAAGCCCACTATGCTGACTAAGTGCGGGTTAATGGATTTTATTTCTTTTGAAAACTAGTTAGGTTCTCTCAGTTATCAAGATTTCCTGACGATGTTTCCTGTCCTGTAAGGCAAGTGGTAATCATGTTGAAGATGATGGGTACATGCAATTATGAGAGATGTACCTTGGGTCAAAATGTAACCCGGAGTTTGAACTTCTACGCTTAATTTTCTAAGCGAGCACGTTTCCACTGGACTACAATTAGACAATGACGTTCATAGTTAATATGGAAGGATGTATAATGTAACAGGTACATTTAGTCTAAGATCCCGATGAATGTGGTCCCCCTCACTCTTTTTCCAGGCCAAATATATTTTTTTAAACCATAAAACATTTTAACAAATACCCAGTTGTCATCAAAAATTTGCTATAGCCTATTTTTCATAAAATTGTCTAGTCGGGAGATGTTTACGTATTATACGTACGTTCTAATATCATTAAATTTTTAATAAAATCATCTACATTTTGATACTTGGTTGGTTCCGGAAATACGATCCGATACGAGCAATTAACTACTTCAATTTACCTGTTTATACTTGGATGTCAGGTAATGTGGATTCGTATAATGCCGCTAACTGTATAACAGTATTTTCTACAAATCTTTTACTTTCGATTGATTGATGATTTGAATCGACCATAATAAGTTGTTACAGGCAAAGAGTCTTGCACTTTATATTATCTTTTTTTTTATGATAATACGAGTATAGTCTCTGCTAATTGCTATATTTTAAATTTTATTTTAACTAAAATTGAGAAATAGGATACGAGCCGTACATTCTCCAAATTAAATCTCCCCATGTGTCCAGTTTTCTGCGGACATAATTTTAAAGTTATTTGGTACGAGACGTTGTTTAAAATGTTATCTTAGTGTAACATCCGGTTGTATCTAGCGAGCAGTGAATTTGTTCTCCGAAAAAATACTAATCTGTAATCTGTAATCGTACCAAAACCTATAGGTCTGTCTTGGCTTTATACTTTAAAAAGTTTAAATATTTAAAGATAAATAGCAAAAAATATTCATCATCAATTATCCAAACGTGATAAATAAAAAAATAATTCTTAGAGGTTGCTACCTACAATACATAACTTTACGATACAGGTTAACCAACATAAAAAAGAGTATGTATTGTGTGAAGCTAGCAACACTTCAATCTACAACACAATTGCATTCTAGTTTGTGTTTACGGGTATAGGATTTCTAACATCCCTAAACAGTGTTGAGCTTGTTTGATAGCTGTTATTTCTAGATTTGTTTGAACGAGAAGTGATAATAGCAAACGCGATACTAATATTAATAATAGATGTTCCAACAAGTGAAGTGCGAGTTTTACGGGGTTGGTGAAATAATGAAGATTAGTGTATTTATCGCTTTTTAGCGATGTGTGAATTGAATAAATTGAATTGATGGTGTTTTTGTATAATTCATGGTGTTTCCAATATTCTTAGTGTCTTTTGTAAAGCATAGTTCGAATCATAGGGTCCACAAACGAGCAGACGGATTCTATCATGGTCGTAAAACGGTAAGTTGTTACAACGTGGTTTTTGAACAAAAACAATATGTTCACACTTCCATCTATTTTTCATCGGTGAAAATAATGAACTTGAGATATTTGTAAATTATATTGATGCGCAGATATCAATATGAAATCTAAATCGTAAAAATTTACATGTGTCAAGTTTCAAATTAAACATATTACATGTATGTATATGAACTTTGTTTATATTTACTTTATAGAAATAATTTGTAACACTATGGAACAAAGTAATACGTACAGTGTTTCAATTATGTTTTACTGTTAAACGTCAAATGCTCTTCTGTAGATAACTTTTGTTTACATCAGCCTTGTCAACTCAATCGATTTCGATATAACCTTATTAGATTAAATAATTACTGTAATGTACATATATTTACTAACCATTGACAAAAAGTGTCAGTATTAAAAATTTCCCATAAAATTACTTTGATAAAATCTCTTTTAATTAATTGAAATATATCAAACATAAAAAGTCAATTCAAACATACAAAATATTTGTTAAAAAATGAATATAAAGTACTAGAAAACATTTGTTTCTTCTTACTTATTATTGATGTAAAAAATCCTTCAATTGTACAGTTCTTAACAAATCTATTACGACCGTTTATAGTTTTGTGTTGTTAGTTTTACAAATGATATACTAAAATCCAAAAATTCATTCCTTTTGATTGTGAACTAGACTTGGTGTTTACTGCTTTGTATTAAAACTCAAAGAGTTTGCCTAGCCTATTGACATTCTAATAGTAAAAATAAGAATATTATGTTTTATAATCTCATTATTATGCAAAATAGTTCTAGTATAGTTTCTCTGTCTTATGTTTACTGTCACCATAGGTATCAATTTGTTAAATTTATAAGTTTTTATTTAATAACAGCTTGAGCTGTTGTTTTAGTTAAAAATGTCATCATCACAATTGTGTTCTATCAATTAATATTTTAATTTATTTATTTATTTAGGGTAGCCAATATTAACATAGCTTTGATCAACCAGGCACTAAGCCAAAAGAACACTAGCGCAACTCACAACTTTGAAAAAAATAATGTTTTGCAATTTTTTATTTGAGATAGAGTTGATTTAGAATAATTATTTTAATAATTATTCAATATCAATTCTGGCTCACTGCAACAATATATTTTGATTTTAAATTTACTAGTGAAAAATTTACTTTTAATAGTCACAAAAGCTAAAGAGGGATATGTTACTAGTCTATTTTGTATGCATAATAGTTTAAAACTAATAATGCTAACAAATTATAGTGAAAAGTGTAAAATTGCAAAACAATTCTCTTTGAAAAATAAAATTAATAGGTACTTCTTTAACATTTATTAAGGACCTGTAAGTATAGAAATATTACTCCACTACTAACTACACATATTAATGCATTAAAAGGAAAGCTCAAATTATACTTCTGAATTTCCTCAACTCATTGAAATAAAATGTAGTTTTGTATTTGAGTCGGGACTATTATAAGTATATTTGTATATAAAAAAAGTCATTACATGGCTCCTGTTACTCATGCAGGATTTCCAAAGCATAATTATTTTAAAATATGTTTAAAACCTCTTCATAATTTTATATTTATTGTTTGTTATTTTGCTTATGCAAGCAATACACTTTTTGCAATTTATGGCTTTATGATTAATACAATAAAAGATAAACAATGATGTTTATCCTTTATTATATTAATCATAAAGCCATAAATTGCAAAAAGCATTTTTCATATATGATGATTATTTATTCCAAATATTAATGTGTTTAAACAAAGAAAATGCAAACATTTCAGCTTTATAAAGATTATAATATGTGTTATTTAACATAACAATAACAAGTACTGTTATTGTTTACAAATCATAGTTTTTTTGTTTTAGATAGATTCATATAATTAATGAAAATGCTATTATTTTTCATATTTATTAAAGTTTAATATTTTATATATGTAACAATTTTGTGTGTTTAATTTAATTATTTATATATCTGTTATTTTGATATATTTTATTTCTAATGTTATTCCAATATAATATAAGCCACAAAACAAAGAATTTATTTGAATATAATTTAATAAAGCCTCTTAAACCTGTTCTTCTAAGAGTATCTACATACATATTATATACTATTAGGAATCTTTAACTAATCATTCACAAATAAATACGAAGAAATTTAACTGTTCTATTGCTACATATTTATGTTTATTTATTCTTTTAATTTAAGTGACACAATCAAATTTGCTTAATGTGTTGTTTATATTATAGTTTATATTGTAATAAACATCATTGTTTACCTGTAGCTTGGCACTACTGGTGCATTCCATTTCTGGGTTAGTGAAGTTTTATATTTAATTCAACCTTTGCCACAAACAAAGGGCGTTGACGTCTGAGAAACCCTCTAGCCCTCTTTCATTTAACTTTCATAAAGCCTGGGGTTCGCCGAGCGTCTAGCGACAAAGCCGGTTCGCGAAGTTTTGTAAACAAAAAGTAAAAATTTTAATGGTGCGCAAATACTGCGTGTTTTCAGGTATAATTATTGTGCTTTATTTGTTAGACTCTGCAATCATAATGAATGAAACAATATAGATAAATAAATAATTAAAAACAATTCAAATGCTATTATATAGATAATAATACGAATTACGAATGATAAAATGTCAATAACTAATTTGGAAAATATTTCATGATAATATATAAATCATGTTATGCATTTTGAAACAGAAGCCACACTGCAGGTACTTGCCCTGTGCTTTCCCCGAATTTGTGATAAGATATTCCGTGAACAGAACATTCGATTATACTCTAACGGGGAGGGAATAGCGATTCATTCGATAAGGAGCACACTATTAGCGTGGTATTGAATGACAAACACTTATTGCATTTGTTACACATTATCTGTCCTAAGCTCTATGCAGGGTAATATAAGTATAGCTTAAAGAGAAAGTGTAGGGCTTCCAAATCAAAATGAATGGGTAATCTAAGCAGATTACCCATTCATTTTGATTATAAGCATACATATATAGAACTAGCGACTTACCGTCGCTTCGCTCGGGTTCGTCCCTAGGTAGGCAATGTAAGCGCACAATACAAATCTTTGAATTTCTCGACCTTTCTGTACTATAATATGCAGATGTTATGTACATAAAAACCTTCCCCTTGAATCACTCTATCTATTAAAAAAAACCGCATCAAAATCCGTTGGAAGTTTTAAGGATCTAATCATACATAGGGACAGACAGACAGCGGGAAGCGACTTTATTATATACTACGTATACATACACATATGTATGTAACATATTATGTATTTCCATTATTATACTAGGTATATTAGTCGACTATTTCCTTCTTCCTTGGAGGTAAAAATCAACCGTTAAAATGAACATTATCTACGCAAATATTTATATAACAAAATGAATTAGTGAATTTTAAAATTTTTATCGTGGGTGTGAACATAACGAAACGAAAGGCATAGAGTTTATAGAGGTCGGTGTTTTATGAGCAATCGTAAAACCCCTGAGCCTGCCACACTTAGATACTGAGTGATGATTCAATTTTAAGGAGAAATATGTAATTATGGTAAAAAATATACAAAAATGGATCATGGGTAGGTATTTATTTTTAACCAACAAATTATGATTTGGTATTTTTAGCTTTTTCCTTAAAAAGTTTTTTCAAGACATTATAATTTATTGCCGTAGAAATTATATTATACACTGTATACATACTATTCATCGCAATAGCTAAATGTCTACTACGAGTAATAATCCCATCCCGGATACTTAAGCAGGGAAATAGGGGTATTATTTTAACGATAGACGACGACGTAACATCCGTTTGTCGGTATTCTGCACCTGCCTTTCCCTTCGCAACACCTGCGCAGCAGATGTTACGGCGACCGTAGTCGGTACAGCTATTATCCCTGCTAGTCAAGCGGGAACAGTGATAAATAAGTAACTATAATATCAACGTATGAATGAAAGTGAAAATATAATACAATTTGTTGTTAAAAATACAGCCAAAGTCACTTTTTTTGTCTTTTAAATTAAGTATAATATTTTTTCAGCACAAATTGAGTAAATGTTTAACGCTCGTCAATTTTATATTAAGGAAAAAGCTATATTATGTTAAGTTTTGTGCAATATATTAACGGATGTACTGATCTTGTATCAACAATGATCAATGATCATCTTCAGCTATATAGAACGTCTAAATAAATTATTCAATAAGCCGAACCCCTCATCGTGCGCGAGCACGTGCCTCGTGTCTCGTGCATCACTCGGCCCACTGGTGGCGCTAGCTAATTCCATGATTCTTATAACAGTGATTAAAGCTACTTTATTGGTCGAGTAATCATAAAGTACGCTTCGAAGTATAAAAGCTAATGAGTAATGATATGTTGGCTTAAGTTCATTGAACTCAAGTTGACCTCATTGGTATACTCTTCGTAAATTCTGCATGTCTAGTATTTATAGCTCCTGTTTGAGTATGTATATATATGTATGAGTATCATTAAATTAACGGAGTCAAATTAAAACAGTAAATATTTTTTTATTGTTTTTTTTTTCAATCCATTTAAAAGTAAGAAAAATATCTGTATATTAAATCTAACAGGTTTTTACTTATTAAAAGTTTTAATTGAAGTTATTATTAAAAGTTGGTGCCGTTAGTTAGGTATGTTAAAAGAATGAGTCATGAAAGTGAAGTAAAAGTTAAGAGATTAAAAACAAAGAACCTAGAACATATCAAGTCTAAATAGATGCTTTTGATGATCGTAATATCATAATGTAATGTATGATAACTAGCAACTTCCCCCAGCTTTGTCCGATGAAAATAAAAAAAATAATCATAAATTATTGATTCAAAAATCAATAATAAGTACTAGGTACTAAATTTTAAGTGTAGGTCAAAATAAAATAAAAGCGATGTAGTCTGTGTAAATGTATATGTATATAAACATTAGTTAATGAATCTCGAAATATTATTTTATACTAGCATTGCCCGCGGCTCCGATTGCGTTCAGATGACCATAAACCTAGTTCTTACATTTTACATATTAGTTTACTCTTACATTGCAGTTTTTGTATTCTTTCTCAGATATCAGACATTTTCCCGTGATAAAAAGTATCTTATATGTTGACCTGGATAACCAGCTATCACCATACCAAATTTCATCAAAATGCCTCTTGTGGTTTTTTTGTGATGCGGTAACAGACAGACAGACAGACAAAAATTCTAAAAACTATAGATTCGGCCTCTGTATCGTTAATAATGTTTATTTCAATAAGATTTTCCAAAAAATATTTAATGTACAGATTCGGCTTAGTTACAATTTTATTATATGTATGTATAGATGTAAAGTAGATAATTTATGTAAGATTTTAAATTCACAACTATTAATATAATACGACGCGTAAGACATATATGCCATGTATTAAGGACAAGGTTTAGATGTATGTATGCAATAATGTTCGCGTGTAGAGGATGTGTTGTATTAGCTGTGAAAATCGTGTGTTATATATACGAAATTTTCATTCTCGTATATTGGGTTGTGTTAGTAATTGAATATGTAAACCACATTTAATATTATTAGACCAAAATATTGGAAAAATGTACATGGTCTGCCGTCGCTTTTCTCACTCCCTAACTAAATACCGCGCAAGTATTGACATAAAAATGTCTCCGTTTTATAAATAACTCTTTACTAATCAAAGTAATCTGCTGCGTGAAAACTAACATAACAAAAAACATACTTTTACATTCATAATACTGAAATTAAATAGAAAAACTATTAAAAGAAAAGAGTGGAAAGTTATAAGAAAACTAATTATTATTTATTGATGTAAATGAAATAAAACCTTTCCAATCCGGAAAATATTCCCCTCGAGTGGGCATCTGCTGTAGATGATGCTTATTTGTAATTATAATATATTTAATTATGTAAAGGCCGGTATATATTATTACAAAATAAACTTCTTTTAATGAATTAATTAGAAATGGAAACTTGATTTTTATTCATACACAGTATATTGTGTTAATTTGTGGCTACCAAATTGTAACTGTATAATAATAATGTACATACTTTTATTACAAACCCATGTCCTGTATTATACGTGATTTCTCTCCGGATTTGCGTTGATTCAGGCTTCACAGTTAATTTCCGTCTCTTAATACATTTCCATGCGGTTGGACACTAGTGTGAATTTTACATTCTACAATAAACACGTAGGAATAAATAAATAATAAATATGTTGGGACATTAACACACAGAGCACCATCTAGTTCTATGGTAAGCTACGAGGCTTGTGTTATGGATACCAGATAGTTGATACACTACACATATAAAACTTTAATATGTGTAATACATACATATTATAAATAAGTATACAATTAAAATCTTTTTTTAGGAATAAAATAAAATTGTTAGTATCGTGCGTGCGACCACGCATCGTGATCTGATTCATGCAATTTAAAATTCACTGTAGGTACCTATACCAAGATCTATCGAAAATATTTGTTCATATTATATATGTTATTCGTTTAACTTAAACCTCTGTTTACATATTTAAGATCTTTTTGTAAATATTGCCTGAAATAAATGATTAAATTAAACATTTTTTTTTTTAATTTTTCGATTACAAACCATAAATTTCTTTCTAAATTACAATCGTCCTAGTTCACAATTAAGTCAGTAGGTAGATAATAAATCTAAACTGGCGCTTCGAATTTGATCGATTTAACCGCTTCTAAATGGAGCAGAAATGAAAGTTGGCTGTATTTAACTAAAGAATTAGGATTGCTTTGTTACTATGGCTCAGTTTATCACTACCTTTTTTTTAATAACTATTGTTTGAATATTTCTGCAGTTCTCTTATATATAAATCCAATTTTGAAATTACTTTGACGTTATATAAATACATTGTAATGATAATAATAATACATGTAGAATTGTTCGTAAATTTCTACAAACGGATAATGATATAGGCAGTAGTATCCCCACATCGTTTGACATTATACAAAATCATGTCTAAGCGCCACGTCTGCCACAACACATACCTCAACGACACAGTATTACTTTAGATACTTAATTACCATACAACAAAAACTATCCCACTGACACTTGGCTATGGCCCGTGTTAGCTGAGAATACCGGCAAAGCCGAGGTTTTCAAACGAAAATGAAAATACAAATAATAATAATATATATTTAGCGAAATTAACAACTCACAGGTGAAAAGAGCTGTCTGTCCTATTGAAAATTTTATATGGTTTAATCACCTATTAAATTTGAAATGGCGTGAAACAACCGTTAAACTTGTTTGCAAACGGAAAACCAAAATAGTGGAATGTGATCAGTGAACACTCGGCAATGCCAAACTTAGATATTGGAATAATTAATTTTTAAGTGTTAACGGGCGTCATTTCTTGCACTAAATCCAGGTCTTATTTTGTAGCATATTAATTGTGTTTTAAATACAAGAGATAATAAAGAGCTATGTTTTTTTAATTATTTTTTTAATTTGATAGTAGCTTTACCTTGTAATTATTATTCAAGGTTGAAAAAAGCCTATCACCTTCTCATATTCTTTTTATTAAAAAAAACACTTAGCTCATTACAATTAAAAATGTCTTAATTAAATTTTATATGTTAATATTATTATTAATATTTTATATAAGTGTCAAGCAAGTCAATTGAACTCAATTATCTTGTTAATGGTTCCAAAGCGTGCCAGTAGAGCATAGATTACTTCTGCAATGTCACATAGAATGGAGAAGACAAGTCAATATTTGAAAGGTTTTTTGGCAGATACATCAATAGTCGAGGACTTTAAAGTGTAATTATCTTTATTAACAATCTATGGATTGTAAACAAAAAAAAATTAAATATTCGTACTAATTAAACAAATTTTCTTAAGTAGACTCCCTTAACATTTACTACTTACAAGTAGTAGTAGTATATTAAACGTCAGTGCCTACTGTCTAGCTTCATCGTTCCTACCTACAGTTCGATGGTAGCAAATTATTGATTTGTCGCCGAATACAAAAACTACTACTAAGTTATAATCGATCTCCTAGATTTGTATATGCATAGGTTTGTGTCTTGAATCTTAAAAACATATAAAAATAGAAGTATAATTTATAGAATTCAAATTAATAACATTTTCTTAGCAAAAAGTCCTAACATCTAACTTAATGGAAGAAACCTAACCAAAAATGACCCTATGCTGTATGCTGGAACTATTACTATTCGTGTTTCAGATAGAAAGTGAGCCCAGGCAAATCACTAAAGATCGTGACCGTGTGAGCGGAGAAAGTACTAAAACAAGGAGTTTTAGATTATGCAATCTTTTGTTCCGGTCTTACGATTTAAAGTCATTTATAATGTCATTACATCACGCACAGAATAATTGCAACTGCGAAAATAGACTTCGTTTGCGCCAATGTCATAATTCCTTGTAATACTTTTAAGTGAAGAATGTCCACAATTCAAGTACGTCTGATTATATAAAATATAAAGATTTTTTTGCCAGTTCAAGTTTTGATGAGTTTCATTTTAAGAGTTCTCCCTTATAAATTCATATTATGTTACGTTCGTTTTACTTAGATATTATTGGAACTATATTTCTATTTGGTAAGTTCGTGTAAACCGCTAGACAATTCTATAGTCAAGGCATGAAAAAAAAAGTAAGGATGTAAGGTCATCTTTTTTGAGTTTACATTATATCCTCTCCCAAAAACCTATTAAATTAAGAGGTAAGTTTGGAAAAAATTGATATAATAGAGCTACCAAAATACTTTCAAGGAGAATTATTTTGAAGGAGATCCGACGAGTACTTTTTGAGATAGATTCGAATATTTCTAGTATCTACAACTTCACTTGTCAACTCTTTAATTATTCTCTATGTGATTTACTCAAAATATGTACTAACTTTCTGCTTCTGGAATTTTGTTTCCTTCAATATTATTGTTATAGTGGCAACCTAAATGGTAATATCCTTAAACCAGACAGTATAATCGATCTTCTTTATATAAAGACTAGCGGCTCACCCTCGCTTCGCTCGGGTTCGCCTCTAGAAAAGCACAAACAGATCTATCCCACGAGAACCGTTCATTTTTCGGGGATGAAAAGTAACTTGTTGTTTGACCGGCAATATAAGGTATCAGCATACCAAATTTTATTAAATTAGGTGCTTAAGTTGTTGTGTACTAAGCTGTATAAGTTACTATAGTTTTTTAACTATCCCACGGAAACTCTTTAATTTTCTGGAATGAAAAGTAGCTGATTTGTTTTTGTCATGTATGAACTATATTATTGTAAAGTTTCATTAAAATCCAATCAGTAGTTTTTGTGTACTAAGTTGTATAAGTTGTTATAGTTTTTTAACTATCCCACGGGAACTCTTTAATTTTTCGGGGTGAAAAGTATCTAAGATGTTGTCCGGGGATATAAGGTACCACCACACAAAATTTCATTTTAATCGGTCCAATAGATTCGGAGATTAGCCCGTACAAACAGGAAAACAGACAAACAGCTCGCTCGGGTTCGTCCATACCTACGAATATGTTGTATTATCTCTTTAACCATTTGTCCAAATTATATGCAGTAAAAGGGAAAAGTCTTTTGTTTTAAACATTTTAGACGATAAATTTACTTATTTTGATAAGAATTCATAATTGTTGATAATATAACCAATAAACATGACCTACCGATCTAAATTATTTTTTTAATATAAAAAACTACTTTTTGTGACTAAAATATAAAAGTTAGACATATGCTGTCGCTAACTTTTTTGTAGGCATTATTAAGCTCTACATTTTTTCTCTAGAATATAATCATATATCTCTCATCCTTAAGGCAGCGCTCGTAAGAAACGTTTTCGTTCGACCGTTTTTTCTCCGACTTACTTTGCAATACCGACGAAAAAGCCTTTTCATTCTTCGAGTTAATATATAGCCTATGACACTCAGAAAGAACGTGGCTTTCTATTGGTAAAAGAATTTTGAAAATCGGTTCAGTAGATCCAAAGATTACCCCCTACAACGTCACAAACTCACAAACTCACAAACCCACAAACTCACAAACTCACAAGATCACAAACTTTACCTCTTTACAATATTAGTATAGATACATAGTATAAAATGAAGTCGCTTCCACTGTCTGTTCGCTTAGTTCTTTTAAACTACTCAACGGGTTTAAATGCAATTTTTAAGCAGTAGATAGAGATTCAGGAGGAAGGTTTATATCTATACTATAGTACATAAAAGCCGAGAAATTCAAAGATTTGTAATTTCATTGGACGAACTCGAGCGAAGCGATGGTGAGTCGCTAGTTTATCTTATATGGGACCTGGGATAATTGGCATTGTAGAGAGTTGCTCCACACGTCCCATTATATTCCCACATAGTAATATCGGTTATCACTGTGTATATATTTATACTTATGTAGATAAACAAGTAATGAAGCGACTTAGTAGAAAAAAACACATTTAAATCAATAATAATATAGTAATAATAATCAGTAAAAAATATATTAACATATAATTAGTTCATTTATTTTTATAGCTTAGTCCGATATTCGTTGAGTGTAGATTTTTTTGAGTGGGTCTGACGCTACTTATATTTCCGGTGTTCTTGCGAATAGCAGTAGGCTTCGCAATAAACCGGATACGAAGTAGTCGTTTATCGCCTTACGCTTACGTTACCTACCGATGTCAACTATTGAGTACTACGAAACATCGCCCTCATGCGCTGATTCACAGTAATTCTAAGAAACATTAGCATAGCATAGTTATTTTACGCGTTTACTATAAGGAGCAGTATCCTTTGTAAATGAGACCTTGTTGGAATAATTGTTCTAAAATACAAATATTTCACACTTTTATATTTCGCTTTTTTTCCTCGGAGTCTCTCTTGGATATTTCAATGAAATATTTTAGAAATGTTAAGACCTTGATATCCATACTAATATTATAAATGTAAAAGTGTGTTTGTTTGTTTTTTTGTCCTTCGTTCACATCGAAACGGATTGGCGTGATATTTTATGTGGAGATTGTTGGAGGGCTGGAGAGTGACATAGGCTACTTTTTTCCGAGGGAAATTATATAATCCCCACAGGAAAACACGTTAAAATACAATCCAAAAAAAATTATGATCAGAATTACTTGAAACTTGGTATTAGTATTCTTCAATAAAATTAAATAAATACGAGTTAGCATTTTTCGAAATTCATCCTATAAGGGGGTAAAATAGGGGATGAAAGTTTGTATGAAACTACCTTTTTACAGACTTTTTTGTAGTTTTATCGCGAGCGAAGCCGCGGGTTCTGCTAGTAATTTATAAAAAGCGTTATTAATTTATAATTAGTCTATCTATATGTGTCATGAATCTGTATATAAATTACACACTCTACATACAAAGTCGTGGTAAATCTCTAGCAATCAATATATTTTCTTGCAATAGTCATAGCACTTCTCGCTATCCGATAGCTGGCCGGGTTCATTCATCGATAGCTTGTATATTTATTAATAGCAATGACCCGCTAAAGTCATTATTACGTACAATATATGAAGTTTACATTGAACAAAAGCAATTACGCGTTATCTATTGCTTTACATTCTACAATTTGATTAATATATCCGTGCGGCGCGCAGTGTTATGTACGAAAACCCGGAATACCGGTTCCTCATCTAGATCTTGTATTATTTGCAGTGGTCGTGTTAAATAATCTTGAGCAATCTAAATCAATTGTAACAGTAGACAAAGGCGAGACTCGAGGAAGAAACTGCAATTAAGACTAGACATGTAAATGCAGCAAATTACTATCGTCACGGAATGCCGCGATCAGAGATTGCGCAATAACTCTTCACATAAACAATAAATTATATATGTACAGGATATCTATACGGAAATATACAAATAAATCTAACTAACTTTCGACGTCTGACAAGGACTGATAAATTATGACGAATACAAATGAAAAATTTTCCATAGAGCAATAATAACTAGATCCGCTTGAAGGGCAATGAAAATACATTTCTATAAAATATTTCAAATACCTTCGTAGCTATAGACTTAATCAAAGGCAATGTTTCAATTGTTTCACAGCGAAGGGAGGAGCTAGACTTGACCCACTGCCAACATTCACGGTCGCTTAAATTAAGCTTTTCATCCAACGCAGAGAGCAAGCATTTTTAATAAAATCTCAAAGCATTAGCAATCTTTTGTTCTTTTAAATTCATAAAACGAGCTCAAACATTATGGTGTTAAGTTTTTTGTGTCATTATTTGTACACGCGATAAGTAAACGTATGTATTTAGAGTTGTTTAACCTACTTCTATGTTGTGGACTGAGTAAAGTCATAGATAGACCGATAGCTTATCATCTGTGCGATCGATAAACCACTCATTGTACGACCGAGTCACTAATGGCTTCGAGTATAAAATAAAATAGCCACTGCGAATGACACTTATGAGTATATGCAAAATGTACATGATATTCTTTGTTGTAAGCCTTGCGGATGTTATATTAAATTAGTTATTTATTAGATTCTGAAGTATTAAAAAATGTAATAATATGCAAAAAGCGAAAAGCAGAGTAAATATATAAATAATAAATAAATATATTGGGACATTAACACACAGCACCATCTAGTTCCATGGTAAGTTAACAAGGCTTGTGTTATGGATACCAGATAGTTGATACTCTACACATATATTACTTTAAATATATACATAATATAAATATAAACACCCGTGACTAGAGTACACACATTCGTGCTTATCACACAAATGAATGCCCCCAGCGGGACTCGAACCCGCGACCGCTGACACAGCACTACAAACTGAGCCAAACGTGTCGTCCTAATTTTACTATGGTTTAATTAATTATTGATAAAGTATATAAACATATCCCTATAATGTATAAACTTTTTAATGTCCTTCTTGGCTAAATATCTATGGGCCCCATATAAATATTCATCTTTTATGATCGCGACTATCGAATATTTAGTAGTTTGGCAGGTCTGAAATGCCACAGATTTAGAGGTCAACTTTTTTTATTATATATGTATTCAAAACAAATTAGGAACGTCTTTTCTCGTGCATAGTAAATATTTTATAAGGAGTTGTCTTACGTAAGTTACGGTGCATCGGTCAAGACCGGTTTCCAGCGGTGATCATAATTTACGTCTCTAATCTTGATTCTTGACCCACAGTTGTCTAAAACCAGTTCCATAAAGATCTTAGACTTGACCTGTGATCAAGATTTCGTTGTAACGGAAGTCAGGAAAGTATGTAGCATAGAAATAGTGGGAGGTAACAATTACTGTGACGCTAATACGAGGCCATTTTACCATGTTTATTATATTGGATTATCATCGTTCTTTATAGTTTAATGCTGCCTTTGTTCAATTTGTTTTGTTTTGACCTGAATATATTACGTTGAATATCAAAACAAAGACTATTTTACTATTGTTTATATTCTTTTGCTTATTTATATCGTTTAGTTTGAATTATGTTAGAATGCTTGAATAATAAAAGTATTTTTTTGGATTTAAAATAAGATCATCTTGAAACAGAATAATTTTTTTTATTACTTTTAAAGTTCTTTAATAACCATTAATAAATGTTAGAATATAAAATATAGGAAGAAAGTTTACTTATGTTACTTTAAAATAAAATCTGCACTAATAATATAACGTACATATAAAGCTGAAGAGTTTCTTTGTTTATTTGTTCGAACTTGCTAATCTTCGGTCCTACCAATCAGATTTGAAAAATTGTCTTTGCATTTAATATCCCCTACCAAAGACGAAGCGAAGGGTCGCTTCGCTCTGGTACATTCCTAAGTACCTAACAAGTAATCTATATGTTATCTAGGTCACACACAGTATATCACGCTAGACTTTTAGGTGCGGAACAATAATCTATATACAGATAAATAAATTGAAGTGTCTGTTTGTAATGTCAAAATAAAAGCTTTTTTTTAAATGCGTATGAAAATATAAACGGTACTTATACCAAAAACATAATTTTTAACCTTTTGGTCTGTCTGTCTGTCTGTTTGTTCCGGCTAATCTCCCAAAGCGGTTGGACTGATTTTGACAGAACTTTCACTAGCAGCTAATGTTATAAGGAGTAACTTTTATTGTAGAAAAAGAATTAAGGTTACGCTCAAAAAAATTATAACGTACCTAGCTAGGGACGTCGTAAGTCGCTAGTAAACAATAATAAACAAACCTCAAGCTCCGCAGGGGAGGGACAAATGACATTTTGTCTTATTATAACGAGAAACACTTTGTACAACACGTAAAGAATCTAATAGAAAGCTAGCTTCATTACGAAGGTCATTTTTTGAATTTAATAGAAAGATTATTCTAGTCCCAGATAAGTAAACATAAATATGATTTTATTTATAAATCAAAATGTCTTTTTTATATTTCAGTGCTGCGGACAGTGCGGATTCACCAATACTAGAAGAGGCCGGTGAGAGTGGCTCTGAACAAAAGCCAAAGCCTCTTGTTAAATATGGCGAACTCGTTATTCTTGGGTAAGCACTAAGCGCATTTAGTTGTACAATCGGAAGTTTGAACGGGGGTGAAGCCGCGAGTACGACTAATATGTACATATAATAAACACTAAGTTAACATTTTGTTTTAACAAATATGTTAATTTGTAAATTTAATACAATTTAGGATGTAAAATCAATACATATAAAAATTATAACTAAGCCAAATCTGTATTTTAAATATTTTTTCGAAAATCTTATTGAATAAACATTATTGTCGATAAAGAGGCCGAATCATAGTTTTTAGAATTTTTGTCTGTCTGTCTGTTACCGCATCACAGAAATACCACTGGAGGGATTTTGATGAAATTTGGTATGGTAATAGCTGGTTATCCGGGTCAACATATAAGATACTTTTTACCGCGAGAAAATGTCTCATTTCTGAGAAAAAATACAAAAACTGCAATGTAAGAGTATACTAATATGTAAAACCTAAGAACTTGGATTTTGGTCATCTGAACGCGGGGGGAGCCGCGGGCAATGCTAGTATAAATATAAATAATTATTTTAAACTAGAATTTTAACTGTTCAAAAAGTTAGCCTTGTGTTTATATGCTGTGACTGTTAACGTAATACCTATTACCTATCAAATATGCAATTGAATAGTCCAATCACCACTAGTGCAGCTTATATCATTGCTTAGAAAAATGTGTTATGTAAGTTTACCTACTGCTTTCACGAATCGATTCGTTTTTCAAGATAACATGAAACCGTATCAAAAAAGATGTTTAATATTCATCATCGATACTACGTATGGTACATATACTCAAGAAGGTACATTCTTATAATGTTTTGAATATTCCACTATGTACATCAATCTAAATGTCTAGTAACTAATGTCAGCGGTCGCTACCAAGGTTGTTCGTAAGCGCATGCGCAGAACGCGTTAGTATTCATCCGAGTTCCAACTTCTGTTTGTGTTAAACGTCACGTGTAAAACGAATATGGTAAGAAAACGGTTAAGGAAGGACGAGATCGGAGAATTGTTTACGGTTCACCGTACGACCGTCCGTCATAACCTCGTTTATTTTAGAATCACGTGTACAACGATCTCGATTTTGTTGATTGTTACCAAAATTAAACTTCGTAGTAAGAAATCATCTTATACTTGCAAAAAGTTTCAATTCAACAAAATAAACACACATATTGTGTATTGTTCAGCACTTAATTATATTCTGATAATATTTAAAGATATAACTTTATTTACTAACATCAATAATAGTTAAGATAATATTTAACATAATTCTATTGTATTTTATCATAGACCGGACCTAATTTATTAAATTAATATGAACTACTTGTCACTATTAAATAATTTAAATATGCACTCATATTTACATACATTACATATGTACATAAATATGTTTTACAAACGCTACTAATAAATTATCAACAGTTACAAATTTTGGGGGTTTTTTTTCTAAATGATTGCTTGAATATTTTTATTACTAATCAGTTTTGGGAAATTACAATTATGTTGGTGTGCAAATAATACTTGAATTAAATTTGTTATCAAATAAATTAAACTTGTATACAAAGAGTTAGATGTGTTTATTTGTTTGTATGATAATATAATAATAATTACTTAATTAATAATAATGTCCTGTTGACTGATTTCGGCACAATCTCGCTAAGACTAGTCAACTGCGTAGAAGAGTTGTACCGTGTGTTTTCACAAACATATGTACAATCTTTATTCTTTTTACTCTTAAAAGTCCGGGTTAGGGATGGTAGGACAATTCACATCACAGGTGTGCCGTGTCAGGGATCTGGGGCACGATGGAAAGTGAAGCCATCACTTTATCTCGGAAGGACAAGGGTGTGACATCGCAAATTTTCGAACTTCGCGCTATACTGAAAATTTTGCCCATACCTGGAACTCGAACCCAAGACTCTAAGATTTGCTACAGTACACGCTAGCTACTAGGCCAACGAAGTGAATAGAAAGCTACACTATCCTTAAGGATATTAGTACCTCGACGTCCGCGAGCAGATCCGCGGGTGAAAACCCGTGTGATATAAAATGTTAGATGCCCTCTTTTCATAGCAATTTGTCGTTCGTTATTGTATATTACTTACGTACTTCACATTAAGAGGCCGTTGTACGCGCTCTTTGTCGAAAGGTATAAAGCGTTGTGGCTTTGATATCTCTCCATGATTTAATCTTTTGAGGACTTCCTTTGTCATGAATTGCATTCACTTTGAATACTACTACAATATATGTATTTACAGAACATAAAGAAAAATATTATATTATAAACATAAATCTGTTTATCTAAAAATGAGTTGTAGAAATACCAAAAGAAAGATTGTTACGTAGTGTTTTCAACCGACTTCAAAAAGGAGGAGGTTCTCAATTCGACTGTTCTTTTTTTTATGTTTGTTACCTCAGAACTCCGTCATTTATTAACCGATTTGGACAATTTTTGTGTTGTTTGAAAGTATATACTTCCAGATTGATCCCATTTAAATTTCAAAAAAAAATACCACCCCTAAGGGTGGAAAAATAGCTAATGATGAATTTAACCTACTTCAAATTGTCATATTGACTTGAAACTTTGCAAGTGTTTCTATTTCCGTTGATAGTACAGTGGTTCGGTATTGTTGACCTGATCTGATGGTAAGGCCAAAAGGTGGATAGGTGGAACTCTTCAACGGCTAATAGTAGATACTTTGAGTTTGGGCTTGTTTTGTTTGAATTGACAAGCCTAATACGTTAGAAAATCTTACTTTGCTACTACTGTCTACACTAAAAAGGGAAAAATAAAAACTTTTTAACAAAAAAATAAAAACCGACTTCAAACAAAAGCACTAAAAAGTAAAAAATAACTGATTGGTAGCTTTCATTTACTATACATACCTAATCAAATATTTTCGAAGTCGGTGTGCTTTGGCTAAGTAATTAAAGTCTACCTATTAAATACATACCTAATCAAATATTTTCGAAATCGGTGCCAGGCCATATAAAGCAAAGCACACCGACTTCGAAAATATTTGATTAGGTATGTATAGTAAATGAAAACTACCAATCAGTTATTTTTTACTTTTTAGTGCTTTTTTTTGAAGTCGGTTTTTATTTTTTGATTTGACAAGCCTAACACGTTAGAATTCTTACTTGGCTACTGCCTACTACTATCTACACTAAAAAGGGAAAAATAAAATTTTTTACCAAAAAAATAAAAACTGACTTCAAACAAAAGCACTAAAAAGTAAAAAATAACTAATTGGTAGTTTTCATTTACTATACATACCTAATCAAATATTATCGAAGTCGGTGTGCTTTGGTTAAGTAATTAAAGTCTACCTATTAAATACATACCTAATCAAATATTTTCGAAATCGGTGCCAGCCCATACAAAGCAAAGCACACCGACTTCGAAAATATTTGATTAGGTATGTATAGTAAATGAAAATTACCAATTAGTTATTTTTTACTTTTAAGTGCTTTTGTTTGAAGTCGGTTTTTATTTTTTTGTTAAAAAGTTTTTATTCTCTTTTTAGTTTTTAATAAGCGTAGTACTCGAGCGAGTTATCTCTCTGTAAATTAGCCCGAATCGACTGAGTTGAAGGTCACCTAAGCCAGGGTGCTCCTATTTTATGATGTACCCAAACCTTAATTAAAGTTCGCGTATAAACATGTACATTGTACAAAATTACGCTACCATAAACAATGCACAATCCGCGTTCAAATCTGTTCTATGAGTTACAAACGATTTTAGACCATTTGCTAGTCTCATTTGTTGTGTGAAATGGGTAAAGATTACATCTGTATTAATATTATAAATGTGAAAGTTTGTAAGTATGGATGTTTGTTACTCTTTCATGCCAGAACGGCTGAACGGATCTGGATTAAAGGCACGGAGATAGATTATAGTCTGGAAATAGCACATAGGCTTTTATTCCGGAAAATTGTACGGTTCCCGTGGAATAGGTTTGTTTTTGTTTTCCTAGAGGCGAAGCCGAACGAGAAGCGAGGGTGGGCCCTAGTTTTTATATATTTGTATTAACACTTCCAGGTAAATTTCTAAGAACTATTTACTTACGTAAGTACGTTACTTACATAATTACGATGATTTTAATTTATAGGAATCTGGTTCGTTAGCTTTAACTTCGGTCATTTTGTCTTTTGTTTATTTTATGTTTATTTGTAAATCTTTTTGATGTAACATTTAATGGTCTATATTTTTTAATTGCGATTTGAACTTTACCGATTATGAAAGTTTTTAAAAATTAACATTATGGGTTCATCCCCTAGATGAACTTTATATTATAAAAATAATTTCTGCTTTCTTCAAAGTATATTTAATGAAAAATCCAGCCTCCCAGTTTAACATTGCAACGACAAAGTTTTATGAAATCACTACCAACTTCCTTAATTTTGAAACTGTCAAAAAAGTAAGTAGACTTTAATTTTGACATATATAACTTGACTTACAATTGACTTTGATCGGGGGGCACGGCAGTGCCCCCGCCAAGTCGAGCAAAAAAAGGGCACGGCAGTACCATCCTTTTCTCGAAGGGATTCAGAGCATTTTCCAACCCCCCATAACTTCGTTATGGATAAAGCTAGAAGCCTGAATTTTGAGTGACTAAGAGAACATCATATAACTAGGTATATTTCCAAATTACATTCAATTTGAACCTGTAGTTTATGAACTGTTGCAGATCAAAATTCGTCAATATCGTCACTCACTCACTCACTCACCGATCATCAAAATTCTAAGGTACTTCTAGCAGACATAGGAGCTTCAAATTTTGAACACAATTAGTGTTTAGCCTATAACAGAAGGAAAAACTCAAACATCACGCAATTTTAATCCTGTTTTCGAGATATACAAACTGCATAAGTAACTTTGTAATCCTATACAAATAGATATGCGATATATGGGATTACAAAGTTATTTTTGCAGTTCATACATATCATTTTTCGTCACTTAAACTACCCAAATGGATAAGTGGGTAAATAGTGGATATACTGTAAGTGTTAGCGATGACTAAAATGTAATTATCAATATTGTAAATAGTTTTAAGAAATAATATATTTAATATATAAATTAAAACTTAAATGTATTTATGATCTTAAATATAAAAAAATATATACAAGTAATCCAACACTCGGGTGTTTCCGTAACGAGAGTCGCTCTGTGTCTTATCACCTCGGGGCAATACCGTAGCGAGAGCCACTCTCAGTTCCTACAAGATCTCAGATATAAAAAAAATATATGGGTAATCGAAGACTCGGGTGTTTTCGTAATGAGAGTCGCTCTGTATGTTATCACCTCGGGGCAAGACCGTAGCGAAAGCCGCTCTCAATGGTTACAAGATCTCAAATATGAAAAAAATATATATCAGTAATCGAAGACTCGGGTGTTTTCGTAATGAGAATCGCTCTGTATGTTATCACCTCGGGGCAATACCGTAGCGAGAGCCGCTCTCAGTTGCTACAAGATCTTAAATATAAAAAATATGATAAATGAGTAATCGAAGATTCGGGTGTTTTCGTAACGACAATCGCTGTGTGCCTTATCACCTCGGGATAAAACCGTAGCGAGAGCCGCTCTCAGTTGTGTGTCTAATCTCAATTAAAAAATATATATATGCGCAAACACCAGAAAAAGCAGTCATGTGTAGCCTCTCGGGAGGGAGTCCCTGATGTCCAGGAGCTACACAAACCGGTCTCTACGTTCAAATCGTTCTACGATGGAATAGAGGCCATTCCATCAGCATTAACCTCACAACTAATCAATGGTAGTTTGGGTAGGATGAAACCCAGATCAATTACACTTAATGACCAAATCATACATAGAAGTAAGAGAATTCTTTGTAAAATAGAAACCAGCACGAACACTTGCAAAAAATATTCGTATCGTCATCGAGAATATTTTGTATAGGATAAATATAACTATTAAATAAATTATCTAAAACCAAATTTAGCCATTTAGCACTATGTATATAATAAGTATACGTGGTATATCTTTTGTATACCTATCTATATTAGGTTTATTGCCTAAAAATCTTATATGAGGATATGTAATTCAAGATTAGGATGCATTACTCAGGGGTTCAGTAAAACGCTATTATTATTCCTACGCTAAATTTTTTTTTAAATATCTCCTTGTAGATTATTACGTAAAATTATATTACATAATTGATGTCCATAATAAATATTGTTGTGGTAGTACAGAGCCCTCGGAGCGTTAGTTCGACTTCTACTTGACTAATATATAGATACAATATTTATTTATCAATATTTAGTTTAGTCATGTTAAAAAAAAACAGGAATAACTCATATTATTAATTTATTAACTTAAGAAATATATTTCTCAGGGTTCCGTTTGCCATCACTAAGTATTTAATTTTGTAGTCAATTCCTCCACTTAAACGACATCAAGGAACGCTAGAAGGTTTAGGTATTTTTTTTAAATAATAGGTCACAATAAAATAGCACATAATATAAATATTTTGACATAAATAAACATCATCATAGCTTGCCTTAATTTGTGTCGTTAATGTCAAATATAAATTTCGTTTAAAAATCATAAAATATTTTAATTAAATTTACACTATTTTTTCCTTCCATTATTTAAATTAAATATTATTTTTTCATTTCCCGATATCTTACTTTTAATTTTTTTCACCTCATTCATATATTCTAATAAGATTTAGAATTAATAGTAAATTAATTAATTATACAATAGTTGCACTGTAAAAGGAGGTTAGGTTAGTCTTTTACCTGTAGGTATGTTTGTATGTCCTATCCTATGTTCCCTCGTAATTACTAACCTAATTTCGATTCGTCGATTTATTAATGTTTATATTTGCAACTATATGTATTAGAAAAGTATTTTTTAATGCGAAAATAATATTTTAAGCTTTTTAGTAGCTGTACTATTTTTATGCATATACAAATGGGTACATAAATGTAATGTGAAGCGTGTATAGTTTATACCTTCTAATATTCGATTACTGTTATTTAAAATGAATTGATTAAAATATATACCTAATTAAGAAACAACTTGACGATTACTTAATTTTGAAACAAATCTCGTACATTTTACAAAGTATGATGTTGATATGAATTAGAAAACCTTGTCAACATCTCATTGCCCGTAACTGTGCCCACCTATTAGAACATGGAATATAGAGGTCATGAAATATCAATATCTTCAAAAATTACTTTTGAAATGGAATGGAATACAACTTTCGGGATTTAACTACGATGCTGCAGATAGACACATAAATCTACACGTCTTATTAAACTTATGTAAGTTGAATATCAGTATCGGGGTAGGTATTTAGGGTCAACAATGAAATTTAAATATTCGTTAAATGAACTATACATATTTATACTTAATGCATAAGATAGTAGTATTAAAGTCCAGGAATCCTTAATTTCCCAATACAATAGACTTAGATTTTTTATCATCCAGACTTGTCAAAATTTGTTATAATGCCTCTGAAAAAAGCCTACAGAGACAAGGAGTGAGTGGGCTTTTAAAACGTCCTTAGCTGACACACAAAAAATAGTATAAGAAAAGAGAAAAGGAAGAAATATTTACAAAAAGAAATGAGATCCCATCAAAAACATACTGTAAAAAAATTGCAAGTCTCGCAACGTATTTTTTCTACCGCAAAAAGCTATGAGATATAATGTAAAACCAAGTCGGTTAATTTATTCATTACCTATCTATGGAAGCATCTATCCGATAACTTTGTCATAAATCGTTACCGAATTAGTTAAGTTACAACATTTTATAGTGACCGTATTAATATTAGATATATTTATTTCTTTAATTAATAGAATGACTTGGCCATCGCACATGATAATAGAACTTGCAAATAACAAAATTTACCTAATATTAGCGTTCTGAGTGCATTATTTATGTTAGTGTATGCATAAATTTGACCCGCTAGTGCTATGTTCAGTTGATCTCAGCTCAAACACGTCCACAGCAGGACATAGGCTTCCCCAAACATTTCCATGACAACCAGTCTTGTGCCATCCGTATCCAGTGGGCTCCAGCGACTTTGACCAAGTCGTCCGTCCACCTTGGTCATGGTATGTTTAATTAGGACTATTTAAAGTAGTAGACTCTTATGTGATTTTGTTTCCGTGCGATGGCCAAGCCATTCTATTAATTAAAGAAATAAATATATCTAATATTAATACGGTCACTATAAAATGTTGTAACTTAACTAATTCGGTAACGATTTATGACAAAGTTGTCGGATAGATGCTTCCATAGATAGGTAATGAATAAATTAACCGACTTGGTTTTACATTATATCTCATAGCTTTTTGCGGTAGAAAAAATACGTTGCGAGACTTGCAATTTTTTTACAGTATGTTTTTGATGGGATAATATATTTCTAATTCTACTTTACTTAGGAGCCCTTGCCAGGCTTAGTAGCAATTAATTATTTTAGAATAGTTTTTTGATATTTCTAATAATATTATATCAAAAATGTAGCAACATTGAATTTTATGACTTAAAAAGCCATATTTATTGGTTTTTTATCATTAAAAAAAGTAATTGGCTTTTTTACTTTAAGTAGATAAAAAAAATTCCTACAGCTTTTATTGGAAATGTTATCTATTTCTTACTGTTTCTGAGTTATATACATATTTTGAAAACGTATTCAGATTATTTTGTTTATTTGTTTTGACAGGTCGCTCTGATGCCGATTTTCATATCGTGTGTTACTATAAAAGCTATTACCTGTGCGTCTTCCGTGAATTTTATGTAAATTAACGTTTATTACATTTTATTACATTAAAGTTATGTACATTAACGGTGATCAATGATTTTTATTGCTACTAATTCCATTCAAGTTACTAAACATCGAAATATTTTACCAAAAAGCGACATCTGAAAGTTAAATTACAATTGATTATATTAAGAGTAACATTCTATAAAGCATCAATTGGTCATATTGAGTAGGGAAATTATAAGGTATTTACTTCGCTACCGTAGCTTCTATTAATTTGAGATACATCTCTTATATTTTATTTTTCTGGATATTCTATTTAAAGTAAATAAGCCCGAATTCCTGTAAATATTACATGGTATAAATACATATAAAAACGCTACCAAATATTTAGGGGAGTAAGTAAGTATATTTATTAAATTGATACCATGATTAGGTATCATTTCTTAGCACTTACACGCGTATTCTTATTATTTAATATGTTAAATGTAAATTATTTTTTTACTTTAGTTGCCTTTCAGATCAATATTATGTACATATTTTAAATCTTTACTCTGTACAGTTAATATGTTGTGATTTAAGTTAGTACAAATTTCCAATACACCACAAGCCATCCTTACAAAATTACTTGAAAGCAATACGGCCGTGACGGAAATACTGCGGTAAAAGCGTGAAATTGATTTTCCGTAATGGACGAGATTGATCGCCCTTTGGTTTTTGTTATTAAATTAACCTTATTCTATATCTATATGAATCTATTTAAATACATATAGATGATAGAGACTAATTATATCACAGAATATTAAATATAATATAGTTAAAAAATATGATATCATTATTCCACTTTGTAAATATTTTAGTTAATCTATATATACATATAATAAAAATGTAGCTATGCTGAATCTGTACATTTAATATTTTTTGGACAATCAATCAATATTGAAATAGACATTATTATCGACACAGAGGACGAATCTATAGCTTTTAGAATTTTTGTCTGTCTGTATGTCTGTCTGTCTGTTACCGCATCAAGGACAAACCGTTGGAGGGATTTTGATGAAATTTGGTATGATGATAGCTGCTTATCCGGGTCAACATATAGGATACTTTCGGAGAATCATCTCTGAGAAATCTATACTAAACGTTAAAACGTAAGTAGGGATGAACCCGAGCGGAGCGAGGGTGAGTCCCTAGTCAATTGATAATAACGTTTTAACGATGTACAGTAATACATACAATATATGAAAGTTTATAGGAAATACGTAAGATACCAAAGTTTCTTTCTCAAACTTGAATAATATGTATTTCTATTTAGCAATCATGTGTGTATGTTTATGTATATATTTATTATTTATTTATTAACTTAATATTTATAGAGTTTTATATATACTTGTATTTACATATTATGTAGTTATTATATAATATCTATATATTTATAAATGTATGTAATTTTAGTGTAAATATGTATTGTATTTGTTTATATATTGTATTTATTTATGCTTTTATACTTATATACTCTGTTATTGTCTCGTTACACTTTCTCTTTATGGCCCGCTGTTAAACACCATTTCCCACATGCAATGGTTGACTGGAAGAGATGTCTTATAGAATTAAGTCCACTTTGTCCACGTCACTTTCTGTATATTATAATTTTTTAATAACTGTTTGTGCAATAAAAAATATATATGTGCAAATGAAGCTAATTCCATTTAATTGAATGTGGGCAAAGTGCAGATAACTGGGTGTCTGTAATAAAAACTAAATCAATTCTAATTATTATGCCACCCGTGAGGCTTTCCAGGGGTTATATAATTTACAACTAATTCAATTACTAAGGAAGTTCTGTTTCAAACTACCTACGGCATACGCATAATTGCAAAGTTAGGGGAAACAACTTTTTGGTGCGGTCATTTAATTCTAAGTAAACATCGTGAACATGAAGACTGAAAGTCGTCTTTTCACATAGCAATGAAATTATATCAAACTTGAATAATTTTTTTAAAACCTATAGTTGCCAGTTATACAGATTTTGAATTTTCGTAGATTGGTGATGGTGAGTAAAGTACAGAGATGATTATTATTATTTTTAACTTATGCTTATTTATCCTTATTTCCTTTCGATTTTACGGGAAGTTAGATGAACACCATTGGATCGGCTCTCGTCCGAGACTTGAAACTTATTTGAATAAAGTCTAAGTATGAGAACATTTTTCAAATATTAATAATACTAGGACTTCACCTAGTGTTCGAAATTCGGCCCTAATCAATTATGGGACATAATATATTTGAGGATTGAGATAATACATTTGAGGAAAACATAATATATGAATAGAATTTACCTATCTATATACTTAAGTCTCTTTTATTGATAACGCTGAAGTTCGTCAGTACCTATTAAACAAAAAAAGGAAATAGCTATTAAACAGAGGAAAAAATGTACTGAACTTTTTTATCTTTGCCTATTTATTATATATAAACGATAAGATCAGTAGGTAATAAATAACGAACGAGTTACTAAAGGGAATGCAAAAAGATAGTCAATTGCTAATGCTTCGGCGGTAAGAAAAAAAAAAATTAAATGCTAAAAAACTTTGTTATTTTATAAGACTATCGGAAATCTAAATTCTCAATGTCTCACATTGTAATCGAAATGTCATGTAAAAGGTATTTATTTACCTACGCGTTAAAGCTCGTGAGCGGGTTTTCCCGCTATTATGGATGTATTTTAAAAAAT
This sequence comes from Brenthis ino, assembly GCA_921882275.1. Taxonomy (NCBI): domain Eukaryota; kingdom Metazoa; phylum Arthropoda; class Insecta; order Lepidoptera; family Nymphalidae; genus Brenthis; species Brenthis ino. Next base: position 13,581,435 of record OV170227.1, on the reverse strand, counting down.
ATACTCTCATATGCATCTTACTTTTGCGCTGTTCTCATGACGGCCAGTTAACTGGCAAGCGGTAAGTAAACATTAAGCAGGCAGTAGAGTAAGAGGATTCTTGCAGCATCAGGACTGAACTTCCAACTCGGAGGCTGGAGTTATAATAATATGAATATTGCATTGTGAACGGACACAGATCTTGTTTGGAAAACAAAGGACTTATGCTCTACAAGATCTAATGAGACCTATGTATAATAGGAGTGAAGCTATAAAATAAAACCGTTTAATCAGTTAACCTTACGTAAAAATAACAGAATATTACATTTTTTTTATTTTGTTTCACACAAACGTTTCTATTATTATCTTCCATCAACGGATTCCCAAAGACATCTATCTCTATATACATGTTATGTCAACCAAGTTACGGCAAGTTATACAATAATACAAAGGCTGCACTTGCTCGGCTTCTCATGCGACGCGAATAAATCGACATTGTACTATTTCTTGCCACCACAGTAATGTTTCGGTTCAAAGTAAAATATAAAAACAGTATAGGAATTGCCGTTAGAGTCTCACGCTGTTATGACAGTTAAATACAAACTACGATGCATGACATCACTCGTCGATGCACGTCATTGTGGTCTCAATGGACATCCGGCAAAGACGGCCCGATTAATAAACTTTGAAATTCGTATGCATATCGCCAACAAACTAGGTATCTTTTCATGGTAGGTATGATAAGATTAGTAAACCAAAGATGATGTCTTTAAAACAAAAAAGTGGACGACCTCCGTTACGCTGTATATATTTTTTGTATGTTTACGAAATTTTTGTCTCAAATATGCACCGATACAAATTGTTTTTTTTTGTTTCGAATTTATAATGTCATCAGAAGATTGTACGAGTTTTAAAATTACATTGTAGATTATGAAAATTAATAATATTTTCTCTATTCTTCATTCTCTTCACTTCTCTATAAAAAATAATTTCTCTATATACATTATACCGAATAGGTACATAATACGTAAAAACGAATTAAGTAAATACGTAAAAACTAATTAATCAGGAGTGCTTCGTCAGCCCTTGTCACTACCTAATGCATTGCTTAGTTACTATGATTTAAGTAGTTAATTAAATTACATACGGTTTCGGGGCATTGGTAAAAGCTCGCCGTTTTACACGCATGACGGCATTCAAATGTTGATAGGATCAAATTAAGCTTACCCTATTTTGTAGAGACTAATTGATTATCTTCATAATTGCTATATTTCTATCTATATGGAATTATTATATAAATCTGTCCAATCCTACCGTTTTAAGTACAATAATATATCGATTTAAAATTTATTTGGGATCACTCTTGAGGTAGATATAACTTATTCATTAAGAAAATAATTATGAAAATGTGTCCATAAAAATACAAATGTAAAAAGAGTACATCCTGCTTTTTAAGCTCGGTCAAAAATTAGGCAATATATTCAAATCTTATTACAGGTACAATGGATTTCTTCCCGCGGGAGAACGTGGACGTCGTCGTAGCAAATTCGTGCTCTACCGACGTCCACAGGCGAACGGCGTCCGTCGATCGAAGCACTATGTGGTGAAGACACCGCATAGCAGTAAAGCTATCCTCGATGCAAGCCAACACTCAATCTCGTACACACTCAGCCGCAGTCAAGCGGTTATCGTCGAGTATACAGAGGATCCAGACACAGATATGTTTCAGGTAATATAACAGTTATGTAGTTATAGATTTACTGTGTTTTGTTCTGTGTTCAATACTGTGCGAGTACGCAAATATTCGTCGCAGTTTTTTTTATTATTTTTAAATAGCCCGATCTGGTTGCATTAAATATGATATTTAAGTGTGTAGCGCTAATTAATAATTAAATGTTAAACATGCTATAAACACATAGGTGAAAGAAGAAAGTGTCGTAACGTTGTTGTAGTTTGTGAAACATAATTTAAGCAAGCTGTCAAGATAAGGGGTGACATTAAACATATTTCGAAACAGCACTGTTTCTTGAAGGCATGTATGTATCCCTGTGCATTTCAACCGCTTATCTACGTGCAGACGCCTCGTGTTTGTCTCCGGCACGCTTAAATAATGTGTCGTGTGATCACAAACAATAGTTCCCCGACAGTGAGTGGAGGGAAGCCGCACACTTCATATTCAACTGTTAATTATTCCTTATTCAAAATTTGTTTATACTTTAAACAAAGAAGAATTGTGTTTAAAAAATATACAATAATTAATCATAGGTGAATGAATGATAAAGGAATCTTCCGCAACACTAGACGGTTTTTATCTCGACACTGTTTCGTAAACTTTTTTGTTTACGTTCACGCGCGTGGTGTATACTTGTCGTATACCGGCGTCCATATCTAAACGGCGCACATGGGTTAGTGCCCCCTGGAGCGAGAACAATGCGTTGGTCCCCTGAGCCGATGCGTCGGGTGACAACGACCCTATCAGAACATCTCAATGAGTAAACAGTATGTCCGTGAATATATCGCGACATGGTATACGCTTCAATCTTTTAATTATTGTAAAATATTATATTTATTGAAATACCAACGTCAAAAAATAAATTATGCTTCAACCGTAAACTGAGGGAATCCTTATGTCAATCCGTTACTTAATACTGTTGAACAACAATTCCTATGGGATAGTGAAGTTCGTCGGCGCCGCGGTCGTCGCACCGCTCCACATCCTGTTCATTCGACGCCATTTCATTGTTGTCGCAAACACGTCCACAAACCGCAATGGAACTAAGTAAATTGATATTTCGTTGTTTCATTACGATGGGATACATTTTTACTCCCACTATAATACCATAAACGTTGTAAAAGTAAACTTAGTTTGAAAACATGTGTGTCGTTCTGAACCTCGAAAAAAGACTTGACCGACTCGGAATTTCCAACTACGTATTAGATTTTGTTTATCTTTAAATATTGATAGCGCTTTTTTGTTCATTCAAGTCTAGTTCATGTTATTTCGATAAGTATGCAAATGTTCCAATGTGAGAGCACGATTCACACTGAATGACCTCTCTGGTAGTAATGAATGGTTTTGTCCCGCCTCCGTATTTGTTGTATGCTAGGATATTTTAATTACAGCCTAGAAACCTCGAATACTTTGATAGAAAATTGATACAAATCACTTGGCCTCAGTTTCCTATCATGTCTGAGACGATTATGTTCCAATGCGCATGAACTCTTAGTAATAATCGTCTTAATGGTTCTAATCTTATGACGGCACGTTTGGCTCAGTTTGTTGTGACCCGACTTGCTGTGCTAGCGGTTGCGGGTTCGAGTCCTGTTTGTGTGATGATTTGTGATGATTCATTTGTGGTGTGATAAGCACGAATATTTGTACTCCAATCATGGGTGTTTACATTTATAACTAGCATTTCCCGCGGCTCCCCCTGGTTAGATGACCAAAAACCAAATTCTTAGGTTTTACATACATATTAGTATACTCTTACATTGCAGTTTTTGTATTTTTTCTCAGAAATAAGATATTTTCTCGCGGTAAAAAGTATCCGATGTGTTGACCCGGATAACCAGCTATCACCATACCAAATTTCATCAAAATCCCTCCAGTGGTTTTTCTGTGATGGGGTAACAGACAGATAAAAATTCTAAAAACTATAAAATTCGGCCTCTGTATCGATAATAATGCTTATTTCAATAAGATTTTCAAAAAAATATTTAATGTACAGATTCGGCTTAGTTATAATTTTATTACCGCGGGAAAATGTCTCATTTCTGAGAAAAAATACAAAAACTGTAATGTAAGAGTATACTAATATGTAAAACCTAAGAATTCGGTTTTTGGTCATCGAAATGCGGGCGGAGCCGCCGGCAATGCTAGGGTATATACTATATATATGTAATATGTATGTGTTTAAAATTATATATATGTAGTGTATCAACTATATGGTATCAATGACATATATAATATATATATATATATATATATATATATATATATATATATATATATATATATATATAATAATTATATATTTATATATATATATATATATATATATATATATATAATAAATATATATATATATTTATATATATATATATATATATAATAAATTTCGATTTTTCTAATAATAATTACAATTTATTTAGTACGTAACAGCAAACCTAGAATATTAAATTATTTATCGTACCGCTATTCTGTCGGTAAATCTGTAAACCAGTTAATGCATCTATACGTTGGAGGTAAGTTGTGACGTCACTAATGCTCCGTTCCGCGTGTCAGCTGGGGTGGGAACGTGACGTCAAAGGGGGAGAGACGAGACGGCCTGGCCAAGGACGTCGCCGTGCCGACCGTCGCGCAACAACTTTACAATCGATACACTAACTCCACAATACTCAAGATTTGCAAATTACGAACCACTGTATTTTTTTTGTTCAAATGTAGGTTACGAAACCAGCTGATAGTCGATATCTATATGTTATAATTTAAAATACATTATTTTCTTACAATCTATTTTTATAGACAAATAACAAGCATGTCTTCTAAAAATCGTGCACACTATACGAAGAAAAAGCATTAATAATGCTAACGGCCAATAAAAACGCCAATCATATTTCCCACATTATATCTTTATGGTAGGCGAACCAGTTAATATCGATAAAGTTATATAATAGGTTTTGATTTGTGTCTACTGTGATTTGTCAAAGTATATAGAAATTTTATTTAATCATATACAGGTGTATAAAGACATGTACATAATTTTGTAACAAATCTTTAATATTAAAAAGTATATAATAATCTATAAAATGTATAAAAATAAATATTTTGAAACGAGAAAAAATATAACATTTCAAGTACTTAAGTTATTTAAACTTTGTCATAATATTCTTTATTAATACTCCTAAAATTCTTTAACAAGCATGCAATTTTATTCAAAATAAAACCAGTTTCAAATAGTCTCGTTTCTACAAATGCTTTCAATTTCAATCACATCAAGAGACGTCAACGTTTTGTAGGATAACAATTTCATATAGCAAAGAATGCGGCACTGGCAGTCGTCCAGCTAGACGATTTTACTGGTGAAAGTAATTTCCGATTTTTCCAAATAAAATGTGAAAGCCAATGTTGTGTCAATGTCGCGAATATAAGTTACGGTTACGGTGCGGTTAGGTTAAACTGCTCTGCGATTAGTCGCAGCGGTATCGAGGTCAACGTTCGGTTTATTAAGACTGCTGGCTGTCAATCATAAGTAGCCTGTACAGAGAATTTAATATATCTGATGACAAATTTTTGCGTTGCATATTGGGTGTCAGTTCTAACGCGATATATTTTCACATATTCATGTTTGATCGTCACGGTCGTCAAATAGATATAATAAAGGAAACTTGATCTAGGCTTTAAATAATAATAGGGCACAAATTTGTGAAATTAATGCTATAAGAGGTCCAATTGCAGTTGTCGTCAAGCCAATTCACGTGGATGAGTAGAGATAGTATCTTAATTAATACAGAAAAATTAAATAAACTGTTAAGGAATGCTACGATACATAAAACAATAACATTTTTGACAATGTTGTGTTGTGATGATGATGTTCTCCTGACCGATTCCGGCCACGGCGGCCAATCTCATTGAGACTAGCCAACTGCGCAGAAGATATTATAGTGCACAGGTGTACGCGCAGACACAAGTGCACTCTCTATTCCTGTCACTCTCATACTCTGGTGGGACGACCACTCGACACGACCAGTGAGAGTTAAGGCGCAGGACCGACGGCTTTACGTGCTCTCCGAGGCACGGGGGTGAAACACTCAATAACTAAACTTGGCCCGACCCGGGACTCGAACCCAGGACCTCCGGGTGTGCAGCCGTACATGCTAGCCACTACACCACCGAGGCAGTTGTGTTGTACTCTGGTAGTATACGCATATAAAGTGCTATACACTCAGATATTGCCGATTAAACGAACAAAGGATCTTTCTACTGTTTATTGTAGACGCTCTTAATTAATGTTTCCTTTATTAAAGTTTTATCGAGCTTTATACGTTGACCTAATTAGTCCAAGAGTGTTGACTCCTGCTGTATATTTTAGCTCCCTGTGGAGAATATATGAAATATATTTTCAAAGTATCATTAATAAAGTAGTCATCATTTACGGTCGTGGTTGGTTGTGAGTCAGACAAAACTAGAACTGCCTAGTAAAGGTCGCGTAATCCAGAGAAAGTGCGGCGTTTGCAACTATGTACTGGGCAATGGGCATACATTGTCCTTAAATAGATTGTAATCATGAACCAGAGTATGATATCACTCACTGTGTTAACTTTTTCTATAGCTATACTAAAGTGCCTCCAAGTTAAAGGTAAGCTTATACTCTGACTTACACTGATTATATGTATACCAAATTGCTGATTGTATCTATAATATTCAAAGGCACGACATATTGTACAATGTCAAATCAAATCTTGCTCTTCTATACTTCTATACTATTAATATTATAAAGAGACAGAGATTGTTTGTTTGTTTGAACGCGCTAATCTCAGGAACTACTAATACGATTTGAAAAATTATTTTTGCATTAGATAGTATTTTTATTGAGGAAGGTTATAGGCTATATATCATCATGCTATTACCCAAGGCAGAGGATGAGTAATCATAAATGTCAACAAATCGGGCAGACTTCCATACATTATTGTAATACTGATGTTTATAATATTTTTAAGTCCTTTAAGCTCAGAAACTTTTATCAAATACTCAACGTGTAGAGGATAGGTATATGAAACAGGCATATATGTATAATCAAATTTAACGCGGGTAAAACCGCGGGACACAACTGGTAATAAATAAAAATCGTAATGACATCGAAATAAAAATTTTAATGCGGTTGAAAGTGTTTCAATTATTTTTTTTAAATATTTAAAACAATTTTCAGCTTTGTAGGGAAACACCACTAATTTGCGCTTGGCAACGCTTTACAAGTTTAGAAATGCCATCGTTTTATGAGATTCCTAAGTTGCTGTTAAATTGTTAATAACGCTGAACTACTCCGGACAAACTGAGATATTAATTTTTATAATTAAAATAAAAGATTAATGAGAGACAGAAGTCCTACCCTACAACATAATATTATAAACGCGAAAGTTTGTGAACATGGCTGGATGGATGTTTGTCAGGCAAAAACTAATGAATGGATTTCAATGAAACTTTACAGTAATATAGCTTATATATCAAAGTAATGCATAACCTATAAATTTTAAAGATATATGTACACACATAATTATATTACGCGTGTGGAGCCGCGTGGAAAGGTTAGTTTTACATATATTAAAATAAAAAAATAATATTACATAAAAACAAAATTAATTGTTTATATTTTTTTTATTATATCAAAAATGTTTTAAGTAGATGTTGCAACTTTGCAAATATTATTAACTTATTACGTTTTTTAATGGTTATGAATCCAGACGTAGTTACACCGATTGTGTGCGATAATCTCTGTACGAGATAAAGGGGAGGGGCATTGACGAGACGGTTCATCGGACCCAAGGGTTGGAAGGGTGATATTTTATCGTAGTATTATTCCATGTCTAGACAAATTTAATCATTACCAGAACTAATAAAAACAAACAAATAGTGTAGAGCTATTGTTGACGAAATTAACAAACCTTTGAAAATTGTGGATTTAAATTTTACTTATAGCGTTATATGTGTTTACAACGTTAACTAAATTTGTATTTCTATGTATACTACCTAACTTACTAGGTAGTTTTGTTTTTATTTTCTATTTTTATGAATGTGTTTACGGACTATGGAGTAATCTTTTAAGTGAAGATTAATGAAACCTTCTCAGGCAGGTTTAGGACTTGTAAAATAGTAACAAAGTTTACTTTGTCTTTGGAAGATTAAGTAGTTTCTGTAATATAACCTAAACATATTATAATTATAAAAATGAATTAAAATCTGTATATTTATTTACCTATAACTTGAAAAAACCCTCGATTTTATTGCAGGCCTGTTGCTCGCTAACCTTACACTTTTGTAGTAGTGTTTTTATATTATTTTAAATAAGGTTTTTTTTCGAAACACCTAAAATGTGATTTTTTGGATTATTGCACAAATAGAAAGCAATTTTTTTTTATTATATTTTTGTATTTTTTTACCATACGGATATAGCCTACGGAAGAAAACTTGTCTATACTAATATTGTAAAGAGGTAATGTTTGTGAGTTTGTGAGATTATGAGATTATGAGTTTGTGACGTTGTAGGGGGTAATCTCTGGATCTACTGTACCGATTTAGATGAAATTTGTTAAGAAGATTGTTTGAGACCCTGGGAAGGACATAGGATAATTGTTATCCCGGAAATCATCCATTAAGGGGGTGAAAATGGGGATGAAAGTTTGTATTGAGAAGCAAGTTAGGGACGAACCCGAGCGAAGTGAGGGTGAGTCGCTAGTGTTTAATAAAATACTTATATATGCATGAGTTTTTCTTTATTTTAAGGTTTGTATAACCTACTTTAAAGTCATATTATGGTATTTTGAATATTAAGTTATCTTCACCAAAAGCGTATAAACAATAAACACTCAATATTTTTTACCCCATATGCAAATAGAACACGCATCTAATAAACGAACAGAGAACATATCAAAGTGCAGTCATAAATACCTGTCTTAACATGATATTGTTTGACGCATTAAATACGAAAACGTTACGAGAATATGTTGATGGGCGTTAGCTTTTGCTAGTTGAATCGTGTCGTTTCCTGCCATATAATATTTATTTTTAATATCCACGTGATGAACTGCTGTACTATAAATAAAATATTTAAATACAAAAGCAAAACATTATTTAGTTTACTCTCAATGATGATGTGGTAATAAGTAGTTCATTGTACAATAAAAATACAATCTTGAACATTGCATATACAAAAGCCTTTAAAAATAAAACTATTCATATATTCTTAGCACAGAGGCCATTATAACTCGACCGTTACCCGATGCATTTGACCCCTTTGTGACTTAACTCAATTTAGTACTCCTTGCCTCTTCTCTTTGTTATGAATGAATTATGATTAATTTTAATCGACGTCGGAATAATCATAATATGTTTGAATATAATGATAGTATTACGTAGTACCTACTTTCAAGTCGAATTGAATAGGTCCTAGTATTTTTAAGATAAATAAAAAAGGTTTTATTAATTTATTATCATTAATACATTATAAATCAAAGTTATTTATTCATTATATTAAGCATTTTGATTTATCACGTACCTATATATTCTGTATTATTATGACACATTCACGAAGTCCAAAAAAGACCTCTGATTTTTGATCTGCCAATGTTACATCAATTTTTTAATCATTTAAAATGTACGTACATATGTAAGTATGTTGATGTGTACTTTAATTGGATTTTTTAGTACTCCAATCATCTAAACAAAAGGACAGGGTCTCAAACTTTCTTCTTACCAAATTTCATTTAAATCGGTTCAGTAGATCCAGAAATTCCCCCTACAACGTCAGAAACTCACAAACTTTACCTCTTTATAATATTAGTATAGATAAAAAAACAGGACGTGGAATGCATTTCCTAATAAGGAATCAATTTATTTATACCCTATGGAATTAAAGAACTATGTAATAATCGCAATTCTCAACAGACCGCTGAATTCGTGAACGACGTAATTTGGTGCCACGAGGACTACTCAAATTGGGTCACTAACTCATCGCCCCTCTGATTTGTTTATATTATATAATTCAGAATTGTATGAAATATATGCCAAATCTAATTTTTCTCAGGAACATATCCCACCTAATTCACCAGGAGTTCTTATGCCTTCGCTAGATTACTAACAGCTTTTGAACATTAGATGTTTTGAAATCCAGTATTTTCGAGTTCCTCACACAATCAAAATCTTATACTGATATAGAAAGATAAATAAAATACCAACACAATTTCAATTACGTTCGAAATCAGGAAAGTATTATACTGGCGTCTTCTATCTGCCGCCATCTTGGCCTTTTGTTATACGGACAATGGCCACGAGAATTGGGATAGTCCTCCAAGGTGATGTAGGAATACATGTGCATTCTGTGATAAACAATCGGCTATTCATCGCAGAATTGCTATTGATGGATATCTCCGGTTTTCTGTAAGCGTCTTCTCTTAACAAGTAACGCTTTTTAAACTTATTTTCGTACAAGTGATACATCCTTGTTTTTTTTTGTTTTACATGTTTTGCCTCTGTGAGGTTTTGCAGAAAGCTAATATCGTAAATCACTAAATGAACCGAATTAAAAATTGGTTTGTTCACTATTTCATCCAAAAACAATTCTCTATATAAAAATGCATGACAAAGAAGAACAAACTAAAAAGCTGTCTTAATTATAATATTAATATGTATTATAACTATATATGTAATTCGATATCTTAGTTGGTAATTTTGAATGTCAATAAAATGCTCTGGGATAAGTTTTAATCACTTATTTTTATAAAAGAGATTTGTAATTGGGGAAATTGTTATTGACAAATTCATGCCGCTTTTCCCACTTCACATATGTATTACATATTATGCTACTTACGGGTTTTACATATGTACATATAATGAATATAAATGTGGAATTTCCGTTTACAATATTAATAAATAAGGAATATTTTTTTAAACTTATGTCTGTGAGTCTATATAAAAAAGGTTTTGCAATATTCAAATTTGATTTTATAAGTAGATAATTGTAATGCATTAAGACTACGAGCGCAGGTATGTTAACGTAATTTGATGACACTAAATGCTTACATATTTTTATGCAGAACTATGTAGGACTAGATCCGTCAACATGTGTACTGGCCTAATTAATGGCCTAGTTTATTGGACGTTGTCTTTTTAAAATTTTAACAGATTACACATATGTAATTGTAACTTTAAATGGAATTTTCATTTTTTTATCAGAATTCAAAACATTACACACTCTACATAAAACTATCTTTTCGGATTATTTCGCGGATTTATTTTCGTTACGAATGCTTTATAGCAATCATGTTCTATACCTATGGTAAACGATTCGAAACGTCGGGAACCAAAAATCAGGATAAATCCGCGAAATAATCCGAAAAGATAGTTTTATTTAAAATATCAAATATTCGCGTAAATCTAAGAAAGTATTACATTACACATTCATTTATTTTGTTGTATCCATTATTACTGCTTCGTAAATAATTTTGGGCGTATATCCATCATGCGTACCCTTAGTCACGTGCTATATAAATTATTCGAAAGCAACCTTTCTATTCCCGCCCGATCCATTCCTTCCCATCTCATTTTATCCCCGAGTCATTAGGGGTTAAAAGCTCGTGATACATTACAGACTGGAATCAGCAATACAAAAGAGATTATTATATGTTTTAGATATACATATTTTGTTATTAATTGGTTGTATAATTTTAAAAGTACATTTTAAGTTTTTTACTTTTTGAATTTGTTATTATTGTATCATATTAATAATGCATTAATAATTTTTCAAATTTGCTGTAGGTTGTTAGGAAAATATGTACGTACTAGCAGAACCCGCGGCTTCGCTCGTGCTAAAACTACGAAAAAATACTCTAAAAGGTAGGTTTCATACAAATTTTCATCCCCTATTTTACCCCTTTATGGGATAAATTTCGAAAAATTTATTTAATTGTATTGAAGAGCATTAATACCAAGTTTCAAGTAATTCTGATCATAAATAGTTTTTTGAGTTGTATTATAACGTTTTCCCATGGGAATGAGGATAATCTCCCGCGGTAAAAAGTAGCCTATGTCACCCTCCAATCCTCCAACTATCTCCACATAAAAAAATTACGCCAATCCGTCACTCTATGTCATCGTGAAAGAAGGACAAACAAAAACACTTTCACATTTATAATATTAGTATGGATATATAATATTATATATAAACTAGTGTTATCTGTTGCATTCAAGGTTTGCGAAACAATCCTATATGGATGTGGGTACATCGGATGTTCCATTTTGTAATTGCGTGGGATGCACAGCAAGGTATATATATTAACACTACACGTGGTAGGTTCAAAATGTAATAAGGCAAAGTAATACTTAACAGACTGCAATATGATTAATTTTACAAAATCATTTTAAACGCAGTAATTAGTTTTGTATGTGCCTTTACACATTAACTTACGCTCGAATAATAAATATTTATTTTACCACTTGTGTGGTCTTGATGGGGGTTTAATTTAATTATTCATTTTACTACGCACCGTTTGTCGAATCCGAAATCATTCCGCAAATAGATCCTATTTTGTACTTTTTTAATATAAAATCATTGTGACTGGGTCTCGCGATGTTTACGTTAGCCGCTTCAATTTCCTAGGGGTTTTATTGGAAATAAAATTGCCGTTGGGTCCGGAAGCGTATCGTCACTATCTTGTCAGTTCACGCGCTTGGAAACGAAACCTTTTTATATTTTTGGTAGGTACCCTCTTCAAACCTTTATTATACACCATATGACTGGGATGTATGTATTGTCTATAGAATTTTTATATATTTTATATTTAAAATCTTATTTTTGTTCGGTTCTTGATGATGAAATGTCACGTAAAATATACCTGTTTTTTGGAATAGAAATAGGTATATGCGAGATATTTCAAACATTGAATTATTTAAAATCGATTTTCTTTATAGTAACTCCTCACTTCTTTCTTCGCCTGCAGCTGTATTATTCAACTGCCTTTGTGGTCTAGTGGCTAGATCTACGGCTTCGGATTCAGAGGCCCTAGGTTCGAGTCCTAGTCGGGCAAGGTTCGTTATTAAGTTTTCTATTTAGTCACAGTAACAGCGCAGAGTTGGGAAGTTGGCGGTGTTTCACCCTCGTACCTAGCTCCCCGAGCACGTAAAGCCGAAGGTCCTGCGCCTGAACTGTCACCTTTAATAATTTTGGTGTCGCATTGTCGTCCTAACAAGGTATGAGGAAGCAGGTATAGATAGTGCAATTGTCTCTGCACGTACACTTGTATATAATATCTTCTACGCAGTTGGCTAATTTCAGTGAGATTGGCCAGCCTGCCAGAAATCTGAGGAGGACATATTTACCAAAACGGCAGTGAACAGCTAGCTAACACTGTCTTAAACTAGACAAATATCGGTCGTCAATATAAAGAGTCTCTCAAGGGAATCAAAATCCCAATGCCTGGCGTAAATAAAGCAGTGCTAGATAAAAAGTGATTTGAAATATATTTCTCCGATGTAAACTATCACGTCGCCTACTCTACGCCTACGGTTGTAATTGGACAATTCTACGGGCCTCGGATGCCAAGATTCAAATCATGTTCAAATTGTTACATTCTAAAGAGTTTATTGACGTTTGATTATAATGATCTCCTCACATGAACAATTATGTGCTATTTCTAAGAACTGAATAGAATTCTCCTTTCTGTTAGTTTGATTGTTTTGACTGTAAATCAAAGAGCTTCATTAAATTTGAGAATTAAGACATCTCACTATCTTAAAGACAAATATAAACAAAACGTCCTTTAAAACACTGATATAAGGTAATTATTTTAAACTAGCAACTCACCCTTGCTTCGCTGGGGTTCGTTCCTCGTTAGATTCGCCATACAAACTTTCATCCACATTTTCACCCCTTTAAGGGATTATTTCCAGAATAATAACTATATCCTTCCCAGGGTCTGAAACTATCTTCTTACCAAATTTCATCTAAATCGGTTCAGTGCTTTCGGAGCAAATATTCGGTACAAACAAACAAACAAAAAGTCAAATCTTTTCTCTTTATATAATATTAATGTAGATTAATATAGATTGATTATTATCAAATATATTTTTTTCTACTGTAACTTCCATTTTAAAATGAGCTTGTAAAGAATGACAGGAACCAAACAAATAATAAACAACAGAAAATTATACCGTTACGTAAAGAGTGTTGTCAATATGCATGAATTCTATTAAATGAGTACATATAACTTATAAGCCTTAGTTTTCTTAGCGATTAATTCATTAAACATTGTTTCTGTGATGGTAAACTATATTTTTTTATTCTAATAAATGGAAACAATAAACACGTTTTTATAGACCATTTTGTTCACAGAAACCGATATTGTTCAATATTTTTTGGTGTAGCCCTTAGCTTGACAGATTATAGTCGTCCAACAAGATATCACCTACACAAAGACTGAAATCTGATACTAAATCAAACTACATCAAACTTTATATTTCTTACTAAAAATCTTTAGAACTTTAGTCTTTAGTATTTGATGAAATTATGCTTGAAATTCTGGTATTATAACCGTAAGTGGGTTATATTTAAATATATCATAATATTTTTAATTTTTTATCGGATATAGATATTTTTCAGATTAGTGATCATTGAAGTTTAAAAGGTATTTCATAGTCTAACAGGCGTTAATTTTAAATAAAAAAAAAATGTAGTCTTGTAGCATGTGGAATAAAATATTGCATCTACACCATATGCGGTGGAACGGTTGAATCGGTAATCCCAATGAAGTCATGCTAAGCATCAACATGCGAACCTATTCACGGAAGACAACACTCTCGCCGAGCATATTCAGTAGATAAAATAGTAAATTCGAATAAAAAGTAAATTTTGAAAATTCCATCTTTAAGACTTGAATCTATATTAATATTATAAAGAGTTTATGTTTGTTTGTTTGTACCGAATAGGCTCCGAAACTACTGAACATAGTATATATGGATATAACATTTAAATTAGATGTTTGTAGTATTTCATATAGGTATTATAGAATTATTATGTTAGCATTTTAATTCTTACGTAATATTGTAAACGCGTTTGTTAGTTTATTCAGTTATCGGATTGTATTATATTTTTGTTCTTTGCGTTTTATAGAGATAGGGCTAGAGAATGATATGGCCCACTTTCTATCTGGATATACCAAATGCTTAGCGTGGAATACATTATATACATTATATGGATATCACATTAATATAAAATCTATTAGATGAGTTTCACGTAAGAAGATCGAGAGTCTAATCCACCATATAATTCCAAATCAATATAAATTCGAACCATATTGCCAATTGAGATATATATTTGCTTCACATTGTTATAACTTATAACGATTGATTCAAATAATTAAAAAAAATTAAGATAAATATTATTGTCCTTAATTTAAGAGGATTGTGAACCTGTAAATTTTCATACAAAAAGCGATAACGTTTTTCCCCCCTTAAACATAGTCTAATTTTCATAATTTTTGGAAATGTTGTAGATATAATCAAAATCTAGGTCCGTACGTTTTTATTTTTTTGAAATATTGCGTACGACAGAAGTTATTAGCATCTAAATATCTATATTTTTGACCTAAAAACTTCCTCCAGCGTTTTTATTTTTTTTAAATTAAACTAAACTGAATTACAAAAAAAGGAAAACGTACAGACCTAGATTAAGGTGTACTGAATCTAATGAGACCAAAATCGTCTCATTTCGTTAATGTTTAGGGGGGTGAAAACGTTATCGCCCGAAACAATATTTCAAAAAGGAAATGTAGGTAATTGAGTCTAAGACTTGCAACTCTCTCTATCGCACCATACGGGTCGGGGGCAGGGGCATATTTTAGACTGTAGTGAAGTTGAAGGTGCTATCGATATTATTATCTCCTAGGGAGGAGAAGGTAATATCGATATATCGATCGATACTGAAAGGATTCAATCCAAAGTTTAGAATTTTATTATACTCGTATGTATAGATTGTAACTAAGCCGTATCTGTACATTAAATATTTTTTGGAAAATATTATTGAAATAAACATTATTATCGATACAGAGGCCGAATCTATAGTTTTTTGAATTATTGTCTGTCTGTCTGTATGTCTGTCTGTCTGTTACCACGTCACAGAAAAACCACTGGAGGGATTTTGATGAAATTTGGTATGGTGGTAGCTGGTTATCCGGATCAACATATTATAGCATTACCGCGGGAAAATATCTCATTTCTGAGAAAAAATACAAAACTGTAAATATATATATATATAAATATATATATATATACAGGGTCATTTTTAATTTACTGAAGACTTTTTGGGAATATACTATTTACATCATAACAACAACCTCTGTAACAAGAAAAAAAAATATTTCTTAAATTTTCATTTTCATACAAAAATAAAAATATTTTCTATATCATCATCATCATTATATCTGGCCAAGTTTGAATGAGTAAGGACCACTTCCTACACCCCTCGCCCTCCACCCCTCGCCCACCACCGGTCACGCGCTTTCTTTTGCTAATTGCTGGACTATTACCGTTTAGAAGGAGCAATAAAAATACTTTTATTTTTGTAAAATTTATATTTTTAATTCTATATTCGTTATAATTTATAATATTCGTTATAATTTTATGAAAATTATTACGAATAGTATGTGTATAATTATATATATATACACATACTATTCGTTATAATTTTTTCGAAATTATCGATATTTTATTAGTTTTTGGAGTTAATTTTATTGATTTTTCTGAAAAAAATGATTTTAGGGCAATTACAGAAAGAAATGAAAATCATTCGTAATCTAATCTTGTTTATTCATTAGTTAAAAATATATTTAAAAAAATTAAGTTGATATATTTTATAAAATTTAGTCATAGATATGTTAAAAAATCGTAAATCATCATCATTCATGATCAGGTCATTTTATGAATTTCTATTCCTTATATACCTGCTAACATTTTAAAATCATAAAACTTCAGGTTTTCAATAAAATAATTATTTTAACAATAAAAGGATTCCGATGGGTCTATTAGTACCTACATAAACAACAAAAAAATCTATAACTTTCAACTTTTGGAACGAGATTTTTGTAATTGATCTAAACCACCTATTTATTTTTTTATGATTTTTTGAAGTCATCAATCTAAACAAGTCAAATTTTAAATGATATTCGCCACAGAATTGTAATTTAGAGTTATTTCAGTTTATGAATAAAGGTGCGATGTAACTTGTAGGGAATGTATATTGTACGCAAACCGTTAAAATAATAAATATTAGATAAACTTTGAAATTGCTCTTGCGCCGAGTCGCGCCGCCCCCGCCCCCGCCCCCCGCAAGCGCCCGCGCGTCACCGGCTGCTGCTATCATAGTGTGTGTGAGAATTTGCGTATGTTGTATTTGTGTTGTTCACTGCCGGGGGGATGCAAAGCGGTATGAAACAGATAGCATTTTTAAAAATACCTACTCTCGCCGCGTATCGGCACTTCACAATCCTCTTAATAAGTACTAGCGACTCACCCTCGCTTCGCTCGGGTTCGTCCTTAGCTTACTTCCCAATACAAACTTTCATCCCCATTTTCACCCTTATAAGGGATGATTTCCGGGATAAAAAGTATTCTATGTCCATCCCAGGGTCTCAAACTATCTCCTTACCAAATTTCATCTAAATCAGGTTAGTAGATCCAGAGATTACACAAGCAAACAAACTTTGACTCTTTATAATATTAGTATAGACAAACGATTGTATTGTAGATATTAAAACAACCATTTTACTAGGGCGTTGCCTTCGCACATTTTCTAGTCACTTCGTTTAAATTCCTAGTGCATGTAATGTGTCTTTTTTAATGTTCGTCTTATGTAGAGGATGGCATTAGGGCGGGCGTGACGCAAGCGTCGCGGCGCCGTTACTCAACAACGGCAATGCGGCCTGGATCACGCTAATCTGCATTCTTATAATAGAATCAATTTATTTCCTATACAGTACGCTGATTTGCAGGGCTTATTTAAATCACTTTCATCACAAGTAAATATTTTTACAATTTAAGGGTTTGTTTTAGTCTGGTTTGTATTATCTCAAAATTATTTTTTACTTACTACCACCAGCAATCTATACATATAATAAAATTGTAACTAAGTCGAATCTGTAAATTAAATATTTTTTGGAAAATCTTATTGAAATAGACATTATTATCGATACAGAGTCCGAATCTATAGTTTTTAGAATTTTTGTCTGTCTGTCTGTCTGTTACCGCATTACGAGAAAACCACTGGACTGATTTTGATGAAATTTGGAATGATGATAGCTGGTTATCCAGGTCAATATATAGTATACTTTTTACCGCGGGAAAATGTCTCATTTCTGAGAAAAAAATACAAAAACTGCAATGTAAAGAGTATACTAATATGTAAAACCTAAGAATTTTTGTTCATAACCGTGATATACGTATGTTTCTTTTTGGTAAAAGTCATATGTATAAAATTAGCAGTATATTTCTCTATGAATTTTTAGTGTAGGTACCCTTACTAGGAAACTAGCAAAAACAATCTCAAGTAATCATGTTATATTAATCTCATCAACTTTCATGGCAGTAGTTCCCAACACATTCAGGAGATTTTCATATTTTGTCTTTATAATCTAGTTGTTCTATTTAAGAAAAATGCTAGCTTCGTAAATATCAAGTAACCCATTAGAAAAAAAATCTTATAATTCTTTTCCTTTCAATGTTTCGTATACCTAATTGCCTCTAAAACCATCATTTAACCTAAATGAGTTTTTCACACATCGTTGGTCATACTTTATTTGTTCTTGGCATATAACCTCATTAGTAAAGAGAATTGGAACAGATTTAGTTACGGTTTTTGAATAAGATTATTAACTTTTGAGTTTGAAATTTGAATAGCTGACAAAGATTGAAAGTTTTACTTTGAAGAATAAAGTTGTGGCCCTTTGATGGGATATGGTTAAAAGCTTGCTATGTCTTGAAAATACTTTTTGTTTTTATTGACTTTTTTATTTATATGAGCCGGCCCGTCCGTCCGTCCGTCCTACTTTTAAGACTTGATAGGTTATAATTTTTACGGGTTGTGATAGTTTAAAAATATTTTGCTATTATTTAATTTTTATCACAATCACAAGTTATGTATTTAATATTATTTGCACAATAACAAAGTAAAGTACAAGAACAATGTTTATAAAAAGTTAAAGGTGAGAACGTCTGATTTAATTTGGCTACTTGTCAAGAATTCGCTTTGTAAATCTATTTTCGTTCCATCGTGCATATTATATTTATATTTAGAAACATGTAAATTTAGTTTTTGCTCCTAATTACCAAAACACTTGTCGTGTTAGTTAAAAATTTAAAATAACTAATCATATAATTGTTGTTGTCATATAATTGTACTAGTATTATATTATGTTATTCTTAGGATGTTTTGTTTTTTAATGCTTTAATGGATTTTTTTTTCTATTGTGTTTATGCATACCGCTATGGTTTTTTTTAATAAGTATCATAATATAGTAAATACTATAGTGACAAACAATAATAAATATTACCTACCATATTGTTTAGCATATTCAACTTCTAATTGTATACGTATGAGTAGATACTAGTAAAAGTTGCAGAAAAGGTTAGTGTTCAATTATATCTATACTAATATAATAAAGAGGTAAAGTTTGTGAATTGTGAGTTTGTGAGTTTGTGACGTTGTAGGGGTAATCTCTGGATCTACTGAACCGATTTAGATGAAATTTAGTAAGAAGATAGTTTGAGACCCTGGGAAGGACATAGGATACTTATCCCGGAAATCATCCTTTAAGGGGGTGACAATTGGGATGAAAGTTTGCATTGGGAAGTATGCTAGGGACGAACCCGTGAGTCGCTAGTTTTATAATAAAATAACAAAATATTATCATTGTGCGTAGATAATATTATCTTACACTGATATTATCAAACATTAAAACTAGTATTTTGAAAGAACAATGATATAATGACCTTTGAAGCAGCTGACGCGTTACGGCCATGTCTTGAAGGTGCATCCGAGGTTATACTAATTCAAATCTAATATAGAAGTAGTGAAAAGGAGTCAATGTTGAAACAACTAATGGCAAATATTTACTTTATTTGCTCAGCTTAAGGAACAATATAGACGGTGTCATAGCCCTAAACATGAAGCTCAACTATTTCAGGTCTAGGCATTGCCTTTTGCTCTATAAAGCGCAGGTTTCTTCTCATGGAATATTGTTCGTATCTCTCGGTTACCGTCCCCAATACCAATTTTTTCCATTTGACTCTATCCAACGTCGGGCAGTTCGTATTGTCGATGATCCCACACTCACAGACGACTTAGAAAATCTAAGGCTCCGAAGAGATGCTGGCTCTCTGTGTACCTTCTATCGTCTTTACAATGGAAAGTCTTCTAATGAAATTTTTGATCAGGTGCCACCGTCGCGTTTCTATAATCGCACCCTTCTTTGTTGGGTTGGATGTCATCCACACAATTTAGATGCTTGGCATTCCACAAATGTACGTGCATCTCGTTCATTTCTATCTCGCACGTGCAAATTGTGGAATGATCTTCCTTCTGAAGTTTTCCCTAAGCGCTATAATAATATGAGGCTCTTCAAGAGTCGTGTCTTGGAGTTTTTGTCCAATTATGTATATTAATTAGTACATAGTAATAATACTATACCTAATCGTATAGCTATTAAATTGAAAATTCATGATAGGTATTAAAATGGCTTACATTCTGCGTTCTAAATCATTTGAAATAAATATTGGATTACACAAATAATGTAGAATTTCTCACGTTTCGGAAAGCAACTAGGTCAATGTTAGACATACTTTATACTGTACGATTCACCCTTAAACGAAAAGAATTCTTTTAGCCTTGTTTCCTTGTAGTAATAAATTTCCTCAATATGTGAGTAAAATCTTATACCAAATAATAACATATTGTATAATAAAGCATTTATTGTTTTTATTACAAATATTCTGCCATTGTTTATAATTGACCTTGAAACAAGGAAGTATACATTTTAAAAGTTCTTCGCCCTTCCGAAGTAATCAGAGCGATACGGGCGTTCATTAGAATTAGTATGATGTAATGTAACCTTTACAGCCGGTCACACGTATGAGCTGAGATATAGGAAGAGCCAAGATTATATCTTAGTACATGATTGTAGATATAATTAATTACAGAACTAGACTTCGGCTATGTGATATGTTTGTTAAACATAGAGATAACTGTTTACATTTTTGATAGTTTAGGCAAGCATCCAAGTTTAAGAAAATATACAGTACTATCGACTCACCCTCGCTTCGTTCGGGTGTTTTCTATATGTGTATGTATATATATATATGTGTGTATATATATATATATATATATATATATATATATATATATATATATATATATATAGGTGTATAGTTTTACAATAATGTATGGAAGCTGCTCGATTTGTTGACATTTATGATTACTGCTCTGCTCACTTGGGTAGCATGATGAGATATAGGCATAGCCGTCCTTAATAAACGGGCTATCTAATGCAAAAATAATTTTTCAAATCGGATAAGTAGTTCCTGAGATTAGCGCGTTCAAACAAACAAACAAAAACAAACTCTGTCTGTATATAATAGAATATTATATTATAATATATAAGATAACGTTAAAATAGTATAGGTATCCACTTTTTGGGCCATGGGCCATAAAATAAGTACCTTTATATTTATTAAATAAATGCCCATTGTGATTAATTTTTATGTGAGTGTAGTGGAAAGCGTATCTGATTAGCATGATTGGCATTCCTTAGTATATCGAAACAAATTTTGCGATCTTGACGTTAGACTTATTAGTTATGTTTATTGACAATCTTAAAATAGGGATGCATCCTACGAATAAATAATAAGTATTTATTCGTAGGGTGCATCATCTAGGTAACCGAACCCAATATTCGGGCGAATTATTCGGTTCATTTTTGCACATTAATTTTATAAAAGTTGAATTATGTTGATTTTTAAATAATATAACATATAATTTTAGTATATATTAATCTTGACTGTTGCTCTGTATGATCAAGAAATAGTCGGGAAGGCTCATACGAATATCTACCACTTTTTTGTTTTCTAATGTAAAATAAGTGATTGGTACAGGTGGTACAGGAGTTATATGCAAAAAAATATTAAATCTTAATCTACCGAGCTGAACATTTATTCTTTTAGATCTCAACGATTTTTATGTTCAAGGGTTTATAAGTGTAAAAAACAAGAAAAGCGCCCTAAGCTACGCACCTAAAAATGGAATTTACTAGGAGAATATTACTGCGTCATAATATAACCAGATAATTTAACCTATCGGCGATAAAAGCTTTAAATTATTTTTTTTAAAAAATTACTGTTCAAAATCTATACAATTTGATAAGTTAGAATTGTTAAAGAAACAAAAATAGTTGCAGTCGCAATATATCACACACCAACAATAGTCGGATAATACTCGTAATATATATTTTTATTCATCCGATTATCGGACATACAGACACATCATACACTGATTAATCTTTTATTAATGGTATTTAAATATTACATTATTATTTGGCAATCTAGTCGACTAAAAATTTGGTCTAATACGAACATAAAAAATACGCCGAACGTACCGAATACTATTTACTTAGTATTTAATATTTATGTATACCGAATACTATATCGCTCGAATATTATATACCGAATAATATAATATTCGAGCGAACATTGGACGTCATCTATTTTAAAATTACTTCTCACTTCACATTCTGTAAATTAAAAATTTAAAAAACCCCCGACCGTCTTGGACCGTTTTTTATCAAACATAGCTAAGAACACTCCCCACTAATTCACCTTTCAAACAAAAAAATAAATAAAATCTAAATCGGTTCATCCGTTCGAGAGCTACGACGCCACAGACAGACACACACACGTTAAACTTATAACACCCCGTCGTTTTTGCGTCGGGGGTTAAAAGTCGATTAAATTGCGTGGAACACTTTTTTATTTTTGTCCGTAAATTAAAGCAGGATTAATTGTATAATATTGTCCACAGATTGGTAGGTCATCAGAGTCACCAATCGATTTCGTAGTGATGGACACAGTGGCGGGAGATAAGAGCGGCGACACAAAGGTACTACAAAGTACGATATCACGGTTCGCTTGTCGAATCATCGCCGACCGCAACGACGTAAACAATTGCCGCATATTTGCAGCAGGCTTTGACTCCTCTAGGAATATATTCCTTGGCGTAAGTTGATTTTTAGAGATATTTTATTTATCATTGTCTTTAGGGTTCCGTAGGTACCTCAAAAAAAAAATTAACCCTTATAGGATCACTTCCTTATTCGTCCTTTCAAGATATTTTTTTCTTAAGAACGTGAAGAGATACCAAGTTGAAATTATTATTAAATACTTAGTTCTGCAATTCTTTGAAGCTGTAAAAAAATATTTAAAAGTTAACGACATCAAAAGATGATGCAAAAGATGATCGGCTGTTTATATTTTGACACTCGCAAGGAGTCGCGAGGGAAACAACACCTATAAAAGCAAAATCTTAGAAGCATAAGTAAAAGGAATAATCTAAAAATCGTAAATTTGTACTTACGTTACAAAAAAGATTATTTTTTGGTTGTTTTAATGTTTCATGCTACTCCATCCGATTTTTTACTTATTAATATAAGTTGAGCGAAAATTTGTTTGCTTTATATTATCTTAACGATTCAATTTGATATAGTTGCTCTCTTAGTTCATGAAGAAGTTCTTGAGAAAAAAATCAAAGAAATTTGGAGACCTTCGCCTTAATAACATTGCACGTCCCTTGAGCCAGTTAGAATATAAGAAGGAAACTATTTTTATCATTTTTTGTTATATATCTTTACAGGAAAAAGCGACAAAATGGTCAGATAACCATGAGATCGATGGTCTAACGACAAATGGTGTGCTGATAATGCATCCCCGAGGTGATTTCTGTGGTGGCAGTGCAACTTGTGGGCCTTGGCGTGAAACTTCAGTCGGCGGGGCAGTGTTTTCCTTACGAGAAAGCCGATCGGCACAGCAAAAGGTACGTATTATACCTACGCAACAAGTAGAAACATTGTCTACACCAGTACTTATAAAAAGGATCGGAAGTGTCTGATCTAGTCTGTGGTTTTAAAAAGCTATTCCTTATCAAAAACTCTATTTATATGACCACAATTTCAAGGCTAATATACTTATAAAAAAGTCATTATGTGTCTATTTAAACTTGCTAACCTCCGGAACGCTAAACTGATTTTAATAAGATACTTTGTACCTCCTGAACTCCTGACAGAAAGTAAAAGAAGAACAGGAAGAAATAATGTTTTTAATAGGATTTTATATTATATTTTATACGCAAGTAGACTCGCTTTATTAAATATTAAAGTAATTTATAAATGTAATATCCTAACAATATATACCTAGTACGATATTCTAAGCAATACACGTTTTCTTCTGCTTCTATACTTCAAAATATTTTCATTATGACTGATTATTATTTTTGTGCATTATGGTCAGGTAAGAGGATGGCGTTTGTTTTTATTTATTAATGTATTTGTTAGACAACTACAACTTAATAATAATAATAGATAGATAAATAAATACATGAATAATTTAAATGCAAATTTAATCTTCAGGGTCTGCCTTGTCAAGCGGAAACTAATGTATTAAGAGATGGGACAATGATCGACTTGTGTGGGGCAACACTACTATGGAGAAGTGCCGAAGGACTAAAGAATTCACCTGTAAGTTTGCTTGCCTTTGAATAAAAATGGAATAGTATTAAAATAAATTGCTGAATAAAAGCTTAAAAGAATTAACCAAACATATCCTATCAGTAACTCATATTTATGTTTCCAGCAACAAAAACATAGGACTCATATAAACTTGTAGCCTATAAACCTCTTTAATTTACCCCATATCGCAAAATTCTTAGCTGTCGTATCCCACCTATAAGCTAATCTAGCTTACTCGTAGGTCAAGTTGTTTTCGATGTTTCGAATTTAATCAATGAATAAAAATGCCTTTATTTATTTAAATTAAAGAAATGCAACGCTATATTAGACTAAAACGGACCGGTTGTTTTATCTTAGTAGTACATAAACTAGACTTAAAGTATACTTTTTGTTTTAATCAAGAAATATCTATGTTCGATTCAATTCAATTTTCTTGTTAATGGCTTCAAAGCTTGCTAGATATCAATGTTGTCAGCCCGTTAGTTCTGCGTACAAAAACCGACACAAACTCAGTATTCGTTCTTTAAAATGTTGCTTTACAGTGTCTTTAATATGATATAACCCTTCTCTTTATATGAATCAACTTGCTTTATTTATACATAATTTTATTTACGTTAAATAAATTGAGTTACCTTAAAACTCTGGCGAGTGACAAATCCACGACAGTTTGTTGAATTTTATTATATTATACATAGTTCTCTGTAACGTTAAAGGTTTCGGAATTTTGTCAATACCAAGTAAAAATTGTAATTTTTAATTAAAAAAGATCCTAACGATTTATTAAATATAATACATTTTTTCCAGACAAAACGCGATTTGGAAGCTCTTGTGGATGAACTAAATGCAGGGCGGCCGCAGTGCCCCGTGGGTCTCAATACGCTGGTCATACCTAGGAAACTGTCGTCTGCCCACCAGGACTTGAACCAGCCTTACGTTTACCTCAACTGTGGACATGTTCAAGGTAAATAATTATTATTAGTATTTTCCCGCAGCTTTGTACGCGTAGTTAATTTATGTATTAACTTCATCATTATCTTTAAAAATTATAGCATATGCGTTACTCTGATTGGTGTGTTGAATTTCGGAAAAAATATGTAGACAATAGCAATTATTTGAATGGAAACTCCTGGCATTTGTTGTATGAGGTACATTACATTTTTCTTGTTGTATGTATAGAGTTTTATTGTCCATTTTAAAAACTATTTACTAAGATTCATATTCATATTGGCTTTAAAATTAAAATGTAATCAATTAAATAGTAAATTAAAAAAGGAAAATATGTATTGTATATCAATACAATTGACATTTAAAGTCAATAAACTCTTCGTCGTTTGGACAAATGAGCTGAGACAGCGAATAATTAATAAATATAGGATTTAGTTTCATAGGTTTTTAAATTTGAGCTAGTTATGCAAGAAGTTTTGCCATACTTACTTTCAAAGTTTAGGAAGTTTTCAAGGTGTTCTAAGGGTTTATAGAAACCGTTACAGCCAGTGTAATAAGTTTCGTGATCACTAAGCCATCGCTGTCAGAAGTATATAACAGTAAAATACTTAATATGTAAATTATACGTTGTTTATTTGTAATATTAAGCACATGACCTATGCACGGCAGTAAATGATCTTTAACTCCGTTTCTTTACTTGTATGATAAGTATCCAATGTAAATATTTGTTTCGTAAGAAAATGATTTTAAATTCAGAAAAAGCTTGCTGTGTTGATGTGGCATATTGTTTAATTCGTCAAATTTTAAATGACGACATCTGTTTGCAAATACTTGCTATTTTGTGAAATGCTGATACTAGTAAAATATAATTTAACCTCGAAATGTAAGTACGCTTTTAGGGCTCTATTTCAAAAACTTTCGACATTAGTATTAGATATCCTTTAAGGTCAAATCTATAGAGAATTTTATGGTTTATAATTCTTTAATGATTTCAAATCTCATTTTGAGCGCAGGCCGAAGAAAAAACAAGATATTTTATTTTAAAAATAATTAACATATAAAATGCTCTAAGAAAGGAATTATAATTTTATAGCTAAACACCTTTCATTCCTGGATTATTATCTTATTAGACTGTGCTGGAGAATTAATTCGTTTTGCCGAAATATATGGAACATTGATTTTAAAAATATACGAAATATATAGCATCAGTTATTTTACGAAACCATTAACTACTAGCAATTTACCCTCCACTTTTAACAAAACTTCGCTTCTGCTGGTCGGTAATGTAGGTTCTGATACTGAAAACCCACTAGTGAAAGAATTGTTATATTTGGATTAGTAGTTTCAAAGATTACTCGCTATATACAAACTTACAATTACTTAGTATTACAAAAGACAATGTTAGTGCCTTCTCCATTCTTTCTTCGACATTGGCGAAGTAAACTATGCCCAAATTGCACGCCTATGACCTACCTATAGCCGCAGACAAAGAATTGAAATTGATTAATTACCGATTTCTTCCAGACAACCTTAGTGTTAATAGAGAAGACTATATTTCAATGTAGATTATTTGTTGAAGAATCTTATAAAACACCTCTGTTTTATAAAATATATAACATTTTAATCTCTCCGTATATAATATTCTATAAATATGTGCCTTATTTAATTATTGATTTGTTTTAATTCAATTGCGATATTTGCCAAAGAATTTTTACTTCAACCGCGCGTAAAAGTTACACGCACCCACTTTTTTAAATATTTATCAATTTTGATTGTTCCAGGCGAGCACTCTTGGGGCGCAGAAGGCAGTGAGACGGGTGTGCGGCGCTGCCCCATGTGCATGACGGCGGGGCCAGTGGTGCGCGTGTGCATGGGCATCGAACCCGCCTTCTACGTGGACTCTGGCCCACCCACGTATGCCTTCAATCCTTGTGGGCATATGGCTTCGGAGCGGACTGTCAAGTTAGTAATATATGTATATTTATTTATCTATAACGTTAGTGTAGAGGGACTAATGGTTTTTAGCATTTAAGCGACTGGGACTAATTAATGCGTAAAGTTGTTAGGATTACAATAAAATTTGTATGGTTTTTTGTCATTGGAAAGTTAGTAATACATATTGTAACTCCGTGTCAAAGCAGTCCGGGACATGGCTTATCCACAGTATAAAAATCTACACTGCACATGAACGAATTGTGCTATGATAACGACAATACCGTCATATAAAGATTGTTAAATTAAATTACTTATTTTTATGGAGAATGGTTTAAGAATTGCGTTATTTAGTTGCGACTTTAAAAAAAATACATTTTATTCTTCTAAAATCAATTTTAAACAAAAACAAAACGATATCGTACTGCTTCCACAATAAAAATAAAGAAAATCGCACAATAAATAAATAAAATGATCAAAAAAAGCACTCGTACTAAAAAAAAGGTGGCCGTCACGGGACGCCCGACAGATGTGAAATATGTATGTTAATATTAGAATTCATAATTAATAAAAACCTATAACGAAAAATGAGTAAAGGAAAGAAAAAATAGAGTTTCCTTAATAAAATAAATTTAGTTTACTTATTATTTTAAATGTGATAATAATTACAGTATGTATTTATTCCTAAATAGAATAGAAAATGTGTAAGTATTTTTAATAGAGAGAGTCGAGAGCGTTGACGAAGAAGGAACATGATGGTATGACAGCGTTACGCCACCGTGTGCCGACACACCGCGAGGCGGTTTTACTGCCAAGGCAAACCAATAGATATTTCACATCAAAAAAATTGAAAAAGAGCTCAATAAGAAATTACGTATTTATAATACTAATATAAATAATAATTCTCTCAACAGATACTGGGCGAGTGTGGACATACCGCACGGCACGAACGGCTTCCACGCGATCTGTCCGTTCTGCGCGGCGCCTCTGCAGGGCACGCCCGGGTACGTGCGGCTCATCTTCCAGGACAACCTCGACTGAATCTCTTCATAGGTACCTCATATATATAATACTAGTTAGTAATTACTTACCCTCGCCTCGCTGGTGTTCCTATTCGCCTGACAGACATCTATGTGCTACTCTGTTATTATAGTTTATTACATTGATGACACGTTTGGCTCAGTTTATAGCGACCCTACTTGCTGTGCCAGTGATCGCGGGTTCGAGGCCCGCTGGGGGCTTTCATTTTTGAGCACGAATGTTTGTACTCTCTGCAACTCTAGTCATGGGTGTTTATATTTATAATATTTATGTATTTAAAGTTATATATTATGTGTAGTGTATCAACTATCTGGTATCCATAACACAAGCCTAGTATCTTACCACGGAACTAGACGGTGCTGCGTGTTAATGTCCCAATATATTTATTATTTTTTTATTTATCTGTGTACTAAATTTCATATAAATCCATTGATCAAAAAAGTACTAAATACACCATCAGCGACAAAAAATGTTCTCATCGAATGAGCGCTCATTTGAATATTTGAGCGCGCTTTTAATTTAAAAAAAATGTGAATACAACTTTAAGCATTGCAGTTCAATTTACATTGTTGTATATTTATTTTAACTAAAATAATTACCTAAACACAATTGCCCGCGGCTGCTTTCAATCTCTATTTCGAACGCTGTTGCGGTTCAAATATGCTGAACCACAATAGAATCATGTGATTTTAAAACAACACATGTCCTTTCATTACAACTTTTCAGGAAGGAGAAAATACTGAGTTTTATTAAAATAATAATTTCTACAACATTAATATCTTAGACTATTATGTTCATTTATGTAAATTTGTTTTTTCTAATAATATCAGTAGGTAGGTGATAGGAGATGATAAATGATTTTAAAAAAATATGGACAAGTGTTGTTTTAAAAACACACATGTGACTTATGTTGTTTTAAAATTATATGAGTTATAGCATTGTCCCCGGCACCGCCCGCGTTCAGATAACCAAAAACCAAATTCTTAGGTTTTACATATTAGTACATATATACTCTTACTTTGCAGTTTTTGTATTTTTTCTCAGAAATGAGACATTTTCCCGCGGTAAAAAGTATCCTATATGTTGACCCGGATAACCAGCTATCACAATACCAAATTTTATCAAAATCCCTCCAGTGGTTTTCTGTGAAGCGGTAACAAACAGACAGATAAAAATTCTAAAAACTATAAATTTGGCCTCTGTATCGATCGAATAATGCTTATTTCAATAAGGTATTTAAAAAAAAAATTAATGTACAGATTCGGCTGAGTTATAATTTTATTATATATATACACTAGCATTGTCCGCGGCGCCGCCCGCGTTCAGATGAACAAAAACCAAATTCTCAGATTTTACATATTAGTATACTCTTACATTACAGCTTTTGTATTTTTTTTCAGAAATGAGACATTTTCCCGCGGTAAAAAGATTCTATATGTTGATTTATATTTCAATAAGATTTTCCAAAAAATATTTAATGTACAGATTCGGTTTAGTTACAATTTTATTATATGTAT
This sequence comes from Brenthis ino, assembly GCA_921882275.1. Taxonomy (NCBI): domain Eukaryota; kingdom Metazoa; phylum Arthropoda; class Insecta; order Lepidoptera; family Nymphalidae; genus Brenthis; species Brenthis ino. The sequence goes on along the minus strand of OV170227.1, from coordinate 13,551,493 downwards.
AGGATACATGTATTGTTTTAAAAGTATAATATTCATATTACATAAAATTAAACAACTTTTTGAGTAGCATAATCAATTTTATTAATGAAATTGAAACAAAAGTTATACTTGTTATTAATTTGTCGACAACGCCATATTGATTTTAACTATTTAGTATTGATATTGATTTTAAATATTAAGTTTAGATGTCATTTGCCAAAATTGCGTGCTATATAAGGGGATACGTTTTAAAACATCACACAGATTGAAAGCGCCTAGATATGTGTGATTTTAAAACAATACCGTATTTCAACGTTTTCGTTTAGTAGTACTAGAGCGTAGGGGTATGTGTGGTATTTTGACAAGAAGTAGATATCTAACGAATAAAATTTGTTCAGAAACTTAATTTTCAAAAAACTGTGACATGTGTTGTTTTAAATCATACTTATTTATAGGGTTCAACATAATTCTGTGAAATTCGTAAATATTAGTGTGTCTATAATATGTAGCTGAAAGACCAACATGTCTGAGAGAACTTAACTAGAAATGAACTCTCGTGTGTGGAATACTGTAGCCACATATGGGCTGGTGCTGCGAAATGCCATCTGTCAGCCTTGGACTCGATTGAGGCGTGCTTAAAGGCTCATAGGTGACCCTACGCTGGTAAAAGCTAACTTACAAAGCCTCGATCACCGACGTAGGGTTGCCAGCCTTTGTGTATTCTATAGGTTACATTTCGGAGAGTGTGCGCAGGAACTACATGAATTAATTCCCCCATCCCCTTTCCATCATCGGATAACCCGACGAACGGCTGGTCTCCATCCTTATGTCGTGGACATTCCACCCGTCCGCACGAAGCGTTTCGCTATGTCATATATTATACGTACGGCTAAGGATTGGAACAACCTGCCTGCGTCGGTGTTTCCGTCCGAATATAATATGGGTGTCTTCAAGGCAAGAGTTAATAGGTGGCTACTGAATTAGTGCGACTTACCATCTACGACTGCGTTACCACTTACCATCAGGTGGAACGTAGTCAAGCACTAATTCTGAATAGTATAAAAAAAAACTAGTGAAGTCTGCTAACTCATACTTGGTGTAGCCACATGTATGGCCTGATTGTATTGAACCATGCCCAACAGTGGGATGGTAAAATGGGCCGAAAGAGAATTTAATAGGCAGTGGTAGCCCAGTGGTAACGCGTGCGCTTGGGAAATTGAGTGAAGTGGGTTCATATCCCGGGTCTCGCACCTCTGATATTTTCATGTGCGAATCATTTCCAACATGTTTACCACTTACCTTACGATGAAGGAAAATATCATGAGGAAATCTACATGTCTGAGGGAACCTAGCAAATTTTAAGACATTTTTTTCAGTTCGTTTCACATGTAGTTGTAGTGTATGTATGTAGTAGTAGTCACATCGTAGTTCACATGTCTTTCGAAAGTCCGCCAATCTGCACTTGGCCAGCGTGGTGGATAATGGCCTGATATCCCTCGTATTCAAGGGAGGCCCGTGCCCAGCAGTGGGACGTTCAAAAAGGGCTGAATATAAAGTATACTTAATGCTCTTTTCTTGTTTTCAGGTTCGCAGTTCATCTGAAACACTAAGTGGCAAACACCTACAAAGTGATATAAAATACATTAAATTAGACATTAATGCGGTGTGACATATTTTGTGTTAGTAGTATGCTTTGTTTATAAATAATCGTGATTTATTTTTATTGGAACTGTAAATGTATTCATAATCATCCCTTTTCCCTTAACCAAATATCAGCTATGGAATCTCATGATTTACCTATTTATAGGTCCGTTTCTATTTTTTGTTATTACAATACATAAATGCCCAAGATAATGAATGTGTATATCTTATACTTTATAAATGGTTTATAAGATATGATTTCTATTAAGTTTGGTTGATTTTTTTATTTATTTAATTAATTTAGAACCTACTGCAGTTATTGCAGTTATATTTGCTCGTGCTACCATTCAGACTATATTTATATCACACTATCAAATACGGTACTGGTATCTGCACCCTGTGTGGCACTGGAGTGCGTAAATAGCATCACTCATTTCGCCAATGACGCGTAATACAAGTACTTTAACCCGTCCGTGTACTAGGCTATGGTCGTGGCGACCATTTTTAAGACGGTCGTGGTCCTTGCGACCACTTTGTGGTTAACGTCGCTTAGTGCGCTCGCACTAGGGTTAACAGTTCTGTAGAAAAAATAAATTATCTATTTTTTAAAGCAATGGTTCTTACTGGTCTCATGTGCTAGAATAGGTTCAGCAATATTCATAATAATTAAAAAAAAGAACATTTCATAGAGAATCTTACCCTATTTTTAGAAAACACTTCCATGTTCTTTAAAAATTGTTTCGATTTTTCTTAATATAATATAAGGCGTTAATTTCAATTTACAGATTGCAAATATTTCTATATAACGTCAATATATACTAAATAATGTATTAGCGGTGTCTGCATATTTATTATGAAAACATAAAGGTTTGACTTTTGTTTAAGTGTAAATTATAAAAGGGAATAAAATGACAAAAATATTTTAAGCTTTGTAAATGGCTGCATTTATTTTATTGGTAATGTTAAAGTGATACAAATATAGTTTTAGCCAATAAAATAATAAAATAAATTAATTGTACGCTTCATTCTCATATAATTTGATCCTCAATGGCTGATTTGTAGACATTATTTTAGGCATAACTTTGTCAGTGGAATATGTTTTGCATAATTTCAATTATATGAAATTATATAATTGAAAATATGCAAATAATATGCAAAAAATTGAAAATATTTATTATTATAAATCTTGCAGTAATCCTCGTACCTAATGTAAGGGTTTGATACTTGATTAAAACAATTATTTTTTCATATTTACGTTTGTATTCAAAGGTATCATTTTGTTTATTGTTTGTCGAAGTTGTTCCTATAGTGTCTACATAGCAATGTCTGACTTTCAATAAAATAACATAATATTGAATAAAATTAAAGATTGTAAATATTGATTAATAATAATTTATATTGGTTTCTTATGGTTTCTGCAAACATTGGATCGAGATTGGACCATGAAAGAAGACATTTAAGTCTAATGGTTCGGTAAACAATTGTCTAAACCAAATTAAATTGGTCCATTATGTTGGTCCAATGTGTGCTGGCCTTAGTGTGTGGTAGTTATATGAGAGTATATAGGTTTAGACGCCAACTTGATTTAAATTATTCTGTGTTACATAATGTTGGCTTATTATTGAACGTTGGGCGATTTCGAATGATTGCAATCACCGTTAATCGAACGTAAAATCGATTATATAATTCGTAATAATCGATTAATAAATTCGTCGTTAGTTATCTTATACTATTTTTTCATTAGTATTTTTGAATAACAACCTACCTTGTATGTATACAAGGGCTTTTAATTGTTTTTTGGGAAACCTCAGAACAGCAATTAAATTACCTAATCAAGGTAGTCAGATACATTGTGACACGTACAATATATGCTGTACAGATATTTTCTCTGCAATATGTCATAACTCAAGTAATAGCTATCGATGTGTCGTAATCGAATATTTGCAATCATTCATAATCGCGTAACTACACAATATGTTAGGCTATATTCAGAGACCGTGCACTTTTCTGTGACGAATCACAGAGTGTGTATTGCATTATGAAATTCAACTGATACCTTTTTGAAGAAAAAGGGAGTACTTAGTTGTTCAAAAACTGTTGATAGAATCCGTTCACTTCGATCTCACTGTAGCGTCATCGCGTAAGTTAACAATCATTGCACGACGTGCTTTCACACATTTGAGAAATTGTAAAAAATAATGTAAGTTTTATAGACGTAGTGGAATTAGCTTATGGTAGTCGAGAAAATTTAGTTTTTGTACAATTTTAATCCACTAGTTAGTGTTACACGACATTGATGAGATAGTTCGCGGGAACTATGCAGAAATATATTGTTTAGAAATAAAGTGTTTTCGAATGGATTAATTAAGAAAAATAGGTTTGACTCGCCTGTTGCCTATTTTCATTTAAAAATGTTGAATACTAATATGTATATTGTCACAACCCTTGTATCGGACCAAAATTGGTTGATATAAAAATATATATGACTTTTGGGATATTATAAGCCTAAAGAGTAATTTTTACAATATAGAAGGCACATGTTAAATTCAAAGCCCTGTAGCTTCTAACAATATTTATATGCTTCGATATCTGTGTTGTAAATTGCGTTTCGTTCTATTGTAGCATTATTTTTTATTAGGACGAGTTGAAGTATGTAGTTCATGTTGGTGACGCGAACGCTTGCTACGAGTGTGAGAACAAATGTGGTCGGAAAATAACAAACTAAATTTGTGAAGGTGACTTCATATATTTTTTAAAATCTATTTCGATTTGTTCCTTGACAATTTTGTGTTCGTGTCACACACGTGAAAACGTGCTAGGTGTGTAGCGACGTTTAGTCGGTCATCTTGTATTTCTAAACTATTTCCAAAATGTCCAACATGGATTTGAATTTATTTTGGAAGCAAGATGTATCAATTGTTCTTACGTTTAGTCTAAATAAGAACTGAATGCTAGCCTTAATTTTATTTATAATAAGTGCTAGGTTAATAAAAATGCTCTTTTGAGTTAGAAAATTGACATGTTCTTTTATTTAACACTGCGGTTCCGCTGTATCGTATCGTATATTTTACCCTTCGTGATGTCCCTTTAAATTTTTTACTGCTTTAATTTTTTATTCCTCTAAAATATTTTTTTCGGGTCACATAGAAAGAACCTAATATCCTAGTCATAATACTCTACCCACTAAAGAAGTTTATTATTATAATTGGTTCAATCCTTCCATAGACAAGCAGGTGCAAAAATGACAGACCTTTATCTGTATGGGATGTATGTATGGGATAAATTTTATTTATATATTTTCTATGAATTAAGAGTAATTAACTTATACTTGCGTAAATAGCGTACAAAAAAATTATTAAGATTGTTATTTATTATGAAATCTGACTGTGGATATTCCAAAAATTTAAGATATCTGACTAAAAATTAATTATTTAAATATATTTATTAACTAAAAAAACAAACAAAATGTGACTAGTTTCAAATTTTATTTATAAAACATTTAAAAGCTTAACAATCACTGTAAATTAAGTTTAGTAGTAACAATAACTCTAACATACTGGTCGTATGCGGTCGCTACGGCCAGACCCTGATGGTCTCTGTTCCAGTCTAATGCGTTGATCGGTTGAGAGCTGATCACCATCCGCTGTAATCTCTTCAATTTCCCTGCTACACCCACGGCTACTCCTTGAGCATCTACATGGTACCTTTGTTCTGGGTATTCACTAAAAATATATATTTTATTATGTTATTATTAGCTTTATAATTAATTGGGTATGTTATATAGATATTGTGTTAGCCATATAAATTTTAATATAAGAATAAGAATAAGAATCTTTATTGGACACGTTTTAAAGATTACAATTTACAAAATTATGTTCGATAATGACTACATTAGTTAAAACTGTGTCGTAGTCATTAACGCCCACCTCCAGATAAAAAAAATATACATTATGTTCCAATATAAGATTTAAAAGTTAAATTAATTTAAGATATTACTTATGATATGATGTATAGTGTGATGTGTGTGTGTGTATGAGTGTGTGTGGTGAGTGTGTGGTGTGTGTGTGTGTATGTGGTGTGTGTGTGTGTGTGTGTGTGGTGTGTGTGTGTGTGTGCATGTGTGTCAGCCATATAAAATGTACCTATTTTAGTAAGTTCTCGGTTTCCTCATATGTCAAGTCTAACAACCAAGCTGTAATTATATTTTTGCATACATGTAAGGTTCGGGGATATATATTAAGAACTTTGTTTATTTTGTTATATAAATTTGGGGAAAAGAAATCATAATGCTGTTTAGCCAAAGCCGATGTAATACGAATTGTTTTGCAAACTAAATCTGATCTGCGTTTATTAGAGATCATGTGGTAATCAAAAGGTGTTTGTGAGTGCTTACGTAGTATGGTTTGGAGTAAAAACAATTTTCTAACAGAAATTACTTTAGAAATTTTATACAGTTCGACAGTTGGGAAATATATAGGTTTAAAGTTCATTGTTTTGAGTATAGATCTTTGAGCCCTTTCTAAACGCAATAATATACTTTTATCAGTGCCTCCCCAGGCAGTGATGCAATATGATAAGATCGATTGTACGAGGGCATAATACACGTTCTTAAGTGTTGACAAGTCAACAATGTTTCTAAGTCTTTTAAAGACAAATATTAGTTTCCGAAGTCTATTGCAGGTAACTTTAATGTGTTCGTGCCATGAAAGGGTGCTATCAATGTATATGCCTAAATACTTGGTTCGATTGGTATTATTAATACTTCTGCAATTACAAGTGATATTTCTAGTGCAACTTGGATTATGAATAAAAATTTTAACGGGGGGAGACGGAAGAGAAATACTGCTAGGAGCAAAGGTTATAAAATTCGTTTTATCTAAATTTAAAGTTAAACTATTTTTGCGTAACCATTTATTGACAGCAGATAATGCAGATTCAGCGTATATTGTAACTTCAGCTCAATTTTTCCCGTTAACAAGAAGAATTGTATCATCGGCATATGATATTATTTTACAATTTTGTAAATTCAGTTTAGACAATTCATTTACATAAATGAGAAAAAGAGTTGGCCCAAGGACACTGCCTTGAGGTACTCCAAAATCTATATTTTCCCCTGCCCTCATAACACCATCGATAACAACGCATTGTGAACGATTTTCGAGGTAGCTCTTAAAAATATCATTTGCAACTCCTCGTACACCCACCTGGTGTAATTTCTGAAGAAGGTTAGGGATGGAAACAGTGTCAAATGCTTTTGTTAGATCCAAAAATATACCAATAGTTTTTTCTTTCTTAGTGAAATTTTTTACTATAGTATTTGTTAAGTCCAAAATAGCATCTTCTGTAGATTTACCACTCCTAAAGCCATATTGGTTAGCCGCAATGATATTATGTTTATTTAAATACTTAACGAGTCTAGTATTTAAAAGTTTTTCAAATATTTTAGATAACGTAGTTAGAATCGAGATAGGCCTGTAGTTACTGACAATGTTTCCATCACCGCCTTTATGAATTGGGTGAACCAGAGCTTTTTTTAAAAAAAAACACACACAAAATACCTATTTTTTCGGGAATTTTTCTAATGTTATAATAGTTATTTTGCTATTATCTCCAAATCCAACAAATCAAAAACCATGAAAATCGGCCCAGCAGTTCTCGAAAATTGTTATGACTTATGACATGGAGTTAACATATTGTTATGACAAAAAAATAGTACATTACGTTTGTTTGATTAAATATATAGATGGCGCTGATCCGCAAAATGTTGAATTATTTTATGTAGTAAAACTAACTCTATCAAGTCATAAAAAATGGCATAATATATAATGCCATCTATTGACTTTTATTTTAACTAAATTTTGTTTTTATAGTACGATTATTGAATCTTTTCAGGAATAAAAACAAAATAATATTAAAATTTGGAGAAAATATTCTATAACATACAGTTTGGAAGACATGAATGATACTATAAGCGTTTTTCTTTCATCATTTGTTTGGATCATTTATATAACAAAATCTTAAGCATTTATGTCTTAAAACAACTATAAAGTTAAAAGAAATATATTTAGTAGAGGAATGGCTTTGACTTTAAATTGCTGATTTAGTTTTTTTTTCCTCCATCACTTCACGCATCATACCAAAGTTATTGGACTAATTTTGTTTTTTTTTTATATTTTAAATCTTTTCATTAGACTTAGAAACTAGCGTAAGATCGAATTCGCTAACGTCTTCGTTCGTATATAAAGTACTAATACTTTATTGCGTCACAGCAACTTTTTTAAATTAAATAAGAAAAAAAATTAAAATACAAATGTTTATTATTTCACCCAAAGAAAACATGCTTATTTATAAAAAATGTCTATCTGCCTGTCCCTATGTGCTCTTATCATTGATCAGTTGATTGCTTGCCCATATATACATATTATTTTTTTGACCAATTTCAAAAAGGAGTATCTAACTTAACTGTATGTATATTTTTTGTATGTTAGGTAGGCGATGTCATCTCATTTGTGGAGTGATTTTCATAATTTTTCGAAATAGGGATCTTGCGTTAAACGAAGGATAGTTACTTATAAGTGATTTTGTAGTTGGTGTACCCTTTTTAGTTAAAAACTAATTTTTAAATACGTTAGACGTTAGCATACTTTAAGTGTATGTAATGTCACAAGGGTTCTCTACCAATTTTGGTAATAAGAGTTCAAAAAGTCATTAATACTTACTATTTCCATAATGAGACCTGTCCAGTGCCAGCGCAACTCATAAATAAATCACGATTTTGTGGAATGTGGCGCGCAACCCAAATAGTACCACTTTTTGACGAATTGTCCAAAACCTACGAATTTAAATGTAAAGGTAAAGGAATGATGAGTGGTTTATGTCAGAAAAAAAACATTTTAATATTTTTTTTATTAACAGCACATACACTAAAAAGTATTTTTTTCGAAGATTATTCTATGTACCAAAATGTTTAATTAATCATATCCATTAATAATATTTTTTTATACTGATATACTACTATCATAAAATTATTTTATTTACAATTGTCATAAAAAAATGTAATTTCCATATGACCTATATCCAAAACGGTTATTTTGATATAATAAGAAGTAGAAATGCTCAATATTATAATTTACGATTGAAAAAAAATTAATACCTGAGCAAATCCTTTTGTGGGATTTTGAGTCCTCAAGTCAAAAACATGAAATTTGCCCTCCAATGTGGTGGCAACTAATTTGTTCATTGGTATATCTTTCCGATCAAATTCAGCAGAGCACACCTATTAGAGTTAAGCAACATTATAAGATGCCCTTTATAATGCAATATTTATAACAATGTATTCTTGCATTTTTCTATATTATTTGTTTTTCTATATGATAAAAATTATTTTCATCTAACACATTATCTAATGGAACATACCCCATTTTTCAAATTACATTCCCATCTCAATGACATAGTACGCAAATCAAACATTTTAAGGTCTCCATTATCATAGCCTGCTACCACAATTCTTTCTGCGTCATTAAAAGAATTGCCAAATGCTACAGTCCAACAATCTCTCTTAGTTTCACCTTGAGCAGGATGTATATTTGCTACTGGCTTTCCTCTTTGACGAGGATCCCAAACCTTAACAGTGCCTATTTGGAAATGATGAAATAAATATAATATTTATAAAAATTGAGTTTATTACAATATTCAGTTTATCATAAGCAACTCGTGTTTTATAAATTATATAACATCCTTAATATAAAAAGGTAAATAAATATAACATATAGATATCACAAAATAAATTACCATCTCTACTGCCGGTAACTAATTCAGGTGCTCCACAGTTCATAGCATTTCCTCCCATACCATCTATAGAGTTAATAATATCTTCATGTTCTTTAGTAATATACACTTGACAACTTTTTTCAAGATCCCTGAAATATATACCTATTATAGGTACTAAAATAATATTAAGTTGCATTATTTTAGTTATAGAAAAAAAATCTTCCTTTAAAAATGCTATAATAACCAAATTTAAATAGAGGAACAAACCATATTTCCAAAGTGCCCTTGAAATCACCTGTCGCAAGCCGCCGTTCTACATCACTGCTTGCTCCAAAGGTACCGCACTTAAAAGAATTAGGTCTTTCGATTTCTTTTACCTTTTTAAGTTCACCAGAAGTAATTTCGAAAATTTCTAATGTACCGTTTCCTTTGGGCAAGGAACCAATGACAATAAATTTTGCGGAACATGGAACCCATTTACAATCAAAGAGACAGTGGTTTAGATTATGTTCTATATGCGTAATAATTTGAGGAGTATCTTGATTTTCCATTGTTAGAGTAAAAACGAGAAACGACCGAGTACGTTTAGTCATAACCTATACAATAAACAATTTTTGTTGTTATGGTAACCACTGGTAACAAAGATTAATCTGCTGAGTGCTGACTTCTGCTGTCAAAATAATATTCACAGATTAATTACGGAGACTATCTCTGTTTTCCAATTATAGAGCATAATGCCGTACTTTGGCGCATAATGCTAAAGTGTGCTAATGCTTAATTGGAACGTGAATTCGTTTTTCAAGTGCACCAGCAGAGGGCACTAGGTTAAGCGTTGAAAGAAAAAAAATATAACTAACTAAATAATATATAATAATACACCATATCGTTGATATTATAAGTTATATGATAAACTAGCAACGCACCCTCGCATCTCTCGGGTTCGTCCATAGCGTGCTTGCCAATACAAACTTTCATCCCCATTTTCACGCCCTTAAGGGATGATTTCCGGGATGAAAACTATCCTATGTCCTTCCCAGGGTCTCAAATTATCTTCTTACCAAATTTCATCTAAACCGGTTCAGTAAATCCAGAGATTACTCACCTACAAGGTCACAAACTCTTTATAATATTAGTATAGATATATAATAATATATAACTAATTAATATATAATGATGTTATATATAAATAAAATATAAACAAATATTACTAACGATAATTTAAATAAAATTATGATCAACCACCACCACCTTGAAGAAAAAACACTTCTCATATTTTCTTTTATTGAGTTGGTATCCTTGCGTGGATCACGCCAAAGCAGTAGGTACTCTTCAAAATGCGTAGTTGGAATATCGGAAGTTAGCATTATGTCGCATAATGCACTTTAGTGCTCTAATTGGAAAACGGTATAACTAGGACGAATCAACATGACTCTTGGCTCGAATAACGTTTGTGCAATGTATAGTTAATAATGTAATAAAAACCGACTTCCAGGCACTAAAATGTAAAAAATAACTAAACGGAGGTTTTCACTTAGAATAGATACTTAATCAGATATTTTCGAAGTCGGTGAAAGCCTACAATATTTTAAGATATGATTATCTAATGGGTAAATATGTACTTTACGTATCGAAATCGCTGGTATCAGGGCCGGATTTAGGGGAGGGCAACCGGGTCTAGAGCCCCGGGGCCTCCACAAGAGAGGGGCCCCCATAAAAGAAATTAAAATAAATCAAATTCTGACTGGCGACAACTTTTTCGTTTTTATTTTTTTTTTTTCAATTTTTTTTCTCACTTTGACCTATAATACTTGTACAAATGTGATTATATTATTCTTAAATATTAAAAACAAATATTCGTTCACCGCAGTTCATCGCAGTCATGTAAAAAGAGGTTAGAGAGGGATTATGATTAATTAATTATAATCATGCGTTTTTTTGGTTCTTCGTGAGTTTATTTATTTTATAATTTTAAGTTCTGCAATATTATCATCAAATGTGCATCCACTCAAAAGTAATATTTTCCTATATCTACTCCATAGGCTTAGGTAGTTAACTAAAGGTAAACAAAGAACTCATGGGGACTTAACCTTTTATTACAAAAAATTGAACTCATATTGTCAACTAGCGAATTATCCTCGCTTCGCTTTAATGCATCCCTAGGTATGCGGATTTTATTTACAATTTCATGGGTTTTAATTTTTTGTTCGGAAACCTTTATTTTTTTCTAAAATAAAAGTAGCTTGAGTTACTCCTTATAATATCAGCTATCTTCCAGGGAAAGTTCCGTCAAAATCAGTCCAATCGTTTCGGAGATTAGCCGGAACAAACAGAAAGTTTCAATTTTATTAACCTGTAGTTATAGATAAAATAATTGATGTAGAGTCATACAAATTTATGTACAATATAAAATTTAAATTGATGATGTATGTTATGGACGACGAGTCTAGACGATGGCAGAATCTAGCTTGAGTCACGTCCCTTTAATGTACAATACGATAAGAATTTAGACTCACTCTAATAAGATTGTTAACTAGAAATGAAAAAACGTGGTTTTGCTCATTGTGCACCATTCGTCGGATAGCCATAGAAGAGGCAACTAGCACGAAAAGCTAGGAAGGAAAAACTCCTTTTGATTGGAGTTTCATTATGAAACCCTTAAATACAGTCCACCATATTTAAATTTTTACTAATTCCCATATAGTATATCATGTTAAAACAAGTGAACAAGTTTGGATTATATGCTTTTGCTAAATGTTGTTTTTATAGATGTAATATAGATGTTTGCCTTTTTTGCTTAATTTAAAATTAACTTTATCATAGATTATTTATGCTTGCATTAAGTCTATAACTTATATGGTAATTTTAAAGGGTAATATAAGATTTTTATCCATAACTAGCGGCTCACCCGCACTTCGCTCGGGTTCGTCGCTAGGTACGTTTTAAATAGATATAAATAGTTATTAGTCAGCGTTAACCATATATATATATTTTTTTTTTGGTAATAATATTGACAAATATTGACTTTAATATTTATACGATACTAACGTCACTCAATTGCTTTGCCTTCCCGGAACCTCTCCACCAACATTTAAACTTTATGGTATTAAAGTTCAAATTGACTTTTAAGTATTATTACGAATCTTTTGTATGGGAGTATAGAAAAGTGTTGTTTATAGACTTTTTCAGGCAATTTTTTAAATTTCTCTCTCCGTAAGAACCATCCTCGTACTTTAAGGAATATTCTAAAAAAAGAATTAGCCAAATCGGTTCAGCCGCTCTCGAGATTTGCGCTTAGCAACACATTCAGCGATTCATTTTTATATTATAGATAATAAAAAAGCATTAATGTTCAGCGAAATCATCAACGATTTTTCATCGATAAAAGCTCACAATGTTCCATTCATTAACACTGTAATTTAATTCTGAATAATTCTTGCATTTGACTATATCTACATATATTTATTGAAAATAATTTCATTTGTGAATATTGTGAATACTTAAAACACTTGACTAAAAAATTGTTTATTTTATTCGGAAAATAATTAGGGGCCTCCACTCCTTTTTTGCCCCGGGGCCTCCACACCCCTAAATCCGGCCCTGGCTGGTATTATATATAATAATAGTTAGTAAGAACAGCACAATATTCGGCAGTACGGTACAAAATTACGGTGAAGGAAAACATCACGAGGAATCTTGCATGTCTGATAGAACGTAGTAAGTTTTCAAAAGAAGTGCAGTCCGCCAACCCTCACTTGGCCACCGCAGTGGGCTATGGCTTGATCCCTCTCGTATTGAAGGGAGGTCTGGGGCCAGCCGTGGGACGTTAAAAAGGGCTGTATACTTAATTTATTATTATTAATATTTATAATATATTTTTATGTTATTGATACAATTGTTGGTTTCCTTCTACCTAGTATAATATTATATGATCTGTGCTTCAAGTAAGTAGAGTATATTTATTCATATATTTATACTGAATCATAATTTTTAAACTTTAGTTGATTTTGTTTGTATTTTTTAAGTTTGTTTCATAAATATATCTATAAGTGATGTTTTTGTCCAAAATAATCGGTTGGGCGTGATAACATTACAACTATGATTTTTGAACCAATGAAATGACAAACAACTTAAGATAAACCTTTTGATTAATATTAAAGATAGATGATGTAAATTATGTACGTAACTTATTTGACAATGTACAATTAATAAACAAATCTATCCCACGAGAGCCGTACATTTTTTCGGGATAAAAAGTAGTCTATTTGTTATTCTGATGTATGAACTATATTATTATAAAGTTTCATTAAAATCCAATCAGTAGTTTTTGTGTACTAAGTTGTATAAGTTTCTATAGTTTTTTAACTATCTCACGGGTACTCTTTAATTTTCCGGGATGAAAAGTATCTAAAATGTTGACCGGGGATATTTTATATTTAGGTAAATAATATATTTCATTTAAATCGGTCCAACAGTTTTGGAGATTAGCCCGTACAAACAGACTAACAGATAGAGAAACAAAAAAAAATAAAAAAATCTGGCTTCGTTCTATTTCTCTTCGTATATCTCCCTGACTCGGTTCTTAGCATTTTTTTTCTATGTACAGATATTCGACCTCTACAGTTTTATTATATGTATAGACACGGTAATGTATAACATTACCGTGGTATAGATAAAACATGATAAAGGAAATAGTTATATTATTATTCTCTATCATCAACGTAATTAAGTTTTTCCGAATGCACCGACTATGAATTGTAGTTCTTGAATGAATGTATATAATATATAATTATCATAACTATCATTCACGATATCTGCGATTACTGCGTTATGCCAATAAAGGTTGTCCCCAGTTTTGATAACAATTTAACTTTCCCCCCAAACTTGCCGGTGGCTGTGATAAGGGTTATGTGTCTTCTGTCTTGTAAATTGTTGTCTGCATTGTGTTTCAGCCGTCGGTAGTTAAAGACGGTTCGCGATGCTTCAGTATCTAACGTCAGTTTACATGATACTCCATTAATAGCGCCATGTATTACCATATAGTTAGTGAGCTATCGGAGTCCTTTTTTTTTTTTTTTTTAACGTTGGGAAATGCATTTAAGCACGACGTGTGGGACTCACCGGCGTAATACAGCCAGTACTACCCACTAAAACCCAACAAAACCTTCCCCCGTCTTAATGGGGCGTCGCAGGATCGCTTACGCATTCAACTACGACGCCCCGACGGCAGGTCTGCCAAAGCAGACCACCACAACCATGGGGTTGCTCCAAGGTCCACTCTGCTATCAGAGAAGTACCAGGAGCAACCCGCAAGGTACACGGCCCCCCGAAGAGGGCCACCTCCCACCGCCCACCGAAGTGGGCAACCTCCCTGTGCGTTTCTTAGCTTCGCTACTACTACTGAGCCCCCCCACCACGACAAGGTGAACGCGCGTTGGGGGGGGGGAGCTATATATCTTTTGCTATTTTCAGCGGTTTTCTTGAAAAGCGAATCAATGATCGAAAGAAAAATGCTAATAAGCCGCTAGGTTCTTTTTCAGGCGCAACCTCAAAATCGTAGTCGATGACATGCTCTAAAACTATAACCATCAACGCTGGTGTACCCCAAGGCTCAAGGTATATACAAGTTTCGAAGAAATCGATACGTCGTACTACTTCTCTAGTTACTTTAATGTACGATTTTAAGTTCTACATAAAGCGACATAACCAGTGTTCCGAACTTGAACACTGGTTGTGCAAATAAGTAGTCCATTTTTACACGTACTAACAAAATATAGATAAGGTTAAGTCAGAGAGTGCGATGGGTACGACTTCGAAAATATTTGATTAGATCTATTCTAAATGAAAACCCCCGTTTAGTTATTTTTTACATTTTAGTGTCTGGAAGTCGGGTCTTTTAAGTTTTTATTTTTCCAATTTTAGTATAGGCGTAATAAGCAGGTAATTTGTAAGAAGAAAGTGAATTAATAATTTGAAGAAAGAATAAACAATTTAATTAAAAAAATAATTTGTTGTTGATTTTTCAACCTTTAAAATAATAAATTCCAAATCGGTTCAGACGTCTTCGAGTAATCGGTGAATATACATAAATAAAAAGAATTGAGAACCTCCTCCTTTTTGGAAGTCAGTTAAAAATGGAGAAAAGATTTTGTATATTCCTTGGGGTGGGTTTACTAAGTAGAATGAAAAAGTATTGTTTTTAACACTTCATTGGTAATTTGCTAAATACATGGTATTGGATTTTTTTACACTATTCTTTAATATTATCTAAAATCCATTTCATGTATTTAGTAATATCCGTATACACTCCCGGCGATGCAGAGCCGCACTCCTCCTGGCCGTAGGACACGATACCGTATTGAATCATGCGGTAGTCGTCTTTATAGTCTTCAAACAGCATAAGAGGACCTCCAGAGTCACCCTTACAGGAATCTTTCCCGACTTCACCAGCGCATAAAACCTTAAAAGTGTGGTCTTGTGGGTCAGAGTATCTGTTAATATAATTAATGTAATAGTTTGATTTTTGAAATATATCCCAAATTTGCTTATAAAATTAGAACAAACATAAAAAAATAATAATTAGGTTTACCTTTCTAAGTATTCAGTACAATAGGTTTCTGCCTTAATTGGTACAATTACTTTATGTAGAATATTTGACCATTTTCCGGTTTCTGTAACACCCCACCCTGCGACTGTAGCTCGCTTCCCACTGAGACTAACGTTACGGGCTTCTTTCCACACCGGTAGACAAATCGGCTTGACATTTTCTAAAACAAAAGAATACAGGATTTTTCAGTGATTTTCCTTAAAAATTAATAATTGATTAGTGAGTGGATTTATTATAGATAAAATTGAAATTTTTTATTTATGCTTTTGATTTTATTGTTGGAATGGAAATGACTAGAAAAATGAATTTAGATGGCATTCATATTTTAAAAAATTGGAATAGTCCTTA
Organism: Brenthis ino; assembly: GCA_921882275.1. Taxonomy (NCBI): domain Eukaryota; kingdom Metazoa; phylum Arthropoda; class Insecta; order Lepidoptera; family Nymphalidae; genus Brenthis; species Brenthis ino. The sequence continues at coordinate 13,535,151 of OV170227.1, read as the reverse complement.
AGTTATTGCTAACATTCTTCCAAGGCTTGTTGGCGCAGTTACTTGGGCATAGGTTTTAGTCTAAGTGCCAAGGGTAATCTTAGTAAATAAAAAATATGTACTCGGTATATATAATCGAAAAAATTTCCTCATAAGATCAATCTTCTTAATAATATCTGTGCCTCCTGTGATGAGTGATATAAGTCGAGTTGTACCCTTTTTGTGATTTTTACATAGAAATAATCAGAAAAAAATTAGGATTTTTTTGGTCTAACTCACGGTCTTCTATAGATATTATAGTTTCGGAGATAATTTTGTGCAAAGTGATATAAGTGGCAGTGTTTTTGCAAAAATATCGTGAATATAGATATATTTCAAGTTTTAACCCCTATAAGTAATTGCCGCACACACTATTTTTCGTGCTTCGTGGTATAAGTGCGATTGTATTAATTTTCACAGTTTGTTTTTTAGTAAATTTATCGTGAATATTGATATTATTAGAGTTATATCACTTTGAACAGATTTTCTCAATACTGATTAGGGTACAATTCAACATGTACCTACTAATCCTAATTCTGTACAAATCAACCTTTATGTGTAAACGAATATAAATTGAATTGTATCTAAAACTCAAAGAAATCTAAATCAAAAATGACGTACTAAATGATACAAGTGCTGGGATACACCTATAAACTTTTAACTTTAGTGGTTTTGGGATTTGGTTTGGTTTGGTTTTGGGTTTTATGATGGTATGCAATTTTTTTCGCGATTTTGGAGCAGTGATTTTGCATGAAGTTGATCCTTCAAAAATAATTATGATGAGCGCGTGGACTGTCAAGTGGTTAGTCGTCTTTTACGACACCCTCGGAATGTAGGATTGGTGACTTTCAGTATTCTCAATCCGTCACCAGTTAGTAGTTGCCGAACTGAATCAGATGGTGTACCTTCTTACACACATTTTTATTATCATTTCCGAAATCTCGAATTGCTAAAATTATGGATTTAGCCACTAGTCACATGGCGAACATGAGTTCACAAGACCATATTGAAGCTTAAATTGAACGAACAGAACAAAATAATAATACCAATTAAGACGGCTATGGATATCATGTAAGAGAACTTATTGAAGGATCGCTGCCAGTAAAACCTATAGAAAGTCCAGTCCCTACTATCCACGAACACAAAAATTCAGAAAAATCTGCAGAGAATTTAACAGAAATGGTTATTAACAATAATAAGACAAATGAAACAAATGACAATGATTCCAAAACCCCTATGATGATTTGAACCTTACAGATTCATCTAGCAATGGTGATTTTGTGACGCACGACATGGCCACACCACCTCAGAAGATGCTCTTCAACTGAACTTGACTGTGACGTGAAGCTCAGGAGTGTGTTGAGATAGCGCTGCCCAGCAGTCGCCTCCGTATAAAAGGACTGGTCGGATGATGCTCTTGTTTATGTGTTCCTTGAACTTGGGCGGTATTCTGCGATCAATAAATTAACCACACCTGTGACCTCCAGCTTCCCTTATACAGGCTTAAACGTCGTGATCTTTGCTTCGTCGTGATCGATGCTTTCTGAATTTCTTCGACTTAACGGCTGGTTCAAGCCCTATGTGGATGGTGCTGGAGTCCGGACTCCCGCAAGCCTCGGTCTTCACGACATTCAGTTTGACAACGCCGTTCTCAAGCGTACCCTTCCACAGGTTCACCCTACGCTCCAGCTCTACATGGCTCTTCTCAACGAGCGCTATATCATCGGAATATATCATCAGCCATGGAGGCTGGTCCTAGATTCATGCCGAGACAACATCTAGTACTACGTTGAATAAGAACGAACAGTTCTGACCACGGAACCACCGCCTTTTTATCTAGCTTTTGTGAAACTATATTAGCTCCCATTGAGAATAGTTAAGTTACATTCGTATTCTAAAATGATGGTGATAAGATCTCAATTTATCGCTCTTAAGAATTTTGATAAAACTGTGCCTTATTTGTAAGTGAATTATTGATTTTGAAAAAGTTAAATACTCGATGATTGTTTTCTAAAACTTTATTTAGACAATAAATATGCATTTTAGTGAGGGGTATAACTTGAGTTGTATTATTTAACACATAATTCAAAAATCCAATATTTTAGAAAAGTGATACAATTCAGCTAAAATATGAAAATAGGGGACTGATAAGTAAAAAAATGTCATCTTTGGGGTAGTATACTTATCATTTGTTTGAGCAACATTGCGCTAGGAACATATTCCAATGAGTTATTAGATATTTTTACTTCATGTATATCAATTTACACAACGACAACTTATAGGTGCAACATAATTTAACTGTACTTGTACCATTTATCACGTAATTTTAGCATGTACTAGAAATAAAAAAAATAAAAAAACTCACAACTTTTTCAATAGTTACTTTAAAACTATAATATTTACCGGAAAAATTTAAATACACAGTGAAAGTGAATGTTTTTATCAACAAAATAAGGTACTCAAGTTTAACCTAGCCCACTTAGAACGCGAACTAGAAATTTTTAAATCTTGTTTTTGCTCTCCTGTAAAATGTTGATTTTTGACTTGTATCACTTGTCACAGGAGGCATAGATATATATACCTAATTCTAAAATAGGCGCATAGTCGTCGAGTTGCGGAAAACAGTCCGAACATACCATACCATACCATACCTAATTCTTCTGTACGTGTGTTTGTTAACCTACTCCTCCTAAAGGACTGGACCGATTTGGATGAAATTTTGTGTGTATATTTCAATGGGCTCCTGGATGGATTGTAAACACAATTGGACCCGGTAGGTGGCGCTGCAGTCGGTGTGTCACTGATCATCTCCTAAACGGCAGGGACGATTTTAGTTATATTTTTTGTGTATGTGTAAGTGGGTCAATGCAAGGTTTGAAAACACAAATAGACACAGTAGGTGGCGCTGCAATCGGTGTGCCACTGATCATCTTCTAAACGGCAGGGACGACTTTAATGATATGCTTGTGTGTGTTCGAGTGAGTCCCTGCAAGGTTTGAATTCACAAATGGATCCTCTAGGTGGCACTAAATTTTCATAAAAGACTCCATTTTCCGAGCAATAAATAAATTTAAATTGTTGATTAAATAAAATAAAAATCTATGTGTGTATGTATGTTTCGTATGGACTCCAAACAGCTGGAGCGATTTTGATGAAATTTTCAGGTAATCTTCAGATTAGCCCTGCGGGAGATCCTGTGAATTTTGCTGTGAAGCAATAACGCAAGTTGCAGTGAAATAAAATAATGTAAATTATTAAAAATATTTAACTATCTTTTTAATTGAAACATTTGTATTAATATTCTTTACCAGGGTGTTAGATCAAAACTAATAAAATAGATTTATACATTATAACTAAATTTTACAATACTCACTAAACGAAAAATCGATTTCTTTGTTAACTCGGAGTATTGCAATATCATTTATGAGTCTCGGGCTTGTGCTGTACGCCTCGTGAATTGTTGCCTTTTCCACACGGAGATCCTAGGATATATTATAATTTAAAAAAAATACACATTTGTTACTCAAGTCAAAGATGCCATGCTTAGAAATTACATGTTACATAAAAGAGTAATGTTATTTCAAAACAAAACTAGTATTAATTTTAACTGAAGAGATCTCTATACCTGCAAGTGACTTTCGCAAACATAATTTGGCCATTCTCCTTGACAATCTGTAAGTGAATGGATGTTATATTCACCGACACGTACACCCGCGATTTTCTTTTCATATACACAGTGTGCGGCAGTCAAAATATATCTAGAGCTGATTATTGTTCCCCCGCAATTAAATCTTCGTTTTTCTATACCTACAGGATAACATAAGGGAGTAAAAAATATTTATGTCTCCAAACTTCCATAATATTTATAGTTACCTATATAATTTCAATACCATTGGAATCTTTCTCAACATGAGAGATAAGTGCCATCCACGGGAATTCGTATATGCCTGTAAAATTTCCTCCATTTAAGCGGTCGTCAAACTGCTTGCCACAATTTTCCGGAAGTAGGCCTATATTAGAGTGATTATCAATGTTGTTTTCAGTTTCCACTGTTTCATTATACCGCACAGTTACATTCAGAGCAAAATCAGAGCAGCAAATCTATATAAATTAAAAGGTTAAAGTAATTAATGAATAGATTAGTTTATCAAAAAAAAAAAACAAAGAAATATACTTAAAAAGTTAATGACAGTTACAAGTATCGATATGGTTATGGTATTACGGTTTTAAGAACTACCGACCTACAATATCTCTCCTAAGCCATGTGTATAAGTTGATTTAGAGGGTTATCATCTACGAATAAATAATAAATCAGGAAATGTAACTGCGTTAAAAAAATGATCCAACAAAAGTCGTGTCCAAGTAGGCAGGGCTTAAAAGTCGTATCCAGCGCGTCATCAGTGGGACATTATTTGTGCAAGCGAATACATGTCAAATTTTCGCGTACGTTTATTTTTATCATTTTGAACTTCAGCTGTGAATCATCATGCCAGCATGTTTTGTGAAGTAGTGCAGGAGCCATACAATATTAAAATGTCCAGGAATCACTTTACACTAGTTAGTAGCAAAATTATAATTATATTTCTTAAAAGAAAAGATGTTCTAATGACAAATACGTTGTCAAATTGAGATGGCCAATACTATGCAAAATGAAGTCAATCAATTTTTGAGCTAATTTAGAAAGTTTTTTTTCTTCTTGATAAAATATTGAAATGAAAATCGATAAAATTTAGTTATTTTATGATAGTAATGTATTTTGCTTATTTTGTTTTCTTTTAGTTTCCCTGCCGATTCAATTCGGCAAAAGAAGTGGATAGCTGCAGTAAGCTAGAAAGGCAAGAGTATGACTGGGTGCCTGTGAAAACCAGCAGAGTGTGCTCCGTATTGACAAAAAAAATTTTACAAAAAATACCGCAGTACCACCTTGTACAATAAGTACCTACTATTTTACTATTAAAATAATTACGTTATTATATCAAATCTGAAATTGAGCTGTTTTTAGACGCAGATGATTCGTCCCGAAGAAACGTCGACATCTTTAATAGATACTACAGAAAATGAAAAAATAAACAATAATGAACGATTACAGTTGACATGTAATGTAAGTTCGGTTTTTTCGGTCTGAGAAATCTATACTGAAGGCACCGACTCAGGTGGTATGCTTAAATGCATTTCCCAACATTAAAAAAAAAGAACGTCTTCGATCAGCAATGGACGACGGTTTTCTTCTTTCATTATTTACATCTATGAAACTATTGGAAAAGAGACTTCACGTGTTATATCCATAAGTAATAAGTATTGAAGTCATAATATAGAACACCTCTAAAGATATTTAAGTGAGATTGGCTGCTCTATTAGAAAATCGGTTAGCAGGATATTAATATGTTATGTATCAGTAGAAAATAAGTTATACACGTAGATATAACTAGCATCCCGAAACGAAATTACTGGCTTAAGTTTATATTTTTAGGTGAGATCCTTACCATAAATGATTTACTGCCGTTATCTCTTTCTTTTATTTCACATAATGACTTTAATAATTTCTCTCTTGATTCCTCTTGAGACCAATTCCTCACATCTGGACACAGGCGAATGTCCATGCAATCGCTGCATGATTCTATTTAATATAAAGTATTATAATAATCTATACATATAATAAAACAGTAACTTTAGTTTGTGGGTACATTAAATATTTTTTTAAAACAATGACTGTAACGTATTATACACACAATATAGACCCCAAAACAATAGTTATTTTTTTTTGTGTCTATATGTCTGTTTATATGTGCGCGTTTCACACAAAAAGTAACGAACCGATTTCAACGTTTGGTGAAGTGATAATTCGTTACTCGGTTTAACATTTAGGACACATTTAAAATTCTTCATGTCTATGGGAAAACACAATAACTGGTTCTATCGAGTCGTCCTTAGAAATTTAGATGACTAACGCTGGCTAAGCCTTAAGAGATTCATCAAAATAATGTACTAAAAAATTATAGTTCTTAAAAAGGCCTACAGAAAAGCCTGCAATAGTATATGTTTATGTTCTAAGGTAGACTCGCAATTACTATTTTTTATATATATAATAAAACAGTAACTTAGCGAAATCGATTTGCGCGTTTTACACAAACGACAAACACGATTTTGTGTAGTGATAACTTATTACTCGGATACTTTTTTTAGGATACCTTTTACTATAGGAAAAAAAATCATTCCCAGGAAAAACACAATAACTGGTTCTATCGAGTACCCCTTAGAAGTTTATATGGCTAAAGCTAGCTAAACCTTAAGAGATAGATCAAAACAATGTACTAGAAAATGATAGGACTTAAAAAGGCCTACAGAAAATTCTACAATAGTATATGTCTATCTCCTAAGTTACACTCGCAATAACTCTTTATAATAATATAAAGTATATAAATAATAGCGACAAAAACAAATCTATCCCACGGGAATCGCACATTTTTTCAGGAAGATATATAGCCTATCCTCAATAAACGGGCTATCTAATGTAAAAATATTTTTTCAAATCCGATTAATAGTTCTTGAGATTAGCGCGTTCAAGCAAACAAACAAACTCTGCCTCTTTATAATATTAGTAAAGATTAATTTAAATTACGATTTCTACTTTAACATCTAACTAATACTTTTATGTATCTACTGGAAAAGATATAAGCTACTATAAATAAATATGTATTCGGCGATATCAAATGAAAAAATATGGTAACTTTAATTACCTATAGTGTAATGAGTAAATTCACAGCTCATTCATGTCAAATGTATAGGCACATATAGGTACAATGTACATGCATATAAAATTTTATATTATAATGGACTAGCTAGATACATTCAGTATAGTTTATACTACACTTTAGTGTTAAAAGTAAATCTAAACTCTTAAAGTGTAGTATAAACCTACAGCTACACAAATAAATAAAATTGAAGTGTCTGTTTGCCATTTCAAAATAATAGCTTATTACTAAATGCACATGAAACTATATACCCTTTTTTTTGTCTGTCTCTTTGTTCCGGCTAATTTCCCGAAACTGCTAGACAGATTTTGACAGGTAGACAGCTGATGTTATAAGGAGTAACTTAGGCTACTTTTATTAACCCCCGACGCAAAAAGAGCGGTGTTATAAGTTTGATGTCGATGTCTGTCTGTCTGTATTGTGTGTCTATCTGTGGCATCGTGATGATGATGATGGACCAATTTCGATGCAGTTTTTTTCATTTGAAAGCCAGTTTCCTTGCGATGGTTCTTAGCTATGTTTGGTTAATATCGGTCAAGTAGTGTAAGAGTATCAGCTCTTTTCCAAAATGATGTAAGGCATTTTGGCGTATGATTACTTGATTAAGTGCTTCACACGTGCCATGAAAATTAATTTACATAATTAAATGACAATTAATTTGTGTAGGGGATTTTTTTAAATAAAATAGAAAAAACTCGCCGGTGCGCATGCGATTCCCCGCGTCGATTAAGCACGCCGAATCGAGTCGAAACGCGTCTAATGGACGCAGTTTCATAGTAAATATATAATAGGAGGCGAATTTCTGCGGTTCGACTGGCCTCGATTCGGCGACCTAGTGGACGCCAGGCATTATGGGTAGGTACTTTCAGAATGGTTCAAATCACCTTCTAGTACAAAAATTCAGGCTTTTGTGATAAATATCGATTTTAGAGCTTACTTGATTAAACTATCAATATCAAATTATTAGTCTTAATAGTCTGGTGTAATTAATACTGTCTACATTAATTCCACCAATATATTTTTTACAATAAAATATTTGTAAACACACGACATATATTTAAAATATATCTAGGCTATACTATATATTATATCATCCCGGAAAATGTACGGTCCCCGTGGGATAGATTTGTTTTTGTCTAGGGACGAACCCGAAGTGAAACGAGGGTGAGTCGCTAGTCACTACATAGTCCCTATGTACTTATTCTTAGATCTTTAAAACTACGCAACGGATATTGATGAGGTTTTTTTAATAGTGTGATTTTAAGAGGAAGGTTTTAGTATATAATTTGTTAAGTTTTTGTATACATTGGCTAAAATATAACGATATTTGTTGGTGTCAAAAAAAAAATAAGCCGTCTGGGAGATTTCAACGAAAACCCTGCCTAAACCCTTTGAGATACAACAAAATAATGTATGGTGGAATTGTGTATCTTTTATAGGTCTACAGAAAAGTCCGCGATGGCATATATCTATTTCTTAAGGATAACATACTATATCCATTTTAACTTAAAACGTGCCTTTATTATATTATTTATATAAATTTTCAGTTTAATATAGCTTACAAGTGTTAAATATTATTAGTAAGATATATCAATACTTACTCATGCCATAAGTGAATGCACAGTTGTATAGAATTAATAAATAAACAGTTAATTTAACCGCCAACATTATTCACGTAATGAAATTTACATTTATTACGAAAGAAAATACGTGTGCTCAATACTACACAACATATTTTATACAAATGTACTGCTAACGCTGTTTAAATGTTACCACCACTGTTTAATTTACCTACTTACTGATAAGGATAACCTCATAGTCATCTTTTGGATAATAATTATAATTACCACGATGATAATAAATAATATTAATATTTAGACGTCGCGAGTTATATTTTTGGAGGCAGCCAGGGATGCAAAGAAATGCAATTTAAATAAAAATTAATTTATTAACTAATAATTTCTTACTACTAAAGTGACTATCGATCGATGTTAGATCAAGAGTAAAGATAAGAAGCACGTAATGTCCTTATATACTGCATTTCTCATAGGAAGTTACAGTATTTGGCGAGTTGTATGTACGTGACTTGCTGCGCTTGCACTTGCGCTAGCGCCTGCGACCGGCACGTCGTCTCGTCGTCTGTACGTGAGATCCGATGCTTATGCGGTGGTTTCGCCTTGCGTAACACGCGCAAGTCTTCCAATTTTTACAAGCATGTTTTCTCCCTTCTCTGTATCTGTTTCACAAGGGATTTCAAAAAAATTAAAGGTCGATTTTTTTGAATCAGTCGGTGCATTTTCCGGGATAAAAAGTAGCATATGTCCTATTTCAGACTATAATCTATCTCTGTGCCTTTCATCTAGATTCTTTTAGCTCTTCTGGCGTGAAAGAGTAACAAGCATTTATCCATTCTCACTAACTTTCACATTTATAATTAGTATTATTCTCGTATCGCTTTAGGTCTCCAGCAGCTGCACCGGGTACACTGCTGTGCACTGATCACAGATACCCGTGTGGAAATGAGATTGACTACTATAATGGACTCCATGGTCTCTTTTGCAGAAAAAGTTCAGGTAGACTTTTCCGTCATGGTTCCCTAAACGACACCATCCAAAGGGCTCTTACCATTGACATTCATGTTCTTTTTGAGGCTTCTGGAATAAGTCGAAATGATGTCAAGAGATCTGATGGTCTGTCGCTGTTTCCTTGGGGAAGGGGACGGGCCGCTCCTTGCGTTGACACATTGGCCCCGTCCCATATCATGGAGACATGGGACGGGGACTTGGCCCATGGAGTCAAAGTTATATCTCCTCTACTGGTTACATGGAGCTGACTCATTTTTCGCCCAAAGAATCGGCATTGCCATTCAGCGGGGGAATGAGGCTAGCTTTCTTGCCACTATTCCACACGGACATGACTTCTACAGTAATAATTATAATTAGTGTAGGTACATTAGTTTTGTATATATAATTAAGTATATTTATAATTTTGATAAAGTGTTGAATTTACTTTATTAAAAAAATAACCTACATAGGTACCTACATGTGAACAATATTGATATTTATTATATAAATATGTTTTACATTAAATTTACTATGTATATATAATATTGATGCACTAGTCTCTGTATATTAATTAGGTCCTTTCATGTAAAATTGGCGTTTTGTCTGAACTGGCCACTTTGATGTCAAATATCTAGCGTTTGATAAGAAATTCCAAATTAAAATTTTAAATTTAGGCTTGTGTAATTGTGTTTCGAATTTAGTGATTCATTTGCTTTTGCGTTTTGATTATTTGCTTTTTCTTTGACATTGTTCTGTTCACTATATGGAAAAAACAAAATTAAAATATCGCGTTATTTACGAATACGAGTTCCAGCGTGTCACCAGCGCTGCAGAAACAGCTCGAAGGATTAAGGGGTACCTTACTCCAACAACAACAACTTTTTTCCAGAATTTAGATAATTTCTTGCAAGGAAAACAAATATATTCCGATGAGGCAGACCAAACCGCCTGTAGAGATTTTATTGATTCTCGCTCCCACAATTTTTTCAGCAAAAGAATCATTGAACTACCTATAAAATGGTGAAAGTGCATAGATAACAATAGTAGAAGAATAGAATGTCTACTAATCTGAATGAACTATCAGGGCCTCCATTGTTGGATGCATGTATGCATGAGGATGGATAGATCACTAATGAGGAATGTCACCATTTTTTTATTTTTATCTTACAATACACTCCTTTAAAATTTAAAAAATACCGTAAAAATATTTTTTTTTCCTCAGGACTTATAGCTTCCGAGATATTCTTGCGCGCGACGACGCGTAGTCATCGGCCGCTGTGACGTTATTCTACAACGGTCGGTCAGTACGTGTTTGCTCCCGACCGAAGTTTGCATCGAAAATTGATAAAAACTTCTAAAAATAAAATACATAAAATGCATTTATCTACAATCACAATAAAGAGGAAATCAATATGACAGGTTTTTGACCTTAGCTTAATAATACTTAATAAGCGTAGTCGCGTACATCCGAATAATAACCTACTTTTAAACACAATATTACTTCTGGTTCACACAATGTTCAGATTAGGTTTATTATGTAAATTTTTTGTTGAATTACATATTTAAAAATACTACATATAAGTCATGATCAAAAATAGGTAGGTACAATAACACCGTAATGAATCCCATCATATTACATTATCATGTCAAGTTCATAGTATCAATATGACGTATTAGGTACATTTATAAAACAAAACACTAATAATGAGAAATATGTATAAAGGCACTTGGCCTCTATCATCATTATACGTACGTCGACGCTTTATTACTTTGCATATTCTCTTCAGATCTTTGTCCTGCAAATCCCACTTCTGATAAAGGCACTTGGCCTCTATCATCATTATCAATTGTTTCCATATTCAATAATATAGTAGTCTATAATGTGGGTAGACGTGAGTTGACGGACGAAGAGAATAAAGCGACGCTTCACAAATCATACACAATATAATCACTAATTATAATCCCTTTTTTTTATTTGAAATGGGCTCACTCTTGACCTTCATCTTAGCTCGAAGGCACAGATAAGGTCTACGATCTAGCAAGTTTGCCCAGGAGAAGCCTGTTAACACGCACCTTAAAAAGGTTCAGGTTATACGCACTCGAAAAAACAGATGCAGGCAGCGCATTCCACATCTTGGCTGTGCGCATTATAAAAGATGACGAATAGCGCTTAGTGCGAGTGGTCGGAATGTCAACCAAGAAAGGATGGTATCCTGCAGTACGTCTGGTGTTCCGATAGAAGAATGGCGATGGCGGTATGAGACTGTGGAGCACGTGGGCACACTCCCCGAAGTACAGTCTGTAGAAAACCGACAGACAAGCAACTTGGCGACGGTGTGCTAAGCTGTGAAGCTTAGTTTTCACAAGCTTTTCGTCGCCGATTAGCTTTTTAGCTCTGCGTTCCACCGAGTCAAGAGCGGCAAGTTGGTATTTTGCAGAGCCATCCCAAAGGTGACTGCAATACTCCATGCATGATCGGACTTGAGCTTTATATAATGTGAGAAGCTGTCCAGGCGTGAAGTATCGCTTAACCTTGTTAAGGATGCCCAGTTTCTTGGCCGCAGTCTGTGCCTTCGACTCGATGTTGTCGCCAAAGTTAAGATTTGCACTTAACCTTATGCCGAGAAGCTCTAGACTGTCGGAAATCTCTACAGGTGTACCACGAAAAGTAGGAGTCAGGCTGAACGGACTCCTTTTTGCGGAAAATAGACAGGCTTGCGTTTTGGCGGCGTTGAAATCGACCAGATTGTCATCACCCCATTGTGAGACAAGACTTAAGGTCGCATTTGTACGCTCTACCATGGCCTCTCTCAAAGTACTTATTATTACCCCTCCGTCCCTTGCACCGGGCACATAGCTCTCTATGATTGTGCTGTCATCTGCATATGGAACAACACCTGGTGAAAGTAGGTCATTGATGTGTAGCAGGAAAAGAGTCCCAGAGAGAACATACCCCTGTGGAACTCCGGCATCAATAGCCATTAAATCGGAGGAGCAGCCGTCAACGACGACTCTGATCGACCGTTCAGTTAGGAAGTCTGATACCCAGTCGCAGAAGTCGGAGGGGATGCCGTAAGCAGGAAGCTTGCTCAGTAAACTTGCGTGCCAATCCCTATCAAATGCCTTCGAGATATCAAGTGAAACTGCTAGAGCTTCACCACGGTTTTCGATGGCCTCACCCCAGTACTGTGTGACATACACAAGAAGGTCCCCTGTAGACCGACCCCTGCGGAAGCCATATTGATGGTCACTAAGGAGATCATTAGCTTCAAGGTATGACATCAGTTTACTGTTAAGCACCCTTTCCATAACTTTACAGATTATGGAGGTAATGGCGATTGGTCGATAGTTGCAGGGATCGGCACGACTACCCTTCTTTGGTACTGGCTCAACATTGGTAAGCTTCCAAGAAGTGGGCACTGTGCTAGTTTGGAGAGAGAGGCGATACAAGCGAGTCAGCACAGGAGACAACTCCGGTGCACAATTCCTTAGGACTCTTGCAGGTATACCGTCAGGTCCACTGGCCTTATTCACGTCAAGATTTTGCAGTATTCTACGGACCTCTTTCGTGTGAATTGCAATCTTGGGCATCGTAGAATCACATTGGGGAAGAATTGGTGGATGTTTGGATCCAGCATCTAGACGCGAATTGCTCGCGTACAGAGTTGCAAGTAAATTTGCTTTCTCTACCGCGGAGTGAGCCAGTGACCCATCTGGTTTCTGCAAGGGAGGTAAAGAGGGACGGCAGAAATTGGACTCGACAGCCTTAGACAGGAACCAGAATTGCTAACTACCAGGAGGGTAGGAAGCATAAGTCTGGCTCCTATACGACTGACATGGTCAAAACGTGCTCTACGGAGAACCCTATTGCAAGACTTGGTAGCAACATTATAAGCTCTTTTCTTCACACGAACCCTCTGAGCTCTGACTTTGCGATCACGAGCCAAAACCCAGGACCGGTAGGCGGCCTCTTTTCGCGCCTCAGCACGAGCACAGTCCGCATTATACCAGGGCTTGGCTTTGTGGCCCAGCGGGATGTCGGAGAACGGAATGAAGTATTCCATTCCCTGCCGTATCACATCGACAACCGCGTCGGCTGAGCACGAGAGGTCGGTCGAAGAAAAGCACGCTTGCTGCCACGGGAAAGATGCAAAAAAATGCCGCATCTCATCCCAGTCCGCTGACTCGTATCGCCATACTCTCCTCGTGCCCACTGGGCAGTCAACCGGAGGAGAGAAGATCGATACGGACTTCACCAGATTGTGATCAGACGATCCCAGAGGGGATGATACCGATACTGAGTGCCTGTCCGGTTCTGTTGTCAGCAGAAGATCCAAGCAATTGCGTGTATGTCCGTCCACATCTGGTTCCCGCGTCGCAACTTGGACCAGCTGAGTGAGATCTAGCGATAACGCAAATTTGCGCGCCTCTCTCCCAGCATGGTCAGTGAATTTGTGGGAGAACAACCACTGTTTGTGGTGGGCATTAAAGTCCCCAAGAAAAACCAGTTGTGCCGCCGGGTACCGTTGTTGGGCTATATCAGCCATCCCTTTTACAATTGTTTATTAACACTTCAAAATTCTTAGCAGTTCTCAATTTCAATTAAAAAATCACACACAGACACTCCACCGAACATGTAATGTACCGATGCGATGCGAATCGAATGACAATAGTAATGTCCGTCTCGACTCACACGCTAATGCTCACTAGCGCCCGGGGTTGTGTCAGAGTGTCGAAACGTCACTCTCAAAAATGTCAATGCGCCGTCACGGCCGGACTGACAATAGCACGCCCTCGTGCCTCTTCTCACCTCGCTGTTCTAGTTAATCTGCAAAGATAAAACATCATGTTTTTTCCAGTACGCTCGCTCATCCCTGACTCAATATAATTACTGCGAAAATTTTATGTCTCATGTCATGTGTGACTTTCCATTTCACCTGTAGAATGGACCGGATAACTGAACGTAGGCGTCCCTTCGACTAGCCAACATTCGCAATGCTACATAGACCGGACAACCCCTCAACGTCCTTTCGACCATCTAACACAATCAGACTTCATATACGCGACCGGTAATCTGATCCGAAACATCGACCTACATAAGCCAGTTTTCTTGACCGATTACCGTCTCCAGTACAACACCACAAACACTCTACTACAGTCTGTCTTAGAACATCGACCCGCATGAGCCAGTTCTAACGCCCAGACACTTCCCGAAACCATTAACTTCAGTATGTCACACATGAGCACATATATTAAGAAAAATGACAGAGTAACATTAAACAAGGCTCTACTATCAAGTAAACTTACGATTTAGTTTTCATCACGCTCAGAGGCTGAGAGGGTCCCCGAACTAGCGGTAAGAGTTTGCGAACTAGCTATAGACATTGTATCACTATCATCGTCAGATGGTACCCCCTCATTCTCTTGACCGTGGATCGCCGTCTCGGCCTCCTCCGCATTATTAATTAAGATAGTAGCTGCTTCAACTAATCCACTATAGCCTTCGGGTACGGCACGTAAATGTTCATGGGCATATTTATAAGTTCTGTTAGATCCATCAATGTCCCTGAGCTCATACCTATCATTATCTAACACTCGCGAAATAACAAAAGGTCCTTTAAACTTTCGTTGTAGTTTCGTTTGATAACGTTCGCTACATTTTATAATAACGAAATCCCCTTGCATAAAAGGTTTTACTGTTGCTCTACCGCGGTTGAAACGTATAGTATCAGCAGTGGCAGCTTTTTCAATGTTTGAAGATGCATCCTGACGAATTGCGTTTAAGTCTAGACGAGATTCGGGCTTTGAGTACGGTAATATGCTAGACATTCCCAAGGGCTGTGCTCGTATGCCAAACATAAATTCTGTTGGTGTATATCCGGTTACTCTAGAACTTTTAACTGCCTCGGTGGTGTAGTGGCTACCATGTACGGCTGCACACCCGGAGGTCCTGGGTTCGAATCCCGGGTCGGGCCAAGTTTAGTTATTGAGTCTTTCTGTATAGTAAGGCTCAGTAACAGCCCCGAGTTGGGAAGTTGGCGGTGTTTCACCCCCGTGCCTCGGAGAGCACGTAAAGCCGTCGGTCCTGCGCCTTAACCCTCACCGGTCGTGTCGAGTAGTCATCCCACCGGAGTATGAGAGTGACAGGAATAGAGAGTGCACTTGTGTCTGCGCGTACACTTGTGCACTATAATATCTCCTGCGCAGTTGGCTAGTCTCAATGAGATTGGCCGCCGTGGCCGGAATCGGTCAGGAGAACATCATCACATCACTCTAGAACGCGTCGAGTTAAGAGCTAGCTGTACCTTCGGGAGTTCGTCTCTCCATGTTTTATTGGTTTCGTTTTCTACTATTGTAAGTAAGCATTTCAAAGTCCTCATCACCCGCTCAACTTGGCCGTTAGCCCTGCTAGAGCCAGTAGCAGTAAGGTGAAGCTCCATGTTACGATCGCTGCAGAATTGTTTAAAGTCTGCGCTTATATAACACCGACCCTGATCAGCAATAATCCGTTTTGGGGCACCGAACAGGCAGACAGCTTTTCTAAGAGCTTTAATGGCACTTGCCGCATCAAGTGAGGGTGCATACTCAAGTAGGACATATTTTGTGAAGGAATCGATTATGACTGAGGCGTATTCTTTCCTACTATCACTTTTTCCACTGAGTTTCCCTGTCATGTCGATATGTATTGTATCCCATGGTGTTGCTACTTTTGGTATTGGGTGGAGTTGTACCTACTGAGCCCCTGAACAACCCTTTGAGGCTTTGCAAACTATGTTCCATACTCTTTCCCTGTTTATGCACAATATCAATATCATACGCTTGCAAGAAAGCCCACCACCGATGAACACGCGGGGTTAAATCGGTTTTCGATTTTGACGCTTTAAGAGAGTTGCAGTCTTTAAATACCGTAAAATACTGACCATACAAGTAATGGCGAAAATTTTCTACAGCTCGAACAACAGCCAGCGTCTCCAACTCATAAGAGTGATATCGCGATTCTGTGTCTGTTGTTCTGCGGCTAAAATACGAAATAACATGAGGTGCACCATTCTTTCTTTGGATGAGTATCGCCCCATATCCTTCTGAACTTGCGTCAGTGTGCAGTTCTATTGGTGAATCCCTATCAAAAATGGTTAAAACCAGTTCTGTAGTAAGTATATTAACAATCTTTTTGTGAATCTCACTGTGTGTCTCTGACCATTTAATTGGGCCTTTTAATTTTGTTAGTGGGTACAAGGGTCCCACAATACGGGTGAAATTAGGAATAAAACGTCTAAAGTAGGACGCAAGCCCCAGGAACTGCCTAACATGTGTAGCTGTTTTAGGTGTGGGAGCGTTTGCTAAAGCTTGCACTTTTGTAGGATTTGGAGTTACCTTTCCCGCTTTTATTACATACCCCAGATAATCAATTTCCTTTTTCAAGAATGCACATTTCTTAATATTAAACGAGAAGCCCGCGTCAGAAAGTGCTTTTAGCGTGGAATCTAGGCGCTCCAAACCCTTTGTAATGTCATCAGAGTAGCATAAGACATCGTCCATGTAGGCTAATGTCACGTTATCTTTTAAGGGACCTAGTGCTTTATTAATGCACCTTTGATAAACAGATGCTGCATTTCGAAGCCCGAACGGCATTGCCAGGTACTCATACTGGCCTTCCGGAGTCACAAATGCCGTTCGTGCTATGCTATCGGGATCTACCAATATTTGGTGATAACCAGACGCCATATCTAATGAGGAAAAGTAATGGGCACCATGAAGACGATCTATTTGTTCGTCAATTCTTGGCAATGGGTAATGTTCGGGACGTGTATTGGAATTGAGCTCCCGATAGTCTACGCACATTCTATCTGTATTATCCTTTTTTTTGACCAACAAAATCGGGCTAGCGAAAGGAGAGTGACTTTCTCTAATGACACCTGCATTTAAAAGAGCTTCAACTTTCTGTCTGACAATTTCTTTTTCCGCGAGGGCTAATCTATAGGGGCGCCTTTGCACAGTTTTAGTGGGGTCAATCGGATCTATTCGTAATACACCTGTAGAAACACGTCGTGTCGGAATGCCATCGATAAAGCAGTCGCTGTATTTTTGCAGTATTTTAATTAGAGCAATTTTATTATCACCGTTTAAATCTGTATTTAGAAAATTAAAATAATCCGGTTTTTCAGTTACACTAATATCTTTACGTAATGAAAATATAAGATGGTCATTATTGATTTCGACATGAATGTTATTTTCTAATAAATCTCGACCTAAAATTACGGGCTCTGCAATGGTGCCGTCCGGTACTATATGAAATAATACTGATAATGAAATACCTTGTACATTGATGGAACTAAGAACTTGTGAATTACATTTTACATTTTCTCTACCTATTCCTGTTAAATATACCAAATTATTTTCAATCGTACCCGAAAACTTTTTAGAAAAGCTACATGTGACTAACGAACAAGCAGATCCACTATCAAAAAGAAATGAAACGGGCTCACCAGATGATGTAGTTAACGTGCTCATCGATGATTTGCGCTTGCAGATGTTGACCTCCTTGACTATCGGTGCGCTGCTCCCTCCTTTTCTTTCTGGGCATGTTGACGCGCGGTGCCCCGACTGTCCACATACATAGCACGTAATCACTCGCGTCTTATCAGGTATTCGAGAAGATTGGCTCGGTGTCTTTTCTACGGAACTAGGGTCTTCGCGCTTTTTACGGCAGTCAATAGCTCTATGTCCTGGCACACCGCAACGGTGACATGCTCCGGTAAAGCGACCTTCATTAAAACGAGTCCTTTTAACTTCAATTTCTTGGCTGTCGTTACCATCATGCCTCCGCTTTAATGATATTCCATTTAGAATGCGAAAGAGTTGATATCTAGTTACCACATTATGAGAATGAAGCTCCCTACGAATAATGACATCCTTTTGACTCAGCATTGACGCTACAAATCCTGTATTATGTCTTCAGCCATATCCGTACGGGGAATGCGTTCTATAATGCTCCATAGTCGTATCGCCGCCTCACATGTCGATTCTTTTATGCCTATTTGAAATCGAAGCACTTCATCGAAATAATCCTGTGGTAACATAGGCTTAGCGAACTTTGCCAATAGAATTTCTTTTATTTGCAACCATGTTAGTTGAGATGGTTGTAGTTTGGTGAGACAAGAAGCGGCCCGTCCCTTAAGGGCATGTATAAGCAATAATAGTAATTCCGCACCTTCTAACTTCTTGCTATCAACAATGATTTCGGTCACTTTACACCAACCTTCTATGTCTGTATCCACACAATCAGGGTCAAACTGAATCAATTGTATCGGAGGATTACTCGTAGGTAGCGCATGAGTAGCCGCTAATAATCTAGTTAGTAACATTTCCATATTCAGTAGAAAGTTGGGTTCCTGCGATGACGTCGACGCTTTATTACTTTGCATATTCTCTTCAGATCTTTGTCCTGCAAATCCCACTTCTGATAAAGGCACTTGGCCTCTATCATCATTATCAATTGTTTCCATATTCAATAATTACTACTATAATGTGGGTAGACGTGAGTTGACGGACGAAGAGAATAAAACGACGCTTCACAAATCATACACAATATAATCACTAATTATAATCCCATTTACAATTGTTCATTAACACTTCAAAATTCTTAACAGTTCTTAATTTCAATTAAAAATTCACACACAGACACTCCACCGAACACGTAATGTACCGATGCGATGCGAATCGAATGACAATAGCAATGTCCGTCTCGACTCACACGCTAATGCTCACTAGCGCCCGGGGTTGTGTCAGAGTGTCGAAACGACACTCTCAAAAATGTCAATGCGCCGTCATGTACATAGAGAGATCAAAATATTAATAACAGTTCTTAAGTAATACTTACTTTTGCATTTTTACTCCTCACATCTCGGCGGCCGAGAAATGGAGCTATTTAAAAAATAGTGGGCAACCATTAAACTGTCTATTTCAGGCAAGTTATCAGATTATATTTTTTCAAAACCGTCATCCAGATCGTCTATACTTGCTATGCCCGCGGTCGCGGGTTCGAGTCCCGCTGGAACCATTCATGGTGTTGATCCATCAGGCAGTCAGGACCACCGCAGGATGCATCTCAGCTTCTCAATTCTTCCTTCGGCTGGTCTAACTTCCAGATACAATCATATATGTAAAGCATAGGTAAGATGGAAACAATAGAAGAAAAAAACTAGGTATAAAAAAGATATCACATTAAAGACTGAATGTAAATAGGCCATACCTGTAGTGCCCTCCTTTCGAGAAATCTCCAATTTCGATTGTATGTTTTTGTGTGATTAAAATTATTATAAATTTTATAGTTTCAACTATGAAGTGTTATTACGTATTATATCGAACAAATCCTTGTAAAAATTCTTTTTTTTAGTTGGTAGGGGTCAGAGTTTGTCATCTGTGTTATATTTATATTTTTTATAATCTATGACTGTCATCTCAATCTCATTCTGTTGATAGTGAGAATTAGAGATGGCGATATCTTAATATCGATATTTCGATATTATCGACCACAAAATATTCAAATTTTATTTTTTAATATAATCATATTATATTGTAGATAATTACATTTTTAGATTAGAGAAGATACACTGCAGTTCAATTTTTTAAAAACTAACACACACATATATATATATATATATATATATATATATATATATATATATATATATATATATATATATATATAACATTTCGAAAATCATTTGTAATTTGATTTGATTTTAATTTATTATAAAAAAATACATCGAGATTTATCATATCGATGTAATTCCACCGGGATACTTAGTGTTCGTGATTCATGAATCACATAATATTATAAATGAAAACTCTCGTCTTTATTGAAAGATACATAAATTTTTTAAAGTGAGAATTAAGCTGTTATAAATCACAACCAGTTTTTGAGTAAGCTTATAAGTTGTTTTTTGGAAGTATTATACAAACTGTTGTATTTAAAAGCTCGCTTAACAATGTCAAATTGATTATTTCAGCTTAGCTGCTTTTAGCCTGGCGTCGACTACAGCAGAAACGCGTCAAATCGAGGCGGATCGACTCGAGTCACATTTATTCCTGGTGCGTCCATTTCAGCCGAAGCGAATTGCTCATTTATCGCAACTCGTCAGCAAAGCAGGTCGTGAATACGCTTCGATCTTCTTAATTCTATAGTGTAGTATATACCTACACAGATAAATAAAATCGAAATATCTTAATCTCAAGATAATAGCTTATTACTAATGCATATGAAACTATATACCGTACTTATCAGAAAAACACATTTTTTTATTTTTGTCTGTCTGTTTGTTCTGGCTAATCTCCGAAATGGCTAGATAGTTTTTGACGGGACTTCCACTAGTAGATACCTGATGTTATAAGGAGTCATTTATGCTATTTTTCTTATAGAAAAAGAATTACGGTTCCGTTAAAAAAATTAAAACGTACCTAGGAACGAATCGGTATACGAATCGGTAATAGGTATTTTTAAAATAAAATACAAAAGACTCGTCAGGCGCATGCGATTCCCCGCGTCGATTAAGGCGCGCCGAATCGAGTCGTAACGCGTCGCCGAAGAAATTCGCCTGACGAGCAATGCGCGCGGGGGATTCAATTCGGTGCACTGCGACTCGTCGCTAATGAACGCAATTTCATAGTAAATATATAGGAGGCGAATTTCTGCGGTTCCATTCGCCTCGACTTGGTGCCCTAGTGGACGCCAGGCATTACACTTAATAAATCATAGTCATCTTCAGTCACTCATTCATTCATCATAATATGATGAATGAACGAGTGACTAAAGATAAAGTAGGGTTGCAACATCCCCCCAAACGTGCGTTCACCTTGTCGTGTTTTCAGTAGTGCCCGGCAACCCAACCGGGCGCGAAGCCAAGAAACGCACAGGGAGGTGGCCCACTTCGGTGGGCGGTGGTAAGTGGCCCTCTTCGGAGGGCGATGTACCATGCGGGTTGCTCCTGGTACTTCTCTGATAGCAGAGTGGACCTTGGAGCAACCCCGTGGTTGTTGTGGTCTGCTTCGGCTGACCTGCCGTCGGGGCGTCGTAGTTGAATGCGTAAGCGATCCTGCGACGCCCCATTATGACAGGGGAAGGCTTTGTTGGGTTTTAGTGGGTAGTACTGGCTTTGCCGGTGAGTTCCACACCTCGTGCGTAAATGCATTTCCCAAAGTTAAAAAAAAAGGGTTGCAACATCGCTTATAAACGTTGACTGATGATAATTGTTTTTGTAGATTATGGCGTGCTACAAGACCTTTAAGCCAATTGACGTTAAAATATTTATGCATCGTTGCCAATAATATATTCGTAATGTAATTTAGCGTAAATTTAATAATTTTAATGTTGTTTTTCTGAGGTAGTATAATGAATATTTTATAAACTCTGTGATACATTTCTATTTAGTAAAATATTGAATAGATAAAAAAACAAAACTATATCGATATTACTTTAAAAATATCTTTTTTTTTATTTACTAGTTGGGATTATCGATATTTAAATATCGATATTTTTGACTTTATTATCGATATTTCACTAATACCGATAAATATCACTCATCGGGCAATGGGCATCTCTAATTAGTAAGCATGGAAATGATTGCTACTTTTAAATCATTATCATGTGATAAAATTACGTATATTTTTCACGTGATTTCACCTGCTACTTTTCACGCATAGATTTTTGATTTCGACGGTCTGGTGTCACACTTTATATTATTTGCTATTAAAATGAAGTATGAAATGTCACCAATGGCGCTACTGATGTGATATGGAGCAGAGATATAGATCTGACGTAGTTGCATACGTACATGGTGCTTTGAATGAACCTATTTTCAAACAATGAACTTTCCCTCATACTTCTACAGGCTTGGGACTGACAATGTAAAATTAAATGAATTTTAAATATATCAGAGTAATCACACGGTAAAATTGTATTAAGCTAAGTTCCATAATTACATTGGCGTATTTAAAAGTTCATTGTTTTTATGTACAATAAGAATTTTTATAAAAGAATTTTATACACTTTTTTTTTGTTTTTCTTAATTTTTTTAATTTGTTTATAATCATTTTTTTTGCTTTTTGATTTTTTTGATGATTGATTTTTTTATGAGATATCTATATACAATAGTCTTCATTGCTTTTTAAAAATACAAGTTCCGCTGTTCGTTTTCTGCTTAATCGTGCTCTTTTTTGGGTTGCAAAATTTCCCGCTTTTGAAAATACTCTCTCACACTCCACTGATGTCACCACGATGTGACAGTGCTCATGAAATATTTCCGTCAAATTGGGGTACATATAGGAGTGAGATTTCCACCAAACTAATGGCGAAGAATCGCGCGGAAGCACTGGTTCATTAATAAACATTTCTAGCTCGTTCTCAGCGTTGGTGGTTATGTCTGTACGTATTACACATAATCATTCAGTAAAAATTATAAGTATTTGTTGGATAAAAAACTAAAAATGTGCTCTAAATTCTTCTCAAATGATAAAAAATTTCTCAATTGTTGTTTCTAATTTAAAATTATTTCTAAACAATATTTCTAAGAATCCGAAATCATGCAACTCGAAATAAATAAACTCCCCAATTTACTGATCAACGGTATTAACTGAAAATTGTATTTTGTTGAATAAAAAATCAATAAAAACATCAGTACGAAAATGTATACGGAAAATGCGAGTAACGAAATGCATTCGTGAGTAAAGTTTCGGTACTCGGTACTAGATGGCGTACCCGTTACTCAGTAACGAATACATACGGTTTGCTACAGCTCTAGATTTCATCAAGTTGTGATTTGTAGCAGTCACTATGAATTTAAGTAGCAGGTGTGACGTATGATAACGCATTTCACGTGATTTTTCACTTGCTACTCGTGAAATGTTCCATGCCTACTAATTAGTAATTTGAAATGTCAATTTCAATTGTGCAATGCGAATATATTTTGATTTTTACTACTTGCAGTTTAATTGAAAAGGAACTTGTATTTTCTAATTTAAAGATACTAATTGTAATTTGTAACTCTATAGTGAATAGTCTATAACAAGAATGAGTGATAGAAAGTACAGCAAACAAAGCGTAAATATTTTATTTATTTTCATAATAATTTAAATTGTGTGTAATAATAATTAAACATAGTTTTATTTCAATCATAATTAAAAATTAAATATTTTTTTGTTTTAGAAAGCGGATATCGCGAAGCAGTTTGATCTTCCAGAGCGGCAATCAAAGATCACTACGTTGCTCAACCAAGCAGGTCAAGCTTATTGTATATGCCGATCGTCCGATAGTTCACGTTTTATGATGTAATGATTTTAATTTTTTTTTATGTATTACCAAACTTTTTTCTCTAAGTCCACACTAATATTCATTTCTTTCGCTTTCAGAGCATGTGATGCATGTGAGGAATGGTATCATGGAGACTGTATTAATATATCTGAAAGAGAAGCTAAATATATCAAGAACTATTTTTGTGATCGATGTCGAGAGGAGGATCCCACACTTAAAACAAGATTTAGACCCCAAAAAAGGGAAAATGATGGTGATTCAGGTATACTTAATGCACATACAGTCTGTAAAATAATATTTGATTCCATTCATCATTGATGTAAGTAATATATATTAAATAGGTATTTTATTCAATTAAATTTTCTTGTGAATGGCTTCAAAGCATGCCATTTAAGCACAGATTAATTCACCAATGTTGTGTAGAATGGAAAAGATACGAGGGAGCTTAGTTAAATACTTTTTAATATGATACAATGTTCATTTATACTCAGGAAGAGATGACAGAAAGAAAACACGGAAAGAGAAAGATCATTTTGAAAACAAGTCATCAAAAAGGCCAACAAAAGATGGCTGTGGAGAATGTTCTGGGTGCTTACAGACTAATGATTGTGGACAGTATGTTAATTTTCTATTTTTAATAAGCTTATATGTTATTTATTTATGGTATTGCTAAAAATTAAAACATGTTTTAATATTTAAAATTCATGAGGAAACATTTTATAACTTGACCAAAATGAATGGAGAAGTTTCAGAGATATTGTTAATATCATATTTAGCACAATGGAATTAATGGTTGTTCAGGTTGTGTAACATCAAAAAATTATTCTTACGAGGGCAACTTTAATGTCTCATAACTTTTTCATTTGTTGAGATATTTTAATATTACATAATTTCATATTTTTGTTATTTTTAACTTTAATTTTTATAGTTAATATATATTTTAAAAATTGTAAATTTCTCCTTTGTCAATATTTAATAATAATATAGTAATAAAAAAAATTTCAGTTGTGATGCATGTGAAGATATGTATAAATATGGAGGTAACAACAAGCTTAAATGCCATCAAAGAGTATGTGTTAAAAGTAAGAAGACATCTAAAGTGTCAAGGTATGATCACAAACTTCTTTATCAAGCCAATTTAAATATACAATCAAATAGTTTTACTCATTACATATCTCCTTTCTAGAAAGAAATCATAGTAATACTGCCGTCATAAAAAAAGATGGCTGCAACTTCGTCAAAGTTGATTTCGAGATATTTGAAGTTTTGTCTTAGTATTATGTCAAAACTACTACTAGTTTTGAAGTAGTTACGATAAAAATAGTTACGGTATTTCCGGATTCATAAGATTTAGAACTATATGAGTAAGACTATCAAGTAGCATTTTTTTTGCCGATTCCGAATCTGCCTTTAAGTCATTTTTGACCAAATTGTTAGTAAGAGCCTTCTTTATTATTATGGCAGGATAATCTTTTTTGTTATATTTTTATTATACTGTATATGTATATGGTCAATTCAAATATTATAAATGCCAAATGGAAGGAATGAATAGGTATATTATATGGGTAATGGGTTTGCCATTACCTATATAATATACCTATACTTCATTTAAAAAAATAATTTCATCCGTAATTACTTTTATGTGCAGTATTACATTGACTTTGTATACAACAAGTCACTATTAATCGAATTTGAGGAGGGATAACAAATGTATATTCCACTTAGTAAGTAGTGACTTAACGCTCACTTTGCTCGGGATTAACCCTAGGTGTATTGTGCATTCAACCTTTGGTTATATGACAATTTGGCTATAGTGACACATATTTAAAATATGTATAGCTGAACTAAGCGCACATACAGACAGGATATAGTGACTTTTTCTTTTATACTATTAATTGATTTAGTATATACCTGCAATTTAAAAATAATAAAAAATTATTACAATATAATAATAAAGTTGATATTACAAATTTAAAAAAATTAACATATTTTTTTTTAATTACTGTTACAGCAGTAATAGAATTAAAAAGAAGCATCATGAACGTGAGGTATATGAGCCAGAAGAGTCCATATCTCATTTGCAAACATCTGAGCCACGGCAGTGCTACGGTCCCCATTGTTCCCGTGCAGCAAACTATGGCTCCAAGTACTGCTCTACTCAGTGCGGCATGCGGCTGGCCACAGCTAGAATATACCAGGTAGGTAACTTCAGTTAAATGTAAGTGTGGAAAATTAAATATAAATATACATATAGAGGAATCAGGAAGGAAGGAGAAGAGAGCATTATCAGCATAATAAATAATCAATTATTTAGGCTTCAAGGTTTTTTTAAAGGGTTATTTTGGATGTAATAATCCAGAGAAATAAAAGTCAAAATAGTCTTTGTTAATCACATTTTATTTGGAAGTTACTAGACTGATTTCAATGTGGTTTCTTCTTCTTTACTATTTATACTGTAAAAAAGCAAAGAAACCCAAGAAAGTAATAGAATAAAATTACTTATTTAATTCTTTATGACACCAACAATATGAAAATATAAGAAATTCATAAAAGTTACATAAAGATCCCGTATTCAGAATGGTATAGGTTATTAGAAAGGAGTAGAATGGATAGTGATTGGAAAACATATGGGAAAGGGGAAAAAAGGAAGAAAAAAAGAAACCAGTCTGCAGTACATTTGGTTTAAAAGTACATACTAACATTATTGTTATGTTGTTTTCTCATTAAAATCTAGTGTTGCTTTAATAAAGGCATCACTTAGTCTAAATCGTCCTTTGTCATATAATGTACCATTGCTTACAAAAATACATTACACAGAAGCCTACATAAATTAAAAAAAAAAGTGTGTGTGTACTTATGTATGCACGTAAAAACAAAAATAGCTAAAGATTTTATCCCGTATGTCACAACTCTCTGTTTGTAAAAGGAATGATAAATTAATAAAATAATTAAATAAGGCATATTAGGTAATAGGCATATTACAATCATATATTTATGGATTATCATTTAAGGAAATAATATTATATATCATTTGTCAGATAATAACAACGGTTACCATGGCAACAAACAGTTATCAGCTAACTTCATCATGTCGCTTTTTGGCTGTCGATGTGCGCGCGCATCGTTAAGATTTTACTCTCAAATTTTTTTTCCAAATGTCCCAAAAGAAGTATAACTTTAAAAATAATAGTAATAATCTTCTTTTCACCATCCAGGTGCTACCTCAACGCATCCAGGAGTGGTCTCTCTCACCTTGCATCTCGGAGCAGCACAACCGCAAAGCCCTGGAGGTGGTTCGTGGAGAGCTGGCTCGAGCCCAGGCTGCCCTCCGAGCCCTAGACAAACAGCACCGTGACCTGGATGCGCTACTGCTGAGAGCGCGACAGGCCACTATTGACAGTGGGGATGAGAAAGTAAGCTTATACATTTATTTCATCAAAACTCATAATTGTTTATGTTTCTTTTATAGTAGTAATGTAAATAGTACAACTTGATTATGACTGAGGATATTTCAATTTAATTTTCTTGTTAATGACTTCAAAGAGTGCCCGTTGAACATAGAAGTAGGCTTATTTAATTTCAAATTTTGGTGAAAAACGAAATGTTGCAAAAGCTCTACATCTATCGAGATATTTATAAAGTAGATATAAATATCTCGTGTCACGGTTTTTATGGTCGCATTTCTCCGAAACGACTTGACCGATTTTAATGATGATTTTTGGTCGTAAGGTATTTTTCACCCTCCAACTCCCACCCCCTATTTTGTAATCGCGATTTTAGTATTTTTGTAAGACCAATATTATACAAATACATGGTGACGAACCTGAGCGAAGGTGAGTCATGAGTCATGATCATGAGTGAGATTATACAGCATATAACATAAATCCAAAGAGTTTTTTTTTGTAGATTGAACGCGGGCGTAGCCGCGGGTTGTGCTAGTAATGTCATAAATTAATGTTGAGTGTGTGTTTGTTCTGGCATATTCCAGAAAGTACTCTCATAAAAAATATTATTACTATGGTGTCAGTGGTTTTTGTTAAGTTGAACGAAAATTTTCTACTCTTTTTTTATTTTATAATATTAGATCTAATCAACGTTACCATACTACCATACTCAATACCAAAAATCCAGGAAGCAGACGACGAGACCTCAATGTATTGCATCACATGCGGCCACGAGATACACTCGCGTACTGCAGTCAAGCATATGGAGAAATGCTTTATAAAGTACGAAGCGCAAGCATCCTTCGGAAGCCGCCATCGCACGCGCATCGACGGGCAAAGCATGTTCTGTGACTACTATAACTCGGTCAATGGAACCTATTGCAAGCGTTTGCGGGTAAGATACAATAATTATTAAAGTTAAGTAACACTCCCTGTGTCGATCATTTGATGGGTGGCCGTTTTGTGATGAGATGACTGAATTTGTGATAGCTTGAATAGCATAAATAAAATCTTTAATTATTTTGTATATATACATGTGTATTCAATGTATAGGCAAACTAGTTTTAATAGTTTGGTAATAGTGGAGATAGCTATTATTACTATTAATTTAAATGGTAATTTTTTTTGTCTTTTCCAGTAACAATGTTACGCCAGATTTATATTATCTTTGGCACATAGAGAAAAAAATGCATAGCTTCACTAATATTTTAACGGTGAATGTTTATAAGTGAATGGTCGCCTATATTTATAACAAGAATGGAATAACTGGTAAAAGCTAGTGGATAACAAATGTAAACCTTCCAGGTAATGTGTCCGGAACACTTCAAGGATCCTAAAGTGAGTGATACAGACGTTTGCGGGTGTCCGTTGGTGCGCAATGTGTTCGAGCCCACCGGTGAGTTCTGTAGAGCTCCCAAGAAGTCCTGTCTGAAACACTACCAGTGGGAGAAGTTGCGTCGCGCCGAGATCGATATGGAGAGGGTTAGGCAGTGGCTTCGCCTGGACGAGCTGGTGGAACAGGAGAGGAGCATTCGGCTAGCTATGGCTTCCAGGTTTGTTCCTCTTCATCTTCTTCAGGATCTAGGTTTTTTGGGTTTCAGGAAGTGGGTTTTGTAGCCGGTTAGTTATCGAATAACAGGTGCTATGCGTAAATAATTTTCCAACTTAAAAAAAGAAGGATGTATGTGGGTATTAATTTTTCATATTGTTTGTTTTTTATGTAATCCGAAAGTAACAAAATATCAGTTGAATAATAGGTGTATGGTGATCGTGGTAAAGTGTAGTGTGTTTTTGAATAGCTGAAATTATATAATGCCAGATCCACATGCTTGTTTGTTTAGGTTCACTTTGTTTCTTCTTATAATAGAAATAAGATAAACTGAACGTATTAGCCGATATAAGCTCGACGTTCATCTTGTTAGTTCTTGTGGATGTCGATGTTTGTCTTAGCAAAGTTAGCCAAGCATTTGTAGAGGTATGAAGTCTGTGGCGAATGGTAAGCGTGTGGATCCAGCATAAAATTTTCCTAAAAATATGACATGAAGTGACTGTTTGTATTCTGTAAACAAATGTTAAAAAGTAATTGGAAACCGCATCATGCTGTAAATTAGGAAAAAGAACAGAGTGGCGTCAATTGATTCTCTCTCTTTCTCTGTCCCTTTCAAATTATAAATAATAACCTCGTGACTGATTTGTGCTAAGATGGCCAGTAAGTAACTGTACTGTGTGAGGTGTGACTCTACTATTTTTATTCTCAAAGTCCGATGGGACGATACTTCAACAATGTTTGGTGAGAGATGCTAAAGGCGCCCCTGATCCTTTAGAATCCCGGCTCTGTTATTGATGGTTTTTGAAAGGAAATCCCTCAATAACTCAATGCTTGGCCCGATTCGGGACTCGAATCTGGGATCTCCGAATCATATATTCTACCGTACATACAGAAGCCATGAACATGGCTTTTCAAACGGTATTTTAATCTTAATTTATTAAATTTTAACTATATGATAATTTTAGATTTTGATTATAGGGCTGGTGTCCTCGGCTTGATGCTCCATTCGACTTATAACCACGAAGTGATGGAGCGTATCACCAAAGCTAACGAAAACGGCAAGCTTAAGGAGGGCTCATGACACAGGCCCCACAAAACATCGAAGCCTCGGGAAAATAATATTAAATAAATTAAATGTTTATTCTGTATTTTGGGTTTTATTCATTTTTCTAGTGGATACAGCATGCATTAATTTTAATTCACATTTTTGACAAGAAAACATGAAAACAACGCTAAAAAATTAAAATATAAATAAAAGTATTATTTAAACATAACCAAACATTAAAGTTATTTAATAATTTGGAATCGTTAAACATCAATATTAAAAAATATATTGGCACAATATTAATTTAGTAAAAAATTACATTGAAAGTGACTAAAACGCTTAAAACTTAAATTGTATAACAAATTGTGAAGTTAAGTCTAAGCTAAGCTATACGATAGATCACATAATATACTAATACTAGTACAGATGCCTCATCTCATACAAAGAAATTAGACAGCGCTAATTCGGACTATTCTTCGGGCTATTTTTGTTTGTTTGAATAAATAATACATGTCGTTGATTCGCAAATAGTTAAACTGTTTTATTTTATAAACATATGCAAACTAACGTATGGTAAGTTTTGTAAAATTCATCCTGTATTCGAATAAAAAAGTCTGTGATTTTAAATATTTTTAACCGTTATAAACAATTCATAAAAAGTAAAAGCGCCATCTGTGAATATACACTAGAAACCTATCATCTGATTGCTGATATTTTAAAAATCTGTAAAATTATGCAATTTGATTTACGCTCGCAATATTTCGTTTTCCTCCACTTAGAATATTTTTTAAAACAGTTATACACTTTTTTGGGATGTATTTTTTATCTTTTGTTAATTTAACATAACTTAAATAACAAATCTACACATGTAACGTCATCTATTGACATTTATTTGTACTAATTTTTCTTTGTTCGTGATGAGACCCCATGGTATACTGAATTATTTGATTAAAACACATACAAGAGAACACTATTACGATACTTTTGCAATGAGTCCCCAAATGGATCTAACCTCTCCAGGTTTCTCAACAATTACAATTCTCGTTTAGTAATTAAGACAGTCGGGAGTGTCATTTATAATTTTAACATAAGCTGACATGACAGACGACCTGTCCAACAATAATGTGATTTTAATTGAGTTCGTACAAAATCCTAAAGAAAATCAGTTTTGTCCGAATTTTCCAAATTTCCGGATAACTTTTCCAATTTTTAAAACTACACTACAAACAAGGGACCCGTTTGGTCAACTAATGGTTTATAAGTTATAACATGCAGTTTATTGTAAAGTGTTTTAACAAAAAACCTTTCAATAGGGTTAGGTTACCCAGTTACCAGGCTTATACATATAATATACTGTATTATCTACAATATTAGACTTTAAAATTATTTACAAAAAAAATAAACATGTACCTATTAGAAAAGAAGTAAAGAGAATCTCCACTACGGCCACAGACATGTATCAACTACAGAAATTTTAGACTAAGAGATACATAGCGAAAATAATTCCCGCTACTAATTTTGGTACAATGAAAATAGATTTTATCTTCTATGCTTTATGGATTATATTCCATTATAACTCCTTAAAAAGAAGATTAGGGTTAACCTCATCACTTATGGGTGTTTCATGCCATTCGATTTTGAAAATAGAGCATAAATAAATAAAGTACTTTTAAGGAAAATTATTTTAAAAAGATACGTCGAGTAATAAGATTTGAGATATGGGATATTTTTGTCCTTTTTTCTTCTTATTTTTGTTCTACGCGTTTGGCCGCAAAGTTAATTTTGCTTCTCGTAGTAATACTATGAAATATAAACTTATTTTTGCTGTTAATAAAACGAATAAAATAACGTAACAAATTAATATGTTAAGACAGCATAAGTTTAATGTTTTATGCTACGGAATCCTCAGTGTACGAGTCAGACTCCCACTTGTACTATTTTTTATTTTTAAAAATATGACATTCTGCTATAATAATATCGTGATTCTTTTCCTTGTATGATTAATAAAATTTGATGTTAAAATACATATTTATGGTTTTCTTTTATAAACAAAAAATTCAACAAACTTTTGTGCTAAATATAAAATACGAATACTAGGGTGATATACACTTGCTAGGGTGATTATTTAATAAAAGCGCATCATACGCATCAACTACGGTTTCTTACAATTAAAACAGTATTATCCATTTAGAGGCGTGAAGCCAGAAATTGAATACAAAAATATTATAGGTAATTGTAATGGGATCAAAGTCAACGTTAATATTATTTTTTTAAGTTATAACAATTTTATCCTAGGTGTATTTAGAAATTTCCTACAATGAAAAAATTTAACTTTTCCTCTATACACATATGCTAGCATTGCCCGCGACTCCGCCTGAGTTCAGATGACCAAAATCCAAATTCTTAGGTTTTACATATTATATAGTCTTACATTGCAGTTTTGTATTTTTTCTCAGAAATGAGATACTTTTCCGCGGTAAAAAGTATCCTATATGTTGACCCGGATAACCAACTATCGCCATACCAAATTTCATCAAGATCCCTCTAGTGGTTTTCCTGTGATGCGGTAACAGACAGACAGACAAAAATTCTAAAAACTATAGATTTGGCCACTGTGTCGATCATAATGTTTATTTCAATAAAATTTTCCAGAAAATATTTAATGTACAGAGTCGGCTTAGTGTCAATTTTATTATAAGTATGTATAGATAAAAGTCGATGTGTGTATGTATGTTCCCTATAGACTCCAAAACGGTTGGAGCGATTTTGATGAAATTAAATTTCGATAGTAATTGTGGTAACTGATTATCCGGGTGAACATAGAACTTACTGAGGGAAAATATCTTATTTCTATATCTAGCTTATTAATGAAGTCATCAGATGATCATAGGAACGCTTGAACTGTACAGTTTGGAAATAAAAGCTTTGTTTCTATTAAATACTTAACGCTTATTACAATAGCATATTTAATTTACATGTGTCGTAAATGCAGGTTCTATGGGTCTCTCTTCCGTTTCAAAAGGCGCAGTTTCCGTTAATCTGCAACTTGCTAGAATATTTACAAGTACTAACAATAGGTAGGTACTTAATTAGTAATTTCTTACAAAGTATTTTTTTTTAATATCTATAAAATATTTAATATTTTTAAAAATTCTTAGTGTATCTTCTAAAGCCAATTAGATAACAAAAGAATTTGTTACAGTTAGTTATCATATAAAAATACGTTTAGCGCGTCCCCTTCTAGAGGCTACACGTGCAACACCCCCAGTCGTTTCAATATCAACCCCGATTTGTAATTGAAGCATGTAATTCCAATGACATGTTTTGCTAAATCTCATCATTTGACACGGAGAACCCCTCGTTTAATTTTAGTTTCAACATAAGGTTTGCGAGAACCGTCTGGTGCAGTAGTTGATATATCTGAATCATATAGGTATTTATTTGTACTCATTGTTGTGAACTCATCCTCTGCTAATTTAGGTAGTTGTGGTTAGTAACAGCATGATTACTAACTTGAAATATATTTATATACCTATATTCAGCCTTTTTTAACGTCCCACTGCTGGGCACGAGCCTCCCTTCAATACGAGGGGGATCAGGCCACCACGCTGGCCAAGTGCGGGTTGGCAGACTTCACATGTCTTTTGAAAACTTGCTAGGTTCTCTCAGACATGCAGGTTTCCTCACGATGTTTTCCTTCACCATAAGGCAAGTGGTAATCATATTAGAAATGATTCGCACATGAAAATATCAGAGGTGCGAGACCCGGGATATGAACCCGCTTCACTCGGTTTCCCAAGCGAGTGCGTTACCACTGGGCTACCACTACTTAGTTATAGGTATACCTACCGATATACCTATGACTTATGTAAATTTTGTAAACAGGAAAAGTGGTTCAAAGTCATGATAATGAATCCCTCGTCATCATGAGTAATAATTAAAATTCATTTGTAATTAAATTAATATAAAGTATACTTTTTGAAATGGATACTTACATCATGCACTATTGTATGTAAATATACTTATCTGCTTCTATGAAGTCTGTTTTATGAGATTATGTATGAGACGAAACCGAATTGGATTTTAGATCAACCGATCTAAATCAACCGATCGAATTCAAACCTTCATATACAAATATTCCTAAACTACCAACGCTTAAGCAAAAAATATTATTTATGTAAAAAAATATTATTATTTATAGGCTCTTGTCAAAAATACTTGGAAAAAATATTTTATTATAATTACAAATTCTAGAGGAAGTATAATTCAATCAACTATTGCTATTATTATAATTTGCTTTTTTATTTAAATTTTATTCCTTACTAGCGTAGCGACTCACCCTCGATTCGCTCGGGTTCGTCCCTAGCTTGCTTCCCAATACACACTTTCATCCCAACTCTCACCCCTTAAGGGATGATTTTCGGTATGAAAACTATTTCACTCATTCACTCTTCATATCATGAGATTTAACAAAAACTTATTTTAGTAAAAGAAAAAATTCTTTTAATTTTCTTCTATACACACTTGTCCTGACAGGCCAAAAAAGAATTATCCAATTTGGTGCAGTCGATAGGAAGTTTTGCGCGTACATACATTGCGGTGATTCATTTTTATTTTAGATTTTAACCTTCCTTTAGACTATCGATTCGATAAAATAGTGACAGTGTCCTTTTTTGCATTTTTATTTGGTTCGATTTCCGGTTCAGGTAAGCTTTTTTAAAAATAAATAAATGAAGTAATAATTATTTAAAAAAAAAGAAATGTTTTCTTTGAGTAAATCTTGATAACTTAAATATTTTTTATTTCCTTCCATATCCCATCGATTTGTTTCACCTGTATAGGTTACAAGCTTTAAAGTAAGTTAGGTTTTATATTAACTTTAACTTCTTTAGTAATGGTGTTCCGTCTGAACTCTTTGGGTATGGAGTTCCAAAAAATGAGACTTCTAACTCATTACGCTATGCCTAATGCTCCTCGTTTCGATTAACGCCATACTAGCGTATTTTGCGTCAAATGTGACAAATACGTGACGAATATCTTTAATATAATTTGGCCCCGTTTCATTGTTCACCATCACCCCTTACCCCATGGTCACGCTTATCATGGAAATATGATAAAGCAATCAATAAAATATTAATTTGTTCTGTCTAAATTCTTTTATGGTTTGCAGGTGCAGACTGCTTACTGCTATATGTGCTTCACTTATTGCACATCTTTTAATTAATAATATGGAAACTTAGGTATACTATCTCAATAACTTTTAATTTTTATATTTGGCAAGAATAAATTGGATCTATCATGAAGATGGACATAGGTTACCTTTTATTTTAACCTCGTTTACTTTGAGAGCGGAACCACGGGAAAAAATAGTATTAATTATAATTGTAAGTTTTCGAACGGTCATGTTTACGAATTTCATTAAAAACTGAAATAAGATTCTCAGTATTTTTATCAAAAATAGTTCCTTTTTAGGGTTTTGTAACCAAAAAGGAACCTTTAAGTCATAATACCTCTGTCTGTCCATTTGACCGTATGTCGCGGCCATTTTCGACGTCGGAGACTTGCAATTGCTAGATAATTTTGTAGTTCAATTCAAATTACAAAAATAAAATGATATAAAAGGGCATACCAATAATGTAACTGGAGTGATCATCAAGTCCAAATACCTAAGTACGTGGAGTAGTTCTTGAAAATTAAGATAGATTTTTTCAAGTGACGTTTTAATTCAAGCAATTGGTTGCGGAACTATATGCTTCTAAAGTTTTAAAAATTCTGCCAACAAAAAAGAAATAAATTAATGGTGGAACTTAAAAAATAAAAATATATTTATTTCGATTAAGACACGTTTATAAAATAAAAACTGTACCGGCAAAAATAATATATTGTAGATGAATGAATATTTTTTTCGTATTCCATACTAATATCTCTAATATATGATGATTATAATATATAATGTATGATAATTGATGACATAAATAATGTTTTTTAACTTAAAAAAAACAAAAGTTATCTTTTTAGTCCTTATTTTAGAATAATACAGACAGATTGTAATAGAACTGAAAATGAAGCAAAACAATAAGATTTAAGATAATATAATATTTCTGTACATTTGAGACATGTGTCCATAGTGTTTTATGCTACGGAATCCTCGGTGTAGGAGTCAGGCTTCCACTTGCCCGATTTTCTAAAGTCCAATTTAGCAATCAAATATAATTTACTTGTTTCCATTGTATATAGTATTTATTATAGCCTTGAGAGTAAATGGAACTAGGAAAATCTTATTTAAAACTGACATTGCCCGCGGCGCCGCCCGCGTTCAGATGACCAAAAATCAAATTCTTAGGTTTTACATATTAGTATACTCTTACATCGCAGTTTTTGTATTTTTTCTCAGAAATGAGACATTTTCCCGCGGTCAAAATTGATGATTCTACATGTTGACCCGGATAACCAGCTATCACCATACCAAATTTCATTAAAATCCCTCCAGTGGTTTTTCTGTGATGCGGTAACAGACAAACAGATAAAAATCCTAAAAACTATAGATTCGGCCTGTGTATCGATAATAATGTCCTATTTGAATAAGATTTTCCAAAAGATATCTAATGTACAGATTCGGCTTAGTAACAATTTTATTATACTCGTATGTATAGATAATACATATGGCTAAATAAGTTGTTAAGCGTAAAACTCGAGAACGGGTAGACCGATTCGGCAAATTTGAACCCAGAATGTGCCTTTAGGGACTCTTTCAAAGCTATATATATATATATATATATATATATATATATATATATATATATATATGTATATGTATTAATAACGTGTATGTTTCATTAATAAAAGTATACGTATCAAAAATTTTAATATAATATGACTTATATACTTATTGTATATATACTTATTGTATATATACTTATTGTATTATATTAAAATTTTTGATACGTATTTTACATAATTTGATTTTCGAAAAAATGTATTATTATTATTTCAAGTGTTTCTGATCTAGTATTTGGTAGATAGACCTAGCCTAATGGTGCTATATTAATTCAGATATTAACTGCCCTTAATTATTTATATTATTCTTTAAAACAAATTAAGTTAGAAATGATTTATAAAAATATTTGACTCAAAAAATAAGGGCAATATTAAATGTTCAAGCTAATATTCTAGCTACCCTTGTACGTAAAGGAAGATGATAAAGTCGATAGTACCGCCTACGGTAACCGTTGCAACCAATCAGCGTTCACCACCCTCGAACCACCCCTTCCTAGACCAATCAGAGTTCAGAAATCTGACGTTTCTACAGATTGGGGGTAGTTTAGTAAAGCTTTTGAGTAAAATGAATCTTTTTTCTGCAAAATAAAGTCGAAATCTGCATAGCATATGATATTAATAATCGACGGGTCCATATTTTGGGATAGCACGAAATTGTATTTCTTTGATTTAGTACAGTTTGGTGTTTGATCTTAAACAGATCTCGGTAAGTTAGGCTTATCCTATTATTGGGAATACCGGTAATACCGTGTCACGCTAAGTGTAGTGGTGTGCGGGTTTTGCATAGGAGTGTGAAGACCAGGACTCAAGATTCATTTCCCGCTGATGTCATACGGCAGCGAGACGCCGCACGTCTGGAGCAGCTCATCTGTATGTATTTTTGCGGAACTATAATATCACATGTTATATCAAAATGGTATATTTTTTTTACAATGGAATAAAAATAAAGCTAATATAAGTTTTTCTTTACTTTTATAAAGTAATAAATTAATTAAAAAAATAAAAGGATTCACAAAATACTTCAAACAATTTATTATTAGTTATTCTAAAAGAAAAAAATATTATTTGCATACAAATATAATAATTACAAATATAACAAAAAGTAATATCATTATCGTCGAAATCCAGAGGTAGAAACATGCGTAAAATAAAAAGTTACTTATAAACATATTTTAATCTGTACCACGGGAACCGTATATTTTTCCTTTCTCAATAAATGGGCTATCGAACGCAAACAGTTTTTTTTTCCTGAGATTAGCGGTTAAAACAAACAAACTCTGCCTCTTTATAATATTAAAATTATATGAATGAT
This sequence comes from Brenthis ino, assembly GCA_921882275.1. Classification (NCBI taxonomy): domain Eukaryota; kingdom Metazoa; phylum Arthropoda; class Insecta; order Lepidoptera; family Nymphalidae; genus Brenthis; species Brenthis ino. Next base: position 13,497,383 of record OV170227.1, on the reverse strand, counting down.
TTGCATCTTGAGAGACAGACATTTCTCTTAATTTGTTCATTTGTTTAAGTGCCAGTCGGTCGGTTTATTCGCGACAAAAGTCGCGTGCACCACCACACAATAAACTATGTTGCGTATTTACGATTTATTGAAGTCTTCGACTCCTCCAGTTTTAATCCATCAGTCATGTTACATACTGTATAAAAACTGATCAACTCATACTTTTGACCAGTTTTTAGTATTTGTCGTTTTTACTTTCGGGATAACAAAAAAAATCTTAGAAGTAAAGTTTCTTGTACGGGGACTTCTTACAATATTATTTACTTTAGCTTTTTCATTTTATTAGTAAAGTAAAACACATATTATGGAAAAATAGAATAAACTGATATCTTATGTTTATGATATCTTAAGTCTTATTTAGATTTACGCGAATATTTGACATTTTAAATAAAACTATCTTTTCGGATACTAAAGTCTCTCTCGTGACCATGATTGCTGTAAAGCATTCGAAACGTCGAGAACCAAAAATCAAAGTAAATCCGCGAAATAATCCGAAAAGATAGTTTTATTTAAGATACCTTAAGTTTTGCTTCATTAATGCTTGAGCTTTCGTCCTACTAAATATTTTTGGACACCGTTACGTTATACATCGACATTAATGTTTTGTGTATAGCTAAGGGCTTACTGGATGCGAATGTAAACTGATTGTTTACATTTACACAATCAATCCACAAATGACGACAATAAAATAAACCTATAGAATTGAATTGAGTAGCTTAGTATTGTCCACTAAAATATAAACAAAGATGATTAACATAATGATCATCTAATTTTTGTACTCGCAGGGCAGTGAGGTGTCTCCATACGGGCCGCTTTGGGACGCGCCGCCGGCCCCGGTACCGTACCCTGACATCCTGGCCTTCCCACCGGCCGACCTGGGTAAGGCCTATCTATATTCTATATGACGTGCACAATCCATATTCTACGAACATCATCTTTAGTGGTATCTTGTGAGCGTTATCCGGGCTCAAATAGTAAAGTATTCAATGCTCAATACACAGTTTAATCAAGAAAATGTTATAAACTTGAAACGGTAATTCTAATAATTTAGCGGAGCAGCGGATTCATACTCACTGATCAGACTTCCACATACTATAATATCAAAACATAACTCTCTACGATCCACCATGATCAACCAACGTGACTAAGCCATATCTAAGGGATATCTATATTGTTATGTTAATAAAATGAACAAATGTAACTTCGATATTTAAAAGAGCAACTGTTGAGTTACTCGCCGGTTCTTCTCAGCAGAACTGCATTCTGAGCCGGGGGTATATACTGACGCTTAAATTAAATTGACGATTCTAAAGTGCTTGTAATAAAAGTCTAATTGAACAAAGTTTAATTGTTGTTGACGACATGTTTGGCTCAGTTTGTAGTGACCCTACTTACTGTGTCAACGTTTGCGGGTTCGTGTCCCGCTGGGGGCATTCATTTGTGTGATGAGCACGAATGTTTGTACTTCAGTCATGGGTGTTTATATTTATAATATGTATATATTTAAAGTTATATATATGTAGTGTATCAACTATCTGGTATCCATAACACAAGCCTCGTAGCTTACCATGGAACTAGATGGTGCTGTGTGTTAATGTCCTAACATATTTATTATATTTATTAATTTATTTCATTTCAATTATCAACATGAATATTGCGTGGTTTTCCCAAACCAGATATATGAGGTAAATAAAATTGCTGACCTGTTCAGTGATAACTATTTACGTCAACTTTAACCTTTATATGATTAATAACACGAATTGTTTAAATTAAATTTGTATTATCAACGGTACCATTTCTTAATTTTATTATAATTATGGGTTTTTCCCGCATGATTTCATCATATAACATTTTATATAAATTATGTAGAAATTACTAGCAAAATATTTTGGTCAATTTTGAAATAGTTTCATATGACTCGATTATAGTCGACGAACTGCTTCATCTACTATTTCAAAATAAAATAGATTCAAGAAAATTTCGTTACCTTTCAACTTTTATTGATTCAAGTCTTTTTTTAAAGCACCTTAACTAAAATTAAATCTCTTAACTTGTTAAAAAAAAATAGGTTGGGACATTAAGACACAGCACCATCTACATGGTAAGCTACGAGGCTTGTGTTATGGATACCAGGTAGTTCATACACTACACATATATAACTTTAAATACATACATATTATAAATATAAACATCCATGACTGGAGTACAAATATTCGTGCTCATTATACAAATGAATGCCCCCAGCGGGACTCGAATCCGTGACTGCTGGCACAGCAAGTACTACAAGCACTACAAACCGAGCCAAACGTGTCATTTATCGTGCGTGTGATCGTTAAATTGCATTTTTAATTATTAATTTTTTACTTTTACAAAAATGTGAGAATGTATTGTGTAATATATTTTTTATTGCCAATGAGAAATTATTAAGGCTAGTAAAAAGCTTTTAGAAAGCTTTCTGGGATCTTGTTTAAAAACCTGTAATAAGAATTGCCATTAGGTTTTTAGTAATTTTCTGAATATGCTATTTAGGCTATTTAGGCTGATTTTATAAGTTTTTATTGATTTACTTAGTTAATTAATTTAAAAGGTCTAAGGAAAACAAAATTCACAGAAGAAAAAAAATGTGTATGGGTAATTTCTTTTATGCACAAACAAACTATGCTTGAGTCGGTGTAATAGAAGAGGTGCTTATTAAGGATGGTATTATCTCATGTTTGTTAAACAATGGTGTAGCAATGTCTTAAAGAGTATTAATAGGGAATATATAGAATTGTGGTTATTCTGTGATACGGTAATAGACAGACAAAAATTCAAAAAACTATAGATTCGGCTTCTGTATCGATAATATTGTTTATTTCAATAAGATTTTCCAAAAAATATTTAATGTACAGATTCGGCTTGGTTACAATTTTATTATATGTATAGATATTATTATATTATGTCTTTATATGTTTTGGAAGATACGTTATCGTATTATTAGCAAACTCAACTTAAATTGATTTATAGTAAATTGACTTTTGACATAGGTATGACTCTATCTATCTATGATAGGTATGACTGATATAGGTAGGACTTTTATGACTTTATAATTTAAGTCTTAAAATTGTATATCACATTTTTTATAAACAATATTTTATTCAAAATCTTATCAAATCAAGGCTTATCAAATCAATATAAAGAAATAAACAATTATGCAAATTTTACAACTGAGTAATAATTTTAAAGTACCTAAGTAAAGTCTTATCTGTTTTTGAATTCAAAGTTTAGACTTTCTAAACATAAATTTTCTTGAGAAAATACGAACCATTATTTATAATATTTTAACATTTTCGATGTCCGGGATTACAATGATGCGATAAGCTTGCGATTACAATGTTTTGGACAAATTATTTGTAAAGCTATAATTTTATTGGAATTAAATAGAATAAGTTTACGTGTGTTAAGATGCAGGCAAATTAGTATTAGCTTCTAAAAAATTATCTGAGAAGAAGCAAAATTGTGGAAGTATATTTGCTATTTTCCTTCTTTGATAATTTTGTAATTTAAAACTATTATTTAAATAAAACCTAGATTTTTAGTCGTAGAGAACCATCATAAAGCTGGCAATATCTCAGTGAGGGAAAGTAAAAAATGCATTGCTGAATAATTATTTATATTATTTCAAAATTATTTTAAAAGTAGGTACATATTATACAGTAATAGTAATATGATAGTATTATAGACCTAAAATATACTAGTATGATGATATAATATGTATATGTATAATCATAAAAATTCACAATACGTAAAAGATTTGACCCATCAAAGTTTCAATTACAGTCTCAATGGTTTGATAAAATACACGGAATGTAAATTACTATCGTCGATTATACCTATCGCTTTGAGTCGAACTGCATTGTGAGTTGGTGGAAATTTTTTACGGAGTCTTTTAAAACTAAATTGACAATTCAAAAGTGCTTCTAAAGGTACACAGATTGCTTTTTTAAAATTACCTATTATTAATAAAACAGTAACTTAGCGAAATCTGTACATTAAATATATTTTTAAAACAATGACTGTAACGTATTATGTACATAATATAGACCCCAAAACAATAGTTATTATTTTTTTGCCTATTTGCCTATTTATCATAAAGAATATTCTATACTAACCATTAAAACATACCTAGGGACGAACCCGAACGAAGCGAGGGTGAGTCGCTAGTTTTAAATAAAATAATTTTTTCGTTGTTTTCAGCAGTTTTGTTTGCGTTTTGGTTACCGACGATCCAAATGCTTTACAGAATATCTTTCATGAACTTGTTGGCTGTAAAATAAAAATCCGAAATAATAGTTTTATTTAAAATGTGAAATGTTCGCATAAGTTGAAGATATTATGTATATAAAAATATCAGTCATTGGGATCCATATATTTCGTAAGGGAACTAGCTTGAAATTGACTGTATAGAAAGTTATTTGTATATTTTAGTCTGGTCGGCAGCAGGGTGCGGACGGGCCTCATCCCGCTCGACGCCGGGCAAGAAGCCGCGCCGTCGGGTCGCCTCTGTAGCTCAGCGTCGAGCCGCCAACATCCGCGAGAGACGTCGCATGTTCAACCTGAATGAAGCTTTCGATAAATTACGACGCAAGGTAACTTATTAATTTTCTTTCTCGATTCCCTAGTATTTTTTGATGAGGATGGAGGATGAAATGGGATATTTACCATGTTTTTCACTTAGTTTAGTAGTTACCGATGTTTCGGCATTTCTTTTCTCATTTCTTTTAAAACTTGCCTTTATAAGCCAGTGGTGGTTTATCAATTCTATGCTTAATATTTTTTTTATTTTGGACGTCGGGAACTCGATGCCTCGTACATGCTTGGGTTGATAATATACAGAGATCTATTTTGGACTCCCTAAACAAGGTTGATCAAGTTACACTTATTGTCGCTAGGTATATAGAAAAGCTAGTTATAGGTACGTATGTGTAACTAAATTTTGCAGTTATGTAATAGATAATACTTCTACTAAGTTTAAGATAAATCAAGAAATAAATAAAATTTAATGTCTTTACTTGTATGATATGAATTTGTCGGAATTCCTTTATTACGTACTTACATAAATATACAGTACCTACGTAACATGTTCATTCTCTCTACTCATACATAAAAGGCTTGATCTATGAACTTTTTTAATCAATCAAGATTAGTTTAATAAATAAAGTATCTATAATAAAAATATAAATTAACATAAAAAAACAATAAAATCGCGATTCCTGAGGTCAAGTCGTTCCATATTTTTATCGCATAGGTATTTTTCGATTATAAAAACTAATAAGTTTTTAAATAACAAGCTTCATATGTACTTGAATATTATTTTTACCTTTTAAAGATGTATTACTATTAAAGTTTATACCTATTATTAGTGTTTTTGTTTCAATTTCAATTTTATTTTTAACATTTACCGTTTAATTAACTTTAGTTAATGTCGGATTTATGTCCTATTACATCTATTTTTATCGAAAACAAGGTTATTGGAAAGTTTACATTACATTAAAACTAGTATAGTATTATATGATCTGTGCATTGAAATTTACATTTTGAGGGTAAATTTTCTTATCAACAGGTACCAACATTTGCGTATGAAAAACGTCTCTCCCGAATTGAAACTCTTCGACTCGCCATAACGTATATAAGCTTTATGTGTGAGCTGCTCCATGGATCACCCCAGCCTCATCATTCCAGTCATCCTCTTCATCCTCCACGACATGTTTTCGATGCCGAAGTACCTTGGTGTGCGTAAACAATCAGAGCCCAAAAAGTCGCAACATTAAAATAATTTTCCCCATTTTAAAGAAAAGGAAATATAATTGTTGGATATTTTGTCTATTTTTGAAAAATTGAATGTAAGTTCTTACTAGCTTTAGACTCAAAACGTATTAGAGTGCAGGCATTTAATTAAAAAAAAGTCATTAAGAGCTATTAAGTTGTATAAAGAAATTAATATAATTTTTGTGCACTAATAGGTATATCATAAACATAGATAAATTTATTGTTTTGTTCTAATTGTTTTTTTTTATATAAATGTCTTCCATTAGTTATAAGTTCTAATGATATAATTTATTAATTAAGTTATTCTAATCTATATCATTTTCGGTTTAAAGTTCAATACATGTTATTATAATATTATGTTGTGTTTTAATAATATTATGTTCTTTCTTCTCACGAACCTACCACATACCTATTTAATTAACAATGAAAGGAAATAATTACCAAATGAGTTAATTACTTCTTCATGTTAAATATGACTCATAAATGTAGTTAGTTATAACTAATACACAAATCTTAATTTAAAATTTTAATGAGGCACTACTTATAAGGTGTCAGCGATTTCTTGATCAATTCAGTATAGATTTTAAAAGTGATAGTGAACGTATAAAAACGAAAATGCGGCTTTCTTTCGCTATGGTAAGTAAAAAATGTCAAAATAAATGAAATCGATCCTTTGTTGAAGTTTAAATGTTATTTCAATAGGTAGTACATTTAGTTGTCAAAGTATTTTATTGATTCCGCATAATATATTAATCTTTACGACTCTACGATACGATCTGACATTCTAGGTACATTTAATTTTAGAAGAAGATAATTTTATTTATATTAACCGAAGTAAAATACAGAATTAATTATTATATTTAATATTTATTATATTTTTTGAGCGTATTCTGGCTTTACTTGATTACATTTTTTGTATTTTATTAGCCTTCTTTGTTCATAAATAATGTCGAAATACGTAAGTCCTTTTCACGGTTCTGTACCCAAAGGGTACCAACCCTATTTTTTAAGCCTCCGCCGTCCGTCCGTCCATCCATCCGTCCGTCTGTCAGATAGTTGTATCTCATGAATCGTAATAAGTAGAGAGTTGAAATTTTCACAATGTCTATTTCTATTGCCGCTATAACAACAATAATAATAAACCAAGATAGTGAATCTCAAAAAGGCTACCATGCAAATAAAAAAAAAACACTTATGGTACGGAGCCCTCCGTGTCCGATTTGCACTTGACCGATTTTTTCTAAGCTTTAAGGCTGAAATTGAACAAAGGTTAGATGTCTCAAACAAATAGGTTCTCATAACTTTAGTCGGTACTTATCATCTATTTTGGCAGTGAAAAATCAGTGAGGACAGATAAATTTATATCGTACTAGCATTTTCCTGCGTCTCCACTCGCGGAGTTTACCCCTCGATCCTAATGCTTGTAGCATGATGCCAATGTATTCAATAAATAGACATTACACATACTATTTTTTTTTAATTTGACCTCTAAAGAAAACAAAAAGTAAACTGTTCAGCTTTGTAATATTATTTTAAGGAAGATTTTTATTTATGAAGTTTAAAATATTTTTTTTTATTTGCTTACAGTATACTTTGTTCTTCTTGAGTCAAGCATTGGCCGACATCAACGTCATACGACGAAAGAGAGACATGGTATCAATAAAGAATTTTCTGTATAGCCTCTTTGGTTCAAAAACAAACAATGGGAATATTTACAGAGTATTTGACGATAATAATGATTATATAAAAACTATACCAGATTATGGTAGTAATTTTCGCAAAATGCCGATGGTAAACTCACATGAACTCATTCATTATCAGGGCTTACCATATAGACACCTAGTTGAGGAAAATTCAGCACAAATATCGTCGCTTAAGAGGAAATCGTTAATTAGTGGAAAATCATTCGCAGAAAATAATATTAAGAAATATAATAACAAGATGATTTACTGTAATAGCAATTCAGACGTTATTGTACCTGAAAAAAGTAAAATTTTAGTAGAAAAACCTTTGTTTATTCGAAATAGACTTCAAGATCTAATTATGGGGCGTACTATTTTTCTTCCCATAACAACGGCAAAAATTGAAAGATTTATTATTCCTGCTAATAAAGGAGAGGTGCACGTATCTAACTATCCAGTAAAGCGTGTGCCGTACAAAGAACCCATAAATATAAATGAAGATCTTAATTTGCCAAGATCATCATCTCTTCTCTCCTTAAATAACAATATATCTACAACAACAACTCTACCAGATCATGCGAGACTAACGAAAGAGAGTTTACCAATAAAAACGAATTCTGCTCTCGATATTTCAAAAATAGTAAGATTTACCGAACCTGTGCATTCGAGGTATAGCTACAAAAATATTTACCAGACGCAGCAAAACCAAGATATTAATGTAAATAATAACAATTCATATGTGACTTCCTCAACTGTGGCAACAGACTCTACAACGAAAAGTGTACCTTTGAAAAAAGATATTAGCAAAGGCTTACCTGCGAATTACTTTTTCTTACCGCCAATTCGTACAGAAAAAGCATCAGTTCATGTACCAGTAAATAGAAGAAAACCAGTCCAAGAAAATTTGTCAGGTGATAATTATTTGGACATTTCTTTAAAATATAATCCTATAGTTGTATTCGACCATACGAATAAAAGGAATGATCAAGCAATTAACATAAATTTACAGGAAAAACAACGTGGAGATATCCCTGATGTGTCATTATGATAAAAAGTGAAAAATATATGTAGAATAATATTAATTACTTAATTTATTATTAAAATATAATATTTTGATTATGTTATCTATACTTATTATAAAAATAAGTCCCCCGGCCGCGTCTTTCTGTCCTCCTGTCTGTCCTCCTGTCTGTCTGAACGCGATAAACTCGAAAACTACTGAACGGATTTTTATACGGTTTTCAACAATAGAAAGAGTAATTCTTGAGGAAGGTTTAGGTATATAATTTATTATGCTTTTATGTAAATTAGCTGAAATACGGCGACAAATGTTGAAGAGGTCGCAAAAAATCTCGCCAAATGGGAACTTTCCACGCGAACGCCGCGTAAACTAGCAAAGATACAGTTAAGTAATGTACTAGAGAATTCAAAATCTATAAAAATGCTACAAAAAAGTCCGCGATAGCATATCTCTATCTCTTACGGTTGACTTACAATAACCACTTTTATGTTAACATTTTTAATTAAAAACATTACGTTATTTTTAAAGTTATTTTCTTTAGTTCGGTATTAATCCTTATCCAAATGAATATTTTAGTTAGCTTAGTCATTTAATGCAGATTAAAATTGCTCTTTACACTAAATCAATCAGATGAATAGTTTTTGAGATATCGTTGTTAGAAGTAATTAGTAGCGAAACATTTTTAATGCTTGGCGAGCATTGAGATGCCTACGGCGAGTCCATCCCCTCTGCCCCGCATCGCTCGACCGCCTGCTCAAGCTATATAAACCGGGCGATGTAGCGCGCGATCCTAGGATACTTTTTACCGCGGGAAAATATCTTATTTCTGAGGAAAAATACAAAAACTGCAATGTAAGAGTATACTAATATGTAACACCTAAGAATTTAGTTTTTGGTCATCTGAACGCGGGCGGAGCCGCGGGCAATGCTAGTTAATTATAATTGTTAGTTTCCTTCAACTAAGTACATAGATTGTTATAGTCATATATTTGCTGAATCATAATTTCTCAACTTTAGTTGATTTTATTTTTATTTTTTAAGTTAACACAAATATATATATGTTAATAAACATATTTATAATTGGTCTTGACTTTTAGTCCAAAATAATCGCTTGTGTGTGATAACATTACACCTTTGAACCAATGACATGACAAACAACATAAGGTAAATCCCACAATCTTGTAATTAATTTTAAAGACAGACAATGCACATAACTTACTTAGCAATTAAACATGATAAAGGAAACAGTTATATTATTATCTATCATCAACGTAATTAGATTTTTCCGAATACACTGACTATGAATTGTAATTGTTAAATGAATTGTGAATAAATAAATTTATCAGGTTTACTAGGCGCTGTTTCAAATGCCTAAAGCTAAAGCTAGATTGGTCGACCAGACCGAAAACGATCTGAAGAACATTATAAAGGTATAATTTATAAACTCGTATAGAATATTGTTAAATAATATCCGTATACATTTTCACATTTAGAATTACAAACTAGGGACTACTAAATGGTCCTTGGTTGACTAGGGTATACCAGTTTTTGGTAAAAATTTGCTGCCTTATCAAATTGGTTCAGATTGTCTTAACAACCTTAAAACATGCATACTAATATTATAGATGTGAAAGTGTGTTTGTTTGTTTGTTTGTTCTTCTTTTACGTCGAAACGGAATGACGGATTGACGTGATTTTTACTGTGGAGATAGTTGGAGGGCTGGAGAGTGATATAGGCATACTTTTTACCGTAGGAGATTACCAGTAACCCACGAGAAAACACGTTATAATACAATCCAAAAAGATATTTATGATCAGAATTACTTGAAACTTGGTATTAATTCTCTTCAATAAAATTAAATAAACACATGTTTAAGCATTTTTCATAATTCATTCTATAAGGAAGTAAATTAGGGGATGAAAGTTTGTATGAAACTTTTTAGAGATTTTTTTGTAGTTTTAGCGCGAGCAAAGCCGCGGGTTCTGCTAGTTTTCTATAATAAGCACTTGTTTTGAGTTTGATAGTGTGAAAAAGATAACTAGACATTATTTGACACTCTGTAGCGATCTCAAGAACTTTTATGTAACTCGAGCTGAATCCGCGAACATACATACTCCTTACAGCTACAGCTTAATTTGGGTAATGTGCATAAAATAAAATATCTCAAATCAATATTGCTCAAAATTGTACTTGAGTAGTCATAATTTAGGAAAAATATAAAACTTTAGCGTTAGCTTAAAATAGAAAATAATAAAATTTATATTTAGATAATCATTCATTATCTTTACTTATTACCTTATTATAAGTATAAATTAATTTTAAACAAAAGAATATAGATACTTATTATAGCACTAAAATAAAACGCAAAATAAACGCAAAGTTTATTAAAAAAGTAATGATTTATAACTTCATCTCATATTTTAAAATATGATCTCAAGGCAATTTATTCATATTATGTATAGGTACATATTATTTTGTGTATGTATAGATATAAGATATTAAAGTACAAAAGTCATGGTAAGTAGGTAGTTGCAGTCTTTATTATATATTTGTCTAGAATTCTAGATACACTTAGGCTGTACACAATGGTTCAAAGAAAGACTGTCGTGTTGCCACCTGCTGTGATTTTTTTAAACTTGTGGCGGACTGCGAGACTGATAGAGGTTACATAAACAAAAAATAAACCAACAATAATAGAGATAAGGGCGGCACACATCCAACAGCCAAGTATACTTAGAAAAGTGTAAACGCCACTGGGTCGAGTGGCGTTTATTTGCAAGGTACGGAAGTTTAACCAAGAAAATAATCAAAACTACGACGGCTTAACAATACTTTTTTCATATATTTTAAATGCTTAATACTATCAAGCCTTCATATTATCTAAAATCCACTTTATATATTTAGTGACATCAGTGTATACTCCCGGGAATAAAGATCCACATTGCCTCGGCCCGAAGGAGACGATACCATATTGGATCGTTCGGTATATACCGTCGACTTCATCTTCCAGCATCAGTGGTCCACCAGAGTCACCGCTGCAGGAGTCCTTATCCATCTCACCGGCACAGATTTTGTTCAAGGTCATGTCCGGGCTGCCTGGAGCTAAGTTCCTATATTGGATTACTCATATGTGTATAAAATGTAAAGTAAGTACATATTAAAATATTTTGCTGAAATAAACTTTTAAATACTTAAGAAATCTTGCGTGTATAAACTTTCAAGTGTTTTAGTACTGATATAGTTTTAGCGTAATTTTTCGACACAAATTCAATTATACTAATAATTAATTTAAGACACTTTGCTAATTAACTAAATTAACTTTTTAATAATTGTTTTATAAAGGGACATGTTACATTTTTCCACTTGCCAGTGTAGCGAAGGAAAACATTATAAGAAAACCTGTACGCCTGAAAGAGTTAAACACCTTCTTGAAAGACGTCTGAAGTCTATGCACCAATCCACACGGTTGGTGGCTAAGCCTATCCGAAGTGGGACGTTAAAATGGTTGATTATTAATAATTTAATAATTGCTAAAACACTCACTTGTTGTAAAATTCGCGACACGTCACCGCAGACAGTATAGGGATGTTAACTTTCCTCAAGATAGCGGACTCTGAACCTGTCTCCGTAAGACCCCAGCCGGTAACTGTTCCCCTCTTGTCTCCGCTAGTAATTTGAAGTTCGCGCAGTTCTTTCGGTACTGGTAGACAGACCGGTTTTGCGTTTTCTACAAATAATAATATTATTTTATTTTTAATAATTTAGTCATAGACGTGGAACCTGGTTAAGCGAGAGTTCACGGGACCGCGACCTCTTTCTCGCTATAGAGGTTTCTCAATAACCCGAGTTGCTAGCTTATAGAGGTACAGGAGTGGCCTTTCTCATTTATGAGGTTTAAAGAAATATAACAAATGTGAAGTATAAACATGTATATATTGTATCCATGGGCGGCAGCAGAATTATTTCCAGGAGGGTGCATCTGATTCTTCACATTAAACTGCTAACTAATCTTTAAATGATTAACTTTATAACTTTTATTCATATCTTGTTTATCGTCTGTCCTTTGAAGATGTCTACATTTAAACACGGATTTTACTCATATAATTTTATTTCTTTAACTTTTTCCATATTCTTTCATGGCAGGGGTGCGAGTGCATCTGCTGGCCCCTCCCGGCGCCCATGTATCGGTATCATCATTAGAATTTGACTAGGAACTAATATTAGTTCGTCGCAATTTAAGAAAACAAAAACAATATTAGTTCGACGCAAAAGCGATAAATCGCAGCTCTTAAATTCGCTCGACTGTCGCTTATAGAGGTACACGCACGCAGCAGTCTCAGTTATAGAGGTCCAGGAATGAAAAACGACTTTATCTTATAGAGGTTTCTGTTTCTTTGTTATAGAGGTTTTAATGGGATAAAGTGACGGCACCTGGCAATCATTCTCGCTTACCCAGTTCTCACTTACTCAGGTTTGACTATGGATTAATATTCGCTTAGATTTGAAAAATAATGTATATATGTAAATATATCGTAGTTTGTGTATATATTATAGGATTCTTATTTAACATAAAACTTGTTTTTAAACTTTCTTGAACTTTTTATACATATATAGCCTCTTATGAGTGCGTGGTGAGAAACGCTTTATATGTTTTTTCAGTACGAAGGACGCCTTATGTACTGTTTACACTCATAAGGTAATTTTTTTTACTACTTATTTTAATAAATAAAAGTACTTACTTAGTGTCAAATTGATGGGTTTTCTGAGTCTAAGGAGCGCAATATCATTTTCTATAGGTGTGCGCTGATAATCTTTGTGAGGTATCACTTCTTCAACAGAAATATCCTAAAAATAATACCAACACTTAAAAATAATTAGAAACAATTCTAAAAACTGGTAAAAGAAATGTAGATAGAGACTGTCTAATACCACAGTGTATAAGTTATAGATTGTGCCAATACTATACCATTTACGTTTATATTAATCAATTAGTTAATTTCAAAATACTTCTAATTTTTTTGTGTATCTCTTGGATAAATAATAATAATACATATAATATCTATCAGACTGATTTCGGCCAGCGCAGCTAATCTCACTGAGACTAACCAACTGCGTAGGAGATATTATAGAGTTCTCTGCACTGTAATATTTCCTGCACAGTTGGGAAGAAAATCAGGTGTAACACCGCTAACTTTCTTAGTGAGGAAACCCAGTAACAATAGTTGGCTCAACCCGGGGTTCAAAACCAGAACCTACGTGTCTTTATCCGTGCATGCTTCCCACTAGGCCAATAAGGCAGTTGGATAAGTATTTACTTTACTGACGACTATACGAACATATAATATATTTTGCTTATTTTATAAGATATTTTTGTAAATGTACCTGAATGTGTGATTCGCATATAGTAAGAGGATACTCTCCTTGGCAATCCTCTTTAGATCGAATGTCAAATTCACCGATGCGTACACCAGCAATTTTTTTATTGTGGACACAATGCGCAGCGGTCAAAATATATCTCGAGTTAATAATTGATCCCCCACATTTAAATTGCAGATTATCGTTTCCTATAATTATATTTGAGATTTATTTCAGTTTGAGAAATATTTGAAGGCTTTTACCATGAAATCAGAGCTAAAAACTAGTCATACTAATCAATAAAATAGCGACTTTTTTAGAGTACATAATACAATGAGTCGCTATTTTTGTCTGACTGTTTATGATCTTAATTCGTTAAAAGTATAGAGTAAACTTTAATACGATTTTTTCATTAAAATTTTCAGAATGTCTTCTGGAAGGTATATACGTATGCATACTATATTTAGAGAAAGTAAAGTCGATGTTTTGTAATGAAGTCTTCAAGTAAATGCAAAAGACACCTGTGGACGCACAACAGAAAAACAAGGATAAATCCTACTAATATTATTATATAAATGCGAAAGTTTATGAGGATGTCTGTTTGTCTGATGTCTGGATGTATAGATATATGAATATTTGTCACTCTTTCACACAAAAACTACTGAGTGGATTTTAATGAAACTTTATAATAATATAGCTCATACATCAGAATAACACAGCCTATTTTTTATCCCGAAAAAATGTACGGTTCCAGTGGGATAGATTTGTTTTTTTTTTAAAGAGGCGAGCGGCGAGCCGCTACTATGTATTATAATTGCGAACAAATATGTAAAACATGATGAAACATAGTAAGAATTACCGGCAACTTACCAAAATTGAAAATAAACGAGTTATTCAATAAAAATAATCAACTCTTAAATTCAAGATGGCGGATGACGCAATGGGGCTGATACCCCGAGAATCTAAATTTAGACTGTCAGTGATAATAACGCTGGCTAATAACTGTTTATATCTATTTAAAGCGTACCTAGTGACAAACCCGAGCGAAGCGAGGGTGAGCCGCTAGTTAAATATAGAAATAGTAGATAACATAGTGATATAACAAGGAAGCAAGATGAATTCTGTTTATTGTACGAGTAAGTCAATCTTAATCTAGTAGCACTTACTTTTTTAACGTTTCATTATATTGAGTCGTTGGTGCTTTGTTTTACTCGGATCGAATTTATATGGCCAATAGATTAAAAAGGACAACGTATGTGCACATGCAAGAATATAATGTACAAGAATAGTACGTGCAAGAATAGAATGCATTTTATATTAAATGTGTATACTGAAACCTGAACTTTCACGTGTTCTATGAGAAATTAGTGCCATCCATGGAAACTCGTAGATATTAGCGATTTTTCCTCCAACAATTCTGTTTCCGTCAATACCTCCACAAGACTTGGGAAGAAGGCTTAAATTTGGGTGGGATGCAATCGCGTCCTTCAAGTCATCATCAGAATTGGCCCAACGGTTGTCGTAGGCGTTGTCGGTTGTAAAATCAGAACAGCAAACCTAAATTTTATAATAGATTTATTATATTAAAGGTATTTAATATTTATTTATATAAAGTTGTGTCGTACAGAGCTTCCGTACTTTGGACAATTGCCTCTAACAGTATCTGGAGTAACATTTTCACGAAGCTTAATTGTTTCTGTTAATGACCCGAACCGAAGAGTATATTATAAGAATAACCTTCGCACAAAGAGATAGATTCAAGATCAAAATCTTATTTATCAATTTACATAATACTTGTGTATAATTTTTTCTAGACATAGCCCAGGAAAACCGTGTTATCGGTTTAATATAGATATTTATATTATAAACTTCGAGTAACTTATCAGGTGTCAGCTACTATCCCCTATATCTTAATGTTTTAGCCTGAGTTTATAAAGTATTCCAAAATCAGAACAATTGTGAAGAATTATGTTTACCTATTAACTATTTACATATTTCTTGTTTACCTTCGGTGCTGTGACGCCGTTAATTAATTGTGTTCCACAGAACGACTCTCTTATTTTACGCATGGCTTCCGCGTTATTTTTTTTCGCGGATGTATAGTCTATCGCTCCCTGACAAGAGCGAAGCAAAACGCAGTCCCTGCATTCTGAAAAATTATTCATTTACACATAATTGTGTAGGAGATTCATTCTACCGACTAAATTAACAAAATTTTTGTGATCATCAAGTAGGAAAAGTCTATTTTTTTACTCATATAGCATAGATGACATAATAATAAAGTAGATACGGATACCAAAGCCCATACTAAGATATTTTAGCTATTCTTTGGGATAATTTTGTTTAAACTAAAAGTGTTAAAACAAATTATACTTTAGTACCATACGAGCGACTCACCCTCGCTTCGCTCAGGTTCATCCCTAGGTACGTTTTAATTTTTTTGAGCGGAACTCTAATTCTTTTTCTAAAATAAAAGTAGCCTATGTTACTCCCTATAACATCAGGTATCTTCCAGTGAAAGTCTCGTCAAAATCTGTTCAACCGTTTCAGAGATTATCCGGAACAAACAGACAAAATTTTTAAAAATGGTGCTTTTCTTATAAGTACGGTACTATATCATTTCATATGCATTTAGTAAAACGCTGTTATTGTGACATTCTAAACAGAGACTTCAATTTTATTTATCTGTACGTATAGATAAATGCGAAAGTTTGTGTGTCTGTATGTTTACTTCTTCACGCTGAAACGGCTGGACAGATTAGGAAAAAATTACTATACAGATAAACTACGACTTAGAGTAACATAGGCTACTGTTAGTAGTAAAATTTGCCAATAGATGGCGCTAACTGTATTTTACATAATATATTAGAGATATAAAAACTAGGATCGCATATATGTACCTACTTATAATATACGATTGATTATAGGGCAATTTTATATAATTGCGCATAAACTTTTTTTATAAGAAATAGCAACCTTGCGTTAGGAGATTAGAATTGCATATAACTGACGTGTCATAAAAATGAGTTATATAGTATAATATAAATCAACATTCAGCTGTGCGGAAGAAGCCGCGGGTAGCGGTAGTTATATAATGTATGTTATAAGTAAAGCATTATAAATGAGAAAATAAAAAAAATAATAAAACATTTACTACAATTGAGCAAACAAGATATTTAAGAACAGGTTTGAGCATTATCATTTTATATGTAGTAAAAAATAATGTTCTTAGAATTTAATTTGAAAACGATTTGTATACTTACGAGCTGTTCCAGAAACTTTATCAGCTCCAAAGAGCACTAAAACACTTATTATTGTTGGTAAAAACATTTTTTTAATATTATACCAGTTATAATTTACAGAATTAATAAGCACAAAACTTTGTGCTTCCTCCGTTGGAGGTCTTTAGAAGACTAGCTGCGAGACCTGTTTCGTTAAGGAAAATATGTGATGGAATAAGATGTTCATTACATACTTTTGCAAGAATAAAAATCAAACGGAATTGTAATGTAAATGTAAATAATATAAACAGAGTGTATTAGAACTAAACATGAAGCCGAAAAATAATGTTTTAATAAAAAATAATCTAATTTATTATTTTAATGCCTGGAAGATTTTTGTTCTTATTTTGAAGTCGGTTTATTTTTTTAAATTACTCTTTTATTTCGTAATTTTTCGTTTTAAGTAAAAACTGAAATAGTTTTTGTAACAAAAAGAAATACTAAGAAGTAAAAATTAACTGAACGGGGGTTATCATTAACTATAGATACCTAATCAGATATTTTCGAAGTTGGTGTCAGCCGATACAAAGCAAAATAAATCTATTTCGGTACGTATAATTTATAAATACATCATTTATTGATGTATAATATTTCAATTTTACAATAATATTACATACATACGTGTTGAATTGATAACCTAATTTTTTAAAGTCCGTTAAAAATAATATATAATGTTGTAAAATAGTAGGCAAATGACAATTTGTATACAGAGTGAGAGATAAGTAAATAAATGCTAATAAAATGTAACGGATTTTATTATAATAACGAAAAAAGAGCCGCATCGAATGACTCGGGTCCTGTGTCTCTACGATGAAAAAAAAATTACATACGCCGTTGAAAACGCCCGTACTTATATATTTTTTTTAGCAAGATTAAATGCTGTATCTATATATAAATCTAGTCATTTTAGACATTTTGTACTTAGAGCAAAAGAAAGACTGCATATTTTGCTTTACAAATACTTACTTCTTCCCATTTAAAAACTTAACGCTACTTACAGCTTTTCTGCGGCGTGTGATTCTTACATTCGTTTACTTACAGCAAGTTTAGGGAACCTACAGTTTTAGTTTTTGTTATTTACAGCAAATCATCACGCATTTGCTTTAAAAGCTCACACCACATAATGCATTTTAAAAACCTGTGATTTTTTAGAAATTTGAGATAATGCATTTTGATAAATCATTTATAATTTCATTTTACCGTTACGCCATTGAAAAAATGATAGTACTTTGAAGTTGTGTCGGTGTTACCGCATCGCTACCGGCTCCGCCCGTACCCTTCATTCCTTGTACGACATTCTGTTATTGTCTCATTATGTTTTATCTCTTATTATTATATAAGAGAAAAATACTTTTTTAATTCATTGTATTGTTGAAACGAAGTTCTGGCAGTATAATTAGAGTTTTAAATTTTGTTTCAACAATTTAAAAGACCATAATTTTTTTTACCATTGACGACATTTTATTTCAACCAAACATTACATTACCAACTGACCCACTGCATTTCTAGATCTAATCATAATTATAAATTTAATCTTACATCATGAATTGCAGTACCGAAGTAAATAAATTTACTGTAGACAGTATATTTACCGCCTGTAAATTATATATATATATATATATATATATATATACTAGCGGCTCACCCTCGCTTCGCTCGGGTTCACCTCTAGAAAAGCACAAACAGATCTATCCCACGGGAACCGTTCATTTTTCCGGGATAAAAATAAAATAAATAAAATAAAATAAGTAACCTGTTGTTTGACCTGCAATATAAGGTATCAGCATGCCAAATTTTAATAAATTAGGTGCATAAGTTGTTGTGTACTGAGCTGTATAAGTTACTATAATTTTTTAACTATCCCACGGGACTCTTTAATTTTCCGGAATGAAAAGTATCAAATTTCATTTAAATAGGTTCAATAGTATCGGAGATTAGCCCGTACGAACAGACAAACAGACAGAGAAACAAAAAAATTGAAAAAATCTGGATTTGTTCTATTTCTCTGCTTACGGGATGTAAGAAGAGAACTGACTCGTTTTTTAGCATTTTTTTCTACCATCTATGTACAGACATTCGACCTCTACAGTTTTATTATTCATATATGCACCTATATTCAGATAGAATAAATAACGTATAATAAAACAGAAATATATAATAATGAAAATAGTTATAGCGAGTGTACCTTAGGAGATAGACATATTATACTATGTATAATATATGTATTGATCTATCTCTTAAGGTTGAGCCAACGTTAGCCATATAAATTTCTAAAGACAATTCGATAGAACCAGTTATTGTATTTTCCCGTGGGAATGAATAATTTGCCTGTCGTAAAAAGTATTCTAAATGTTGACCCGAGCACTAAGTTTTATCACTATACAAAATTAAGTTAAAATCGGTTGAGTACTTTTTGCGTGAAACGCGCACATCGATTTGACTAAGTTTTATTATAGGTATAGATAAGAATAAATATTGCGAGTGTAACTTAGAAGATAGACATATACTATTCACAACTTTTCTGTAGGACTTTTCAAGACCTACAATTTTTTAGTATATTGTTTTGATGTATGTCTTAAGAGGATTGTGAAGCTGTAAATTTTCATACAAAAAGCGATAACGTTTTTCTCCCCTTAAACATAGTCTAATTTTCATAATTTTTGGAAATGTTGTAGATATAATCAAAATCTAGGTCCGTACGTTTTTATTTTTTAGAAATATTGCGTACGATAGAAGTTATTAGCATCTAAATATCTATATTTTTGACCTAAAAACTTCCTCCAGCGTTTTTATTTTTTTAAATTAAACTAAACTGAATTACAAAAAAAAGAAAACGTACAGACCTAGATTAAGGTGTACTGAATCTAATGAGACCAAAATCGTCTCATTTCGTTAATGTTTAGGGGGGTGAAAACGTTATCGCCCGAAACAATATTTCAAAAAGGAAATGTAGGTAATTGAGTCTAAGACTTGCAGCTCTCTCTATCGCACCATACGGGTCGGGGGCAGGGGCATATTGTAGACTGTAGTGATGTTGAAGGTGCTATCGATATTATTATCTCCTAGGGAGGAGAAGGTAATATCGATATATCGATCGATACTGAAAGGATTCAATCCAAAGTTTAGAATTTAATATACTCGTATGTATAGATTGTAACTAAGCCGTATCTGTACATTAAATATTTTTTGGAAAATATTATTGAAATAAACATTATTATCGATACAGAGGCCGAATCTATAGTTATTTGAATTTTTGTCTGTCTGTCTGTATGTCTGTCTGTCTGTTACCACGTCACAGAAAAACCACTGGAGGGATTTTGATGAAATTTGGTATGGTGGTAGCTGGTTATCCGGATCAACATATTATAGGATTACCGCGGGAAAATATTTTCTGAGAAAAAATGCAAAACTGAATATATATATATATATATATATATATATATATATATATACAGGGTCATTTTTAATTTACTGAAGACCTTTTTGGGAATATACTATTTACATCATAACAACAACCTCTGTAACAAGAAAAAAATATATTCTTAAATTTTCATTTTCATACAAAAAATAAAAATATTTTCTATATCATCATCATCATTATATATGGCCAAGTTTAAATGAGTAAGGGCCACTTCCTACACCCCTCCACCCCTCGCCCTCCACCGGTCACGCGCTTTCTTTTGCTAATTGCTGGACTATTACCGTTTAGAAGGAGCAATAAAAATACTTTTATTTTTGTAAAATTTATATTTTTAATTCTATATTCGTTATAATTTTATGAAAATTATTACGAATAGTATGTGTATAATTATATATCTTTATATATATATATATATATATATATATTATATATATATATATATATATATATATATATATATATATATAATTATGCGAATAGTATGTGTATATATATATATACACATACTATTCGTTATAATTTTTTCGAATTTATCGATATTTTATTAGTTTTTGGAGTTAACTTGATAGAATTTTCTGAAAAAAATTATTTTAGGGCATTTACAGAAAGAAATGAAATTCATTCGTAATCTAATCTTGTTTATTCATTAGTTAAAAATATATTTTAAAATTAAGTTTATATATTTTATAAAATTTAGTCATAGATTTGTTAAAAAATCGTAAATCATCATCATTCATGATCAGGTCATTTTATGAATTTCTATTCCTTATATACCTGCTAACATTATAAAATCATAAAACTTCAGGTTTTCAATAAAAAAAAATATTTTAAAAATAAAAGGATTCCGATGGGTCTATTAGTACATAAACAACAAAAAAATCTAAAACTTTCAACTTTTGAAACGAGATTTTTGTAATTGATCTAAACCACCTATTTATTTTTTTATGATTTTTTGAAGTCATCAATCTAAACAAGTCAAATTTTAAATGATATTTGCCACAGAATTGTAATTTAGAGTTATTTCAGTTTATAAATAAAGGTGCGATGTAACTTGTAGGGAATGTATATTGTACGCAAACCGTTAAAATAATAAATATTAGATAAACTTTGAAATTGCTCTTGCGCCGAGTCGCGCCGCCCCCGCCCCCGCCCCCCGCAAGCGCCCGCGCGTCACCGGCTGCTGCTATCATAGTGTGTGTGAGAATTTGCGTATGCAAAGCGGTATGAAACAGATAGCATTTTTTAAAATACCTACTCTCGCCGCGTATCGGCACTTCACAATCCTCTTAAGGCTTAGTCAGAGGAAGGTTTCTAGGGAGGACTCGATAAAACCAGTTATTGTATTTTCCCGTGGGAAAGAAAGATTTTCTTTAAGTATCTAGGCAGTGGTATCCCAGTGGTAACGCGCTCGCTTGGGAAACCGAGTGAAGTAAGTTCAAATCCCGGGTCTCGTACCTCTGATATTTTCATGTGCGAATCATTTCTAACACAGTTACCACTTGTCTTAACGGTAAAGGAAATCCTGCATATCTGACATAACCTAGCAAGTTTTCGAAAGACATGTGAAGTCCACCAACCCGCACTTGGCCAGCTTGGTGGACTATGGCCTGATCCACCTCGTACTGAAGGGAGGCCCGTGCATGTGTTAAAAAGGGCTGAATACAACATACATACATACAAAAGGTATTCTAAATGTTGACTCGAGTAATAAGTTATCACTTCACCAAATTTCGTTGAAATTGGTACATTACTTTTCGCGTGAAACACACGCACAAAAACAGACACACAGACATACATGCAAACAGACAAATAGGCAATTTTTTTAATAACTATTGTTTTGGGGTCTATGTTGTGTACATAATACGTTACAAATAAACAAAAACATCTATCCCACGGGAAAAGTACATTTTTCCGGGATACACAGTTACCTATTTGTTATTCTGATGTATGAACTATATTATTGTAAAGTTTCATCAAAATCCAATCAGTGGTTTTTGTGTACTAAGCTGTATAAGTTACTGTAGTTTTTTGACTATCTTACGGAAACTCTTTAATTTTCCGGGATGACAATTAGCTGATTTGTTTTTGTCATGTATGAACTATATTATTGTAAAGTTTCATTAAAATCCAATCAGTAGTTTTTGTGTACTAAGCTGTATAAGTTGTTATAGTTTTTTAACTATCCCACAGGAACTCTTTAATTTTCCGGGATGAAAAGTATCTAAGATGTTGCCCGGGGATATAAGGTACCACCATGCAAAATTTCATTTAAATAGGTCTAATAGATCCGGAGATTAGCCCGTACAAAGAGCAAAACAGATAAACAGCTCGCTCGGGTTCGTCCATACATACGAATATGTTGTATTATCTCTTTAACCATTTGTCCAAATTATATGCAGTAAAAGAGAAAAGTCTTTTATTTTAAACATTTTAGACGATAAATTTACTTATTTTGATAAGAATTCATAATTGTTGATAATATGACCAATAAACATGACCTACCGATTTAAATGATTTTTTTAATATAAAAATCTACTTTTTGTGACTTAAATATAAAAGTTAGACATATGCTGTCGCTGACTTTTTTGTAGGCATTATTAAGCTCTACAACTTTTCTCTAGAACATAATCATATATCTCTCATCGTTAAGGCAGCGTTTCGTAAGAAACGTTTTCGTTCGACCGTTTTTTCTCCGACTTACTTTGCAAATCCGACTACCACGAAAAAGCCTTTTCATTTTTCGGGTTAATATATAGCCTATGACACTCAGAAAGAACGTGGCTTTCTATTGGTAAAAGAATTTTGAAAATCGGTTCAGTAGATCCAGAGATTACCCCCTACAACGTCACAAACTCACAAACTCACAAACTCACAAACCCACAAACTCACAAACTCACAAGATCACAAACTTTACCTCTTTATAATATTAGTATAGATATATATATATATATATATATATATATATATATATATATATATATATATATATATATATTATATATTTCCATCTACGCGTACATTTTTCTTCCTTAGTTACAGTGTTTTAAAGGTATGTGATTTAAAAAACTGTTTGCTGTAACTAGCCAAACACGTACTTATAGTAACTTATAGTAATTGCACATTTTTCTACTCTATTTTTATAGAGTACAATGATACAACTCGTTTACGACTTAAGAATCATGTAACTCGGCTAATAAGGGATTGTTAAGTCACATACTAAAAAGCTAACATCTATATTATTTTTAAATACTCGTACATCACGTGTACATCCATCTCTTTAAGTTACATATATAACGTGCCATTCTTATTTTGCCATAGCTTTTGGCCCGTGATTACATTCGCGTGGAATAAAAAATTTGCTTATACTCGTATTTAATGTTTTAATTTCCATTGAATTTAAATATTGTCATATAGATTTTTTAATATTATAGTCTATCTGTCAGTCTATGCCTGCTACTTTTAACGACTGGGCCTGGGTATAGGTCATTGTAAAGGAAACTTTAAGGTGGAATACAATAGATTAAATTCAAACGCGTAATCAGAGGTTATCAGTGGTATTCGAGATATGGATACCGATTCCCTAGCAGATCTAGCAAACACAGTAATTGCCGCTCTAATTTTAATCTAATCCGGTAATTACCGGATTTTTCTGACCGAAACCGAGCGAAAAGCGACCGCATTTTTCACATTTTTTCGATTTAAAAAGAAAAGCCATTCAGACGCATCTTTGAACATCCTAATCAACCACATAGTCCCAAAATCCACGACACCAGGGCGATGTCGCACTTTCGCTGAAAATCGGGCCTATACTGAAGCGACAATTTAAACAACATTTTCAATGTTAAAATGGAGAAAAGCTTTAATAAGTAGAATGTAAAACGTATTATTTTAAATACTTTATTGCATAATTTGCTAAATTACAAAATTGGAATTTTACACTATTCTTTAATATTATCTAAAATCCATTTCATGTATTTAGTAATATCCGTATACACTCCCGGCGATGCAGAGCCGCACTCCTCCTGGCCGTAGGACACGATACCGTATTGAATCATGCGGTAGTCGTCTTTATAGACTTCAAACAACATAAGAGGACCTCCTGAGTCACCGTTACAGGAATCTTTCCCGATTTCACCAGCGCAAAACTTAAGAGTGTGTTCTCGTGGGTCAGAGTATCTGGAAATATGATTAATGTAATAGTTTGACATTTGAATTATATCCCAAAATTGCTTATAAAATTAGAACAAACATAAAAAAATAATAATTAGGTTTACCTTTCTAAGTATTCTAAGTATTCAGTACAATAGGTTTCTGCCTTAATTGGTACCTCTACTTTTTGTAGAATACTTGACAGTGTTCCGGTTTCTGTAATACCCCACCCAGCGACTGTAGCTTTCTTCCCACTGAGACGAACGTTACGGAGTTCTTTCCATATCGGTAGACAAATCGGCTTGACATTTTCTAAAACAAACAATAAAGGATATTTCAGTAATTTTCCTTAAAACTTCAGAATTTATTAGTGGATTTTTATAAAATAGCATTTTTTTATTTATGCTTATGATTTCATTGTTGTAATGGAAATGTTGAGAAAAATGAATTTTGATTATTATTATTTTTTGGTATTCATATCTTCAAAAATTGGAATGCTCCGTAAGTTATTGCTAACATTCTTCGATGGCTTGTAGGCGCAGTTACTTGTGCTTAGTTTTTAATTAAGGCTAATCATAATAGTCTTCTAATAAAAAAAAATATGTGCTCAGTATATATGTATAATAAAGGAAAATAGCCTCGCCCCGTAAGAGCTTCAGTTATTTTATAATATAATATGTATAATTTAACAATTGTCACGCTTTATAGGGACCGCAATAATCAAAACAAGTTGCTGTTAAATAAAAAAATTAAAATTTTTAGAAATATTTTACTATCTTTTTTGTGCAACATTGGTAATAATATTCTACCACGGTGGTAGATCAAAACAGTATTAGTAGTTGATATTAAATTATAGATTATAATTAAATTTTAGAATACTCACGAAACGAAAAGTCGATTTCTTCGTTAACTCGGAGTATTGCAATATCATTTATGACTCTCGGGCTTGTGCTGTATGCCTCGTGAATTATTGCTTTTTCCACACGGAAATTCTAGATAAATAATAATAATTTAAAAATTATTCACATATTTGCAAGTCAATCTTTACGATGTTGGAGTGTATATTTCAACTAGCATTTCCCGCGGCTCCGCCCGAGTTTAGATGACCAAAACCCAAATTCTTAGGTTTTTACAAATTAGTATACTCTTACATTGCAGTTTTTGTATTTTTCTCAGAAATGAGATATTTTCCCGCAGTAAAAAGTATCCTATATGTTGACCCGAGTAACCTGCTATCACCATACCAAGTTTCATCAAAATCCCTCCAGTGGTTTTTCTGTGATGCGGTTACAGACAGACAGACAAAAATTCTAAAAACTATAGATTCGGCCTCTGTATCGATAATAATGACTATTTCAATAAGATTTTCCAAAAAATATTTAATGTACAGATTCGACTCAGAATTTTATCATATGTACCTATAGATAGATAGATTGGATTTTAAACATTATGGTTATTTTATTTTTTTGGTCCTAAATTTATCAACAGATCATGTTACCCAATAAGTAAATGCTACTAATATTATAAATGCGAAAGATATATGAATGTCTGTGTGTATAGATGGAAGTTTGTTACTCTTTCATACAAAAACTACTGGATGAAACTTTACAATAATATAGCTGGTACATTAAAATAACACATAGACTACTTTTTATCCCGAAAAAATGTACGGTTCCTAACCGAGCGAAGCGAGGGTGAGCTGCTAGTTAGACAATAAAGAGAATATTCTTTATAAGGGATACACTCAGAAATTATAACTTTAAAAATTAATGTTATTTCAAAATAAAATTAATATTATTTTAACAGAAGATATTATATATACATACTTGGGGGCGGGCCTGGACCTATGCTTTTACGGTTCCCGCACGGCATGCTTTGCATGGTAGTATAGGCGCAGGCCTACCCTACTGTCTCCTTCAGAGACGGTAGGGGGGCGTTGGTCTTGGGGGAGAGTGACGTGTTTGGTCGCGAAGATCCCCAAGGCTAGTTCGGTGGACTATCCTTCTCGAGGTTGCCAGCCCTGTTATTTGGTCTAGTTCACTAGGAAATAGACATAACCGAAACTACCGAGCGCTTGTTGCTTTATTAAATGTATTTATTTATGCTACAGCTATTTATTTATATTAGTATTTATACAGTTCTTATCATGTGTATATATATATGTATATATATGTGTATATGTATATGTATGTGTAGTATATATATAGTATGTGTTTACTTATGTAAATAAAACCCAATCCAAGGTGTGATCCGAACCGTGCCGAGGGTTGCGTGGCTGGGGGGGAGCTCAGTCGCAAACGGTGGCTACCCGACACCTGGACGAATCGGGTAGTATTTCTATCCTCCCATCGACATGCGGGGCTCTGTCGGTGGGCATGTTTATTTCCCTTGCTACTCGTGGGACGTATATGGAAACTGACAACAATAATAAAGATAAACAAACACCCAAACCTTTATCTCCAACAGGAGATCCTCTTTCTCCTCTTTTAGGAGAAACCATAACTTTGATGGAGGAGGTTTTATTAGCCTCTCCGTCAAATGAATCTAACTCGAGGGCTGAAGGGACCAATCCGGCCAGGGAAGGAGGCATTGATGACTCCAACCTAGGGACGGAGGAGTCCCTAAGCCGTCCGGCTAGACTAAATGGTGCTGCTCGGAAGAAACTCCGAAGGCTCCTGGCGGCTAATGTGAGGTTCGATTAAGTCCGCGCATTAGCCTTTAGGCCTTGGAAAGATATTCCGATCACAAATATTCCGCCTGACCCAAAGGCCAAGAAAAGGCCTAGGTCAGAAGAAGAATCGCCGGGGATGCAAATCAAAAAGGCTCCTCGAGCGGAGGGAAAGGTGGCACAACCCAGCTTCAGTAAGGTTGTGGAGCAATCTCGCGTGGGAATCAAAAATCAAGTTTCCATGAGTGGAGACCAAATGAAGTTGGTGCACCGATCCCTGACCCTTGATGCTTAAGATCACAAACAAAGGTGAAGGGCCTAGATTTACCGGCTTTACCCACAGGCCGGGCTACATAGTGATCACCTGTGAGGACCAGGATAGTCTCAAATGGCTGTCCGAGAAGGTCCCCACCCTAAAGCCCTGGAGTAAGGCGGTGCTCTCAATTATCCCTGAGAGAGAACTACCGAAGCCTGCAGTAGGAACTTTATTTATCCCTAACTCTGAGGCGGAGTCGCTAGACGAGGCCACCCAGTTGTTAGGGATACAGAACAGAGGGCTCAACACGGAGCTCTGGAGAGTTGCGCACAGTAGAGCCGAGGGAAATGGACACGTTGTGTCCTTCTTCCTAGACGACGCTTCTGTCGCAGCTCTCCGGGCTATGAACCTTGAGGTCGTTCTTGGTTTTAAGAAATTACTTTTTAAAATCGAGCGACCCAATGGCTGGCCCCACAAGCTCAGAACCTGCTGAACGGATTCAGGAACCTCAGGCTTCCTCATCCAGGGGCTCTGAGAGGCAAGACTGGACGAATCTTGGCTCACTACAAACCGCAGTCGGGATAACGTCCGAGTCCCAACCCCAGAGCGGAGGGAACAATATTACGGAGCCACAGCCCTCCACGTCAAGAGGGATACAAATACCTCCTGTTCAGGGTGGAAGGGTGGCAAATCCGAGAGCTGGTGCCACCGGAAGGCCCCAGGAATCCTCGCTAAGGCAAAGGGGGGGCCTAGCAGGCACAGCTCATAGGGGTGGAAGAGGCGACGCTTGGCGTACGAGCAGGGGACGACCGCGTCTCAAGCTTGTACGGACAAAGCAGAGGGGAAACGCCTAGGAGCTACTCAGGGGGAAGGGGTGAGGGTCCTGCAAGCAAACCTCCACCATGCCGCAGCAGCCACTGCGGTGATGGAGCAATGCTTTGCTGAGGACAAGGCAAGCCTTGCCTTAATTCAAGAACCTTGGGTAGCAAATACTCAGGTTCGCGGACTTAATAATGCCGGTAAGGTCCTAAGTAATAACACTGGTAAGAGACCCAGAGCTTGTATCCTACTTAATAAATGTGTTGATTTCTTGCCAATTTCAGAAGTTTGCAATGACGACTTAGCCGCAGCCTTTGTCAAACTCAAAGGGTGGGATGGTGCCAGAGTAATAATATGCTCTGCCTATCTGCCTGGAGAGAGAGACAATCCGACTGAAGACTTGGCAAGAGTGGTAGAGTATGCCGCACATCACAACGCCAAGCTTCTAATAGGATGTGATGCAAATGCGCATCACCCATCGTGGGGAAGTAGTAACACGAATAATAGAGGTGAGTTACTTTTTGACTTTCTAATAGCTAATAACCTTATAACGCTAAACTCAGGTTGCGAACCAACCTTTGTTACTCGGGTTAGGCAGGAAGTTTTAGATATTACTATCTCCACACATAATCTAGCCAGGCATATAATGAACTGGCATGTCAGCAATGAAAATGCAATGTCAGACTATCGACACCTAGCCTTTGAGGTTAAGGCGACGCTAGAAGCCGAAACCACAACCTATAGGGACCCTAGAGCAACCAACTGGAATGAATTCAAAGACCGATTAAGGATGAACTTGGCTACCCTTCCTAAAACAGTTAGAACTATTGAGAGTCTAGACCTAGCGGTGGAAGGCCTCACAAAGGGCATCATTTCAGCCTTTGAGGATAGCTGCCCTCTCAAGACAAAGACCTCAATTAGAAAAGCACCTTGGTGGAACTCAAAGCTGAAAAAGCTTAGAGACAAAACGAGGAAATTATTCAACAAAGCTAAAACGACGCACGTCTGGGAGATCTATAGGAGAGCTCTAACAGACTACAACAAAGAGATTAGGAGGGCTAAAAAGAATCGTGGAGGAAGTTCTGTGAGGAAATCAAAAGCCTTCCACAAGTAGCTAGACTCCACAAACTTCTCTCTAAAACCAAACCTAATCCTATCGGACTTCTCAAGAAGGAAGATGGCTCCTTCACAACTACAGAGAAAGAGACCCTCGAGTTGCTGGCCACGGCACACTTCCCTGGGTGTCTCTTGGAAAACATTAATAATCAGCAGGCAGGCTATCATAGACCTCGCAGTGAGGACTGGTGCAAAGCTGCCAAAATCATAAGACCCAACCATGTTCGGTGGGTCGTAGACTCCTTTAAGCCCTACAAGGCGAGAGGGGAAGACGGGATACCACCAATCTTACTGCAGCAAGGGGTGAACATCCTCCTTCCTCACCTGATCAAAATCTTCAGAGCGAGTTTCGCCTGGGGATATGTACCAGATATATGGACCCTTTTCAGGGTCATATTTATACCTAAAACTGGTAAAAAAGACTATAGCCAACCAAAGTCTTTTAGACCAATAAGCCTCTCTTCATTCTTACTCAAAGCAATGGAGAAGGTACTGGATAGGTATATAAGAGATGAAGTCTTGACTAAAAGTCCAATCCACTTTAACCAACATGCATATCGTAAAGGTAAATCAACCGAGACTGCCCTTACAAGTCTTATAGACCAAGTGGAAAAGGCGTTAGAAGACAAGGAAATAGCACTATGTGCATTTCTAAATATCGAAGGTGCTTTTGATAACTCTTCTACTTCGCTGTTGGTAAATGGGTTGATAACTAAAAATGTCGACCCAACAACGGTAAAGTTGGTGAAATCTATGCTCACTAGCAGAAGAGCAAAACTAGCCCTCCACGATACAACTATCTATATATCCACAGCAAAAGGATGTCCGCAAGGGGGAGTTCTATCCCCTTTACTGTGGACTCTTGCTGTGGATGAATTACTACACAAACTGGCAGAACTCCGCATTGATGCGCAAGGCTATGCTGATGACTTGGTAATCATAGCAAGGGGCTTCTGCCAATCCACACTCTCAAGCATAATGCAGAAGGGTCTGAACCTTGTCAGTGACTGGTGTGTTAGAAGTGACCTATCAGTTAACGCTGACAAAACTGTCATTGTACCCTTTACAAACAAGCGAAGGTTAGACAAACTAGTCATGCCAAAGCTTAATGGCAAACAAATCACATTTTCCACGCAAGTCAAATACCTGGGAATAACATTAGACCAAAAACTGACGTGGAACCCGCATCTAACTGCAGTCTTAAGCAAAGCCAAGATGGCATTGGGAATGAGCGGCCGCATGTTAGGTAATAATTGGGGGTTAAGTCCCAAAAACACACTTTGGACTTACACTGCTATTGTGAGGCCAATTATAACCTATGCATCGGTAGCCTGGTCCAATAAGGCCAGGCAGACGACAGCCATTCAAAAACTAGACAGCCTACAAAGAACAGCCTGTCTAATGACCACAGGAGCCATGTCTACATGCCCTGGTCAGGCACTAATTGCATTACTCGGGTTGCCACCTTTAGACCTATTCATAAAAAAGGAGGCACAAGCCAGTATGCACAGAACTAAAATCCAAGGCAGAACTCATTGGCTCTCACGAAAAATGAGGACTCTACAGGACTCATTGCAAGAAATGCCGCTACTTGGTATGACGACTGATGCCATGTTAATTCGGCACTTATTTGTAAAGTATTATACAATTGAATTTCCGTCAAGGGAAGACTGGTCTAAAAGCCAGATAATCCATAAAAATGGATCTCTAATCTGGTTCTCAGATGGCTCAAAAATAGAAGCAAAGGTTGGCTGTGGGATACATGGAGAGCGACCGAGGTTCAGCAAAAGCATACACCTTGCACAATTTGCCTCTATTTTCCAAGTAGAAGTCTATGCTATTCTAGAATGTGTAGAAGCAAATCTGTCTAAGCACTACACAAATCAAACTATCTATATATATTCAGATAGCCAAGCTGCACTACTAGCGCTGGACTCAAACACAGTCTCATCAAAGCTAGTGGAGCAGTGCATGGACCGACTAAACCTCTTAGCAAAAAGCAACAAAGTAGTGCTAAGATGTGTACCGGGTTATGCAGGGGTAATTGGCAACGAGTGTGCCGATAAGCTCGCTAGAGGGGGAGCTCTTGGCATGCAGCAGGGCCCTGAGCCCTTCTGTGGAATACCTAAGAGCCTAGCTCAAAGAACCCTAATGATAGCATGTCTCAAGACTGCGAACAAGGCTTGGACTGAATCAAAGGGAATGAATCACTCCAAGGCACTAATTAGAGCCTACGACAAAAGGTTTAACAATCTTATGCTAGGGCTAAACAGAAAAACCTTACGAACACTGGTAAGGACTTTTACTGGACACTGCTGCTTAAATAAGCACATGTTCAACCTGGGGCTGAGCGAAACGCGAACCTGCAGAATCTGTAGGGAGGCAGACGAAACGCCACTACATCTTCTGAGGGAATGCGGACCGCTCATGCACAAACGCAGTATTCATCTAGGAAAACAATTTCCAAGCCTTGATGAAATAAAAGAGTGCAACCCTAAGAAAATCCTGCAGTTCTTAACATCAGAAGGGTTTAGTGGTTCACTCTAGTACAAATAGCGGCTATCACAATAGACCAGGAATGGTCGCAGTGATACCAAATAGCCGCAAAATAGAAATAAAAAAAAATATACATACTTGCAGATGAGTTTCGCAAACATAATATGGCCATTCTCCTTGACAATCTCTACGTGAACGGATGTTCAATTCACCGACACGTACACCCGCGATCGTCTTCTCCGAGACACAGTGAGCGGCAGTCAAAATATATCTAGAGCTGATTATTGATCCCCCGCACTTAAATTGTCGTTTCTCTATTCCTATAGGATAACATAAGAGATGTTAACCCGGATAACTAGCTACCATCATACCAAATTTCATCAAAATCCCTGCAGTGGTTTTTCCGTGATGCGGTAATAGACAGACAGACAAAAATTCTAAAAACTATAGATTCCGCCTCTGTATCGATAATAAAATTTTCCAAAATATATTTAATGTACAGATTCGGCTTAATTACAATTTTATTATATGTATAGATTACAATACCATTGTAGTCTTTGAAAACATGAGAGATAAGTGCCATCCACGGGAATTCGTATATGCCTGCAATTTTTCCTCCAATTATGCGGTCACCAAAGTGCTTGCCACAATTTTCCGGAAGTAGGCCTATATTGGAGTGATTATCAATGTCATTTTCAGTTTCCACTGTTTCATAATACCGTACAGTTATATTCAGAGCAAAATCAGAGCAGCAAATCTATATAAATTAAAAGGTTAAAGTAATTAGTGAACAGATTACTTTATAAAAAAAAACCAAGGATGTATTTAAAAAAAGTTAATTATTTACAAGAGTTATGGTATTATATAGAGATGTAGAGTTTTCTCTTCTTCCGTTATTCACATCTGTGAAACTTTTGAAAAAGAAAATTTTACGTGTTATATCCAATACATGCATTTATAGAATACCAGTAGATATTTATATTTAAGAGAGATTGGCGGCTCTAATAGAAATTCGGTTTGCAGGATATTAATATGTTATTTATCAGTAGAAAATAAATTATAAACTTATAATTAGCATCCCGAAACGAAATCACTGGCTTAAGTTTATATTTTTAGGTAAGACCTTACCATAATTGATCTTCTGCCGTCATCAGCTTTTTTTATTCCACATAATGACTTTGACAATTTCTCTCTTATTTCCTCTGAAGGACAATCCATAGCATCCTGACACAGCTGCCTCTCCATACAATCGTCGCATGATTCTATTTAATATAAAATTTATTTGATCATACATACGTGTGACCTTGTCTAATAATACGGTCATAAATTCATGATAGAGACATTTCCAGGCTCAATAGCCCAGAAAAATGAACCGCAATAACATTACTTATATATCAGCTTTTTTAAAAATAATATTAACCAGAAATGATGAAACTCGAGATTAAAAATAAAAATACAATTCGAAATATCAATTCCTGTTATGACAATAGCTATGTTTAAGTCCTCTATTTTAATGTTTATTTAGTGATATTATGACATATAATATATCTATACTCTTTATATATAAAACACTGGTGTAAGAGAGTGACAGTAACAGAGCGAAGAGTTGGAGATATCGTCGTCATTAAATGTATGTATATGTACATAGATACATATATGTATATAGATGAGCGACTTGCACTCTTACTAAATTTTGATTTTTTCACGATAATGAGTGATTTTACCGCACTAAATTGTTAAAAATATAATCCTGGTAAGCCCACTAAAATATTTTGTGTTATGTAGGTATAAGGTATTATTGAAATATATAATGTATGTATTATTGAAATTTTAATAATTTTAATTTAATTGAAATGTAAATAAATTTTACAAAAAAAATACAGGAAACAAAAGATGCGAAATTTTATTCTCTACAAAAACGGTTTCAATGACTTTTGCCTTAAAGTGAATAGTTTCCGAGATATCGGTCAAAAACGTTTTAACAAGATGGCGCCTGAAGCTCCACCGGAATCTGTCAGCATTTTGTGACTCAGTAAGCGATCCTAAACTTAAAAAAAAAAAATTCGATCGGAAATTTAGTGTAAAGTTGACCAAAAAAAAGTCTATACGTTGATGCCACTTTTCGAAGTGATATTTGTTAGGAAATGTGAATCTATATTTTTATATGTATATAATATCAATGTTTTAAGTGTAAAATAATGTTAAGTTACTTACTCATGCCATAAAGGAGTCCACAGTTGTATAGAATTAATAAACAAATAGTTAATTTAATTGCTAACATTGTACAAAGTTTGAAATTATTATTTATTACGAAACAAAATACTTTAATTTAATTGTACAAATGTACTAATAACGGGATCTCGAGCGATCTGAGGTTTAAATGTCATCACCAACGTATTTATGTTACCTACTGATAAAGATGCCCTCAGTCACCTTTTGGATATGTGACAATTTATGCGTAATAATTATAATTACCTAGTATAATATGTGAACAATATTAATATTTATTATATAAATATGTTTTTAACCAACTTCCAAAAGGAAGAGGTTCTCAATTCGTCGGAATCTTTTTTTATGTATGTTCACCGATTACTCGAAAACGCCTGAACCGATTTGGAATTTTTTTTTGTATTAAAGGTATATTAGTATATAGTATATACTTCTCAGGTGGCCCCATATAAATCTTATCGAAATCGGTCGAGCAGTTTAAAATAAATCAACTATAAATTATATTTTTAAATAAATTGTTTAATCGAATATTCTTCTTACAAATTACCTGCTTATTACGTCTACACTAAAATAGAAAAACAAAAACTTAAAAAAAAAAACGACTTCCAGGCACTAAAATGTAAAAAATAATTGGCCGATGCAAAGCAAATCTAATATATTTCGATACGTAAAATACATGTTTACTTATTAGATATTCATATCTAAAAATATTGTCGGCTGGCACCGACTTCGAAAATATCTGATTAGGTATGTATTCTAAATGAAAACCTCCGTTTAGTTATTTTTTACATTTTAGTGCCTGAAAGTCGTTTTTTTTAGTTTTTATACATTACATTTTAGTATTTATGTATGTAGTATACATAATATATCGAGGCAGTGGTAGCCCAGTGGTAACACGCTCGCTTGGGAAACCGAGTGAAGCGAGTTCAAATCCCGGGTATTGCACCTCTGCTATTCTCGTGTGCGAATCATTTCCAACATGATTACCACTTGGTGAAAATGGTGAAGGAAAATATCGTGAGGAAACCTGCATGTCTGAGAGAACCTAGCAAGTTTTTAAAAAGACATGTGAAGTCCCGTGCCTAGCAGTGGGATGTTGAAAAGGGCTGAATACATACATATACATAATATTCATGCACTAGTCTTTTATACTAAGGGAATTTTCATGAATATTTCTATCCGCTAAATGGCCATAAAAAATTATGTAATACTTTTCATATTTGTATTTATATATTTTACTACACCATTATTATGCTACATCAGGTAGGCCAGGGCCTTTTTTTTTTAAGTCAGGCAAAACCTGTCCGCCTGGGGAAGCGCAACGGGTTATGTGGGGCTCCTGCCGCGCAAAGGTGGTAAGCACGCGGCAACCTACCCACTTAAAACCTGCCGAAAGGCCACTTTGTCCACCAAAATCATATAGTGTACTCTGTGGATTCTCTGAGAATTTGACTGGAAAAATTTTACTCTTCCAGTCAAATTCTCAACAATCTATTAGGTAATTTAAAAGATGCGTAAAATGAAACAATTATTTTTACAATTTTCTTAATTTCTTAATAAGTCATGTGGCGTATAGTCCTTTTATTATTTATTGTACTAGCGACTCACCCTCGCTTCGCTCAGGTTCGTCCCTAGGTTGATTCCCCATACAAAATTTCATCCCAATTTTCACCCCCTTAAGGGATGATTTCCAGGATAAAAAGAATCCTATGTCCTTTCCAGGTTCTCAGACTATCTTCTTACCAAATTTCATTCAAATCGGTTCTGTAGATCCAGAGGTTACCCCCTACAACGTCACAAACTCACAAACTGACAATTCACAAGCTTTACCTCTTTATTATATTAGTATAGATGAATGACGTCAATTCAAATAGAATAAGTGGCAAATGGCGTTGTAAGCAGTGCTTATGAGTTTCAGTAAGGTGCTAGAAACAGGGCTGGCACGGCGGAAATGTTTAAAACTTTTCATTCTTGGCAAACCACTTGCACTTATGGTTGTTATTATCTGAATGACTAAAAAATAAAATATGATATGGGTATCAAATAAAGGGGCTAGATAAGCGAAATATGATGAGTGAAGTGACGTCATTGTAAATCCAATATGGCGGACGTCGCAAAATGGCGATTTATCCTTACAAACTTTTATTCATTTTTACCTGTTCCGGTGAAAATTACCGTCTGTAATCAAATCTTCAAGTCAAATTTGACTAAACGTCATTTTAAATCCAATATGGCGGGCCTCAAAGATTTTTTTTATGCGCCCCCATGATATGAATATCAAGCGAGAACAATACGAATAAAATAAAAACTAAAAAATTAATTAGTACCTAGTACAAAACATTTTAAAAAACAAGCTTTTATTTAAATGCTCTAAAAAGAAGAAAATAAATTAAATTGAATGAATGCTGTTGCTCTATTCGTACTTAAAATAAGAAAGAATAAAAAACAATTATTCGTACTTTAACAGGACGAATATCTTCAATTTCCTACAGATCAATATCTTTACTTACCTCTTTTTCTTATATTTTTGAAAAAAAATCTCAATAAAAGGCTACTCATGTACTTGAATCAAAGAAACATCTTAGAAGAAAATTAGTTCGGTTTTCGTAGTGGTATTTACCAAATTAAGAAATGCATCTTCTGTTGAAATCAACATAATTTTTTGGTTCAACTAACTAAAAATTTTGATAATAAAGTTAAATCTATTGCTGTTTTTGTAAAACTTGCTAAAGCTTTCGACACTGTCTCCATACCTCTTTTGTTGAATAAGCTGGATAGTGTTGGAGTTGGAGGCCTTGATTTGAAATTTTAAAAGCTATCTTGAGGAATGTCTGCAGTGTGTATGCATTGATAAATTTAAAAGTAAGGAAGAATTCGCTGTTTCGGCGTCCCTCAGGGAAGTGTTCTTGGTCCTACCCTTTTTCTTATTTACTTAAATGAGCTCTGCATGCTGCGCCTGCCTAATAGTCAACTTTTAGTCTACGCAGACGATACTTTACTTCTTATTAGTGGTAAAACATCGGCAGAAGCTCAGGCTTTCACAGAATTTTCTCCAAGAGCTATTATAAGTTGGCTTGGTTGCAATCTGCTCACGCTTAATTTAGACAAGGTAAAATACAGGAGTTTCTATATGCAAAAAAAAAAACCTTAACCTACCGAGCTGAGCCGAGCTCTTTATTTATTAGTCTATTGATTCTGCCTTATAATTTATATGTTTTATAAAGAACGAATAATTATTTTTTATTCGTCCTATTAAAGGACGAGTAAAAAAGAATTATTCGTTCTTGCGGACGAAACTCCGTTAAATCAAACCCAACAATTTATTATATTACACAATTTACATGATATAAATAATTTAATAAAGCTTGTCGTGAGATTTCTGTATAGACAAACAAAAATAAAATATTATATATAATATAAACATTATATATATTATAAATATTATATTCTCAATCACCTCCATACTCTGCAAGAATATGGAGCAAGTATTGAACACACGTCTTATGGCATACCTAGAACAAAACGACCTCCTCAGTGATCGACAATATGGGTTTCGCCGGAACCGGTCAACTGGGGACCTTCTACTGTGTGCCAATCACATCTTTGGCGAAGCTCTTGAGCGTAACGGGGAGGCGATTGCCGTCTCCTTCGATGACTCAAAGGCCTTTGATAGGATCTGGCACGATAGCCTTATAAGCAAGCTTGCAGCCTATCCTATCTCCTGGCCTGATCGGCTGGATTAAAGACTTCCTGAGCGACCGATCACTCAGAGTTGTGGTTGAGGGTTGTTCATCACAACCATTAAAAACCAACTCAGGAGTTCCTCAGGGTTCTGTTCTCTCTGCAACCTTGTTCCTGTTGCATATCAACGATCTGCTTATACCCGGTATCTATGGGTACGCAGACGACGGCACTATTGTAGAGAGATACCTGCCGAATCCTCGGGCCAGTAGAGATCAAATTCAGTCCGAAAGAGAGGCCATGGTAGAGCGGTAGAATCTCACACTCAGGACAGTCT
This sequence comes from Brenthis ino, assembly GCA_921882275.1. Lineage (NCBI taxonomy): Eukaryota > Metazoa > Arthropoda > Insecta > Lepidoptera > Nymphalidae > Brenthis > Brenthis ino. The sequence goes on along the minus strand of OV170227.1, from coordinate 13,459,024 downwards.
CCACTTGGGGTGATGCCAATCTTGTGAGTTTCAATGCCACCAAAACACAGGCGTGCCTGTTCACATCAAAACGGAGTCCTTTTACCTTGACCCCTACTTTCCGGAATGTGCCTCTGGAATACACTGACCGTCTGCAGTTGTTGGGCATGGACATTCGCCCCAATATGAACTACGGGCGGTTCATTGAGTCTAAGGCTAATGTCGCAGCAAGGAAAGTTGGCATACTAGCAAAGGTCCGACAGTATTTCACACCGGAACAGCTTCTTGTTTTATATAAAGCTCAAGTCCGGTCGTGTGTGGAATACTGTAGTCACATTTGGGCTGGTGCTGCGAAGTGCCATCTGTCAGCCTTAGACTCAATTGAGAGGCGTGCTCTCAGGCTTATTGATGACCCTACGCTGGTAAAAGCTAACTTACAAAGCCTTGATCACCGACGTAGGGTTGCCAGCCTTTGTGTATTCTATAGGTTACATTTCGGAGAGTGTGTGCAAGAACTACACGGCTTGATTCCTCCATCCCCTTTCTACCATCGGACAACCCGACGAACGGCTGGTCTCCATCCTTATGTCGTGGACATTCCACCCGTCCGGACGAAGCGTTTCGCAACGTCATTCATTATACGTGCGGCTAAGGATTGGAACAACCTGCCGGCGTCGGTGTTTCCGTCCGATTACAACATGGGTGTCTTCAAGGCAAGAGTGAATAGGCGGCTACTGAATTAGTGCGACTTACCATTTACGATTGCGTTACCACTTACCATCAGGTGGAACGTAGTCAAGCACTAATTCAGAATACTATAAAATTTTTTTTTTAAATAAAACTATGTTTTTGGATTTTTTCGCGGATTTATTTGGATTTTTGGTTCCCGACGTTTCGAATGCTTCGAAAGTTGAAAAATGGCACCAAAGTACCTTACAATATTTTTTTAATTATAACATTTTTATAATTTTAATTAGTTTTATAATTGAATATTCCATATTCAAATGTCTATTATAATTGGTTATATATATTATATACCAGCGTTATAATTGGTTGCCAAATCAAACCTTTTTTAAATAACACGTTTAATTTAACTTTTAGAAGACATAGATACCAATTGTAGTTATATTTTTACATTTATCATAATTTTCCTAGCAATAAACTATCAATATACAAATCATGTTATAACTGAACCATCAGGAACTCTCATCAGGAACAAAGAAAAATTAGTTAAGCAAATGTCATGACATGTAGAGGAAGATGGAGTAAGACGGGGTAGCCAGGTTAGGTAAGGGACGACAGCAAGCCTACAGATACAGAGCCTGTAAACTACTTCTAACATCACCTTACTAACTTTACCTAAGTGGAGGCTAGGCTTGTCCTTCAAACTAGTCTCGAATGTAAAGTTATCGACGAAACTGGTGTCTAAGTGGTGCCAAAGTCACAATCGAACGTGATCGCTGAAACTGTCAAAACGCCTAAAAATGGAAAAGGTATAAACGATTAAAATTTGTTTTAACGCTGCAGGGCCCAGAAGCCCGCTAAGTTTAATGTTTATATATCCTAGAAAATTTGTAAAGCACTAGCTTAATCGAGCTCTACTGATTTCATGGGCTGAATGATCAGATTCTGGATGGATCACTGCAGAAATCTTTATGAGGTGGTTACAAAAATTTCTAATGCTTACTATATTAACTTGTATAAACTCATTTAAAAAAGGAAAAGACAACTTCGAAGAAGACGAAAACTGCTATTATTACTGCTTCTTCATATATGTTTACATTTCATTTACGAGAATGAGAAGAAAAATAAAATAGTTAAAACCGAAACAAAAGAAAATGGTTTGTAGAGCATATTCAGATAACACTTTTATATGAGTTGATCACCAGGGTTATAATAAATTAAAGTCAATAAAATTTTATAAGTTTAATTTTTAGTTAATTTAATGCTGGAACAATTTTGGTATACTTAAGCATTATTTTAGTATTCACATATTTATAAAATAAAAACAACGACAACGACATTTATTATTTATTCATGAAAAATAATTGCGTAAACATGTATGTATATATGGTAATATCTATTGCCACAGGAAAATATTATCATTATTTGATGGGATAAGATTAAAAAGGTGGCATTTTTTTTAAATTTACCACTTTATTAAACAAAACATTTTTCTGCATAATTCTACTAATTTTGTAAAAAAGTTTTCAAAGTTTTGTATATTAAGTACTATTAATTTTTTTCTATTCTTTAATATTGTCTAAAATCCACTTCATATATTTGGGAACTGAAGTATACACTCCCGGCGCCTCATATTCACACATCTGCGAGCCGTAAGACACAATGCCGTATTGAATCATGCGGTAGTTGTCATCATATTTATCAAATATCATAAGGGGACCTCCAGAATCGCCGTTACAGGAATCTTTACCGACTTCACCAGCGCAAAAGTTCTTAAAAATGTGGTCAGAGTATCTGGAAATATAATTAATGTAGTGTTTTTTTTTGTTAAGGCAGTGGTAGTCAAGTGGTGACGCGCTCGCTTGGGTAACCGATTGAAGCGGGTTCAAATCCCGGGTCTCGCACCTCTGATATTTTCATGTGCGAATCATTTTTAACATGATTACCTTTAACCACATTACACGATATGAAAATATCGTGAGGAAACCTGCATGTCTGGGATAATCTAACAAGTTATCGAAAGACTTGTAAAGTCCGCCAATACGCACTTGGCCAGCGTGGTGAACTATGGCCTGATCCCCCTCGTATTGAAGGGAGGCCTCAAGGAGGGGAGGATTTTTCAGTTATTTTTATTTATGCTTTTAATTTCCTTGTTGAAATGGAAATGATGAGAAAAATAAATTTAGATGGTATTCATATTTTTATAAATTGGAATACCTACTCTATAAGTTATTGCTGATATTTTTCGAAATTTTGATTTGATTTCATTTGGCTTGTAGGTGCAGTGCAGTTACTTGGGCTTAGTTTTTAGTCTAAGTGCTAAGTCTTCTAATAATTAAAAAAATGTGTACTAGGTAGGTACATATAACAGAGAAAAATAACTTCGTAAGGGTTTCAGTATGTTACTATATAGGGACTCAAGAAGACACAAGATGTTAAATAAAATAATGTAAATTATGAAATATATTTAACATTTTCTTAATATGCAACATTGGTAATAATATTCTACCACGGTGGTAGATCAAATCATTATTACAATAGATATTATGATTACTCTTAATTAATATTTTTTAACATTGTACTTACGTTACGTTACTCGTTAAAATAACAGATGACATCAGACTAGGAATGGAAAATCAACAAGTCACAGTTTTGACACTATTACATATAAGTAACGCTTTTAACACTGTTGATTTTGATATTCTGCTTGCTACATTGTTTTCTCTTAACATATCTCCAAATGTGATTGACTGGTTTCACAATTACTTGTATGGTCGCCGGCAACGGATCGTGGCGTGTTGTCTCCTCTTTTATTTTCTATATTTATTAACTCTCTCTGTAACTATATTTCTTCTCCCTACCACTTCTATGCAGATGATCTACAAATCTACCGCCAAACGACCGTATTAAACTTAACTCAAACCATCGATCATATTAATACTGACCTACTTAATATTTCGCAAAAAAGTAAATCATTAGGCTTAATAGTGAATCCAGGTAAAACACAAGCTATAATTATAGGTAGTTCAAAATTAAAATAAAAAATATCTTTATCACAATTACCACCTATTATGCATGACGGTATACAAATTCCTTACAGCGATAATGTGAGAAATCTAGGTATTATATTAGACGAGACATTATCTTGGAAGTCACAGGTGGGCGAAGTGAGCAGAAAAATGTTTGCTGCCGTTGCATCATTACGTCGCTTACGCAACTTTCTACCCATTCCCACTAAAATTGCCTTGGCTAACACTCTTTTATTACCAATTCTTGACTATGCTGATACTTGTTACCTCGATTTAAGAGAGGAACAATTAAATAAACTTGAGCGAATTCAAAATCTCTGCATTCGGTTCATATTTGGACTTCGTAAATATGACCACGTTTCCGAATTTCGTAAAAAGCTCAAGTGGCTCCGTCTTCGCAGAAATACTCACGTTCTTTGTCTTTTATATAATATTCTATTTAATCCCTGTACACCTCAGTATCTTAAAGATAGGTTTAAATTTTTAAGTGATTCTCACCATTTTTCTCTTCGTTCGAACCTTAATCTAACTTTACAAGTTCCTTCACACTCTTCTTCCTTCTATACTCGCTCCTTTACTGTCCAACCTGTCCGTCTGTGGAACTCGTTACCAAATAAAGTAAAACAGGCTGATTCGCTGTCACTATTTAAAAAGTTAATAAATGAATATTATCTTAACTTATAAGTGCTAAATGGTGTCATATTTTATTTTATATGTATAATGTTTGTCGGAGATAAAAAGTATTTAATTAAATTTTTAGCATTTCCTTCCGTGCTTTAAGAGTAAGTCAATTGACAGTCTTATTATCAAGTGACTCCCACTACGACATTCGACTATAAAAACAAAGGACAAACCATTTCGTTGGGTCAGAAGCTGTTCGACTGCGAACACGGCACTTTCCTATAAGTGCTCTGACTTAACCGAGTTACCGAACAGGTAATCTTTGTATTACTTATATAATTATAATAATGATTATGATAATTATTTATATAATATTTGTATAGTTATAATACTATATAAATTATTACATTATAATTTTAATTCTTGACATATTGACTAAAATATTTAGATATCAGTTAGATGTTTAGTATTAAATATAATATTAGAATAATAATTAATTATTTAAAGGTATTTTCAGTAACTATAAGTAACTTTTGCTTTACCCATGAATTAATTTACAATTATTTTTGTTATCTACCAATATGGTTATATCTTTGTTTATTAAATAATCAGTTGATTAATATTTCTATAAATAAATGTGTACTTTAAAAATAGCTGTCTGTTCTTTTTTTTATCCATCTCTCACATCAGAAGTGGGATTCGAACCCAAAACTAAAACTACACTTATATTCTTTATGTAACAGGTTACGCGACACAACAAGGCTATGTCTTCCGGCGAACGACCGTTGAGCCCTGCTAATTTCAACCATCACAGACCGCCAGGTCCTCGGCCATCGGAGATCAACCCTTCTCTTTTTTTTCATATCTCCAATACTGGGGCGAACATGTCCATCGCCAGCCCGGTTATCAGCCGTTGAAAACGAAAAGGCACGAGAAGATACGTCGGGAGGCGGCAGCGAATCAAGGACAGGTTTCATTCCAGTACAATTTATGCAAGACATGATGACTAAACTAATCGAAACCACTGCCCGTGCTTTTAATCCAACTGATAGTAGGGTCAATTTTCGAAACAGAAACCCTGATAGTATCTATGTACCTAGTTTCGACCCAGATGACAGGACTGACACTATACAAATCTGGTGTCGTAACATAGACGACCTTAAAACCGAATATCAACTAACGGATCGAGAAACACTAAACCTCGCTCGAAAACATCTAAAAGGACGTGCATCTGATTGGGCGCGTCGAAATTACACTACAATTGCATCTTGGACTGAACTTAAAGATAGACTATCTGAAACTTTTGCAGACGAAGTACGTTACTATGATGATCTAATGACATTCCTGGACTATACCAGCGATCAAGCCAGCAGCCTTACGGAGTACGCGAGCCGAAAATGGGAGCTAGCAAGGAAAGCTATTGGCGTGAAGATGACTGAGCAACGTTTGGTGGAAGCCGTACTTACAGGTATGTCAGATAACCGTATTCGTTCCGACTTGCTACGACTCACACCTAATAATTTACCACACCTTATTCAAAGTCTTAACTCGTATAAGTTAAAAAGAACTAAGAACGAGCCTGATCACCAAATTCCAATAAAACGCTTTAAGCGAGATCTCGACAGCATTAAAAATAGACGTTGTCTCAAGTGCTCTAAGTTTGGTCATTTGTATAAAAATTGTCGTTCAACTATTAATAATACTAGTACTACTAAGCCTCCCAGCTCTTCGAACCCTCCAATGACTTGTACATTTTGCAACAAACGGGGACATACATTTGAAAATTGCTTCCAACGCCAAAATAAGAAAACTAAGGACTTAAAACCAACAAATGTAAATGCTTTGTTCCAAAATAAATGTAATTTACAAATTGACGGGCGTAACTTCAACTTTTTATTAGATAGTGGTGCAGAATGTTCCCTCATGCGTAATAGTGTTGGAGATTCAGTATCCGGGAAAATCCTCTTTGAAACTTTGACACTAAAAGGCATAGGGGAAAATGCTTTCTCATCTTCTCGTAAGAAAATTTGTATGGTTCATATTGATGACTTAAATATTGAATTAGAATTTGTTCTCGTCCCGGATACATATATTCAGTACGATATTTTACTTGGTATCAATCTTTTCAAAATACCAGATATCCAGGTGACGTTTACTAATGGTGGTATAGCCATTTCCCGAAAGTCTTATAATATAAATGTTATAAATATTTGTACACTTAATGTCGATTCTCCATTAATTAATAAAAGTTTAGAACCATGTTTTTTACAAAAGTTACGCAGAATCCTAAGTGATTATCCTAATTTATTTACAGGTGGTAATAAAGTTTCTAAAGTGACTACGGGTGAACTAAATATTCGATTGAAAGAACCTAGCAAAGTAGTACAAAGGCGGCCGTACCGTCTGGCCCCTTCAGAGCGCGAAGCTGTAAAAACTATAATTAAAGATCTTAAGGATCATAATATTATACGCGACAGTAACTCCCCGTTCTCCAGCCCTGTCTTATTAGTACGAAAGAAAGACGGCAGTGACCGTATGTGTGTAGACTTTCGTGAACTAAATAGTAACACTGTCCGTGATCACTTCCCCCTTCCTCTTATCGATGACCAAATTTGTAAATTAGCCAAAGCAAAATATTTTACAATTTTAGACATGACTGCCGGTTTTCACCAAATTAGATATAAAGATTCTATTGAAAAAACTGCCTTCGTAACACCAGACGGCCAATACGAATTTTTGCGAATGCTCTTTGGTCTCTGTAATGCACCATCAGTTTTTCAAAGAGCCATTACTATAGCATTGAAACCTTTTATAGATGAATTTGTTTTGGTTTATATTGACGATGTTGTCATTTATTCAAGCGATTTAACGCAAGGTCTTGAGCACTTAAAACAAGTTCTTAACGCTTTACAAGAAACAGGGTTCACACTTAACGTAAAGAAATGTAAATTTTTACAAACCGAAATTGAATATTTAGGGAGAATTGTCTCTAACGGTCAGGTAAAACCTAGTCCAGGTAAAGTTAACGCGCTTCTTAATTCTCCAGTACCTACTACAATAAAACAGTTGCGTCAGTTCTGTGGGCTGGCAGGATATTTTCGAAAATTCATTCCCAACTTTTCACGCCAAATGATACCGTTGTATAATCTTACGAAAAATAACGTTGAATGGAAGTGGACATCAGAACAAGACTCTGCTAGGGATAAAATTCTTAAATATCTTTCTTCCCAACCTATTTTGACATTATTTGACTCGTCAAAATCTATAGAACTCCATACTGATGCCAGTTCCACTGGGCTAGGAGCAGTTTTATTTCAAAAACATAACGGACAACTTAAAGTAATTGAATATTTCAGTATGCGCATAACTAATACTGAAAGCAGATATCATTCATATGAACTTGAAACACTTGCAGTCGTAAAAGCAGTTAAGCATTTTAGGCATTATTTACTAGGCAGACCATTTAAATTAATAACAGATTGTAACTCTCTCAAAGCATCGCGCAATAAGAAAGAATTACTGCTCCGTGTTCATCGGTGGTGGGCGTACTTACAATCGTTTGACTTTGAAATTGAGTACCGAAAAGGGGACCGTATTCCTCATGTTAACATTCAAAATGTTCTTAATTATAGCGAATGATTAGAGGTAGAACAAAATAACGATTTAGAAACTAAAAATGTAGTAGACTCAATAAAAAATGGTACTATCGATAAAGATTCGGCTTCTAGTTATGAGATACATAACGGCTTGTTATATCGCATTTACAGCACTCAAGATAATAAAATTAAGAAATCTCTTTTTGTCCCAAAGGGATATCGCTGGCATATCATTCAACTTTATCATGATTCGCTTAAACATTTTGGCTGGGAAAAAACCCTTGAGAAGATACGCGAACAATTTTGGTTCCTTAACATGGCAAAATGTACTCGTAAATACGTTGAAAACTGCATTACGTGTAAAATTAACAAAAGTCAATCTGGATCTCGACAAATTGCTTTACACCCAATCGATAAACCACCTATCCCCTTTCATACGGTTCATATGGACACCACTGGTAAGATGAGTGGTAGTAAACTTGCTAAACAATATGCTGTAGTGTTCATTGATGGTTTTACGAAATTTTGTTTTATGAAATCTGTTTCTAACTTGACGGCCATGGCTTCCGTAAATTGTCTTAAAGAATTCATTTATAACTACGGAACCCCTAAAAGAATTGTTTGTGATCAAGCAGCTTCTTATACTGGTAAAGAATTTAGAAACTTTTGTGCACATTGGAATATTGAACTTCATTTCATAGCTAGTGGTGTAAGTCGTGCAAACGGGCAAGTGGAACGGATAATGGGAATACTGACAAATTGCTTTACTATCGTTGAAAATACTACAAAAAGAAGCTGGAAAGATGCTATAGGTGAAATACAGTTAGCTATTAACAGCACGCTTAATAAAAGTGCCGGTCACACCCCTTTTCAGCTTCTTATGGGTTGCAATCGGTCACCTCCAGCCATAGCTGCCTTAATAAATGACGTGACACGCTTGGATCTAGAAACTTGCCGTGAGTTATCAAAAGAAAATATAAAAGTACAAGCGAATATTATAAAGGAGAAATTTGATAAAACTAAAGCCAAAATTATACCTCTAAAAATTGGTGATATAGTATTAATTAAACAGAACCCTCGGACAATAAATAAGCTTGACAGCAAGTTTAAAGGTCTATGTGTTGTTACACAAGTACATGATAATGATAGATATACCATTAGAGTACATGGTACAGGAAATGAATTATATGTATCTCATGAAAATCTGCGTCATGTACCTTCAGATTTTGGTTGTGAATTAATAGACTCTTTAGATGTTGAATGATTTGTATAACTATTTTTTTTCTTTCTAATTTTTGTTTTCTTCGAAATATATAATATAATTTATTATAATATATCTATTTATTTACTCATTTTTTTGACTAGCCCACGTACAGTTGATGCCTTGCCAACATTATTCTGTACGCTGGAATGGTTGATAAATAACTTTATTAAATTCATATTGTGTTACACCATGTTATATGGTAGAGCCCTTGTGGCAATTACACCATTTTATATGGTAGAGCCTTGTGGCAATTACACCATTTTATATGGTAGAGCCTTGTGGCAATTACACCATGTTATATGGTAGAGCCCTTGTGGCAATTACACCATTTTATATGGTAGAGCCCTTGTGGCAATTACACCATTTTATATGGTAGAGCCTTGTGGCAATTACACCATGTTATATGGTAGAGCCCTTGTGGCAATTTCACCATGCAATTTCACCATGTTATATGGTAGAGCCCTTGTGGCAATTACACCATTTTATATTGTAGAGCCTTATGGCAGTTACACCATGTTATATGGTAGAGCTTTCGCATTAGACTAATGTGGATAAATTGTGATTAGTGAACCATCTTTTTAGTTTACTTTAATGTAACATGGCATTTGACTTTGAGGCTGGACCTTTGTGGACGCCATGTTATTTAATGTTGCCATGTGATTTGGCATTTGGAACTTGCGATCTGTACGTTGATTAAATTAAATATTTGAGTATTCGCGAGCCATGGTAGGCTGCTCGTCAGAATGGCCGTGTCGGAGATAAAAAGTATTTAATTAAATTTTTAGCATTTCCTTCCGTGCTTTAAGAGTAAGTCATTTGACAGTCTTATTATCAAGTGACTCCCACTACGACATTCGACTATAAAAACAAAGGACAAACCGTTTCGTTGGGTCAGAAGCTGTTCGACTGCGAACACGGCACTTTCCTATAAGTGCTCTGACTTAACCGAGTTACCGAACAGGTAATCTCTGTATTACTTATATAATTATAATAATGATTATGATAATTATTTATATAATCGTTGTATAGTTATAATACTATATAAATTATTACATTATAATTGTTGTGATCATTGAATTCTTGACATATTGACTAAAATATTTAGATATCAGTTAGATGTTTAGTATTAAATATAATATTAGAATAATAATTAATTATTTAAAGGTATTTTCAGTAACTATAAGTAACTTTTGCTTTACCCATGAATTAATTTACAATTATTTTTGTTATCTACCAATATGGTTATATCTTTGTTTATTAAATAATCAGTTGATTAATATTTCTATAAATAAATGTGTACTTTAAAAATAGCTGTCTGTTCTTTTTTTTATCCATCTCTCACATGTTTATATGTGTGTATGTATGTATATATATGGTATGTATGTATATATCTGTTTGTATATGTATGTATTTATTGTATCTCTCTTTAAGATTGTTTGCACTCCTTCCTTCTCTCTTCTTTCTCTCTACCCAAAGGTTGCCTAGAATAGATCACTCTCTAGCGATAAGGCCGCCTATTGTACTATATTCCTTTAATCTGTTTAACTATATAATGTAAAATAATGGTGTGCAATAAAGAATATTTCATTTCATTGTATTTTAACAGATCATATTTATAACTTATTTGATTATATTTAATTTAACTTCAATTTTTGGTTAGTGACTATTTATTAACTTATCCTTTTTAACTAATAATTTTGTAATCTGGAATTAAATTATTTTTATTACAAAAAATAAAGTAGCTATTTTTAACTAAACTTTTTATCCGAATGCGGATTTCGTATACTATTAAATTTAACAATAAAATATTTTTCAATCTCAAATTTATAAGGGTGGTATGTGACCCTTATAAATTTGAGATCGTAGGTGACTTATACTATAATATATTAAATTTATCATATTTATATATTAAACTTTCCATTCAATAATATTTATATTTTATTATATATTTAATTTACGTATTTATATTATCTACGCATCTACATACACGTACACATAATTATTTATATTTATTAATTATTCATATATATTAAATCCACAAGCATAGCCGCGCGAAACCCGTAGTATGCGGAAGATCGGAATTTGTTTTTCTCCTACCGGCCACTTGTAACTTTTTACTAACAAACAGTATGCTTTGCCGTTCGATGCCAATTACTTGTTACTTTGTTTAATATAATTTAATCGTTTTCGTAAGATATTGTATGTGGACTTTTTATGTTTGTACTGAAACTCTTTGTGTCATTGTGTATTTCCCTAAACTTTCCTTCTGTACTGTTTTTAAGTGTGTGTTGAATTTTTCATTATAATTCTATTAGTGACGTAATCTTTTATTTGTGCTTTCTCGTCACTCAACAACCACCAAAGAGATTTTTAAATTAAATCTACTAATAATATTTTTTAAATAAAAAATATAATATTTGAAATCACAAAACTGGAAATAAACTCAAGTAGGCAGATGAAATTAAATTACCGACATTTTCCCACGGTAAAAAGTATGCTATATATTTACCCGGATAACCAGCTATCATCATACCAAATTTCATCAAAATCTATCCAGTGGTTTTCCCGTGATGCGGTAACAGACAGACAGACAGAAAAAATTCTAAAAACTATAGATTCGGCCTCTGTATCGATAATAATGTTTATTTCAATAAGATTTTCCAAAAAATATTGAATATACAGATTTGGCTTAGTTACAATTTTATTATATGTATAGATAAAAATAAAAATAACTATACCTTCATAGAACTTAATTTTTACATTAAACTAATTAAAATCTTCTACAGCGTCCAAGCGCGTACTTTACTACACATTTATCTGTCTGCGAGCGATTATTCTCTGCACGCATACATACAAAAATACTTGTGTACATAAACAATAAATGCATAAATACATCGTAAAATACAGGAGACAAAAAGTGACAAAGCCCTCCCGTCTGAGCGCTAGCGCGCGACTGCCGCCCGCGCCCGCGCAGAGCACTTCTATAGCTTCTAGGCTTGTAAATAGCATTTTTGACTTTTAAAATAGGAAAATAGTAATTGATTTATAATTTTTTTCATGGGACATAAAGTAAAATAGATATATTATTTTTTAGTATTTAAATGATTCCAAAATTCTTAGCCGTTTAGAAACAGTAGGAAAGGCAAGTCAAAAAAATACCATTTCTTTGAAATAAAAAAGTAATAGATATTTTCATCCCACGAAAAAAATTTTCAAATGAAAATATTGTTTAAGAGTTGATGATTCACATATATTTTTTTCAAGCATTTCGGTTAAGCCATAAACGAGAAATACGCTTTAGAAAGTAGCTCTTTGCTAGCCCTCGAGGGTACTAATCGCCTTAAGTTAGTTTATTTAATTATTATATATAGTTATATACTAGTGTAGAATCCACGGCTTCACTCGCGATCAAACTACGAATAAAAACAAACTTTTTCGCAATACATGCTTTATTATTTGCAAAAATAAATTCGTGTTTCATATTATTTCTTAAAAATATATTGAAAACAAATTTAATTTTAGCGATCGTAACTCAAAATATCCAGGATTTAAAAAAAATGTTAAACGTATACTCGCTAAATAAGTATTCATTTTAGATACATACTCGTATTTAGCAAGCTCCACTGCCTCTATTTTTTTACAAATGCACATTTTTCTACTCTTTTTTTTTATAGAGTACAATGATACAACTCGTATACAATGTATACGACTTTAGAATCATGTAACTCGGCTAATAAGGGATTTTTAAGTAACATACTAACAGGCTAATATCTACATAATTTTTAAATACTCGTACATCACGTGTACATCCATCTCTTTAAGTTACATATATAAAGTGCCATTCTTATTTTGTCATAGCTTTTTGCTCGTGATTAAAATATTGGAGCGGCGCGTGGAATAAAAAATTTGCTTTTATTTAATGTTTTAATTTCCATTGAATTTACATGTTGTCATATAGAATTTTTAATATTATAGTCTATCTGTCAGTCTATGCCTGCTACTTTTAACGACTGGGCCTGGGTATAGGTCATTGTAAAGGAAACTTTAAGGTGGAATACAATAGATTAAATTCAAACGCGTAGTCAGAGGTTATCAGTGGTATTCAAGATATGGATACCGATTCCCTAGCAGATCTAGCAAACACAGTTGCTGCTCTAATTTTAATCTAATCCGGTAATTACCGGATTTTTCTGACAGAAACCGAGCGAAAAGTGACCGCATTGTTCACATTTTTTCGATTTAAAAAGAAAAGCCTTTGAGCCCTCATTCAGACGCATCTTTGAACATACTAATCAACCACGTAGTCCCAAAATCCACGACACCAGGGCGATATCGCACTTTCGCTGAAAATCGGGCCTACACTGAAGCGACAAAAACAACATTTTCAATGTTAAAATCGAGAAAAGCTTTAATAAGTAGAATGTAAAACGTATTATTTTAAATACTTTATTGCATAATTTGCTAAATTACAAAATTGGATTTTTTACACTATTCTTTAATATTATCTAAAATCCATTTCATGTATTTAGTAATATCCGTATACACTCCCGGCGATGCAGAGCCGCACTGTATCGGGCCGTAGGACACGATGCCGTATTGAATCATGCGGTAGTTGTCTTTATAGACTTCAAACAACATAAGAGGACCTCCTGAGTCACCGTTACAGGAATCTTTCCCGATTTCACCAGCGCAAAAATTCTTAAGAGTGTGTTCTCGTGGGTCAGAGTATCTGGAAATATAATTAATGTAATAGATTGACATATACATTATATCGCAATTTTGTTTATAAAATTACTAAACGCATAAAAAATAATAATTAGATTTACCTTCCTAAGAATTCAGCACAATTGGCTTCTGCCATAATCGGTACAGTTACTTTTTGAAGAATATTAGACGCTTTTCCGGTTTCTGTAACACCCCACCCTGCGACTGTAGCTCGCTTCCCACTGAGACTAACGTTACGGAGTTCTTTCCATATCGGTAGACAAATCGGCTTGACATTTTCTAAAACAAACAATAAAGGATATTTTAGTAATTTTCCTTAAAACTTCAGAATTTATTAGTGGATTTTTATAAAACTGCATTTTTTTATTTATGCTTGTGATTTCATTGTTGAAATGGAAATGTTGAGAAAAATGAATTTCGATTATTATTATTTTTTGGTATTCATATCTTCAAAAATTGGAATACTTCGTAAGTTATTGCTAACGTTCTTCGATGGCTTGTAGATGCAGTAACTTGGGCTTAGTTTTTAATTAAGGCAAATCACAATAGTCTTCTAATAAATAAATAAAATATGTGCTCAGTATATATGTATAATATAGAAAAATAGCCTCGCCCCGTAAGAGCTTCAGTTATTTTATAATATAATATGTATAATTTAACAGTTGTCACGCTTTATAGGGACCGCAACAATCAAAACAAGTTGGTGTTAAATTAACAAAAAAATAAAAACCGACTTCAAACAAAAGCACTAAAAAGTAAAAAATAATTGATTGGTATTTTCATTTACTATACATACCTAATCAAATATTTTCGAAGTCCTTGTGCTTTGGCTAAGTAATTAAAGCCTACCTATTAAATACATACCTAATCAAATATTTTCGAAATCGGTGCCTACCCATACAAAGCAAAGCACACCGACTTCGAAAATATTTGATTAGGTATGTATAGTAAATGAAAACTACCAATCAGTTATTTTTTACTTTTTAGTGCTTTTGTTCGAAGTCGGTTTTTATTTTTTTGTTACAAAAGTTTTTATTTTTCTCTTTTTAGTGTAGGCAGTAGTAGCAAAGTAAGAATTCTAAAGTGTTAGGCTTGTCAAACCAAACAAAATAAGCCCAAACTCAAAGTATCTACTATTAATCGTTGAAGAGTTCCACCTATCCACCTTCTGGCCTTACCATCAGATCAGGTCAACAATACCGAACCACTGTACTATCAACGGAAATAGAAACACTTGTAAAGTTTCAAGTCAATATGACAATTAGAAGTAGGTTAAATTCATTATTAGATAGTTTTCCACCTTTAGGGGTGGTATTTTTTTTGAAATTTAAATGGGACCAATCTGAAAGTATACCCTTTCAAACAAAATAAAAATTCTCCAAATCGGTTAATAAATGACGAAGTTCTGAGGTAACAAACATAAAAAAAAATACAGTCGAATTGAGAACCTCCTCCTTTTTGAAGTCAGTTGATAAAATAATGTAAATTTTTAGAAATATTTTAATTTTTTTTTGTGCAACATTGGTAATAATATTCTACCACGGTGGTAGCAGGTAGATCAAAACAGTATTACAATAGATATTAAATTATAGATTATAACTAAATTTTAGAATACTCACTAAACGAAAAGTCGATTTCTTTGTTGACTCGGAGTATTGCAATATCATTTATGACTCTCGGGCTTGTGCTGTATGCCTCGTGAATTATTGCTTTTTCCACACGGAGATTCTAGATAAATAATAATAATTTAAAAATTATTCACATATTTACAAGTCAATTGTAAAATGTTGAAATGTATATTTCAACTAGCATTTCCCGCGGCTCCGCCCACGTTTAGATGACCAAAACTCAAATTCTTAGGTTTTACATATTAGTATACTATTACGTTGCAGTTTTTGTATTTTTTCTCAGAAATGAGACATTTTCCCGCGGTAAAAAGTATCCTATATGTTGACCAGGATAACCAGTTATCACTATACCAAATTTCATCCAAATCCCTCGAGTGGTTTTTCTGTAATGCGGTTACAGACAGACAGACAAAAATTCTAAAAACTATAGATTCGGCCTCTGTATCGATAATAATGACTATTTCAATAAGATTTTCCAAAAAATACTTAATGTACAGATTCGACTCAGAATTTAATTATATGTAGGTATAGATAGGTAGATTGGACGTTAAACACTATGGTTATTTTATTTTTTTGGTCCTAAATTTATCAACAGATCATGTTAGAAAATAAAGAGAATATTCTTTATAAGGGTGATACTCAGAAATTATAACTTTAAAAATTAATGTTATTTCAATTAAAAATAATATTATTTTTTTACAGAAGATACTATATATATACACATACTTGCAGATGGTCTTCGCAAACATAATTTGGCCATTCTCCTTGACAATCTCTACGTGAACGGATGTCAAATTCACCGACACGTACACCCGCGATCGTCTTCTCCGAGACACAGTGTGCGGCGGTCAAAATATATCTAGAGCTGATTATTGTTCCCCCGCACTTAAATTGTCGTTTCTCTATTCCTATAGGATAACATAAGAGAGGATTTACATATTGACTTTAAAAAATATATATATTTCCATATATATATATATATATATATATATATATATATATATATATATATATATATTTAAATAATTACAATACCATTGGAGTCTTTGTCAACATGAGAGATAAGTGCCATCCACGGGAATTCGTATATGCCTGTAAAATTTCCTCCAATTATGCGGTCATCAAACTGCTTGCCACAATTTTCCGGAAGTAGGCCTATATTGGAGTGATTATCAATGTTATTTTCAGTTTCCACTCTTTCACCCTGTCGCGAATCTACGAGTACATTCGGAGCAAAATCGGAGCAGCAAATCTATATAAATTAAACAGGTTAAAGTAATTAGTGAATTATAGATTAGTTTATAAAAAAACAGATATATTTAAAAAAAGTTAATTATTTACAAGAGTTATGTATTATATGTAGTTGCTGTATTATATGTAGATGTAGAGTTTTCTCTTCTTCCGTTATTCACATCTGTGAAACTTTTGAAAAAGAAAATTTTACGTGTTATTTCCAATACATGCATTTATAGAATACCAGTAGATATATTTAAGAGAGATTGGCGGCTCTAATAGAAATTCGGTTTGCAGGATATTAATATGTTATTTATCAGTAGAAAATAAGTTATAAACTTATAACTAGTATCCCAAAACGAAATCACTGGCTTAAGTTTATATTTTTAGGTAAGACCTTACCATAATTGATCTTCTGCCGTCATCAGCTTTTTTTATTCCACATAATGACTTTGACAATTCCTCTCTTATTGCCTCTGAAGGCCAATGCATAACATCCTGACACAGCTGCCTCTCCATACAATCGTCGCATGATTCTATTTAATATAAAATTTATTTGATCATACATACGTGTGACCTTG
The DNA here is from genome assembly GCA_921882275.1 of Brenthis ino. Lineage (NCBI taxonomy): Eukaryota > Metazoa > Arthropoda > Insecta > Lepidoptera > Nymphalidae > Brenthis > Brenthis ino. The sequence goes on along the minus strand of OV170227.1, from coordinate 13,441,684 downwards.
TCTAATAATACGGTCATAAATTCATGATAGAGACATTTCCAGGCTCAATAGCACAGAAAAATGAACCGCAATAACATTACTTAATATAAGCTTTCTTAAAAATAATATTAACCAGAAATGATGAAACTCGAGATTAAAAATAAAAATACAATTCGAAATATCAATCCCTGTTATGACAATAGCTATGTTTAAGTCCTCTATTTTAATGTTTATTCAGTGATACTGTGACACATAATATATCTATACTCTTTATATTTAAAACACTGGTGTAAGAGAGTGACAGTAACAGAGCGAAGAGTTGGAGATATCGTCGTCATTAAATGTATGTATATCTACATAGATACATATATGTATATAGATGAGCGACTTGCACTTTTACTAAATTTTGATTTTTTCACGATAATTAGTGATTTTACCGCACTAAATTGTTAAAAATATAATCCTGGTAAACCCACTAAAATATTTTGTGTTATGTATAAGGTATTATTGAAATATATAATGTATGTATTATTGAAATTTTAATAATTTTTAATTTAATTGAAATGTAAATAAATTTTACAAAAAAAAAATTACAGGAAACAAAAGATGCGAAATTTTATTCTTTACAAAAACGGTTTTAATGAATTTTGCCTTAAAGTGCATAGTTTCCGAGATATCGATCAAAAACGTTTTTACAAGATGGCGCCTGAAGCTCCACCGGAATCTGTCAGCATTTTGTGACTCAGTAAGCGATACTAAACTTAAAAAAAAAAGTCGATCGGAAATTTAGTGTAAAGTTGACAAAAAAAAAGTCTATACGTTGATGCCACTTTTCGAAGTGATATTTGTTAGGAAATGTGTATCTATATTTTTTATATGTATATAATATCAATGTTTTAAGTGTTAAATATAAATAATGTTAAGTTACTTACTCATGCCATAAAGGAGTCCACAGTTGTATAGAATTAATAAACAAATAGTTAATTTAATTGCTAACATTGTACAAAGTTTGAAATTATTATTTATTACGAAATAAAATACTTTAATTTAATTGTACAAATGTACTACTAACGGGATCTCGAGCGATCTGAGGTTTAAATGTCACCACCAACGTATTTATGTTACCTACTGATAAAGATGCCCTCAGTCACCTTTTGGATATGTGACAATTTATGCGTAATAATTATAATTACCTAGTATATGTGAACAATATTAATATTTATTATATAAATATGTTTTTAACCAACTTCCAAAAGGAAGAGGTTCTCAATTCGTCGGAATCTTTTTTTATGTATGTTCACCGATTACTCGAAAACGCCTGAATCGATTTGGATTTTTTTTTGTATTAAAGGGTATACTTCTCAGGTGGCCCCATATAAATTTTATCGAATCCGGTCAAGCAGATTTTAAAAAAATGAACTATAAATTATATTTTTAAAAAAATCATTTAATCGAATATGTTATTAAAAACTTTCTTCTTACAAATTACCTGCTTATTACGTCTACACTAAAATAGAAAACCGACTTCCAGGCACTAAAATGTAAAAAATAATTGGCCGATGCAAAGCAAATCTTATATATTTCGATACGTAAAATACATGTTTACTTATTAGATCTTAAAATATTGTCGGCTGGCACCGACTCTGAAAATATCTGATTAGATATCTATTCTAAATGAAAACCTCCGTTTAGTTATTTTTTACATTTTAGTGCCTGGAAGTCGGTTTTTTTTAGTTTTTATACATTAAATTTTAGTATGTATGTATATAGTATACATAATATATCGAGGCAGTGGTAGCCCAGTGGTAACATGCTCGCTTGGGAAACCGAATGAAGCGAGTTCAAATCCCGGGTATTGCACCTCTGCTATTTTTGCATTTCCAATATGATTACCACTTGGTGAAAATGGTGAAGGAAAATATCGTGAGGAAACCTGCATGTCTGAGAGAACCTAGCAAGTTTTCAAAAAGACATGTGAAGTCTCGTGCCTAGCAGTGGGACGTTAAAAAGGGATGAATACATCCATATACATAATATTCATGCACTAGTCTTTTATACTAAGGGAATTTTCATGAATATTTCTATCCGCTAAATGGCCATAAAAATTTATGTAATACTTTTCATATTTGTATTTATATATTTTATTACACCATTATTCTGCTATATCAGGTAGGCCTGGGCCTTTTTTTCAAAGTCAGGAAAACCCGTCCGCCTGGGGAAGCGCAACGGGTTATGTGGGGCTCCTGCCACGCAAAGGTGGTAAGCGCGCGGCAACGTACCCACTAAAAACCTGCCAAAAGGCCACTTTGTCGCCACAAGGTTGGGAAGGCCTGGGCCTGGAACACCACCAAAATCATATAGTGTACTCTGTGGATTCTCTGAGAATTTGACTGGAAAATTTTTACTTTTATTCAGTTAACTGAATAAAAGTAAAATTCTTCCAGTCAGATTCTCAACAATCTATTAGGTAATTTAAAAGATGCGTAAAATAAAACAATTATTTTTACAATTTTCTTAATTTCTTAATAAGACATGTGGTGCATAGTCCTTTTATTATTGTACTAGCGACTCACCCTCGCTCCGCTCAGGTTCGTCCCTACGTTGATTCCCCATACAAAATTTCATCCCAATTTTCACCCCCTTAAGGGATGATTTCCAGGATAAAAAGAATCCTATGTCCTTCCTAGGTTCTCAGACTATCTTCTTACCAAATTTCATTCAAATCGGTTCTGTAGATCCAGAGGTTACCCCCTACAACGTCACAAACTCACAAACTGACAATTCACAAACTTTACCTCTTTATTAGATGAATGACGTCAATTCAAATAGAATAAGTGGCAAATGGCGTTGTAAGCAGTGCTTATGAGTTTCAGTAAAGTGCTAGAAACAGGGCTGGCACGGTGGGAATGTTTAAAACTTTTCATTCTTGGCAAACCACTTGCACTTATGGTTGTTATTATCTGAATGACTAAAAAATAAAATATGATATGGGTATCAAATAAAGGGGCTAGATAAGCGAAATATGATGAGTAAAGTGACGTCATTGTAAATCCAATATGGCGGACGTCGCAAAATGGCGATTTATCCTTACAAACTTTTATTCATTTTCACCTGTTCCGGTGAAAATTACCGTCTATAATCAAATCTTCAAGTCAAATTTGACTAAACGTCATTTTAAATCCAATATGGCGGGCCTCAAAGATTTTTTTTATGCGCCCCCATGATATGAATATCAAGCGAGAACAATACGAATAAAATAAAAACTAAAAAATTAATTAGTACCTAGTACAAAACATTTTAAAAAACAAGCTTTTATTTAAATGCTCTAAAAAGAAGAAAATAAATTAAATTGAATGAATGCTGTTGCTCTATTCGTACTTAAAATAAGAAAGAATTAAAAACAATTATTCGTACTTTAACAGGACGAATATCTTCAATTACAGACCAATATCTTTACTTACCTCTTTTTCTTATATTTTTGAAAAAAAATCTCAATAAAAGGCTACTCATGTACTTGAATCAAAGAAACATCTTAGAAGAAAATTAGTTCGGTTTTCGTAGTGGTATTTACCAAATTAAGAAATGCATTTTCTGTTGAAATCAACATCATTTTTCGGTTCAACTAACTAAAAATTTTTATAATAAAGTTAAGTCTATTGCTGTTTTTGTAGAACTTGCTAAAGCTTTCGACACTGTCTTCATACCGCTTTTGTTGAATAAGCTGGATAGCGTTGGAGTTAGAGGCCTTGATTTGAAATTTTAAAAGCTATCTTGAGGAATGTCTGCAGTGTGTATGCATTGATAAATTTAAAAGTAAGGAAAAATTGGCTGTTTCGGCGTCCCTCTGGGAAGTGTTGTTGGTCCTACCCTTTTTCTTATTTACATAAATGAGCTCTGCATGCTGCACCTGCCTAACAGTCAACTTTTAGTCTATGCAGACCATACTTTACTTCTTATTAGTGGTAAAACACCGGCAGAAGCTCAGGCTTTCACAGAATTTTCTCCAGGAGCTATTATAAGTTGGCTTGGTTGCAATCTGCTCACGCTTAATTTAGATAAGGTGAAATACAGGAGTTTCTATATGCAAAAAAAAAAATAACCTTAACCTACCGAGCTGAGCCGAGCTCTTTATTTATTAGTCTATTGGTTCTGCCTTGTAATTTATATATTTTATAAAGAACGAATAATTATTTTTTATTCGTCCTATTAAAGGACGAGTAAAAAAGAATTATTCGTTCTTTCCGACGAAACTCCGTTAAATCAAACCCAACAATTTATTATATTACACAACTTACATGATATAAAAGCTTGTCGTGAGATTTCTGTATAGACAAACAAAAATAAAATATTTTAAATAAAACTATCTTTTTGGATTTTTTCGCGGATTTATTTAGATTTTTGGTTCCCGACGTTTCGAATGCTTTACAGCAATCATGGTCCCGGGAGAGGCTAAGGTGTTAGATTTCTCAAAGGTATTATATAGTTGTTACAGACAGCCTAGCCTACCCACAAAAAACAAAATGAATTCAAAAGTTGAAAAATAGCACCTTACAATATTTTTTTTATTATAGCATTTTTATAATTTTAATTAGTTTTATAATTGAATATTTCATATTCAAATGTCTATTATAATTGGTTATATATATTACTAGTGGCTCACCCTCGCTTCGCTCGGGTTCGTCTCTGGAAAAGCACAAACAAATCTATCCCACGGGAACTGTTCATTTTTCCGGGATGAAAAGTAACCTGTTGTTTGACCGGCAATATAAGGTATCAGCATGCTAAATTTTACTAAATTAGGTGCATAAGTTGTTGTGTACTAAGCTGTATAAATTACTATAGTTTTTTAACTATCCCACGGAAACTCTATAATTTTCCGGGATGAAAAGTAGATGATTTTTGTCATGTATGAACTATATTATTGTAAAGTTTCATTAAAATCCAATTAGTAGTTTTTGTGTACTAAGCTGTATAAGTTGTTATAGTTTTTTAACTATCCCAAGGGAACTCTTTAATTTTCCGGAATGAAAAGTATCTAAGATGTTGCTCGGGGATATAAGGTACCGCCATGCAAAATTTAATTTAAAGCGGTCTAATAGATTCGGAGATTAGCCCGTACAAACAGAAAAACAGACAAACAGCTCGCTCGGGTTCGTCCATACCTACGAATATGTTGTATTATCTCTTTAACCATTTGTCCAAATTATATGCAGTAAAGGGAAAAGTCTTGTGTTTTAAACATTTTAGACGATAAATTTACTTATTTTTATAAGAATTCATAATTGTTGATAATATGACCAATAAACATGACCTACCGATTTAAATTATTTTTTTATATATAAATGTTGGACATATGCTGTCGCTGACTTTTTTGTAGGCATTATTAAGCTCTACAACTTTTCTCTAGAACATAATCATATATCTCTCATCGTTAAGGCAGCGTTCGTAAGAAACGTTTTTTTTTTTTTTTTTTTTTATTGTATTCTGAATTAGTGCTTGACTGCGTTCCACCTGATGGTAAGTGGTAACGCAGTCGTAGATGGTAAGTCACACTAATTCAGTAGCCACCTATTCACTCTTGCCTTGAAGACACCCATGTTGTACTCGGACGGAAACACCGACGCCGGCAGGTTGTTCCAATCCTTAGCCGCACGTATAATGAATGACGTAGCGAAACGTTTCGTCCGGACGTTTTCGTTCGACCGTTTTTTCTCCGACTTTGCAAATCCGACTACCACGAAAAAGCCTTTTCATTTTTCGGGTTAATATATACCAGATATAGCCTATGACACTCAGAAAAAACGTGGCTTTCTATTGGTAAAAGAATTTTGAAAATCGGTTCAGTAGATCCAGAGATTACCCCCTACAACGTCACAAACTCACAAACTCACAAGATCACAAACTTTACCTCTTTATAATATTATATATATAATATAATTAGTATTAGTATAGATATACCAGCGTTATAATTGGTTGCCAAATCAAACCTTTTTTAAATAACACGTTTAATTTAACTTTTAGAAGACATAGATACCAATTGTAGTTATATTTTTACATTTGTCATAATTTTTCTAGTAATAAACTATAAATATACAAATCATGTTATAACTGAACCACCAGGAACTCTCATCAGGAACAAAGAAAAATTAGTTAAGCAAATGTCATGACATGTAGAGGAAGATGGAGTAAGGCGGGGTAGCCAGATTAGGTAAGGGACGACAGCAAGCCTACAGATACAGAGCCTGTAAACTACTTCTAACATCACCTTACTAACTTTACCTAAGTGGAGGCTAGGCTTGTCCTTCAAACTAGTCTCGAATGTAAAGTTATCGACGAAACTGGTGTCTAAGTGGTGCCAAAGTCACAATCGAACGTGATCGCTGAAACTGTCAAAACGCCTAAAAACGGAAAAGGTATAAACGATTGAAATTTGTTTTAACGCTGCAGGGCCCAGAAGCCGCTATGTTTAATGTTTATATATCCTAGAAAATTTGTAAAGCACTAGCTTAATCGAGCTCTACTGATTTCATGGGCTGAATGATCAGATTCTGGATGGATCACTGCAGAAATCTTTATGAGGTGGTTACAAAAATTTCTAATGCTTACTATATTAACTTGTATAAACTCATTTAAAAAAGGAAAAGACAACTTCGAAGAAGACGAAAACTGCTATTATTACTGCTTCTTCATATATGTTTACATTTCATTTACGAGAATGAGAAGAAAAATGAAATAGTTAAAACCGAAACAAAAGAAAATGGTTTGTAGAGCATATTCAGATAACGCTTTTATATGAGTTGATCACCAGGGTTATAATAAATTAAAGTCATTAAAATTTTATAACTTTAATTTTTAGTTAATTTAATGCTGGAACAATTTTGCTATACTTAACACATTATTTTAGTATTTACATATTTATAAAATAAAAACAACGACAACGACATTTATTATTTATTCATGAAAAATAATTGCGTAAACATGTATGTATGTATGTATGGTAATATCTATTGCCACAGGAATATATTATCATTATTTGATGGGATAAGATTAAAAAGGTGGCATTTTTTTTAATTTACCACTTTATAAATTAAACAAATATTTTTCTGCATAATTCTACTAATTTTGTCAAAAAAGTTTTCAAAGGTTTTTATATTAAGTACTATTAATTTTTTTTCTATTCTTCAATAGTGTCTAAAATCCACTTCATATATTTGGGAACAGAAGTATACACTCCCGGCGCCTCATATCCACACATCTGCGAGCCGTAAGACACAATGCCGAATTGAATCATGCGGTAGTTGTCATCATATATTTTATCAAATATCATAAGGGGACCTCCAGAATCGCCGTTACAGGAATCTTTTCCTATTTCACCAGCGCAAAATATCTTATGTAAGCTGTGCTTTCGGTTTGAGTCTCTGAAAATATAGTTAATAAATACATTTTTTTTGTTTAGTATAGACATTATATTTGCTAGTTGTTCTTCATATAAGATTACAAGGAGAAAGAATCCAATCCACCTCACCTACTAAAGTAATTAGCACATTCGGTTTCTGGCTTTATCGGTATAGTTACTTTTTGAAGTATATCTGACCGTTTTCCGTCGTCCATAAGACCCCAACCTGCGACCACAGAAGCCTTTCCATTGAGGTTTATGTTACGAATCTCTTTCCACACCGGTAAACAAATCGGTTTGACATTTCCTAAAAAAAAAGATTGTTATAGATACAAGTAAAACATATTTTTTTAACAAGAAATGAGCACAATTAAACTTCAAACTTGACAAACTCCTACAAAAATTTTCATTTCCTGTTTAAACAACGCTATTATTATTGTTATTAAGCTGCGGTAAACTACAGGATAAAGAAGATATAATGTGACATCTATTTATTCCTCTTGTAGCTTTCTCTACCATAGACACTTATACTTTTATTAATTGCACTTACAATAAAAAAGTTATTAAAATACAATAAAAGCTTGCAAAGGTAGACTTATTTCTAAAAGAGATCTCAGTTAACTTATGGTAGTGAGAAAGAGTATTATAGGGCAGGTTCAAATTCTACATATAAAAACATTTCTATATATTATAATATCTACGTTTAAAATACACAATGAAAGTTATTATGATAGTTATTGTGGATTAACTTACTGTGAGAAAGTGCTACTTTATTTTGTTTTTAAAGGAAGTAATGAAGGGACTTTGTTGGATGGTTTTAGAGAGTTTGTTTGAGAGATTGCTCTTTTGTTGCATGTTATCGAAAAAGAATGCAAAACGTACTAAGTGTTTCTCTTGTGAATGTCCAGCATCGAAGTTATGCAATGCCGCCTGGAACGTAAGGGAGTAGAGATTATTTGAAAGAGTGAATGAAAGAAAAGAAATGAAGAAATTTTGGAGACTTTCTAACTTGTTAAATTGCTCCACAGTCACATCTAAACATCACACATTATCATAGTCGAGTATGGGGAGAAGGAAGGATTGGGTAACCGTAATCTTGGTTGTAAAAAGGAGAAAAAATTGGAGACGCTTGAGAGAGTGGAAAGTGGGATGTATTCGTTTGCTTACCTTACGATAACATACGTTACCCTGGTCAATAAATAAATATCTTGTCAGCGAGGTCTGTGGCCACACGTTTGCCTACCAGTTATGCTAGTTAAAGATAGATAGAAAGATACTCACTGAAGGAAAAATCTATCGATTTGTTAACTCGAAGTAATGCGATATCATTAATCAAGTAATGGTCCTTGCTATATTTCTCATGAACTATTGGTTTCTCAACTTGCAATTCCTATGAATTAAATAAAATATTTCAAAGTATATGAGTTAAGGCTAGTTAGTATATAATACGGTTGGCAAGATCCTGTATATATACATTTTTATTAGTATGATTATATCAATAAGACAAAATGAAAGAAATCACAAGTGAGGAAAGTCATTTGAAAATTAGTTCTATAAAATATTTTATTATTTTATGCAATTATAAAATAGCTTTTTTTAATATAAATTTTAGGCAAAGAAAACTTTATACCTGCGGTTTTAATTCACATTCATAATACGGATATGCTCCTTGACAATATCTTTGTTTTTTTATGTTAAAATCACCAACACGTACACGCGTGATTGTCTTATCATACACACAATGGGCAGCAGTCAAAATATATCTAGAGCTAATTACGGATCCTCCGCAATCCAATAGTGCTTGTCCTATAGGATAACAATAATATAAACGTAGGTGAGGTTGTATGTAGTGCTTATCTTATATCTTTAAGCGAGCAATTCTTGTATATACTTATATGTATATAATCTGAATCTCGGAAACGGCTTTAAATCGTTGACGATTTTCACGAAATTTCGTATACAGGAGGTTTCGGGGGCGATAAATCGATCTACATTAGTCTTATGTCTGAGAAAACGTGTGTTTTCGAATTTTCGTACAGTTTTCTTTTGCATTATTCCACGTAAAATGTGGTCGGTAATTTGCACGCTCGGGCATAAGCATCGTGGTCAAGCAGCCAAGGTGCAAGATCAACAATCACAGGTTTCCAGGTTCGAATCTCGGTCGCATACAAAGTTTTTACTTTTGTTTTTTTTAATATTTATTCAAGTTTTTAGTTTAAAAAAAAAGAAAATTGTACTTTAGGCAAAAAACTCCGGTAGCCCAGGTACTACTACACTACTCGATTAAATGAGTAAGGTGACGAGGCTTATGTAACAAAAAAATGTGACAAAATGTGTGATATTGGCTGAATTATTACGGTTTTCTTTAATGAGTGATGAATCACTCTAAATGTCTACGAGATACACACGAGGAGTTGTCACGGTCAAGATACAAAATCTAATGGAGGACCGGACTCGCGTGGCAGTAATTTAAGACGAAGAGCAATTATTTGGATCCTTTGGATATATGTTGCTTTGGATGATTGTAGCTATATTAAGCACACTAGGCCTTACCCTCGCTTCACTCGGGTGCGTTTCGAGTATAAATAGCTATTGTGATTGTACCTTAGGAAATAGATATATGCTTGATATTGCAAACTTTTAGACCGACAAAAATTCTAAAACATTAGATTCGGCCTAAGAAAAATATTTAATGTACCGATTCCACTCAGAATTTTATTATATGTATAGATAGATAAAAGCTTGTCGCGAGATTTATCCTACACAGGTTCAAGAGTATTGAATAAAGAAAAAGATCTGTTTACCATTGTTATCTTTATGATAGATAAGTGCCATCCAAGGGAATTCGAATATTCCTGCTTCATTTCCGCCAATAATGCGATAATCAAACTTTTGGCCACAAATGTCCGGAAGTAATTTTGTATTTGTATGATTATCAATGTTATTTGCATCATAGTCAGTATCATCAATAATTGGTAATTCAGGCAGTCTCGAAAAAATTTTTATGGTCCCAGGCACAGCGAAGTCGGAGCAGCAAATCTAAAGAGTTATAAATGGATAAATCATTAACACCTCCAGGTAAATTTCTAAGAAATTAATTAAAGTTCTAAGAAATGTATTGTTAACTGTAATGCCGCCGTGTCCGCGGTCGTGGAGGGATTAAGAATAGAAGCGTTATAAAAAAGAAAATATATTGTACAGGAAAGAGCGATAGTCTAAATATACCTACAGTTGTACTTCGTCGTTAAATACGATATTCTTCAACTCAATTCAACTTTCGTGTTAATAGCTTTAAAGTTGAGCACAGATATACGATATTCTTATGGTGCTTTAAAGTGATTTACTTATTATTATGTCCTTAGTGGATATAAGTTTATAATGTAAATTTCATTAAATTTTATTTTATATCAATATTAAAATAAAGTATGAGTTTTGATGTTGGATATGGAGAGTTCACCAGTTTTTGCACACACATTTGTTTATTACTTTAAGTGAGATTAGCTGTCGAGAGTTCATAGCATTAAAGTAACATCCACTTTAATAATAATAATTGAACATGTGATATCGGTGAATTATTAATAATAATTGCAGCACATGACTAATCCAATAAATTACAGAATAATTATTTTTACCGGTTGATACTAATAATATGTTTATATTTTTGTAATAGTATAGACTAAGTAGTAATAAGTAGTTTAATTAATTGAAAACTTTTAATAAATTACCAGTTAATATATAAAAAAGTTGAAATGTTACTGAAAATGTCTCTTTTTAGCCGACGAAAAAAAGGAAGAGGTTCTCAGTTCTTTAGTATATTTTGTTTTTTTTTTTTAATGTTTTGACCACGCATAACTTTTTACAGTTTTGTCCGATTTCAATGATTATTTTTTTATTGCATATGATCTATAAATAAATCCACCCCTAGATGTATAACATAGATGATTGATTTTCCATTTAATGAATTTTTGAAATACATTCTTATCATTTTGCTACTACTATGTCTATACTAAAAATGAAAAAAAAAACACCAAAATGAATGCAGATGTAGCAGATTATACGTGAGAATCATACCTTAATTGCTCTTTTTCCATTATCTCTTGTTCTTCCACAAAGTGAATTTAACAATTTTTCTTTTGCTTTCTCCGGAGGTATATTCACTACATCTGGACACTGGCGAACCAGCATACAATCGCTGCATGATTCTATGTAATATAAATGTTATTTGTTAATATATTTTTGTATGAACATACGTATATTTTTAATCATGTTGCTATTGCTGTTGTTAGACAAATAGGATGACAATTTTTTAACTATTTATTTTAATATATTGTTCAAGATATTATTCTATAAAGCGTAATATATATATGTATTTTATTAAAATCCTCAATAATTTAGCTATGTAACGTTATAACATGCATATTTGAAATTAATGTAAAATTTCGTGAGAAGAGTTATAGATAACTGCGTCTAATATTTTCTAGGCAACACAGATTTCATGTACATTATAATAAAAAAATACCTTGAAACTCTCTTAAAGTATCTTAAAACTCTATTAAAGTTAGAAGAACAAGAACAAATCTATTCCACTGGAACCGTAAATTTTTCCGGGATAAATATGTGCTATTCCAGATTCTATTCTGTCTCTGTGCCAAATTTCATCCAGACCCGTTCAGCCGTTCTGGCGTGGTTAAGTAACAAACATCCAAACGTCCATCTAAAGTATAAACTTAGATTAAATATAGGAAATATCAATACTTACTCAAGACAGGAGTACACCCACATTTGTAAAGAATGTATAAACTAACAATTAATTTTACCATTAACATTGTGAATAGAATAATAATTATCAAATTTGTTACTAAGTACTTGTTCTCATCACTATGCTACATTTGTGTTCTAGTCGGATCTCCAGCCAAATGAGGTTTAAATGTTTTCACTGCCACCGTGTATATGTTGTATACAGATTGACCTTTTAGTCACCTTTTTGATAGGCGTTGACGCTCATGCGCGCAGTTATATTTACATATATATTCATCTTAAATATATTAAATTCTGTATATAAATATATTAAACTCATACTGTAATAATATTCAACCCTTTTTAACGTCCCAAATAATGCGATGCGTTTTCGATGCGAGGCCAGGCGGATCTCACATCGATGTTTTATTTACTATATTAGCAAGTGGTAATCATGTTGGAAATGATTCCCACATAGGTACCACTTTGCTGGTTTTTCAAGACTCTCTCTTTCAAGACTCTGCACTATCACTGTCTATTTATACTGTATCATACATAAAATACAAGTAGTCGCCACATACTAAGGGGGCTTACATACACACAATCTAATATTCGCTATACCATTGACATCTGTGTAATACTTTTCATATTCATATTTTTCTATTACCTACTTTAGGTATTTATTATTCAGTGCAAAAGTTGTAAATGTTTATTTGGGTATAAATTAAGAATTCTCTATATCTTTATAATTGCAATTATAGTACAAGTAAAATATCATCAAGAGCTTTTATTGACAAGAGCGATCTTGTCAATAAAAAGATAAATTACATGAAAATGAATTTATCTTCGTTTTTTCAACGCTGTATGTAAAAACATATTGCAAACACTAGTTAATTTTTATCAAAAATGGTGGATGTATCATCATTATATTATAGACTTTAAATATCTTTATTAATAACGTTAATTATATATTTTATACATATACATAGATGTAAGTCTAGTTAGTTATACAAGTTTTCATATGGATCGAGATTCGGCTGCAAAATTGCTACGTTCATAGCGTATTTAATCAAAATCAATTTTTTATATACAATAATAAAAGGGACAATATGTTTTGACGGGGGTGCCTATTGAAATGTGCCCGCTAGGAGATCTTGAAAAGTGATAGCTGCGTTGCGCACTTGGCCGCAACCTCTTCGCAGCCAGGTATAAGCATGTCATATTTTGTTACGTTTATACCTTCATGGCGTATATTCATCATTTATATATCAAATTAAGGCTAATTTTTTTCTGTGCATGATAAAATACCTCTACCTATGTAAAAGTGGCCGCAATGAAAAGAAAAGAAGGAAATAATATAATATTATATATCATTTGTCAGACAATAACAACGGTTACCATGGCAACAAATAGTTAACTAACGCGCTAACTCTCTTTCACTTTAATCTAATGAATAAACAAGATTAGAGTATGAATGAATTTCATTTCTTTCTGTAATTACCTTAAAATCAAATTTTACAGAAAAACCAATAAAATGAGCTCCAAAATCGAACAAAAACTACTAAAATATCGATAAATTCAAAAAAAAATGTCAAAAATCAACTTTTTCATATCATCATTAACAACAAAGTTACAGGCTCACGAATATTTATTTTTTTATAATTTTTGCTCTTACGATCAGTTCGTATTATAGTATTGATAAAGGACATTATATATATATATATATATATATATATATATATATATATATATATTCATTATATTTTTTTAAAATTATAACGAATATAGAATTAAAAATATAAATTTTACAATAATAAAAGTATTTTTATTGCTCCTTTAAAAGGTTATAGTCCAGCAATTAGTAAGGGGTGTAGGAAGTGGCCCTTACTCATTTAAACTTGGCCAGATGCTAGAACTTCACCGTTTAGAAGGTGCAACAAAAATATTTTTATTTTTGTATGAAAATGAAAATTTAAGAAATATAATTTTTTCTTGTTACCGAGGTTGTTGTTATGATGTAAATAGTATATTCCCAAAAGGTCTTCAGTAAATTAAAAATGACCCTGTATATGTATGTATGTATATATATATATACACATATATACATATACACATATATATACCTAGTGTTCTTACACGACGACCATACAATATTTTTATATTTTCAAAAAGACGAAAAGAATGAGCCCTATTTGAAAATTAAATGATTTTTTTTAAATGTAAACGCCCACTTGAAGTTGGGGATGATTTTTAGCCTATCGAGACCATAATACATACTTTTCTCAGAAACGGAAAACTTCTGTAAATATTTCAATTTCTTTTTTTTAATTATTATATGTATTTTGAAGATTACATTCCCTTAGTTCCATGGAAATCAAAAGATTATTCTAGAAATAAAAATAAAAACTCAAGATAAATTTAAAAACCGAGTTTTCTGCAAATATCTCGAAAACTTTGAGATTATCGTAAAAAGTGTTATCTAAAAAAGTTGTAGATTTTTTACTAAACCTTTAACATTTGTACAAAATATTTTTCGATAGAACGTCACACAGTAAGCCGGAAATTGAAAAAAACTATTTTTCAACGCTTTGCGTCCTCCCATTTCTCGGGTGTAGCTGGACAGAGACTAACTAGACAAACCGAATTCCGATTAGACTATTAAGAGTTATGCACATTAAAAGTGAAAATTGTCATTAGATTACTATAGTCTGATTTTTAATTCGGCGGAATTCTGACATTTCAGAAAAAAGCATTTTAGCAAAATAAAAAATAAACCTTTCTTGAATTTAATTTAAGAACTTTAAATTATTGAAGGTTTCAATTAGAAAAACTAAGATTTAAAAAAATATTGATAACTCTAAAATGGTAATTATTTTTTTATTATCATATTATCGAAGTTAAAATAGTTATTAAGGAAATTATTTTTTTTATTACAGGAATCCCTGTTCAATAATACATAGGTTGCAAGCCTTTTTTTAGGAAACCCCTTTATTTGTAAAATCTTTGCAATTGGCAAAAAGAATTGGAAAGTCCCAAAAAGACAGGTCCACGTCCAACGATCATTCACGATTTTTTATTATTGTTTTTGGCAAGAATGCATAAACCATATTATAAAAGGAAGGGGTAAAATGTGCCTCTTAATGATCTGATGGACAGTTTGTGTGATTCTTTTATAATCCGAGTGGATGATGACGACAAGGACGATATAAGTAATAATGATTAGTAAATATTTTCATTTCTTATATTTTGTTTTACTCTGTTTTTTTCATTTAACCATTAAAAAAATAACATTATAGTTAGTGTGCATTGGATGCACAAAACAAAGACTATTTACACCTAACCTAACATATAGTTTAATTTATTTAATTCTTTTTCACATTTTTGGTTATTTTATATTAAAAAAAATACAAAGCAGAAAAGGTTTATGATATCTGAATTGTCAAAGAATGATAGCTGTCATATTTCCGTGGAATTAAAAATCAGACTATAATAGAGCAAGATTCCAGGGTCGCCAGACGTCACGTATTTTTTGACGAACAAAATGTGGACGATTGGGTAGT
Organism: Brenthis ino; assembly: GCA_921882275.1. Lineage (NCBI taxonomy): Eukaryota > Metazoa > Arthropoda > Insecta > Lepidoptera > Nymphalidae > Brenthis > Brenthis ino. Next base: position 13,426,012 of record OV170227.1, on the reverse strand, counting down.
GTTAGTATGTACTAAGATCGCATGTTTACCTACTAACTTGGTTAGACGGCCTTTTTCCAGGTATCAGGTAATCCCCCCCCCCCAACGTGCGTTCACCTTGTCGTGGTGGGGGGGCTCAGTAGTAGTAGCGAAGCTAAGAAACGCACAGGGAGGTTGCCCACTTCGGTGGGCGGCGGGAGGTGGCCCTCTTCGGGGGGCGGTGTACCTTGCGGGTTGCTCCTGGTACTTCTCTGATAGCAGAGTGGACCTTGGAGCAACCCCATGGTTGTGGTGGTCTGCTTTGGCAGACCTGCCGTCGGGGCGTCGTAGTTGAATGCGTAAGCGATCCTGCGACGCCCCATTAAGACGGGGGAAGGTTTTGTTGGGTTTTAGTGGGTAGTACTGGCTGTATTACGCCGGTGAGTCCCACACGTCGTGCGTAAATGCATTTCCCAACGTTAAAAAAAAAAAAAAAAGGTATCAGGTAATCGAGGTACCTCAAAAGATTACTTACCTCACGTACATTCTCATATTCACGTATATTTTAGACAATATCGTTAAAAATAAGTCGTCAATACTCCCAGACACTTTCCAAGGAGGGTTGACGTCAGGCAGGCGGCCGGTCGTAAAACTTTTGCCAAATCCTATAAGCAGTACACTGAAGATGTACTGCGCCGACCCCAAGTGATTTGGGAAATGGGCAGGGAGAAGAAGAAGAAGACTCCCAGACACTTTCCGCCGGCCGTATTGCTTTGCAAACGTTTTAAAGGTTCCAAAATTATTACTTAACTTCACGTAAATTCTGATGCTCCATTTTTATATATGTTCACCAGAAAACTATTTTAAAACCTTTTACAAGAAGACAGACCGATCCAAGGGGCCAATCACCTCCTAAACTCACTTTTCCTACTTACAGAGGCAACCAAATGGGATCTTGGACTATAAGATTTTAAAATAGAAATATATTATTTTCAATTCATGCATGCGTTTACGAGTTTTTATTTGATTAATGTAAAATACTGAGTTCCATTATTTGATTTGATTATCTGTAGTATTCAGTATTTTTGGTGGATAGTCACAAAATACCGCAAAGCTCGATAGTTTAAGTGAATACAATCTGTACTCATTAAACGCGTTTAGGTTTTCATATTTTTTACTCTTTTTCATAGTTATGTTTCTTATATTATTTTCCAGTAGCTATTGCTTTTTGTTAATTTTCATATACGTTCGTTTCTAGTTAACCCATTTAAAAAAAGGAAAAGACAACTTCTAAGAAGACGAAAAACTGCTATTATTACCACTTCTTTATATATAAATATAAGAGTAAGAGGAAAGACAAAATAGAAACCGAACCTATGAAAAAACAAGAATAACTGATTATTGTTTTAATAAATATTCCTATAAAACAATATATTTTTTTATGAAATACCCAGAAGATTTCGTCTTACCCCACCTTTCCCTATTGATACTATTGAAGTTTACGTATTATGTAAAATTAATCAAATATACAGAATAATGTCCAAATAATGTATATTATGAATTTAAAAGTAGCCTAAGTATAGTCTAAAATTAAATAAAAGAAAACGAAATAATGCGTTTGTAAATCTAGATATATCGAAGTCGGTTAAAAATTATGAATGCTTTAAGAATAATTAAGAATCACCTACATCAATTACTGTACGATTCATTTGAAGGAATCGATACATAATACTTTAATGTACGATTTTAAGGTTAACCTAAAGCAACAGAACAATTTTCTCAGCATTCTCTCATCATCCATTTAATTTATTCTGCATCATTCATGCCTTGATCCGCATAATATACCTAGTACAAAATATAATAAAAAAAAACACGGGAATAAGTTTTTTGTATCTTCCTTTGGATGGATTTAATTAATAGTAAAACGTAAAACAAAGTGTATTTAATATTTTATTACATAATTTGTTAAGTATGTGTCATTAGAAATATTCTTACACTATTCTTTCATACTATCTAAAATCCATTTCATGTATTTAGCAACATCAGTATACACTCCTGGCGAATCAGACCCGCACAATAACGGGCCGTAGGACACAATGCCGTACTGAATCATGCGGTAGCTGTCTTTATATTTTTCAAACAACATAAGAGGACCTCCAGAGTCACCCTTACAGGAATCTTTACCGAGTTCACCAGCGCAAAAATTCTTAAAAATGTGGTCAGAGTATCTGGAAATATAATAAATGTAGTGTTTTTTTTGGTTAAGGCAGTGGTAGTCAAGGGGTGGCGCGCTCGCTTGGGTAACCGAGCGAAGCGGGTTCAAATCCCGGGTCTCGCACCTCTGATATTTTCATGTGCGAATCATTTTTAACATGATTACCACTCGTTTTATGGTGAAAGAAAATATCGTGAGGAAACCTGCATTTCTGGGATAATCTAACAATTTATCGAAAGACTTGTAAAGTCCACCAACACGCACTTGGCCAGCGTGGTGAACTATGGCCTGATCCCCCTCGTATTGAAGGGAGGCCCGTGCTTAGCAGTGGGACGTTAAAAAGGGCTGAATACAATAGTTTGTCATATGCATTATATAGCAATTTTGCTTTTAAAATTACAACACACATAAAAATATTGGTTTACCTTTCAAAGAATTCAGCACAATAGGCTTCTGCCATAATTGGTACAGTTACTTTTCGAAGAATATTAGACGGATTTTCTGTTTCTGTAATACCCCACCCAGCGACTGTAGCTCGTTTCCCGCTGAGACTAACGTTACGGAGTTCTTTCCACACCGGTAGACAAATCGGCTTGACATTTTCTAAAACAAAACAATACGAGATTTTTCAGTTATTTTTATTTATGCTTTTAATTTCATTGTTGAAATGGAAATGAAGAGAAAAATAAAAGATGGTATTCATATTTTTATAAATTGGAATACCTACTCTATAAGTTATTGCTGATATTTTTCGAAATTTTGATTTGATTTTATTTGGCTTGTAGGTTTTTAGTCTAAGTGCTAAGTCTTCTAATAATTAAAAAAATGTGTACTAGGAAGGTAGGTGCATATAACAGAGAAAAATAACTTCGTAAGGGTTTCAGTATGTTACTATATAGGGACTCAAGAAGACACAAGATGTTAAATAAAATAATGTAAATTATGAAATATATTTAACATTTTCTTTATATGCAACATTGGTAATAATATTCTACCACGGTGGTAGATCAAGTCATTATTACAATAGATATTAAATTATAGATTAAAATAACTAAATTGTATAATACTCACTAAACGAAAAGTCGATTTCTTTGTTAACTCGGAGTATTGCAATATCATTTCTGACTCTCGGGCTTCGGCTGTACGCCTCGTGAATTATTGTCTTTTCCACACGGATATCCTAGATATATTAAAATGTAAAAATATTTAAATTTTGTTGTTAGCCAATCGTAAAATGCTGTAATAAGAAAATAAAGAGAATATTCTTAAAGATGATATAAAAAAGTAATGTTAATTCAAAATAAAATTAATATTAATTTTGGGTGAATATACTGCATACCTGTAGGTGGTTTTCGCAAATATAACTTGGCCATTCTCCTTGACAATCTGTACGTGTACGGATGTTAAATTCACCGACACGTACACCCGCGATCGTCTTCTCCGAGACACAGTGTGCGGCGGTCAAAATATATCTAGAGCTGATTATTGATCCCCCGCACTTAAATTGTCGTTTCTCTTTTCCTATAGGATAACATAAGAGTGGATTTATTTATTGACTTTTAAAATAAAAAAAATATATTTCCAAATTTCTCTAATAACATTTATCGATATTTCCATACTAATATTATAAATATGAAAGTGTGTTAGTTTGTCTTTATTCAGGTCGAAACGGAGAGCTGGAGAGTGGCATAGGCTACTTTTTATCGCGGGAGATCATCTCATTCCAACGGGAAAACACGTTATAAACAACCCAAAAAAATATTTGTGATCAGAATTACTTGAAACCTAATATTAATGCTCTTCAAGCATCCTAAAATGTCTTAAAATAGGGGATGAAAGTTTGTTTCAAATCTATCTATTTTTAAAATATAAAATAAAACAATACATATATCAAATTTATTCGAAATTCATCTCTTAAAAGGGCATAAGGTTGTAATGGTTTAAGGTAAATTTTATAATCAGAATTACTAAAAACTTGGTATTATTATTCTTCAATTCAATTAAATAAACACGTGTTTTAACATTTTTGTAATTTATTCCGTAAGGGGATAAAATGGGTGGTAAAGTTGGTAACAAAATTCGCCATTTTTATTGTTAAATTAAGTATTCAATATAAAAATAAGCAATACGTGTTATCAGTCATATTATTCGAAATTCGAAAGAGTAAAAATATTATTAGGGTCGAGTTGACTTAAAAATCAGCATGAATGCTATTGACGATTAATTAACGAAACAATTAAACACTTAAAAAAGCTTTCTTTATAAATTAAAATTGCTTTTGGCCAAATTAAAAAGTAATCGGGGGATTACATTAGCTGTGGTCTTATCTGGAAGGTGGTAAAACGGCTTACGCTACGTTTAAACTCCCGAGTTGAATTCCATATGCGAAATATATTTAAATAGTGTAACATTGCTCAAGTTCTCCGAAAGTACTCACTGAGTGAGATATAAAATAGAGAACAGAGATTACTCCAAATCCAAGGAAAAATTAGGGACAAATTCTCGGCTGCCCAAAGCAGTGACAACTAGACCTAGAGCGCGCGAGAGAGAAAACCTAGCTAGAGTGTATCATGATGTTTCTAATAGGTATATATACAAAGGGAGTCTTGGCTTAGTTATGTGAACGTACTACACTGAGTCCCAAAACCAACAGTGCTACTGCTTTTAATAAAATCTAGCTCAAGTCCTCTGAAGGGTCAGAAATAGAATATAGTTCTGTCGAGTTAGTGATGTAAATAAATAGACGAAACAATTTTCTATAATATGAAGTTCCCTAACAGTGTTAACCCACCAGACCTCCTTTCCTTTTTTCTCATAAACTCTTCCTGAAGGCTGGCACACCTGTAATTAATAAGCCACCTAACTATGTTACGGGACTAGACTGCGAGTTACTCTAAAACATTATAGTGGCCACTGTGCTTGCTGGATGTGCTCGGAGTCGGGAGAATCAGTATTCATACCTCGAATACCACTGATAACCTCTGACTACCCCATTAATGTATTGTAATTGCTCCTTGAAGTTTCCTTTGCAATGACCATTAATAAATCTCAGGACCAGTCGTTACAAGAGACAGGCATAGATTTAAGATAGTATTGCTTCTCCTATGGTATTTTAGCAAAACGCTGAACCAGACAGAATAGATTATGTTGAGTGAATCTAGATTGATTACTTTAATGTACATATAATATTACGAATTCGATATGGCAACGTATAAATTCAATTTAAATTGAAACTAAGTAATTTTTTACTCAATACAATTGAAGCCGGAGGCAGATAGCTATAAAAACGAATGGCACTTTATATTTTATGTAACGGATGACTTATTTTAAAAAAGGACGGAGACTGTAAGTTTTAGGTTTATACATAGGGTTTTTAAAAATAACGTAGATGTTAGGTTAGCCTGTTAGCTAAAAAGGCCGTATTAGCCGAGTTACACGATTCTAAAGTCGTAAACGTTGTATGTATGTTGTAGTTATTTCATTGTACTCTCTTCCTCTAACTTTGGAAAGATGGAGTAGAAAAATGTGCCAAAAATAGAGATAGTGGGGTTTGCTATTTTGAAAAAAATTAATTACAGAATTTACGTTAAATATCTTTTAAAATATGTACTGGATATTTTGAGTTACGATCACTAAAATTAAATTTGCTTTTCATAATATATTTAAGAAACACGAGGTTATTTGTGCAAGTAATAAAGTATGTTTGTATTGTGAAAACGTAAAAAAATATATTTTAGTGCGTAAAGAATAAAGATATTGGTAAAAACTGTGTTGTTTTTATATTTATATCATAAAATCTCAAAATCATTACAGCCATCAAATCATGATTAGTTATAACATAAAGCCAAAGAGTTTTTTTATTAGTGTGAACGCGGGCGAAGCCGCGGGTACTGCTAGTAGTAATATAATTTCATTACCATTGGAGTCTATGTTAACATGAGCGATAAGTGCCATCCAAGGGAATTCGTATATGCCTGAAACAATTCCTCCAATTATGCGGTCGTCAAACTGCTTGCCACAATTTTCCGGAAGTAGACCTATATTGGAGTGATTATCAATGTCAACTTCAGTATCCCCTGCTTCATTCTGCCGCGAAATTAGATTCTCAGCAAAATCGGAGCAGCAAATCTATATAAATTAAACAGGTTAAAGTAACTAGTGAATAGATTAGTTTATCAAAAAACACAGAAATATATTGAAGAAGTTAATGACAATTACAAGATCGATATAGTAATGGTATTATATGTACATTCTTAATAGCCCGAAGTATTGTCTAATTTCATTATTTACATCTATAAATCTTTATAAAAAGAGAATTTTACGTGTTATATCCAATGCATGTTTTTACAGAATAATTGTAGAGATATTTTTGAGAGATTGGCTGCTCTAATAGCAAATCGATCAGCAGGATATTAATATGTTATTAAACAGTAGAAAATAAGTTAAACACGTATAACTAAAGTTTATGTTTTTAGGTGAGATCCTTACCTTAATCGATTTTCTGCCGTCAGCTGTTTTTTTTACCCCACATAATGACTCTAACAGTTTTTCTTTTACTTCCTCTTGAGGCCAATTTCTTACATCTGGACACAGGCGCATCTCCATACAATCGCTGCATTTTTCTATTTAACATAAAATTTATTCGTTATTTATTATATAAATTTAATCATACATACGTGTGACCTTGTCTTATACTACGGTCATAAATTCTTGATGTAAATATTTGTTGGTATCTGCAGGCTTAATAGCCTAGGAAAATGAACCGCCATAACATTTCTTATAAAAGCTTTTTTAAAATTAATACACTGAAAATAATGAAAGCCCCAAATAAAAATAAAATAAAAATACAATTAAAAATACCAATTCCTGTTGTGATAACAGCTAAGCTATTTTAGTGTTTATTCAGTGATACTATGACATAATGCATCTATACTCTTTACTCGTATATATTAAACATTAGAGTAAGAGAGTGATAGAAATAGAGCGTGCACTTGTGCGTTTTCTACGCAGTTGGGGCCATCGGCGTCATTAAAAGTATATACATAGATTCTTTTTTGTTTTGATTGGTGGAATCAGTTTATAAAAATTTGGTCAATAGAGTACACCTCTTCAATGATAATTGAAAAAAATGTAGTTTAACAAAGTAAACATTTTTCAAATTTTTATAAAATTAAAAAAAAAAATTACTTAAAGTTCTCCAATTTTTTTAATTTTTAAGAGTATTTTTACAGGACGATCATACAATATTTTTATTTTTTTTTAAAGTTGAGTTCAAGACGAAAAGAATGAGCTCTATCTGAAAATTGAACAATTTTTTTTTAAATGCAATCGTTCACTTGAAGTTGGGTGAGCCTCTAGAGACCATAAAACATACTTTTCTCGGAAATGGTTAAACATTTCTTTTTTTTTAATTTATTATATATACTAGCGGCTCACCCACGCTTCGCTCGGGTTCTCCTCTAGAAGGAAACTAATACTATTAGTTCCCACGGGAACTGTTCATTTTTCCGGGATGAAAGTTACCTATTGTTTGACCGGCAATATAAGGTATCAGAATGTTAAATTTTACTAAATGAGGTGCATAAGTTGTTGTGTACTAAGTTGTATAAGATACTATACTCTTTAATTTTCTGGGATGAAAAGTATCTAAGATTGTTGACCGGGGAAATACCACTATGCAAAATTTCATTTAAATCGTGCTCAAAGTTTCGGAGATTAGCCCGTACAAACATACAAACAGAGAGAGAAACAAAAAAAATGGAAAAAAACTGGAATTTTGTTCTATTTTTCTTCTTACGGGATGTAAGAAGATAACTGACTCGGTTTTTAGCACTTTTTTTTATGTACAGACATTCGACCTCTATAGTTTTATTTTTATTATATTTATAGATAGAATAAATAACGTATAATAAAACAGTAATATATAATAATGAAAATAGTTATAGCGAGTGTACCTTAGGAGATAGACATATACTATTGAGAACTTTTCTATCGAACTCTAAAGGTTGAGCCAGCGTTAGCCATATAAATTTTTAAGGACAATTCGATAGAACCAGTTATTGTGTTTTCCCGTGGGAATGAATAATTTGCCTGTCGTAAAAGGTATCCTAAATGTTGACCCGAGTACTAAGTTATCACTATACAAAATTAAGTTAATATCGATAATATCGATTTGACTAAGTTTTTTTATAGGTATAGATAAGAATCTCAGGGGAGTTGCTGGACTCCTACTGGGCGCGTCCCCCGGGAGGCGGATAGGGGAATGCCACCACATTGGTGGTACCGGTTCAACCGGCGCGGACCAAAACCAGTAGGCATGGGCGTGCCTTTAGGGGTTTGTTAACCCCACGGCCTAAGGGAGCACACCCTGACAGAAAAGCGCGAGGTGGGGCGGGTCCGGCGGGTGCTTAATTGCGCAGTCGGACAAGCATCAGGGTGCACCCCCCCCTCAACTCGTAATCCCGGTTCCCGGTGTCGTTGATCACGTCTAGCGACCGGGACTGGGACCGAGGGCCTTGGCTTAACCGCCCGGGCTGCGAGGAAGAAAACCTCTCTAAAAAATTACCTCAATCTCAAGCGGAGAAGCAGCGTGAGGGGATGCATGGCCGATGGGAAGATCGGTCCCTACTGCTTCCCCCGCAAGAGTACCGGCCGACACTCTTTGCGAGTTACGTGAAGGCTTATTCGGGTGCAGGGGGCACCGCCCGGATGGACGGGTTATATCCCCCATACTCGTGGGAACAACTATGATACCAATTTTAAAACCAAAACCAAACCCAAATTTAGATGTGGAGCCCGTGATGGGCGGAGGCATGATGGTGCCAGTGACTGGCGTAGTAGATGGATGGCCCGAGTTGGGCAATGAGTCAGATGGGTCCTGTACGTATACATCGGCGGGGCGGAAGAGGCCCCATGGTGTGCTGCTTTTGAGGTCGTCCTCCGGGTCCGAGACGGAGACGGAGGCGACTGTGAGTGCAAGGACAGCAAAGGTGCGTAGAGGAAGGCCCGTTCAGGGTGTAACGAGCAGCGGAGTAACTCGCGCGCGGGCACAGCTGAAGAGTATGGAGGAGGAGGCTCGTGAGGACGAGTTCGAAATGGCACTGGCTCGGCGGGCGTTTAAAAAATCTAAGCCGAGTAAGTCCATTGCTGGCGAGCCGTCAGTATCAGAGTCTGCGGTTCAGCGGGAACCTGCAGAGCAAACAGCTCAGGGGCTAAAGGAAGCTGCCGGCAAGAGTGTGGAGGCCATATATGATGTGGCCAAGAAATCCAGAAACCTGAAGGGCACTATGGTGCGAACACTGAAGGAATCTGCTGGCATTCTTAAGAAAGTTGTGGAAGCTCTTGCGGATCGGACGGCCATGGAGGAGGTACGTAACTTGCAGGCGGACAACAATCGCCTGCGTCGCGAAACCAAGGCTCTCAAATCTGAGCTTAAGGCATATCGCCGAGAGTTCTCGGAACTGAGGGCCGAGCTGTCTGCGGCCAAGGATGGCCCGCCAAAAGCCTGCGGGGGCGACTGGCTTGAGGAGATTCGTGCCTCGATCGTTGCCTCCGTTGGCTCTATTTTGAATGCTCGCTTTGAGGGCATTGAGGATAGGTTGCTGCCTGCAAGACCTATTCGCCCGGCTCTGGCTGCGGACAAACGTCGCGAGGCGGCCGCGCCGGTCATTGTCCGGCTTCAACTCGGGATTCGCCAGTACCGGTGGCGGTTGTGGCGCAGGCAGGGAGCAAGAAGAAGAAGACGAAGAAGAAGGCCGCCTCTGTATCCTCGCGTCTTGAGGCTGCTCCTGTACCGACTGCCTCGGCCCCACCTTCTCCGGTGGTTGGACCGAGTGGTGCTGTGGCTGGGCCAAGTCGAGCGGCGCTGGTGGACCAAATTCGGCTGGGAAGGTATCGCGGGCTGCTGTACCCCCGGCTAAGCCAAAAGTGGCCGCTGCCCCGCGCACTGCGGCGATTGTGGTGACACTGAGTCCGGAGGCGGCCGCTAAGGGCGTTACCTATGCCCAGGTGCTGCAGAAGGCTCAGGAATGGCTATGTATGTATGTATGTATGTATGTATGTATGTATGTATGTATGTATGTATGTATGTATGTATGTATGCATGCATGCATGCATGCATGCATGCATGTATGCATGTATGTATGCATGCATGCATGCATGCATGCATGCATGTATGCATGTATGTATGTATGTATGTATGTATGTATGTATGTATGTATTTATGTATTTATGTATATAATATGTATGTATGTGTGGTATGAACTCTAATTATAGTTAAAATGTTAGACATGATTTTTTATAAAATATGTAGGTATTTATTATTATATCCAATTCAAATAATTTACAGAATTTAATTTAGCTTTTAAGTCGTTAATATAGAAAATCTCAGTTAGCGTATCAAAAGTTTCCTCAAAAAAGCGCGCCATTCGAAATTAAATTGGGCTTTTTTCAAATCTCTTTTATTCATTGGTTTGCGGATGAAATAATTAAAACAGACGTTGCTTCGTTTAAAAAAGTACTAATATGTGGTGTGCGTAAGTTCAAATTTGTGTTTAGACAAATAGAACTTTCAAATTTTGAATTTTATTCTTTCGTTTGACATAAGGCCGACGCCACTTTTCGAAAGGATATTCATTAGGAAATGTGTATCTATGTTTTATATATCAATGTTTTAAGTATTAAATCTTAGATTATACTTATAAAAATAATCTAAGTATTAAATAATGTTAAGTAAGAAATATCAATAAGTACTTACTCATGCCATGAACGAGTCCACAGTTGTATAGAAATAATAAACAAATAGTTAATTTAATTGCTAACATTGTACAAAGAATGAAATTATTATTTATTATGAAAGAAAATACTTGTACTCAATACTACACAACAAATATACAATTTACAAATGTACTGCGAACGATGATCTCGAGCGATCTGAGGTTGAAATGTCACCACCAACGTATTTATGTTACCTACTGATAAAGATGCCCTCAGTCACCTTTTGGATGTGTGGGAATTTATACTGTAATAACGTAAATTTATAGTTAAGTCAAACGTTTAATATAGATTTCTCAAAAATGAGATATTGTTCTGCAGTAAAAAGTATCCTATATGCCCGTTGACGAGGATAAGCAGCTATTATCGTACCATATTTTTTTCAAAATCTGTACACGTCGTCGTCGTGATTCGGTCACAACAGAGAGACAAACAGACAGACAAAAATTCTAAAAACTATAGGTTTGGCCTTTGTATCGACAATAATAACTATTTGAATAAGATTTTTCAAAAAATATTAAATATTAAATGATTCGACTCAGTAAAATTTTTATTATATGACGTATAGATTACCTATAACCTAATATGGGAACAATATTTATATCTATTCATACTAGCATTTCCCGCGCCCACCCGCGTTCAGATTACCAAAAACCAAATTCTTAGGTTTTACATATTAGTATATACTCTTACATTGCAGTTTTTGTATTTTTTCTCAGAAATGAGATATTTTCCCAGGGTAAAAAGTATCCTATATAATGACCCGGAAAACCAGCTATCACCATACCAAATTTCATCAAAATCCCTCCAGTGGTTTTTCTGTGATGCGGTAACAGACAGACAGACAAAAATTCTAAAAACTATAGATTCAGCCTCTGTATCGATACAAGTAGGTTGTTTATACAAGTGGTTTAGTAGTTTACATAAAATGAACGTTTTACGCTCGAAATAAATTTTGGATTTTCCTATTAAAATGAGACCTTTCACATATAAAAGAGATAGTAAAAACATTTAAAATTATCGCTTTATGTAGTTTTAATTGTAATATATTAATTAACGGGTATATGAACTTATTACTAACATGAATTTTGCGTAGTTTTCCCATATTAGATGGATGACGTTAATAAAAATCTACATGATTTTTTATTGCTGACCTGTTCAGTGATTACTCTTTACGTCAACTTTAACCTTTATATGATTAAAAAGCGACTCACTCTCGCTCCGTTTGCGTTTGTCCCTACTTACGTTTTAACGGTTACTATAGATTTCTCAGAGATCAGATATTTTTCCGCAGTAAAAAGTAATGTTTATGTTGACCCGGATAACCAACTATCATTATCCCAAATTTCTTCAAAATTGCTCCAGTGGTTTTTCCGTGATGCGGTCACAGACAAGACAGGCAGACAATTTTTTTAAAACTATACATAGATTCGGCCTTTATCGGTAATAATATCTATTTCTATAAGATTCTCCAAAAAATATTTTATGTACAGATCGGCTTAGCTACAATTTTATTTTGTATTTATATTATGTATATATACATATATATGTGTTTATATATATATATATATATACTAGGCCAGCAGATACAAAGCAAAGCATGCCCACTTCGAAAATATTTGATTAGATATGTATAGTAAATGAAAACTACCAATTAGTTATTTTTTACTTTTTAGTGTTTTGTTTGTAGTCGGTTTTTATTTTTTTGTTAAAAAGTTTTTATTATGGGAGTGTGTTCAATAGGCAACTTTATGTCAAATACCAGTGATCCGTGTAAGCAAACTTTTATTGCTTATCTGATAACCTTTTAACTCTTTAAATAGGGGGAGAATAATTTATAACAAAGTTTACCTAATAGAAAACAAATCAAAGCCTTTTTTAAAATAACACGTTCATTTAATCTTTAGAATACATAGATACTAATAGTAATTATATTTTTTACATTTATCATAATTTTGCTAGTGATAAACCAAAAATATACAAATCATGTTATTACTGAACCATCAGGTACTCACATCAGGAATAAAGAAAAATCAGCTTAAGCAAATCTTATTCCATGTAGAGGAAGATGGGCTAAGACGAGGTAGCCAGGTTATGTAAGGGACCGTATGAGTATCAAACCTAATGATGCAAAGCCTAGAAACTACTTCTAACATCACCTTACAGAGTTTTTAGTAGTAGTGGAGGTTATAAAGTTTTGTGTTGGCTGGTTGGTTGCAAACTGTTGTTTCAGTGGTGCTAAAGTGAGGTGAGATAGGTGAAAGTGTGGTGATAATCGAACGTGATTTCTAAAACTGTGAAAACGTTAAAGGGAAAAAGCATAACGATTGAAATTTGTTTTAACGTTGCAGAGCCCATATGCCCGCTATGTGTATAAATTCTAGAAAACTTATAAAGTACGAACTGCTCAATGGAGCCCTACCGAATTTATGGGCTGAGTGACCAGAATCTGGACGGATCACTGCAAAAATCTTTATGAGATGGTTTCAAAATTTTTTAAAGCTTACTGTATTAACCATGTATATGATAACTTCGAAGCAGACAAAAAACTGCTATTATTACTGTTTCTTCATATATACATACATATGAAAATGAGAGGAAAGATAAAATGTAAGAAACCGACCCTAAAAATAAATAATAAAATGATAAATTTTGACTGATTACTTTATAAAAGAAGAATAATTGATTATACATAGTTTAAATAAATATTTCTATAAGACCATACATGTTTTTTTTATGAAATACCCTGAAGATCCCGTCTTTCCCCCCTTTCCCTATTGATATTATTGAAGTTTACATATTATGTAAAATTTATAAAATATACAAAATAATTTCCGAAAAATGTTTATTATGAATTTAAAAGTAGCCTAAGTATAGTCTAAATATAAGAAAACGAAATAATGTGCTTATAAACTTAATTTTCGTAATTCAACTGTTTTTTTTAATCAGCAATCAAGTTATTGATTTGTAGAGCATATTCAGATAACCCTTATTTTTTATGTCAGTTGATTATAATAATTTTGCGGGAATGGATTTAGATCGTTTGCGTATGATACGAGCAAGATTGACTGGTGTCATATTTTTTGCAGTAACACAATAGAATACAGCGGCCACTATGATGTTTAATGAAGTACTCACATTCTAATCCCGTTACATTGCTTAAATAACTTTTTTATTACAGTTGTACCAACCTTCAAAAAGAGAATATAGATAGTAGGATACTCTTTAGCTAGGTTCTATCTCGCGTGCGTTATGTCTGTTATAGTTGTAACTGCTGTGGCTCGCTGATTAGTTATACATTATTTTCCTTTGGATTCGAAATAATTTCCGTTTCTACTTTATATCCTATACAGTAAATGTGTACTTACGGAGAACTTGAGCCATGTTACTCTGTTTAAATATATTCAACAACTTCCATCTTCACCGTCCAGTTTTATCCCCTTATGGAATGAATTCCGAAAAATGCTAAAACACGTATTTATTTAATTGAAATTGAAGAGCATTAATACCAAGTTTCAAGTAATTCTGATCATAAATAATTGTTTATCCATATAAAATTTATCACCCCTTTTACCCTTTTAAGGGATGAATTTCGAAAAAAATATAATTCTTATTTTTCATCTAAATATATTCTTATCTAAATATATTCTTATTTTTCATCTAAAAGCTAAATACCACTTTTTGTGCATTTCGCGTTAAGAATGACAGAGTTTCATACAATCTTTTATCCCCTATTTTACCCCCTTACGGGATGAATTTCGGAAAATCCTTTCTTAGCGGATGCCTACATTGCATAAAAAGCAAATATCATGTTTCTACGACCAGCGGTTTAGGCTGTGCGTTGATCGATCAGTCAGTCAGACAAAGCATTTTAATAATAATTATTATTATGTACCAACATAATTTTTGTATGTATGTATTTTTGATATGTTAATTTATTAATAGTATTAAAATGAATTATTGTTATTATTGTATTGTTTTGGTTTTTTTTTCTACTATAGTTCACCCGGCTTCCCTCTTACAGTTTGTCAATTCCAACACCTTAAAGTTGCTTGGAAGAGATTGCTGTTTTTACGATAAAGCCGCCTCTTGTGCATAGATAGCTCTTTTTATATTTTTCTTGTACATTTTTTTTGTGGGTGTGCAATAAAGAGTATTTATTATTTTTATTTAAAATTTGTTTAATTTTATTTAATTTAATGCAGGAACAATTTTGCTATACTTAACATATTATTTAAGTATTCACATATTCATAAAATAAAATTACGGACTAACGACATTTATTATCTATTCATGAAAACTAATTGCGTAAACATGTATGTGTGTATGTATGGCATTATCTCCTGCCCCAGGAGAATACTATCATTATTTGATGGGATGAGATTAAAAAGGTGACATTTTTTTAATTTATCATTTTATTAAACAATTTTCTGCATAATTCTACTAATCTTGTCAGAAAAAGTTTTTCAAAGTTTTGTATATTAAATACTATTAATTTTTTTTCTATTCTTCAATATTGTCTAAAATCCATTTCATATATTTGGAAACATCAGTATACACTCCCGGCGCCTCATAGCCGCACATTTTCGAGCCGTAAGACACAATGCCGTATTGAATTATACGGTAGTTGTCTTTATATTCATCAAATATCATAAGGGGACCTCCAGAATCGCCGTTACAGGCATCTTTTCCTGTTTCACCAGCGCAAAAAGACTTATGTGAACTTTGCTTTGGGTTTAAGTCTCTGAAAATATTTTGTTTTTCATACAAGGTTACAAAGAGAAAGAAAAAGAAAGAGAAAGAAAATCTAATCAACCTCACCTTTCAAAGTAATTAACACATTCGGTTTCTGGCATTATAGGTATAGTTACTTTTTGAAGTATATCTGACCGTTTTCCGCCATCCATAAGACCCCAACCTGCGACTATAGAAGCCTTTCCACTGAGGTTTATATTACGAATCTCTTTCCATACCGGCAAACAAATCGGTTTGGCATTTTCTAAAAAAAAGAAATATTCTCTTTAGTATTCTTGAATTGATCATTGAGACTTCTTATAAATAAAAGTAAAAATAGTATTTTTAACAAAAAATGAGCGCAATTAATACCTGAAACATGACAAACTCTTACAAAAAATTTTATTTCCCGTTTAAACTAAGCTATTATTATTGTCATTAAGCTGCGGTAAACTACAGGTTATGGAAGGTATAATATGATATCTATTTATTCCTCTTTTAGCTTTCTCTACCATAGAAATTTATACTTTTATTAATTGCATTTAAAATAAAAAAGTTAATAAAGTACAATAAAAGTTTGCAAAGGTAGACTTATTTCTAAAAGAGAGGTCAGATTCAAATTCTACATATAAAATTCATTTCTATAAGTATATTGTGCATATCACGGCAAAGGCATATTGGTAGCCATTTTTGAGCACGAAAGTTTGATATATACTCACGCTTACGCAAGTAAAAAATAAAATATATAGCGAAATTTTGGTGACTCTTTAACTTGTTAAATTGCTCAACAATCACATTCAAACAGCACACGTTTGACATTATCGTAATCGAGTACGGGGATAAGGAAGGATTGAGTAACCGTAATCGTGGTTGTAAAAGGAAGAATAAATTGGAGACGCTTGAAAGAGTGAAAGTGTGATTGAAGAAGCATTGGTTTTCTAACCTCACGATAACATGCGCTATCCAGGTCAATAAATAAATAAATATCTTGTCAGTGAGGTCTGTGGGCACATAACGTCTGCCTTCCAGATATGCTAATTAAAGATAGATAGAAAGATACTCACTCAAGGAAAAATCTATCGATTTGTTAACTCGAAGTAATGCGATATCATTTATCAAGTTAGGGTGCTTGCCGTATTCCTTATGAACTATTGATTTCTCAACTCGCAATTCCTATGAATTAAATAAAATATTTTAGAAGTATGTGATTTAAGGCTAGTTAGTAAATAATGCGGTTGGCAAAATCCTGTATATGTATTAGTATGATTTTATCAAGAAAGAAATCACACGTGAGGAAAGATCGCAATTAAAAATTGGTTCTATAAAATATTTTATTATTTTATACAATTACTAGCGACTCACTCGCTTCGCTCGGGTTCGTCCCTAGCTTGATTCTTAATACAAACTTTCATCCCCATTTTCACCCCCTTAAGAGATGATTTCTTGGATAAAAAGTATATTCTTTCCAGTTTCTCAAATTATCTGCTTACCAAATTTCAGCTAAATCGGTCCCGTAGATCCAGAGATTACAACTATAACGTTACAAACTTTACCTCTTTATAATATTAGTATAGATAAAGTAGCTTTAATATAATTTTAGGTAAAGAGAACTTTATACCTGCGGTTTTGATTGGCATACATAATTCGGATATACTCCTTGACAATATGTTTGTTTTCGGATGTTAAAATCACCAACACGTACACCCGTGATCGTCTTATCAAAGACACAGTGGGCAGCAGTCAAAATATATCTAGAGCTAATTACGGATCCTCCGCAATCCAATATTACGTGTCCTATAGGATAACAATAATATAAACGTAGATGAGGTTGTATGTAGTGCTTAAATTCGATTAAATAAGTAAGGTGACAAGGCTTATGTAACAAAAAATGTGACAAAATGTGTAATATTGGCTGAATTTGGCTTAAAAAACGTGCCAAAAGAAATAATACAACAGATATGACCTTTCTATGATTTTATTAGAATTATTACTATAGGTATTATCCGCGGTGTTCAAATTAATTATCAATAAAATAACTTTTTGGCTTTATAAATTACGTTTAATAAATACGAATAATATTTACGTTTCCACAATGTCGACTCATTTTATCAACCAGAATAAATTCGTTTATTGTGTATAAATAAATTTATAGTAAAAAACCTTTTTAAAAATAAGCTTTTATTTAAATACTCTATAAACTTTAAGTTCGGGTTCGTCCCTCGGAACGTTTGGACGCTTAGTATAGATTTCTTAGAGAGATATTTTCCCGCAGTAAATAGTATCCTTTATATTGTTGACCCGGGTAACCAGATATCATCATAACAAATTTCATTAACATCTGTCCAGTAGTTTTTTCGTGATGCGTTTCCAGACAGATAAACATACAATTTACAAAAATTCTAAAAACAATAGATTCGGCCTATGAAATATATTTTATGTACCGATTCCACTCAGAATTTCATTATAAGTATAGATAAAAGCATGTCGCGAGATTTACCTACACATGTTTAAGAGCTTTGAAAAAACAAAAGAAAATCTGTCTACCATTATTATCTTTATGATAGATAAGTGCCATCCAAGGAAATTCGTATATAGCTGTTTCATTTCCTCCAACAATGCGATCATCAAGCTTTTGGCCACAATTGCCCGGAAGTAATTTTATATTTGTATGATTATCAATGTTATTTGTATCATAATTAGTATCATCAATAATTTGTAATTCAGGCAGAAGCCTCGAAAACAATTTTAGGTTCTCAGGTACAGCGAAGTCGGAGCAGCAAATCTAAAAAGTCATAAATGGATAAATCATTAAGAATAGAAACGTTATAAAAAAGAAAATATATTGTACAGGAAAGAGCGAGTCTAAGTATAATAGTATATATAGTATATACAGTTGTACTTCGTCGTTAAATACGATAGATCGTTAAATACGTCGTTAGATACGATCTTATGGTGCTTTAAAGTGATTAACTTATTTTTATGTCCTTTATCAATATATGCTTATAATTTAAATTTCATGAAATTTCATTTCATATCAATATTAAAATAAACTATGAGTTTTGATGTGGGATATGGAGAGTTCATCACTTTTTGCACATACATTTGTTTATTACTCTAAGTGAGATTAGCTGTCGAGAGTACATAGCATTAAAGTAACATCTACTTTAATAATAATAATTGAACATTTGATATCGGTGAATTATTAATAATAATTGCAGCACATGACTAATCCAATAAATTACAGAATAATAATTATTTTTACCGGTTAATACTAATAATATGTTTATATTTTTCGTAATGGTGTAAAAAATTAGTAGTATGTAGTTTAATTAATTGAAAACTTTTAATAAATTACCAGTTAACGTATAAAGTTGAAATGTTACTAAAAATGTCTCTCTTTAACCGACGAAATAAGAGGAGGTTCTCAATTCGACACGTATATTTTGTTTTTTTTGTAATGTTTGACCACGCATAAATTTTTACAGTGGTCCGATTTCGATGATTATTGTTTTATTGGATATAGTAAATATACCTCAAAGTCGGTCCAATTTAAATTAAAATAAATTCACCCCTAAACGTATTAAACAGGGGTGATTATTTTTCACCTACTGAATTTCTTAAATACATCTTCTTATTTTGCTACTACTACGTCTACACTAAAAATGGAAAAATAGAGAAAAACCGACTTAAAAATTAAAAAAAAACACTAAAACGTATGCAGATTATACGTGGGAATCATACCTTAATTGCTCTTTTTCCATTATCTATTGTACGTCCACAAAATGAATTTGTCAATTTTTCTGTGATTTTCTCCTTAGGTATATTCTTTACATTTGGACACTGGCGAATCAGCTTACAATCGCTGCATGATTCTATTTAATATAAATTTTATTATATTATATAAATTTTATTATTTAATATATATATTTCTTGATGATTGAATTTTCAAGCTCACCTAATCTTATAAACTAAACTAGCATTGCCCGCGGCTCCGCCCGCGTTCTGACCGAAAACCAAATTCTTAGGTTTTACATATTAGTATACTCTTACAATGCAGTTTTTATATTTTTTCTCAGAAATGAGATATTTTTCCGCGGTAAAAAGTATCCTATATGTTGACCCGGATAACCAACTATCATCATACCAAATTTCATCAAAATCTGTCAAGTGGTTTTCTCGTGATGCGGTAACAGACAGATAGACAGTCAGACAGACAAACAGACAGACAGACAGACAGACAAACAGACAGACAGACAGACAGACAAACAGACAAACAGACAGACTAAAATTCTAAAAACTATATATTCGGACTCTGTATCGATAATAATGTCTATTTCAATTAGATTTTACAAAAAATATTTAATGTACAGATTCGACTTAGTTACAATTTTATTATATGTGGTTACAACATACAACAACATATTTGAAGTTGATGTAACGTTTCGTACGAAGAGTTATAGGCAATCGCGGTTAAGATTTTCTACTCAACACAGATTTAATGTAAATAATATGATATACTAACGACTCGCCCCCGCTTCGCTCAGGTTCGTCTCTAGATTGCTTCCCCATACAAACTTTCATAATCATTTTCATCCCCTTATGGGAGAATTTCCGAAATAAAAACTATTATATGTCCTTCCCAGCGTCTCAAACTATCGTTTTACTAAATTTGATTTAAATCGGTTCAGTAGATCCAGAGATTACCACACATCACAAACTTTACAAACTCACAAACTTTACCTCTTTATAATATTATAGTATAGATCAAAAAGATACATCAAAACTCTTTAAAAATATCTCTATATAAGCTTTTATTGATAAGTCGACATCTGGGTCAGTTCTGTGATGTAATGCGAATTAAAATATTTGGGCACTATTTACTTTTAGTTTGTATATAAAAATATTTTGAGTATGTACTCACCTATATAAGAACTAGTAAAATTGTTAAAATTAATGTAATGTCCTTTTTGTTTTCTATAAATTGAATATAAATATAATTAATTTAATATGAAAATCGGATGATATAAATTTATTCTAAACTAGCGAAGGAGAAGAACAAGAACAAATCTATTCCACGGGAACCGTATATTTTTCCGGGATAAAAAGTATAAGCCTATGTGCTATTCCAGACTATAATCTATTTCTGTGCCAAATTTCATCCAGATCCGTTCAGCCGTTCTGGTGTGATTGAGTAACAAACATCCAAACATCCATGTAAAGTCTAAACTTTCACATTTATTATATTACTGAGATTAAATATGACGAGTGTTAGTAGAAATATCAATACTTACTGATGACAAGAGAACACCCACATTTGTAAAGAATTAATAAACAAACAATTAATTTTACCACTAACATTGTGACTAGAATAATATTAAGTCACTAAGTACTCGTATTCATCACTATGCTAATTTGTGTTCTAGTCGGATCTCCAGTCAAATGAGGTTTAAATGTTTTCACTGCCACCGTGTATAATATGTTGTATACAGATTGACCTCTTAGTCACCTTTTTGATAGGCGTTGACACTCACGCGTGCATTTATATTTATACTACCAGAGTCCGCGGCTTCGTTTGCGCTAAAATTACAAAAAGAACTAAAAAGATAGGTTTCATACAAATTTTACCCCCTTATGGGATGAATTTCGAAAAATGCTAAAACACATACATTTTTATTTATTTATTGTGTAGTTTTAGATATTTATTTAATTGAAAAGCTTTAATACCAAGTTTCAAGTAATTCTGATCAAAAATATTTTTTCGCTAGCACCTTTATAATCCTAATTCACATTCAATTTAACTGCCTCGGTGGTGTAGTGGCTAGCATGTACGGCTGCACACCCGGAGGTCCTGGGTTCGAGTCCCGGGTTGGGCCAAGTTTAGTTATTGAGTCTTCCTGTATAGTAAGTCTCAGTAACAGCCCGGAGTTGGGAAGTTGGCGGTGTATCACCCCCGTGCCTCGGAGAGCACGTAAAGCCGTCGGTCCTGCGCCTTAACTCTCACCGGTCGTGTCGAGTGGTCGTCCCACCGGAGTATGAGAGTGATAGGAATAGAGAGTGCACTTGTGTCTGCGCGTACACTTGAGCACTATAATATCTCCTGCGCAGTTGGGTAATCTCATTGAGATTGGCCGCCGTGGCCGGAATCGGCTAGGATAACATCATCATCATCATCACCTAATTCACGCAAAATATCATCAACAGGCCTTAAGAACGACCATGTCAATAAAAGATAAAGTAATAAGACTAGGTACATAAAAAATATCTTTATTTTTTCAACACTGTATGTAAAAACGTATTGGAAACACTTTAGTTAATTTTTATCAGAAGTTCATATAATAAGTATCCAATTGCATAGTACTATATTCCTTCTTGAACTTGTTTCCATCTTTTCAATTCACTTTTCAAGAGACTTCTTCAAAAACGAGGAGGTTCTCAATTCAGCTGTTTGTTTGTTTTGGTGTTTGTTACCTCAGAACTTCGTCATTTGTTAACCGATTCGGACAATTTTTGTTTCGTTTGAAAGTGTATACTTGCAAGTTGTTCCCATTTTAATTTGAAAAAAAAAAATGCTAATAAAAATAAAAATGAAAAATAGCTAATGAAATTTTAACCTACTTCTAATTGTCATATACCGTTGATAGTGCAGTGGTTCGATATCGTCGATCTGATGATGATGGTAAGGCCCGAAGGTGGATAAAAGGAACTCTTCAATGGCTGATAGTAGATTCTTTGAGTTTGGGCTTATTTCATTTGATTTGACCAGCCCAATATGTTAGATTTGGATTTTATAGACAGATTTTTTAGTGTTACTAATAAAAGCAAGTATAAATTTGTCAGTCTTCATATAAAAATTAGTATCAAAGTAACTTAAACGGCTTAAGCAAATATTTTATTAAAATGCTTTCTTCTTACTTTGCTACTATAGTAGTACAGTAGTAGTCTACACTAAAAAGGAAAAAATAAAAACTTAAAAACCGACTTCAAAAAACACTAAAAACTAAGCAATAACTGATTGGTTTTATTTAGGTACTATGGATACTTACCACCTAATCAAATATTTTTGAAGTTGATGCCAGCTGATAATATTTAAAGCACAACGACTTCGAAAATGTCTGATTAGGTATTATAGTAAATGAAAAGTAACAATCAGTTATTTTTTTAGTTTTTAGTGTTTTTTGAAGTCGGTTTTAGTTTTGTTTACGCAATCGGTTTTTTTGTAAATTAATTTGATCAGTGCCAATATTTGATATGATTTGATATACAATTAAAGATTCCTGATTTAGAGTAAGCGAAATAATTTAGGACTTAATTTTTATACAAGGCGATTTTAGAATTTTTGATATAGGGTAAATTCTTAATGTACCTATAGGTTGAAAATGATTGTAATTGATTGAGAAATAATTACGACTATAAACCTTTGATAATATTAATATTTAATTGTAATTAAACTATACATTTATTATTTTACAAAAATCTATACACTAATTCATAAGGCTAAGAATCGTAACGAATCGGCACTGTTTCACTGTTCGATTTGTTTTCATCAATAAAATAGATGTACTTCGTACTAAGTTATGATTTGAAATGTTTGTAAGGGGTTTACACGGCGCTCTCTCTGTGTACATTGAGAGTGACGTCGGGTGGTGGATCCCAATCCCAGAAACGTGGTTTCCTCCTTCTGTCTACGGTTGGAGCGGTCTCTGCAGACCCATCGGAATACCCACTGCTGCATGACCGGAGGCTGCACGAGGCATGAACTTTATGATCTGTTTAAGATTTCAATATATAAATAAGCATATTGTTGTGACAGAATATAAATAATTACCATTAGGTATAACAATAATAAACTTACTAGAGCGTGCTTACTATTTCACAGAAAAATGTTTTGTTAAATAAAATAATAACGATAATATGTTGTCGGCTAAACTTTTAAAAGTTGTTGTGATGGCACAATAGCTGATATAGATTAGCTCTCAATCCTCCCCTAATATATGTATGGATTATACGTATAATTAGTAGGTCAATGGTATGGCACAGTGGTGCTTACCTACCTCCGATAGATTCTAAATAGTCTCGCGCGACGTCATCTAACTGCAGTACTTGTATCACAGGAGCCGGCTTTAAGCGGGCACGACGTGCGAGGCGTACTGCCAGTACAGTGGAGAGCAGGAACACCGCTACTAACACCACTGCCCCTACCGCTATGCCCACGTCTTTCTCGAGGAGAACTGGAATATTATATATAACATTGATATGTTATATTATTTTACTATGAAGAATAACGAAGGATTATTATGTTTCACATATACATTTATTCGAACGAAAACGTTTCACAGCAGCTATGTATGCTTTGACCCGAGTTCTAGTGGATCTCTTTGTTTGTCCGATGTACGAGAGCCCTTAATCACAAAAAATCAAAATAAATCCGCAAAATAATCCGAAAAGATAGTTTTATTTAAAATGTCAAATAATCGCGTAAATCTAAGAAAGTATTATGAAAAAAATTTCTATTGGGTAAATCAAAAGCAAATTCACAGACGTACTATTAAATATCCTGAAAGAAAAGAAGATGGAAATATCGCTAAATTACATGTACATAATATATTCATATTTTTGGATTAATGTCTTATAGCAACATATATTGACTGATCAATTCTGAACATAAGGCAACTCATTTCAACATTACTTAAGTGTCAACTATATATCAAATATCAGTTACAATTAAATATATCAAAAACTTACACTTCCACCAAGGCGTAGCGGCAGAGTGTAGCAAATTTTCTGTGGGTCGCAATAATAAGGCTGTTGAGCAGCCATATCTATTGCACGCTGACGCGCCCGCTTCATCACCTATCTTCAAACTTCCTAAAGGACCTCTAACTAGCCACGGTACACCTTCTCCTCTAGCAAGAGCCTGGCTCATACCATAACCCATAGACCCTCTTCGCTCTAGTAGCAACGAAGCGTTCGACGTGGACATCCTCCAAACAGATACTTCATAATATGTAGCATTTTCCACTGTAAATAATATAACACATAACGGTATAACAAAGTATTTCATTTATAAAATATTTACTGAATTGTTTGGCATTTCTAGATACATTCATGTACATAATGTATTAAAGGGTTTTCAAGGAAGGAAAAATGGTATTTGTAAAACTAAGCTTGAACATGAAAATATGTAATAAAATCTAATAAAATGAATATTCATTATACTATGGTATATACTATTCCCGCCTATTTTTGTAATTTAGATTGGTATTTCTTTTAAATTATTAATATGTTAGAACTTTTATTTTTTTAATTGATTTTATTTCTATTAAAAGTATAAATATGTGTAAGTAGTCGTTGTTTTTTTTTTAATTTTTATTTCACTTCTGGTAAAACTATATATATTAAGTGTAACCATTCCGACCGAGATCTAATAAATAAATAAAATAAATATATTGGGACATTAACACACAGCACCATCTAATTTCATAGTAAGCTACGAGGCATGTGTTATGGATACTAGATAGTTGATACACTAGATATATATAATTTTAAATAAATACATACATATTATTGATATATACTCATGACTGGAGTACAAACATTCGTGTTTATTTCACAAATTAATACCCCCATCGGGACTGGAACCCGAGACCGCTGGCACAACAAGGGTCACTACAAACTGAGCCAAATATTGTGTTTGATTACCCAACCATATATGTATAATGTACGTGCATTGGGCTTAATATTATTATTAACGCTTACTCATCGATCAAAAAAGTACTAGATAAACAATCCCATGCAGAAGTTCTCTTATAATCTAGTCTAAAATCTTTTTTTTTGATTTGAAAAAACTCAATTAATTTTTGATATATTTGCAAAAAACCAAGCCCCACTTTTTTAGCGAATTGTTTATATATAACTTTTGCAATTTTTGCAACCGGAACTTGAGTTTTTTTTTAAAATCATCTGCAAGTCATTCAGTGCCGAATGACACCTCGTTCATATTTTTCCGGGATTGCTGATAAAAAGTCGACCGAAAAGGCACTTGTTGACTAGACTATTAAAACTGTCACCAATTGTGTTTAGGTAATTATTTTAGTTGAAATAAATATACAACAATGTAAATTGAATTGTACTGATTTAATCAATGCTCTTACTATGTAAATCATTTCCAGCTTATTCGCATGGATAGGATAAAGTTTATTGAAAATGTAATGTTTTTTGCATACTTTAATCGTATATCCCTTATAAGGAAGAGCTCCTAAGAAGCTGTAGATTTAATTGGAAACGAAGAATAGACGATATTTATGTTAATAAAATAATATATAGTAGCGCGCGAAATGCGTAGTGTGTTAGCGTGCATTTGTCAGAGGACGCAATTTTATTTTTTAGATATCAAGGAGGGGTTAGTGTAAAGTTAAATCCAAGTTTGTGGGGTTGCAGCCCTTGTCCCACGGCCGCCATCTTGAAAAAAGGGATGCAAATGGTTTTTATGGTTTATCTGACAAACTATAGGTCTCACAAAAAAAAGTTGAACCATTTTTGGTTGCAAATAAAATTTTCTACAACTTTGGTCAAGTAACTTTTAGTCGTAGAACCAAAAATAACAAAGTTATAAGCGAAAATCGGTGAAAATTTAAGAAATTTTGTTCTATTTGTCATTATAACTTTTTTTCTGATCATTTTACAAAAAAATTATATCAGACCTTTTTTATAGAAGTGTTTTTAAGGAACAATCATGAACGAATTAGTCTCTAATTCGTCCATGGGAACAATATTCATTGTAAACTTTTTAAATTATGTTCATTAATTAAGGTTTTACAGAGCCGCGAAAAGAATATACTATTCTTCAGTATTCATAAATATACATAAGTATTATTGATTCGCCATAATTTTCAATCTTCTTTTCATTATTATTATGATAATCTTTTTAATTATGGATAATGCAATATTGTTATTAGTTAATTATTGACTCTTTTACCCACCACCTACGCGTTAAAATCTGGAGGCGCGTTTTTTTTACGTGGTATAATTACTTTGTCCTCGGTATTTTTGATGGACCAGGCTATGGCTCAGGATCTGGTTGACCTTCTATATCAAATACTTGAGGGAAAACCGGCGAAGGAAATGAAGCACGTCGATTTGCCGCAATTATGGAATGACCAATCGATTAGAGTGTTAACGTCATTCAGGAAATTATCAGAAGGTGGATACTGCTTTGTCTCGTAACGCTGTGAACGAATATCTTCCAAAATAATAGCAGCTGCATCTCTAATTTTCTGCAATTTCTTTTCACGTAGATCATTTTTTTATGAGAAGGCGGTTGGTTTGATATAATTTTATAATTACGAGACAAAGCAGTATTCACCATCTAACGATTTTCTGAAGGACGTTAACACTTTAATTCCCGAATCTTTATTATATGCCAAATGGAATTATATGCCAATCAAAACGCAAGTCACTAAATGCAGCGCGAAGAAAGTGCGCATCGATTGGTCATTCCATAATTGCAGCAACTCGACGTGTTTCATTTCCTTCGGCGGTTTTCCCTCAAGTATTTGATATAGAAGGTCAACCAGATCCTGAGCCACAGCCTGGTCCATCAAAAAGACCGAGGACAGAGTAATTATACCACGTAAATAACGCGCCTCCAGATTTTACCGCATAGGTAGGGTAAAAGAGTAAATAATTAATTAATAACAATATTGCATTATCAATAATTAAAAAGATTATCATAATAATAATGACAAGAAGATTGAAAATTATGGCGAATCAATAATATTTATGTATATTTATGAATACTGAAGAATAGTATATTCGTTTCGCGGCTCTGTAAAACCTTAATTAATGTATATAATTTAAAAAGTTTACAATGACTATTGTTCCTTAAAAACGCTTCTATAAAAATGGTCTGATATATTTTTTTTGTAAAATGATCAGAAAAAAAGTTATAATGACAAATAGAACAAAATTTCTTAAATTTTCACCGATTTTAACTTGTCATTTTTGGTTCTACGACTAAAAGTTACTTGACCAAAGTTGTAGAGAATTTTATTTGCAACCAAAAATGGTTCAACTTTTTTTGTGTGAGACCTATAGTTTGTCAGATAAACCATAAAAACCATTCGCACCCCTTTTTGCAAGATGGCGGCCGTGGGACAAGGGCTGCAACCCTACAAACTTGGATTTAACTTTACACTAACCCCTCCTTGATATCTAAAAAATAAAATTGCGTCCTCTGACAAATGCAACCCCAAATGTAACTTTTCAATGGACTATTTATAATTAGGATACATTTATATTTTATGTACCTAGTACTACATATATTATTTTATATGATTTTAGTACATTAGTAACAGTTAGGTAATAGTAACAAAAAGCAGTTACATCAGCGTTTTACTTCAAAAATTGAAGAGTTTTTAGATATGACTGAGGTGCACAACTTATAAGGTATACCTACGAGTATGACAAATGGTATACTTTAGTAGCAAAAGATAAAACTTAAATAAAGCCGTTTCATTTGATTTGTGTTAAGTAGACACTTAACCAAAACATCTTGCTTTTACATAAAAATATAGGTTATTTTAATTATATTTATACATAATTATACAATCTATATATTAACATATGTCTTAAATACCTGGAATACATCTCATAAGAAATTCTTCGTATTCATACGCAAGGTCACATTGCTGAGGCTGTGGTGGTCTTAATTGATCAAAAGTAAAAGTCTTTTTACATGGTTTCTCTTGTGATGCAATACCGTTCCCCGCTTCGCAGCTAACATCTAAGGACTTCGATAATGTTCCTGTTATTTGTGTGAGGGGAAGAATTGCTGAGCCAGTGGTAAGATGCTGAACATCTTCATCTGTTGGCTGTATATGCCAGAAGTAAGTGTCTGGTGTTGGAAGAGCTTTGACATTGCATCTTAATGTTTCTTTAACTAATGTTATGCTATGTTCTGCACATTCTGGTGGATCTGGAATGCAGTTATTATAATTACATCTATTTGTTTTAGGTTAACTCGAAAATACTCTACGGAATTTCGTACGGTTGTCATCTTCATAATTTATGAGGAAGGTTTAGGTGTACAATTCATTAATGTTTTGTCTAAATTGGCTGAAATATCACGATAATTATAAAGGAAACAAAACTGACTGGAAGCTGTCGTACACCGCGTAAATGTACATGAATATAATGTATTAGATAATTATTATTAGGGACTACGGACGCAGCCGAGCGAAGCGGGTTACTAGTAAAATATGACTTTCGTGGTAAAAATTGATTGATATTGTAATACGTTTTTCTTACTTAAAATAAAGTTAACGTCGATATTAATACTACTAAAGTTTAGCGGAAAGTAGCTGTCAAAGCTATATAATATAAATTAACAACTTACAAAATACAGTAACATTGATAGTATCTGCTCTTGTTTCGCCAATACTGTTTCGAGCTGCGCAAGAGTATCGACCAGCGTGTCTCCGCGTAGCTTCTTCTACTAAAAGAGACTGCGATGTAACATCACTGCCCCATAAACTGTTAGGTCGTATTTCAATATCCTAAGAGCAAACCATATGAAAACTATTAAATTAAATAGGTACCATCATTTATTTTTGAAGATATAACTAATCAATATATGTACATACAGGGTGTACCAAAAATAAGTGTCAAGCAGAAGTCCAGAGGTAGAGCATCCCTTGGGGTACCCGAATCACCCCCATGTATGTTCCACGGTTGTTCATAGTTTTTGAATTATGATTTTTTTCTAAATTTTTGAGAATTTTCAAACAGAACAACTTAAAAAGTTCTAAAAACAGTAGAAGACTTTTTCGAGTTTTTTTTTGCAACTGAATCTTCATGAGTTTAGGGAGTACTTTTATGCTTAAATATTTAGCTTCGTAACTTTGATGGAAATTATATAAATGTTGGTGTAAAGTGAAAAATGTATGTTCGGTGAATTATGACTTATTAGCCCTGCGGTGTCGCAGATGTCCATGGGCGGCGGTGATCGCTTTCCATCAGGTGAGCCTCCTGCCCGTTTGCCCCCTTAGTCCCATAAAAAAAAAAACAAAAAAAAACTTATTACAAAATTTAAACAGGTGACTTCATGGTTCCTAAGTAGATCTCCAAAATTTTCCAGACTCTCAACTTTCATAATCATTAAAAACAAGTAGTACTTAATAGGCTACTGTGGCTAGTCTTCTATTTTTTCTAACTGTCATTTAATAGATTTACATCTCAAAATTAAAATTTTCAAAAAATATTTGCCGTACAACTGCACTGATTATGATTTTATTACTTATTAATTACTAATAGTTTTGCTCGTCACGCCTAAGATTTTAAAGCTACCACTTTTCAAATAAAAAAGAACCAAAGAAATCGGATCTCATAAGAAGGAGATATCCAGTAGCCTCCCCTTTCCCCTCTTTTGGAGTAAGTATTAAGTACCTCTAAAATCAAAAATGTTCGACGACAAAAAAATCTATAAAGCCTATATACGAAGTTTCGTCCAATTTGATTATAAAAAACGATCTGTAGAGGACGAGTACCTATAAACTGACAGAGGAAAGCAGACTTGAAGCTGAGACGCTTCACTTTAAACTATACAGATACATTTAATAAGAAATATTATAATTATTATCTAATACGATTCAATAATATTGAATGCTTACATTAAAATACCATATAAAGTTTTCAACTGGTGGGTTGGCTTTCACTTCACACTCAAGTTGTAGGATGTCCAGCTCCGCCACTTCATTCAGTCTTCCATCTCCTACCATTGATAATTCTACAATTGGACTATCTAAAACAATTTTATTATTTTTATAATAAAGTTGTTCAATAATTAAATGATTTTTTAACATGACATTACCTGAATCAATTATAAATTAAGCGTGAAACGTTGTTAGGTCATCCGGTAATCGAGCAAATAAATATATATACAATTGAAAATATCACTTTGACATGTCTGGCACTTTACCTTTTTCAACTTCACTACAGTCGTAAAATGTTTACGAAAATTTTAAATAGAACTATCTTTTCGGATTTATTTTGATTTTTGGTTCCTTCCAGTAGTAGTAGTAATCAAAATAAATCTGCAAAAAATCTGAAAAGATAGTTTTATTTAGTGTCAAATATTTGAATAAATCTAAGAAAGTGTTATGTTTTCTTACAGGTAACATTTAATATTATAACGTCTGCCTTGGAGTCTCGCCCCGGGGCCATCACTGTGTTGGTGGCAACGCAGGCTAGGGTAGCGCCGTTGTCACTTACCGCCGGTATCAGCTCCAGGAAAGACTCCGCTCTGCGAGTTGCATTGTTCCAACTCTAGAATTAAGAAATATGAATTTTTACTTAGTGCGTTATTTACGTATATATTTATTCATTAAAAATTTTGGTTTTGAGACAAGACGTATGCCTTTCGACAAATCTTAACATTCCACGATAATAACCTATCCAGTTTCCTCTTGTCAGAATACTATTGTGGTTGTACTTGTAGTATATTAAGTATACATATTTCAATAAAATTCAAATTCGTGAAATAACTGTTGATTGTTTAGCAGTTCTAAAAAACCTTACTGGGATTGGTCTTTACCAGCTCAATTATTACGTAAGTTGTGGGTACGCTTCGTTCATTCGGAGAGTGAGTCTGTTGAAGAAAAAACTACTAATTCTCTTTCATGTTCGCCTTAATTTCTTCATTTCCTCCTTCCATCTGTGTGCTCCTTTCCCTTTAGGTAGTAAACCGATATTAGTGAAATCCCTAGAATTACTTACGTAGGTAGGTACTAACAAATATAGGCTGCAGTTACTGCTTACCATCAAGCAACCCGTATAGTATACATTTGTTTTCATGAATACCTTATCTACTATCTTATTATTAGGTCGTAAATATTCCTGTTGTGAATGTCTATATCAATGTTTTATGTATATGTATTTCAATATATTACGAGGTCCAAATATATTTATAGTTATCTCATAAATGTATAAGTTAAAACATGAAACGATAAAAGTAAATCTATTAAAATCAGTTTAATGAGTGGTATATGCATAAATTAAGCCACATAAATAAGTAAAACTGATGATTAACATTAAATATAATATGGAATGTAGATATCTCAGTTTATGTCGTCGAGTTGACGCAATATAATGTACATTATACATACTTTTTACTACGGGAGATAATCTCATTCCCACGGGAAAACACGTTATAATACAATGCAAAAAATAATTATGATCAGAATTACTTGCAACTTGGTATTAATGCTCTTCAATACATTTAATTAAATACGTGTTTTAGCATTTTTCAAAAGTCATCCCGTAAGCGGGTAAAATAGGGGATAAAAGTTTGTATGAATACCTTTTTAGAGTATTTTTATAGCTTTAGCGCGAGCGAAGTCGCGGCTTCTGCGTGTATTTTATTATTATCTAACTATATATTTAGGTACAACTATACAGTATCCATTAAACTCTTTATTACCCTTAATAAACTTGTATGTCTGCAAATTCTGAAATCCTGGGCTCGACTCGCCAGCCGGGTCTAGGATAGTTATTTGGTTATTTAATCTAGATATTATCTATTAGTAGCAGTCCACAATTTGGATTTTTTTTCAGTAAGATTGGATTTTAATTTCTTTTGTATCAAAAGTAAGGAAGCCAAATTTTCAAAAATGTTTTACTGTTTGTTTTTTTTTGCTTGATTCACGTGTTGATGTTTTATCACTGTATACCGCTTACATTGAATGTTAGATATTGATTTCCTTTATTAAATTAAGTTTAATTTCAATTAATATACATAGTTACAGTTTTTGTTGCTATTCACAATTTGTAATTATTTTATAATGTCAGTAAATTGCATATTTAAAAAAATAAATAATTTACATAATTTAAGTTATAAATAAGAATATTAGAGTAATAAGCTTGGGTCTGGGGCAACCAATTACCAAGGAGCGGGCTTTAACCATATATGATAAAGGATTTTTAGCTGAGCTTTTCCTTCCTTTATGTATTGCTATTTACAATAATTTAAATGATAAACAGTTTCTATTGTACGACCCTAAAATAAATTCCTTCCCTACATACAATAAAGTAATGAATAATACCTGATTGCTATGCTGCGTGAGGTGTCGGTGGTCCAGCCACCAAGAGAGCTCGGGGGGAGGGTAGGAGCCCTGCGCCACACATTGCACAAGTGCTGGTTTGCCCGCTCTTAATGCGTCCTCATACAATCCTCGCATCCAGTTTATAGTCACGTTATACGCAGGCACTTAAAAGAAAAACGTATTTCGTCAAGTAATAATATAATAATAAAAAAATCTTTTAAAATTGTGATTGTGACAATATTGAATCTATTTTGTTAAAAATTGACACAATTGGGTATTTTTATTGCAGGCCAAATTTTCGTAATAAAGTTCCAATGTGACAGACGATAAGGAAATTCCTTTAATCCATATTAAGAAAAACTGCACGGATTTGTGAGGATATATAGATATATGGATTTTGATAAAACTTTACAGTATATACCTTAGCAGAGTAATGCATCAGTGAACAATTCCGACGAGGCTGAAGACGAAGTTACAAGGTTTTTTTGGCGGAATATAGTTTGAAGTTCTATCAAAAACACTTACAGAAAATTTCAATTTGCAGTGAGGATACGACTGGTGGAGTAAGATGAGTGTTACTTGCTCTACATGAAAGAGATTCTGCGTTGTCTCGAGTCAAAGGTAGATATAGCTCGTTCTCCCTCACCCCGGGTATATCGCTAGCTCCATCTGAGGCATCTACTAGTTCATTACCAGAGTACCAGCTTATTCGAGGAGGAGGTCTTCCTGGAAAAATAGTTTTTAACGTAACGTAACGTAAAAAATTGATTTTTGGGACTTAAAATGTACTCCTGATAGATTTCGGCTACGGTGGCTTTAGTCACAAATAGTTTAAATCAATGGATTTAAGCTGTGCGGGAGAATACTGTACAAATACACACGTGCGCAAGCAAATGTTTTCCCAAATAGGTACGTAGGTGTAGGATCGATAGCTTTTCATGCACTTTGAGATAAAAAGGTGTAAAATTGCTAAGTTCCATCTAGGCTTCTACTGTGAATTTCTTTATCAAAAAAATCCAGTAACAGTATATTTTGCTTGACCCTAGAAATTAAACTTTCGCAGTCGTACATGCTAGCTATGAAATCAACAGGGAAGCTGGGACTGATAAGCAGCAAATTATCAAATGTTGTACATACGTATATTATTGGTATCTGAACACTCAATATAGAAAAGGATGTTCTGATCTTTATCACACTAATATTTCACTTTAGTTACGACAATCTATTCAGAATTGTCATTTAGGATTTTTAATTGCCATATTACCGACGAAGATCGGAATATAATTTTTCATTTTTTGGTTTCAGCCTACTATACAAAAGAAAACAGTGCTGGTTTGTTTTGACTACTAGGAGACAAATAAAACTATTTTCTTACCTCCAATCACTAGGCAACTCAGTACTAAAGTATCTCCTTCGTGGTAGGGACCTATTTTACCCTCCACCTTGTTACCAACTTCATCTAGGAAGAATGGTTGGCTTGGTAGAACTGAAATAACAGATATGACTGTATATAAAAAAAACGAATTATAAGAACATTATATAAGGACTTCCTTTCTTTATGTACTTTCTATTTCTGTACGTAGCTGTGGGTTTAAGTTTTAAATAAATCAATAAATAAAACATACATACAGACGAATATAGAACTCTTCCTTTTTTGAAGTCGGTTTAAAATAGATGAATATTATTATTAAATAACAAAAATAAACTAAAGGTATATTTTGAGTTATTCTTTTAATAATTTTAGCGCGCTTCCATTAGATATTTATCCAAATTGTTAATTACTAGCTAATGTTAGTAAACAAATCTAATAAACTATTATAAAAACTAACCTACTTCTATATTGTTTTCTATACATATAATAAAATTGTAACTAAGCGCAATCTATACATTAAATATTTTTTGGAATCAATTTTTTCAAATCAATAAGATTTTATTGAAATATACAAATCCATCGTTTTTAGAATTTTTGTCTGTCTGTTACCGCATCACGGAAAAGCCATTGGACGGATTTTGATGAAATTTGGTATGATGATGATAGCTGGTTATCCGGTCAACATATAGGATACTTTTTATTGCGGAAAAATATCTCATTTCTGAGAAATCTATACTAAAAGTTAAAACGTAAGTAGGGACGAACCCGAGCGGAGTAACGGTGAGTCTCTAGTGTATAATAAATATCTTAATAAGTTAGCCTTTATTTAGTAAGGCCTTCTCTTTAGACCAGAAATCTGAGGTTCCTCAACGAGGGTGTAAGAAAAGGGTGAATAATAGAAAAAAGAGTAAGATACATAGGTATATGTAGAGCTTGGCACTCTTTTCCCTTTGACTGTTCTGCGAGTATAACTTAAATGAAGTTTCCGAACTTCATTTATACTAAACGTATACCAGATATTACAAACAGGAAATGAATAAATGTAAACTAATAATGACAACAGCTAATATGGGGAAAACATATGATGTAAGTAAACAGTATCATTAAAGTATTTATATACTATTGCGGATAAAACATCTAGTTAAAGATAACAAGTGTAGTACAGTCAATTTCTTTTTTACTCTTATAAGTTATATGCTTTGGAGACGACCATTCGACATGACTGTTGAGAGATAAGGCGCAAGGTCGACTACTTAACGTGCTCTCTGAGATTTGAAAATCGCAATCCTTTCAATTCCGGGCTGGTACTGAGTATTCCTGACAGTGAACCTTAAACTTCTATCCGACCTAAGACCTGCACCCAGGGGGCCAGGACCTCTCGATCTGCAGATGAATATGCTAGCCACTAGTTCAAAAAGACAATCGACATTACCTATAACTGTTAAGTTGACACCAATATTTCTTGTGGGGGCAAGGAGGAAGTCCACGCGACAATGATAAAGAGCTTGGTCATCACCCCTCAAATTGCTAATCACAAGGGGTGTGGGTTGTCTTCGCAGGTTAGCTTTAACTCTTCCGCTGGTGTTAAAGGAACTAGTCGACCATTCACTGATAATTCGTGCATCATAACTGAAACAAAAATATTTTTTAAAGATGCTGCAAATGAAAATTTGATGTCAGTTTAAACTGGAACTTTTTCTTAATCCTTTTATTAGAAACGATTTTCTTCTTTATTATTTTAGTTATTGTAGTGGGTTATACCTCAAAGCTGGTGCGATATAAAAATCAAAAACAATCCCGTAAGGGTGAAATTATTTATATATTACACACACACACACACACACACACACACACACACAGCATTATACTATATATATTATTGTATTTAATTCTAGAATCTATGTCTGCAAATATAACTATACTACCTTTTATAACTACTTCTATGTAAGCTATTGGAACTAGTATTAATATTAATTAAATGTCTTGGAGGTGGGCGTTATTGACTACAACACAGTTTTTAACTAATGTAGTCCATATCGTACAATGTTCTGATTTTGTAAATTTGTTCCAAATAAAGTTTTTTTTTTTTTTTATATTATATTAATAATTATATGATGTTCTCCCAGCCGATTCCGGCTACGGTGGCCAATCTCATTGAGACTAGCCAACTGCGAAGGAGATATTATATTGCACAAGTGTACGCGCAGACACACTAGTAGTAGAGTACAAGTTCACTCTCTATTCCTGTCACTCTCATACTCCGCTGGGACGACTGCTCGACACGACCAGTGAGAGTTGAGGCGCGGGACCGACGGCTTTACGTGCTCTCCGAGGCACGGGAGTTAAACACCGCCAATTTCCCAACTCCGGGCTGTTACTGAGACTTACTATACAGAAAGACTCAATAACTAAACTTGGCCCGACCCGGGACTCGAACCCAAGACCTCCGAGTGTGCAGCCGTACATGCTAGCCACTACAACACCGAGACAGTTAAATAATTATATAATAATTAATTGCATTTATTATTCATTTCTAATTATATAATTATAAATAATTGAAATTATTTATAATATACAAGTAATTAGAAATGAATTACTTTCAAAGTAAGAAGTAATCTAGATTTTTCAAAGTAATTACATAAAACAAAATTACAAAATATTTACCTATAGACTGGCACATCATCTTTGTACCAAACCAGGAGCATAAGTTCATCATTTAGAGTATCAGTGCTCGAGTCGCAGAATAACGTAGTATTGCCGCCTTCCAAACCCTCTTGAGCTATTACTGGCCCTGAAAGTAACACCATCTGTTATTTTAACACGATAATACAATCTCAATTGAAAGGAAAAAAAGATACTTGTTGGTTCACTGTACTACGGGTAGATGGCGTTAGTAGTTTATTCTATCTCATGTTTAATTATTCTAGTAGGCTAGATTTAGTTAAAAGAAATAATATTAATTTATAAGACATTCCTAGCACTTACCTAATAGTTACTCGTATGCTGCTTAATCAGAAATAATTTGTTTACGCTAAAATTTAACTTAGAACGTTATCTAACTCTACTAAAATTCAATATTTTCCTTTTATGGATTTGTTTTACGCTGTGACAGGTATATAGCAAATCAGAAAAAAACTCATTATGGGTTGTTCTACAAATTAAGTCATTTTCATCCATGAGCTTAAATATTATGAAAGATATATTAAAAACTAATTTATTTTTATAACATACTATTATTTCGACCTACTTCTAGTTGGCCCCTAAAAAATAATTCCGATTAAAAATGATTTTCTTGATGAAATTACTATTCAAAGTGCCAAGTTCTTAAAAACCTGGGTTGTCCCTCGAACAAAATGTAGTCAAAAAGTGTATGTGAATTATTTATTACAATATTGAGGCCACGAATAAAACCCAAAATTAAAAAGTTTATTACTATTTCTTGTTTGGAAAACATACTCTTATCGTATTCCCTAAGAATATATAAAAAATCCTTTACCAAAATTTGTTCTCAGTGATTTGTCTCAGGACCCTGCTAGATCACCACCTTTTGTATTTAGCGTGAGGTAAAATTGCCCGTAATCAGTCAATTTCTCAGAATCCTGGTAAGGATTTTTCTTGCGAAATGAATAATAAAGGCAAATTTAGTATTTTACTCAGTCTTACTTAATTATTGTTGAATGTTCTAAATCTGTGTGTTTTTTTAATATTATTTAGGAATTCTCAGGAACCTGACCTCAGGATCCTGTCAAATTGAGATTCAATATAATGAGAACTTTAATTGTATAAAGCTCAAAGTTAATAATTAATTTGATTAAAGTTCTTGTTCAAGGCGAGTTTTGTATAGAATTCGTCAAACCAAATATTGTCCTAATTTTCGATGCTGTTTAATATAATTGGACAGTTACATCAATAGTTTAACGTAATATACTAACAAAGAGATTTTTAACTAACTAAGAAACACATTTTTGAATTTGTAAAATAAGCAATGAATAAAATGTGACAAATGAATAAAATGAAAGAAACATTAATTTTGCTCGATTGTTATTGTTTTTTCATTTTTCCTTAGTTTCCTGGTTACACTCAGAGTTTTGTGTGATTTGATTTCCTTTAAGTGGACACAAATCTAAAATTTCGAGATGTTTTGACTGTTCCACTTATTATAGGCTAAAGGACGTTGTACTCTTGATACTATACTGACTCGACTGAAAAATATGACCGAAATCAAGCTCAGATTCGTCCTTAGTTTGTAGAACAACCCATTAACAGAAATTAAAAGTATGGCATTTTTAATATGCTTACCATCGGTTCCAGGGACAAATGACAAAATAGGTGATGAGGTGATCATGAAGGTTATCAGCGCCGAAAAGACGCGCATCCTACGGTCCATCCATGCTCCAGCGCATTTCGCTCAATGCTGCACAAAATTATTCATTATATGACAATCACCCTTGCTTTCATTTGTTTACGTCACATTGTAGGTACTTGATAGCTTAAATGCACTACCTGAAACAATAAAAAAATAGATGTTAAAAAACTTGTTAAAATATCTAACAATAATTTGTTAAAATTTTTAACGTATTTTTTAAGACTAGTAATATAATTAGGCGTTTAACTTTAACAGTTAAAGTTTTATGCTGTAAATCTTTTAATGATAACGTGGATAGAAGAACATCTTTAACAAAATACGAGTTAACGAGTCTAGTAAAATAGTGCATAGGTAGAAAAATTGACATAAAGGTATTATTTTTATGTAAATTTTTTACTAGCGACTCACGGAGGACGGAGGACTCGGATTCGTCCCTACTTACGTTTTAACGTTTACTATATAGATTTCTTAGCGATGAGATATTTTCCCGCAATAAAAAGTATCCTATATATTGACCCAGGTAATCAGCTATCATCCCGGGGGAGAAGCCAACTCCTACCGGGCGCGTCCCCAGGTGGCGGATAGGGGCATGCCACCCGCTTAGAGGGGCGGGTGGTACCGGAGAAATCCGGCGCGGACCAAATGGCTTGGATGGGGCCGCTCGTCTAGGCCTAGAGCCGAAGACGTTGCGGCCACCGGTGGTG
Organism: Brenthis ino; assembly: GCA_921882275.1. Lineage (NCBI taxonomy): Eukaryota > Metazoa > Arthropoda > Insecta > Lepidoptera > Nymphalidae > Brenthis > Brenthis ino. The sequence goes on along the minus strand of OV170227.1, from coordinate 13,386,795 downwards.
GGACCGCTTGGTCCCACAACCGGATGATGGGTGCCGGTTGCGGGACTGTGGTCGCAGGCCCGCATTCGGCGGAGGGGTAGGCCGCGGCGGGAGAGGAGTGCCGGTATTTCGGTGCGCCGTTCTCCCTACCTTCCGCGGCCTAGACGGGGCCGCCACCGTTTGATGGCGGACGCGGTGGGGCTGCAGGGGAAGAGGAGTGTCGGTGTTTCGTTGCCGCTCTCCCTGTTCTCTGCAGCCGATTGGAGGTGGCCCACTTCGGTGGGCGGTGTTTTGGTTTTATGGGGCTGCTCCGGGTACCTCTCTGACGTAGCAGAGTTGACTGTGGAGCAGCCCCATTGGTTTGGTGGTCTGCCTAGTATTTAGGCAGACCTGCCGCCGGGGCGCCGTAGTAGTTATGCGCAAGCGATCCTGCGGTGTCCCACTAAGGCGGGGGGAAGGGATGTCGGGTTTTAGTGGGTAGTACCGGCTCTTCTAGCCGGTGAGCCCCACATCACCACCTGGGGGATCAGGTGGTATGCGTAAATGCATTTCCCGACGATAAAAAAAAAAAGGTAATCAGCTATCATCATACCAAATTTCATTAAAATTCCTCCTGTGGTTTTTCCGTGATGTGGTCACAGACACATTCAGACAGACCAAAATTCTAAAAACTATAGACTCAGCCTCTGTATCGATAATAACGACTATTTCAATAAGATTTTCCAAAAAAATATTTAATGTACAGATTCGGCATAGTTACAATTTTATTATATATGCATAGATATAGGTACAATGTTATTTTTAAATAACATTAAATGTTCAAAATTATAAAATTATATTTCGATAAACAGTTCAATTTTGTTAAAAATCTTTAAACTCTTTAAAAATGTATCTGTCATTTCCTTCATTATGTAGAAGCTAATGATATTTTTTAAGTACACCTTTATAAATACGAACACTTAAAAATAAATTCATTAACATTTTAGTAACTGTAGCCTTTCAATATTATAATGAAGTAATTAATAACCAACAAAATAAGCTAGGTACTTAAAAATGAGTACTTATCATTTAATTCGACAATCTCTACAGCTCGTATTAAATATGACTTATTTCACATTTACCAGATACCAATTTAAAAGCTCTGCTGCTGCTCTGTGCTGCGGAACAAGAAAATCTTGAATAACAGTCACGTTTTCCATTGTTTGTTAATCATTGCTTAAAATTATATACTTATACTTGTCGATCAGATAGTGCGATTGTACATTCCGTAGGAGCTTTTATATTTGTTCTTTGGTATCATGATGAAAGCTTGATTATATCGTAGCCAATTTTAAATTATAACATAAGCATAGATATGTATAGAGTATACATGATTTTTAATATATTCTTTCTTCTGTATGTGCGGAATAATGCTGGCGAGCTGTTTAAAAGATTCAATATTAATTTAAAAGATTTAACATTAGTAATGAAAATTCATGTATTATATTAATGTCTTGTGTTCGTCTACGTCTCCTTTCTCTTAGTAATGTTGTGGATAACAAGTAGAGGTCTAGAATAAATAAAATCTCCACTTTGAATTTCACTCAAATCCGTTGAGTCATTGTAAAGTAGTATTTTTTTATAGTATTCAGTGACAAACGAGTAGACAGCCTACCTGATGGAAAGCGGTACCTGTCGCCCATAACACCTACGGTTCATGCACTTAGGTTTTATGTTACAAAAATGCAGAACCGCAGGTGCGTTGTCACTGCGAGGACTTAGATGATATGCCTCTTGCCTGTAATTGCGCTGGCTACTTTATCCTTCAAACCGGAACACAACAATGTAATTTGTTGCTTGGCGGAGATATAGATGAGGGAGTGGTACCCATCCAGTCGGACTCCTCAGGCTTGACAGAGTCCTACCACCGGTGTAAGTAGTAGCTAGCGCAGTGTTAATCCATACTAATATTATAAATGTGAAAGTGTGTGTGTTTGTTTGTTTGTTTATCCTTCTTTCACGTAGAAACAGAGTGACGAATTGGCGATATTTTTTGTGTGGAGATTGTTGGAGAGTGATATAGGCTACTTTTTACCGCAGGAGATTATCTCATTCTCACGGAAATACATGTAATAATACAACTCAAAAAAATATTTATGATCAGAATTACTTGAAACTTGGTATAAATGATCTTCAATACAATTAAATAAATACTTATTTTTGCATTTTTTGAAATTCATCCTATAAGGGGGTAAAATATGGGATGACAGTTTATATGAAACCTATCTTTTTAGTTTTTTTATAATTTTAGCAAAGCCGCGGGTTCTGCTAGTATCAAATATGTCATAAAGTTTCACATTTATAGTATTAACTGTTTCCCTGTCCCATGAGTCATATATGAACATTTCGATTGTTTAACTATTGTGTCTATTTTGCGGACCGTTATTTGTTGTACGTGCAAGAAAAAGCAAAGTATAAAAATGCAAAACATCAGAAGTATAATAAATATAGCATTAGAACGTCGAAGTATTTTCTGACGTTGACTTCATTTATTGTATACGCGCCGTCTATTTTATTCCTAAGTCTAAAGCTGAAAAATAATAGAACCTAGGAAGAGCTCAAGATCTCAGTGCGGTGTCCTGAGTCTTAATAATATTTGCAGAGAGTTTATAAGCTATTTGAACGACACGTAATAACAAAGATCATTTAATAGTTTCCTCGCAAGTAACACTAACTTAATATATCGTCAACATGAATTAATTTGATTATTTCCGTCAAATGGTAATTTCTAATAATTTTCTAAGAATATGCAAATTAAATTAAAAGCTTCAGGGGATATAAGATAAATCAACTTAGTAATGCATAATTTTACGTTAATATTATTTTGATAATACATACTGTCTTAGATTTATTAGAATATTTGACATAGATATACATATAATAAAATGTTAACTAAGTCGAATCTGTACATTAAATATTTTTTTGAAAATCTTATTGAAATGGACATTATTATCGATACAGAGACTGAATCTATAGATTTTAGAATTTTTGTCTGTCTGTCTGTCTGTTACCGCATCACGGAAAAACCACGGTAAGGATCTTGATAAAATTTGGCATGATGATAGCTGGTTATCCGAGTCAACATACACGATACTTTTTACTGCGGGAAAATATCTCATCTCTGAGAAATCTATACTAAACGCTAAAACGTAAGTAGGGACGAACCCGAGTGGAGCGAGGATGAGTCGCTAGTTTTAAATAAAACTATTTTTTCGACTTATTTTGCGGATTTCGATCAATCAATCGATCGATGTTGGCTGAGGTTTGAGACAAAAACAAAAAAAAAATACCGCGACATAATCCGAAAAGATAGTTTTATTTAAAATATTTTGATAATGTTGTTATTTTTTCAACCGACTTCAAAAAGGAGGAGGTTCTCAATTCGACTGTATGTTTTTTTTTTATGTTTGTTACCTCAGAACTCCGTCATTTATTAATTCGATTTGGACAATTTTTGTTTTGTTTGAAAGGGTATACTTCCAGATTGGTCCCATTTAAATTTCAAAAAAAAAAAAAACCACCCCAAGGGTGGAAAAACAACTAATGATGAATTTAACCTACTTATAATTGTCATATTGACTTGAAACTTTGCAAGTATTTCTATTTCCGTTGATAGTACAATGGTTCGGTGTTGTTGACCTGATCTGATGGCAAGGCCAGAAGGTGGATAGGTGGAACTCTTCAACGGCTAATAGTAGATACTTTGAGTTTGGGCTTATTTTGTTTGATTTGACAAGCCTAACACGTTAGAATCCTTACTTTGCTACTACTGTCTACACTAAAAAGGGAAAAATTAAAACTTTTTAACAAAAAAATAAAAACCGACTTCAAACAAAAGCAGTAAAAAGTAAAAAATAACTGATTGGTAGTTTTCATTTACTATACATACCTAATCAAATATTTTCGAAGTCGGTGTGCTTTGGCTAAGTAATTAAAGCCTACCTATTAAATACATACCTAATCAAAGATTTTCGAAATCGGTGCCAGCCCATACAAAGCAAAGCACACCGACTTCGAAAATATTTGATTAGGTATGTATAGTAAATGAAAACTACCAATCAGTTATTTTTTACTTTTTACTGCTTTTGTTTGAAGTCGGTTTTTATTTTTTTGTTAAAAAGTTTTTATTTAAGAACATATTAGAGTATAGGGTTTCCACTTGCTAGGACAATGCGTCGGACATAAGAAAAGCTGTTGGAATCATAAGAATTGTCCACAACATTGAAAGAAATAAAATAAAAAATAGATGTATCTGAAAGTATTTCTATTTTTGTTCTATTTAGTGATAGAAATGAATTTAGAAAAATATTCTTTATATTACAAATTTTGAGATTAAAGGAAAATTGATAAAAATTGATTGATATTCTGTAATAAAGAGTAAATAATACTTTAGAGGCAAATAAAACTGAGCAATTATACGCCATGTAGCATTTACGTATGTATATAAGACACTATTCTATATATTTTAATTGAATGTAAACATCATATTATATGTACGTATATACTTATACATATTATATGTACTGTACCCGTTTCTTGGGTCGCTGGCAACAACATCAAAAATATCTGAGTGATAAAAATGGATTAATAGGAGAGTTTCTATTTATATTGTAAACTTTGAGATTAAAGGCATGATCGTTTCTTGCGTTTAATAAGGTCTGTCTGTCTGTCTGTCTGTGCGAAAAATTTGTGTATTGAATTTTCGTAAAAAAATTGTGTATGTGAATAATTATTCTGATTCTAAAATAATGTAACATTAATAGAAAGCTATAATATCGCTAAGTGATATAAGTATGTAAATCTTTATCGCGATATATATACTTATTACTTAACAATTTCTGTGGAATGTTATTAATTATATTATTATATTGTAAGAAATAATAATGTTTAAGAAAATATATTTTGAAAATTGTTATTCTATGTAATATTATTCAGTAATACTTTCTTAAATTAATGAATTTTATATAAAACTATATTTTCGGATTTTTGTGGGGATTAAGACCGGTAACCAATAATAAAAATAAATCCACATTTCATTTAAAATATTATTTAGTGATGTAAGAAAAAATATAATGCTACATTTAAATTAACTTTGAAAATCTATATTAATCAAAATCATATTACATCACTTTGAACATTTTGATGGGATTGGGATCAAAGAGAACTAAATCAGTGAAAAGCGTTCGAGATACAAGGACTTAGCATGACTTGGAACTGAAATTTGCTAGAAGAGCGTTTTGAATTCCACAAACGCATATTGAATTACGTCAAATATACAAATCTTTGGTACATTAACGTAGTACCTAATTTTATACATGAAACATACGCCTAAATCAGAGATCGGTATTTGCCTATTTTCACTCAACACCTAAATATTTATGTTGGCCACGTACATGTAGAGATATAATAAAAAATTTTGGACAATCTTATTGCAATATTTTTTAGAATTTTTGTCTGTCCGTCTGTCTATCTGCTACCGCATCACAGAAAGACCACTGGAGGGATTTTGATGCAATTTGGTGATAGCTGGTTATCCGAGTCAACATATAGGATACATTTTACTACGGGAAAATATCTCATTTCTGCAAAAAAAAATGCAAAAACTGCGATGTAAGAATATACTAATCTGTAAAACTTAAGAATTTGGGCTTTGGTCAATTGAACGCGGGCGGAGCCGCGGGCAATGACAGTGGTTAATATAAATTTCATTCATTAATTTGTAGTTACGCCTTTTGATATACTTTGATGGTTAATCCATTTCTTATTGACATTTTGATGCTAAAAGCGTAATACGCATATATTGGTTATTAATTAAAGTTTTTGAAGTTGGTAATGGTTTTGATAATGGAGACATTTCCATATGTTATTTCGTTTTGTCTAAAAGCCACAAACTATCTTTCGTTTTCTGTCAGCGATATTGATGGTAGAAAATAAAGTAAATATCTTTAGAAACTAGAAAGAAGATCCATATTTATATTAAATAATATTATTTTTTATCTTGAGTAGGCACTACAAGACAGTTTGTGTGTCTGTGTGTGACTGCAAAACAGTTTTTATTCGGGTTTTTACCTCTGAGCGTTAGCGGTCAGACAATATTATAGGTTATCAGTTATTGTTACCTTTCTCTCGGGTCAAAACCGGGTCTAAAGCTGGTGTAAACAAGTATTTAATTGGCCATACATTAGTAGTTTACCTTGATACTATGTTAACGTGTTGCATGTTTGGTTATTGTCAAATGACAGTGGACTCTACAACAAACATTATTTTACTACAGCTGTTGGAACTCTACGGGGAAATTAATTTTATATATCTGTACATAGAATGGTCTGTTGAAATCTATCTGTCCGTTTTCTAAGATGCTTTATTAAACAGATTATAATAATATATATAGAATTAGTATAAAATTTCATAATATAGCTTTTACTAGATAAGATCTTTTTTATTCTTAATTTTAAGATATAAGATGTAAAATAAGATGGAGAGTACAAACGTTACTAAATTTAAAATTCAAATTATTTTATTCAGCATTAAATTATTACATTTTTTTACTGAACGTCATGAGTCCTGTACTAGTTCGGAAAGAAAAAGCCTCAGACCTGAGAAGAACTTGCGAAAGAAACTCAGTGGGATTAATATTATTTCGTTATTTTTTTTGTAAGTTAAATTATAATTTACAGTATTTCTATAAAGTTGAAGTTGAGGCGATAACTTCATTCCCAAGGTGTGCCATCTTCTATAAAATCATTAATAACCTTTAGCACACAAACGTTCTTTAACAATTCGTTTGAATTTGGCGATAGAAGCTTTTTGAACATTTTCTGGGACCCTGTTATGTGAATATGATAATATATTAGGCGAGAAATTCCACACCGGCTTACTACATAACTCGACAAATACAATAACAATTAATGAATAAAAATCTTGGAAATGATAACTAACTTAACTAAAAAAATTAACTGTCTGTCTGTCAATTTAAAATTACCACAAATACCCATATTAAGCTAATATAGGTATTAGTGCAAACGATTTTAAACACATTAATTTCGGGGATAACGAAACCGAATCTTACAGGAATTTCATTAGCGGATAGAGTATAAAAAATTAGTTGAGAAGGCACATTCATTCCGCGGAAGATGAACTAATGCGCGATATATTATATATTATATTCGTAGGTATACGATATAAAAATCATTTTTATGGCAATCCCTGCTTGCAGATATTAGTTACATTTAAAGTGACTCAAAGAAAAATCTATATATATAAAAGAAAGTCGTGTTAGTTACTTCGCTTATAACTCAAGAACGGCTGAACCGATTTAGCTGAAAATTGGCAGGGAGGTAGTTTAGAGCCAGGAGAAGGACATAGGATACTTTTTATCCCGTTCGACCGCGTTCCAATTTTTATGATATTTTAATTTTTGGATTTCTCTTAGTCCGGAATAGGTAAGTATTAAAACATATAATTAAAATGTGAGAAAGAAAGATTTTTTCTTTTTATATCTATTTAAAACGTACCTAGCGACGAACCCGAGCGAAGCGAGGGTGAGCCGCTAGTATTTTTATAATAAGAACATTGAAAGATACTTGAAAGCCATAAAAAGAAAGAAAAACAACAAGAATAAGGGTGGAAGAAGAACAGCCAAGTCAATTTGAATAATAGTTATGAAAGCGTTAATGCGTAAGAAGCTCAGATCACAAGTACCTATTTCGTTAGATTTCATTAAAATAATCTGTATTAAAATATGCGACCTCTGGCTTATAGTATGATTGAGTCGTAAAATCTATTTTATTACCAAGGATTATGGCATATAATCATTATTCCATACATTTATGCAACAGTGTGGAAATACCACTACGTCACGTAACAATTAGATCGGTATTTTTGGTCAGTCAAGTAATTGGTTCCGTGTCGTTGTCAAGGCTGAGATAACAGAACTGTTATTCTAAGAAAAAGATTAGAATTTGTATATTATGTTTATATTATAAAGAAGAATAAAGAAGATCCTAACTAACAATTCGGTCAAAAATGACTTAAATGCAGATTCAGAATCAGTAAAAAAAAGCCACTTGATAGTCTTACTCATAAATAGCTCTATCTTATGAATCAGAAGATACCATAATCATTTTCATCGTAACTACGTCTAAACTACTACTAAGTGCTAAGACAAAACTTCAAATATCTCAAAATCAACTTTGACGAAGTTGCGGCCTGCTTTTTTATGACGGCAGTATAAAGGGTATGCATTATTTTTGTCTTTATATGTACGAGTATATATGTAATAAATATGAAATACTTATATTTCTTAACCAAATTCACTCATAGCAAAAATTTAATTTATTATTTGCTTATACGCAACCTGATGTAAAGTATTCTCCATTTTTATTATTTTATCCTATTTAGGTGCTGTATTTTTCTGTAGCGTTTTACCGCCCATCTACTTAAGTTTACTGTGATCAATCGATATCTAAAAACATACACGATAATAACCTGAGACATGAAACATCCGGTAGGTTTGGTACTTTATTTATGTAACTTTTTTTTTGACCGACTTCAAATAGGAGTAGTTTAATTATTTTTTGTTTATATGATATATTCGCCATCTCAAGGTTGCTTTGTTATTTAAAAAAAACAATTACATCCACAAGGGTGGAATGAGAACTTTTAAATTTTAAGTGGTTTTTAAGTTGTGCCTTTTTTAGTAAAGAATAATAATAATATTAGCAATAGTAACTTTAGACTATCAAGTAATACTGTTTTAATTATCTAATTTACAAAGACATTTTTAAGTATGATCGAATTTAGGTTGTTGCTCATTGCCATTAGGTCAGACGGTGTAAAAATTTTTAATGATCGCACCAAAAAAATGCGTGGGCGTAGACTTTACATAAAATATATGACGTTTGAAGTGTCATAGATTCATAAGTAGGTACACTTTTTACTTAGAAAATGAACCTTCAATTTTTTACTTAGTAGTTTCATATGTTAATTAATCTTAGTTTGTTTATTCCGACTTTAGGTTACATATTTACTATTAGGTCTTAGTAAGTATGAGAAATACTCATTTAATGCACTAACGGTACCCACGGCTTTGCTCGCGCTAAAACTACAAAGAAAAACTCTTTGGCTTTATGCTATTAATAAAGAGTAATTGTTGACGATTTGTTGACATTTATGATTACTGTTCCGCTTGGGTAGTAGCATGATTATATATAGCCTATAGTCTTCTTCCATAAAAGGGTTATCTAAAGCAAAAATATTTTTTTAAATTAGATTATTAGTTGCTGAGATTAGTGCGTTCAAACACTCTAACGAACGAACGAACAAACTCTACCACTTTAAAATATTAGTATAGATTTGACACTTAACTGCTAGTAATAAGAACGTACTCAAATTAGAAGAAAATAGAACAGTAAGATAAGTCGATGTACTTATCTGTTCTGTGTACATATGTTATAATAATATTTAATTTGAATGTAAAATTTAAATATAATAGTTGCAAACAAATTTATAGATTTTACCAATTCCATAGTTTTTTATGTCTAAAATCGGAATATGAGTATATTTTTAATTTCCTGTCAAAAGTTCGTGTTAAGCGTTCTAAATGATTTTTATATTAAAAAACATGATATATTTTATAAAACATTTTACTAAATACCAGTCACTTTATAACAGGTGCTAATTTGCTTAAAATGTAAATTATCTGTAGGCCACTCCAATAAGAAAGTGAAATTTTCCAAAATCATTTCACACCTTTACGTTATTGTTGAGTAATAAATATATTTATTGTCCGTTTTGAAAAGTACAAAAAATTAAAAAAAAAACATCAACACCATTCATTGAGGTCATTTCAATGAGCTTAAAACCGAGATATTTGCAAAATTTCTGTAGAGTTGAGTATCTTGTAGACACCGAATGACGGATTTTCTTGACACTCTCAATCAAGTCACGTTTTAAACAAAAGAAACTAAATTAAAATCGGTTCATTCGTTTAGGCGCTACGATGCCTCGGACAGACATATAGATACACACGTTAAATTTATAACACACCTCTTTTTGCGTTGGGGGTTAAAAGCTTTCGTTTAAAGTGTAGTAAACTTTAAGACAGGGCAAAGTATTTTTATTAAGTAAACATCTTCTTCAATCTTTAATTTTACGTTAAGTTATCTTACTATTTATATTATACTTTACAACATACGCATTATAACGGTGTATCTTTGAAACTGATTTTGGATAAAAAAATTTTTTAAAGACATTAACACATTGCACCATCTAGTTCCATGGTAAGCTACGAGGCTCATGTTATGGATACCAGATAGTTGAGACATACACTTATATAACTTTAAATACATACATACATATTATAAACACATATGACTGGAGTGCAAATATTCGTGCTCATCACATAAATAAATGACCCCAGCGGGACTAGAACCCGCGACCGATGGCATAGCAAGTAGGTTCACTACAAACTAAGCCAAGTGTGTCGTCATAGTGATAGTAAGTTCAAAGTGATAGTAAGTTCTAACTTACAATAGGTTAAGGACAGTACTAATGTGATAAAGTATATTCGGTGTCTTAACTATATTCCGAGTTTAAGACCTTGAGTGACCACGGCTTGCGTTTTTATATTGGAAAAATGATGCCAAAAATATTTTTTTGAGAATATATACTTTTTACGCAACAGTAGAAAATAAATAAGGACATCAAACCGTTTAGACGTTATTAAATTAAAACTCTCCTTGACCTTTTGTACTGAAAGTCACTTTTTGTCTTTGATGGCTGGGCAATGATGAAATTCCAATTTAATGGCTGCTCTGCCTCGTTGGTGTAGTATTTAGAATTTACGGCTTTTCGAGAGGTCGGGTTCGAGGCCGGTGTCGGGCTTATATAATTATTGCGTTTTTCTGTTATGAAATACAGTAGCTACACGCAATTGGGAAATTGATCGAATGTAGTATACTCAGGTTAAGCTATCGGTCCTATGCTTTATCTCTTACTGATCGCATCGAACTATAGTCCCATCGGAATGAGAGATCTGAAGGAATACATATACTTGTGTCTTAAGTGCACTTGTTTGAGTTCACACTTGAACTTTTGAAGTGATTTACTTTTAAGCACATTTTTAATTTTAGGTTAATGAATTGCCCTTTTCATAATTATTTTTCTTGTAATTTCATAATACATTTGAAAGATCGGACTCTGATTACTAAAGATGAGAAACCTAATAAGTAATAAAATAATCTCGCCTTAGCCTTATAGATAGTTTTGTTGTATTTTAAAGCTAGAATTTCTATTATCATAAGTGGTTTATGTTAATTAAATTCGGCGACAGATCTGACTCAAAAATAATAAGTGCCGGACGGCGTGATATTTCGTGTGGAGATAGTTAGAGGGCTGGGGAGTGACATAGGCCACTATTTACCGCGGGAGATTATCTAATTTCCACGGGAAAACACGTTATAATAAAATCCAAAAAAATATATATATGATCAGAATTACTTGAAACTTGGTATTAATTCTCTTTAATAAAATAAATAAATACGTGTTTTAGCATTTTTCGAAATACATTAGGATGAAAGTTTGTATAAAACTACCGTTTTAAATTATTTTTCGTAGTTTTAGCGCGAGCGAAGCCAGTAGATTATATTTCAGTTTAGTCGACACGTTTGGGTCAGTTTGGAGTGTTGCTGTACGCTGGTACAGCGTAGGTTGCGGGTTTGAGTCCCGCTGGGGCATTCATTTGTGTGATGGCACGAATATTTGTACTTCAGCCATGGGTGTTTATATTTATAGCATGTATGTATTTAAAGTTATATATGTGTAGTGTATCAACTGTCTTTGTTTTTAACGTTGGGAAATGCATTTACGCACGAGGTGTGGGATTCACCGGCGTAATAAAGCCAGTACTACCCACGAAAACCCAACAAAACCTTCCCCCGTCTTAATGGGGATCGCTTACGCATTCAACTACGACGCCTCGACGGCAGGTCTGCCGAAGCAGACCACCACAACCATGGGGTTGCTCCAAGGACCACTCTGCTATCAGAGAAGTACCAGGAGCAACCCACAGGGTACACCGCCCACCGAAGAGGGCCACCTCCCTGTGCGTTCCTTGGCTTCGCGCCCGGTTGGATTGCCGGGCACTACTGAGGCCCCCCACCACGACAAGGTGAACGCGCGTCGGGGGGGGGGGGGGGGTGTTGTGTATCAACTATCTGGTATCTATAGCACAAGCCTCGTAGTTTACTAGGAAACTAGATGGTGATGTGTGTGTGTCCGTACATATTTATTTATTTATTTTAGTCACTCATATTATAAAATTATATTCATTTTACAATACTTCAGTAACATAATTAATTACTTTTTATAAGACTCAAACCATTTATTTAACCACTTATGAAGTACTCATAAAAAAGCTCTAAAAAGTTATGCAGTGAAAAGAAAACAAAGTAAAACATTCGTCAAAGAGACGTTTTTGCGCACTTTTAGAATTATTTAGCAGGCGCCATTCAGTCTTAAATGAAGTCTGGCGATGTACTTGTTGCTTACATAGTACATACATCTGTACAAGTATATCGCAAGTAAAATTTATTTTATAAGTCAAAACTTAGAAATATATTTATTTAATAAGCTATTTAACCTAATAAAAGAAACATTAAAACAGAAAAATAATATTCGTTTTTAGGGAACCTACCGACAATATTTTAGCCAGAAGAGCCATCTCAGTAAAAAAATATATTTTTAATATTTTATTATTTTTTCTTAATGTAATTTTAACTAGTTTTGCTCGTAAATTGGGTCAAGTGATAATTATATCGATAAAATCTAGGAATTCCGAATGATGATAAGTCATAGTTCATTCATTCCAATATTTACCCAAATCTATTACAGATTAAGTAACAACTCTATCTGTGTACTAAATTTAAGTGTAGAGGAGTAACAAACCTACAGACACTTACAAGCTTCAGTATATACATATATAATAGTAGAGCGATTGTAACTAAGCTTTTGGACTAGACGAGAAGGACCTCGTGTATATTTCTATTTATTTATTTAAACACTTTATTGCACACAAAAATAAAAATGATACATACAAACAAAATACATTTAAAGAAATGTGCAAAGGCGACGTTATCACTAAAAGTGATCTCTTATGGGCAACCGCTAGATGTAGGATACAAAAGTAAACAGAAAGCGGAAAGGTGCATAAAGTGTAGGTACTCAATAAACGTATTACATATAAACATTCATAAAAAATACATATATAAAATACTATTTATACAATAAATATTTATTGTTTAAATACTTAATCATACATATACGTAATAATATAATAAAATATTTATTACTATTTATTATATATATACTATATATTTTTTATACTATTTATTGTGGAATCACTACATATTATGTATAACAACGTGGGAAGTTCAAGGTGTATTTATGTATGTACTCCATCGATAGAAACGCTTAGCTATTTTTAATTAATATCCACTATTACCTATCGTTAAAAAATCAATGAAAATCGCCTAGCTATTTTCAGGTAAGGCACGAATTAACACATTAAGCAAATTCTATATTTGATTTCTATTATACTATATTGAATACTAATGAACATTTTTTTTAAATGAACAGTGGTTATTCTTATAAAAACTTATATTATAATAATTATATAATGATAATTTAAACCCATAAAATCAAATCAAATATTTCCAAGTTTTAAGTCAAGGGCTTCTGCCAAAAACCTAATGGGGTTTCGAAAATACCGAATATCGATACCTGGTAGACTAATATGCGAAGTTCAAGAAAGTCAACAAAGTCATGAAAATTATTTCATCATCGACGCAAAGGGAAAAACCGTCTGAGAAGCTACTCTTTGTATACGGCTATCCACAAGGGGAACGGCAAGACTGAGCCCGAGCCTTTCATCCACTAACGTTTATATTTTCTTATAGAGCAGACCGACAGCACATGTGAAGGATACTGACTTATTTATTATATTTCTTATATATTCTTTAATACAAAATATCAGGGGCGAAACTTACATATATAATACATAATAATAGAATAATGTACATCAATCGAAATATAAACACATTTAAACTTATCGGTTCATAGCTTAAATACTGTCTATGAAACTGCTTGAAAAATTATTATGGAAGTTTTAATTAACAATTCCTCAATGCTTTAATTATATAGATTTTTGAGTGTTACTTGTAGAAAATAAATAATTTTCACGAGATATCGTAGAAGTATCTACTTTATCAAGTCTAGTTTCAATTTAGTCAGTTTACTCGAGTTCAATAGGAAATGATTAACGTGATTTTTTTACTCTCTGTTTTGTCGATTTTAAAATGATTCTAACAACTTTAATTTGGTACAAGCAAGGTGATTTTAACATATTTTATAGGCAAAACAGTAAAAGTTTACGATTTCGTTTCATTGTATTAATTATTATAAATTATAATGTTCTAAACAACCAACACGTAAAGCTTGAGTACAAATAATTTTTCTATTATTTTATAATATAGGATCGCGTTTTATTTTATTTGCATTTTTTATTAATAAAAACAAGTTTTTTTGTTTCTTTGCTGATAACTAGCCACTCACCCTCGCTCCGCTCGGGTTCGCCCCTAATTAGGTTTTAACTTTTAGTATAGATTTCTCAGAGATGAGATATTTTCCCGCAATAAAAAGTATCCTATATGTTGACCTGGATGACCAGCTATCATTTTACCAAATTTAATCAAAATCTGTCCAGTGGTTTTCTCGTGATACACACACAGAGAGAGACAAAAAAAATTAAAACTATACATTTAGATTAGGCCTGTGTATCGATAATAACGACTATTTCAATAAGATTTTCCAAAAAATATTTAATGTACAGATTCATCTCAGTTAGAATTTTATTATAATAATGTATAGATATTTTAAAGTATTAAGAACTATAACAATAAAAAAAATGAAATATTGTAGTTTTATGGTGCAATTTTATATGTTACATTTTTATTACAATTTATTATGTAACAAACGTCCCTTTAGCTAATCCAAAAGTTTGACTTGTAGGTTTCGAACTCATACACTATTAACCATACTAGATATTAAACTACCGCATAAAGTTTTATGGTTTCCCCTAAATTCCATTAGTATCCTATATGTATTTGTACCTTTAATAAATACTCGTAAATATAACTAAAAAAATACGCTTCTTACTAACAGTTGTGTATGGGATATAGGAAACGAACGAAAATTACAAACAAAGATGTCATAATACTATTTCTAGAACATGTTACCCTTACAAAAAATATACTGCTTTAATTCAAGCTATTTTATTTTGTCTGCAGAAACGATAAATGGTGCATATCAAAAAACTGGCAAACCTGAAGGCATTACAATGTATAATAAATTAAAAATTTTAAATACGTTCGACCATCTTAAACTGATTTTCATCAAACATAGCTAAGATTACTCCCGACTAATTCACCTTTCAAACAAAAACACCAAAATCAAAATCGGTTCATCCGTTCGGGAGCTAAAGAATAGCATCATCAAAAACGTGAATTAGACTGACTCTGAGGTATTTGACACTATTCAAAAAATCAATTCCCATGTAGCAAAAGGCATGGAAAGTTAGTAAAAAAGGCGTTAGAATTTTTTCTATAAACAATGAACAGATCGACCACCGTGGATGTTTATAGTCCGTCTGCCCATATAAGAGAAAATACCCTACAATGTTGATGTTACAATGATGTGTTTCATAATGCATTAGAAAAGAATTTGTTTGTAAACGTGTCAAATGTATACGTGATTCTTTTGATGAAAGATTTAATTAATAGATTTAAAACGTAAAGGTTATCATTTGATGCAGTGGCAGCATACCTATACAGGTATTGTATACACTGTACAGAGAGTCTGAGATTGTAGGTATAATCTATACATTTATTTTAAGTTATACGTATTTGCAAGTTATTAGTTAGTGTATCATTCAACTATTAGGCAAGTCTTCATTTAGATAGCCTAGTAGTAGAGATGTAAAACGAGACGGGTCAATTATATGTTACCAGCATTGCCCGCGGCTCCGCCCGCGTTCAGATGACCAAAAACCAAATTCTTAGGTTTTACATATTAGTATACTCTTGCATTGCAGTTTTTGTATTTTTTCTCAGAAATGAGACATTTTCGCGCAGTAAAAAGTTCAGCTAAAAGCAGCTATCACCATACCAAATTTCATCAAAATCCCTCCAGTGGGTTTTCTGTGATGCGGTAACAGACAAACAGACAAAAATTCTTAATACTATTTCGGCCTCTGTATCTATAATAATGTTTATTTCAATAAGATTTTCCAAAAAATTTTTAATGTAAAGTTTCGGCTTAGTTACAATTTTATTATATGTATACGTACAAAAAATGTGTTAAAATTTATTAAAAATGATACAGTAAAATAAACTTTGATCTTTTAAGAAGACTATTGAAATGCCTTAAAAGATTCTCAGGTTCAAGAGACCAACAATGAATACGTTTTGGAAAAAATAAACATTATGGGAACAATATGTGTGTGTCATTTAAAGAAATAAATTTAAGAGCTCTTCAAGTATTAAGTTATGAATAACGTAAGCAATTGGCTATGTCAGTGAAAGTAGTGAAAAAAATGCTGAATTTTGGTGCACATTATGGTTTGACATGAAATTGAATGATTACATATTTATCAAAATTAACTCTAAATTGGATATTGAAACGACGCGGCAAATAAAATTAAAATAAGCACTGCAAGTGTCGTAGAAGACGATATTGTGCTGGTTATCGCACCTCGGGTTTCTGCACGACGTTGGTAAACAACAGCATTCCCAAAGAGGGTGGATGTCAGGCAGGCGGCCGGTCGTAAAACTTTTGCCAAAACCGATCAGCAGTATGGTAGACGTACTGCGCCGACCCCAAGTAATTTGGGAAATGGGCAGAAAGAAGAAGAAGAAGAAGTATACATTATTGCAACCCTCTTACATTTAAGCCGTAAAGGCTTATAACTGTTTGATTATATATTGAACTAGATTTCGCTTTTGACTTTACTCGCTATCAAGAAATAAAATACTATTGATTCAGAAGTGTGTTTGTTTGTCCGTCCGTCTTTCTGTCTGTCTCTTCGTTGGTTTGCTTGTCCTTCTCTCACGTCAAAATTGATTGACGGATTGAGTGATTTTTGTGTAGAGATAGGTGGGAGGGTTGGACAGTGAAATAGGCTACTTTTTACCGCGGAAGATTATCTAATTCCCACGAAAAAACACGTTATAATAAAATGCAAAATTATTTATGATCAGAATTACTTCAAACTTGGTATTAGCTCTTCAATACAATTAAATAAATATGTGTTCTAGCATTTTTCGAAATTCATCTCATGAAGGGGAAAAATAGGGGTACAATAAGTTTTAGCGTGAGCGAAGCCGTGAGTTTTGCTTGTAGTATATAATTCAAAGAATTTTTATCGAAAGATCCATTTGTCAATAAAATAATCACAATGTTGTAAGTATCTTAAACTTTCAATAAAGATAACTTTCTAGCAATTACTTGCTATGCATGTTGTGCTTAAACTGAATAAGTCTAAGGAAAGCACTCGCTAATAAAAATATTTTACGAGGAAGAAAATAAATAAAATGGCAATAAAGCTTACATTAGTTGCGTCGGCGCAATTGAACGCTTAAACCTTTTCGTACCGCTTTGATCATTAAAGCTTTGTCTCATTAAATCTACTTTAATAAAAAATATATTACTCTATTACAAAGAAGTGATATTAGTTTGTATGTTTTCTTTGATTGAGAAATTGTACTAAATATAAGTTCTTTTATTGGTAATTAAATTAGTATCTCTGTTTAACATATACTATATTATGTACAATACGATATGAAGCGATTGGAGTCGTAGAACTTCTTTTTCTTTAAAAAGTAAAGTAAAATCCTTTTAAAAATCAAAGTTTGTGGCAAACGTTTAAAATATATTTTTCTCTTATCAAGATTGTTGATGACGCTTTGTCGTAAATACAATCCGGCTGATAAATCGGAGAAACAAAAAGTCACTACGGTGACTGTAAAGTTGCCCCGTACAGGCATCGAATTTGGATCCTCTGACTGAATCCGCTAATCTCTTAATGAATCGCTACGCAAATCGATGACCGTTAAAAACTTACTTTTTATGGCTATAGATAGGTACATTTACTAAATAATTGAGGTAGTGGTATAAAGAACTTTTTTTGCTTCTTCTTAGACAATGAATAATGAATGTCACCACAGCAGACCTTTGGCCTCATTATGCATTCTTTTACGTTATAAAACTATAGAACGAATCTCATTACCATAACGTGATATGCTAAGATTTGAAACGGACATTATGGTGAAACGAATAAATATTTTGCTTATTCCATTCATATTACTTTCATGGTCATAGACTCTATTATAATTTTTGCTCTTTTAATGTGTGTTTTGATTATAACTAAGTAATATATCAAAACTGTCTTAAAATGTGTATCCAATTTACATTTCATTTCTTTAAATCACTGTTTATTATCAAAAATTAGCTTAAAAATACCTATGAGTAATAGAAAATTTTCTTCTTTAATTTTTCTTATAATTATATTTAAAATAAGTCGGTAATGAGGCATCTATTGCTAAAAATTGTTCTTGCATGACATTTTTCCAATATCCGTCATAGATGAATGATGACACGACAGTAAAGAAATGAGGTAGCACAGTAAATATTTTAAAATAGAAGGTGTAAATCTACAAAAATCTATTTTTAAAATAAATGTAGCAAAATGTCTAATCGTCCCTTTCAAAGCCTATGCTAGTGTACTCAGTTATGGGGTGAATGGTTCTAACAATTAAATACATACAAGTATTATTCCAGTTTACTAAAAACGAAGTGATGTAGGCCACATCTCAAATCGGTCTCACTACTGTTAAAAATGTCAGAGTTACTATGTTTTACCTACAATAAAAATACTCTACGAAATGAAATATGAAAAAAAAGTTAATCTGACATTTGCAAATTACGTAATTTTAACATAATTGTATCAAAAAATTAACAATAAATCTAAGTTGTTCTAAGTATACTTAAATAATTTATGTCGAACAATTTTAATTAAAGAAGTAAAATACGACTTCTTCTTCTTAATTCTCTTCTATTTACTAATGAGTTCACGTTACAATCCATTAAGCAATTTTTATCTATTATTCAACATAATTTGGATTCTTCTATGTCCTTTACCTCTAAATCCTCCATCCACTAGTGAAAGTCCCGTTAATACTGATGCAGACTTTCTATCAAATATACGATATTAACGGTTGTATTGGATCATTATTCTAGCTTCACATACAAGAACCTTTTAACTCCGAATCGAAACATGTTTTGCGAATATTAAAATTTTTTTTGGTAATAAAAAGCTTATGGTATACAAAAGATTATTTAAATTAGTAAATTACTTAAAATATATTATATTTATCTTTACTCTATTATATAAAGTCTACGATCCTTCTTTGAACAATTGAATAATAAATAGATTTAAATAATGATGAGCAAAATTTTAGCTATTGATACATTTAAATTATGCTAAAGCCTT
The DNA here is from genome assembly GCA_921882275.1 of Brenthis ino. Classification (NCBI taxonomy): domain Eukaryota; kingdom Metazoa; phylum Arthropoda; class Insecta; order Lepidoptera; family Nymphalidae; genus Brenthis; species Brenthis ino. The sequence goes on along the minus strand of OV170227.1, from coordinate 13,367,174 downwards.
CGTAGTTTATAATTTTAAAAACACTGTTAGTTCCTTTTAAAATATTCTATCTATAAAATTTATTTTACAATTTATTTATCGACCGCAGTTATAGCCCATTGGTAGTATGCTCGCTTTTGAAGAAGAACAGAGTGAAATTAGGTTCAAACCTCGGTTCTCGCACTTCTAACATTTTTAAGTGCGTATCTCATTTCTACGTAATTATCACTTGTTTATATGACGAAGTACCTATATAACATGTGCCTGTCTACTGAAGTCACGAGTTCGATTCACCGCGATGTATAGATTTGTATAAATTATAATTAAGTACCTGGGCGACCGAGCTTCGCTCGGAGTTTTTGGCCAAAAGTACATTTTTTTTAATTTGGCTTAAAAACAAAAAAAACTTGAATAAATACAAAAAAAAACAAAAGTAAAAACTTTGTACCCGACCCGGATCCAGCGAAATCGTTAGAGCCGTTTCCGAGATCGCCGGTATAAATAAATACCTATACAAGAATTGCTCTTTTAAATATATTAGATATAGAGTGCCTCGATACCGGTGGAAAGTAAGAACAAAGTACCTATAATCCTTTCTTAGATTTACGCGAATATTTGACATTTTAAATAAAACTATCTTTTCAGATTTTTTCGCGAATTTATTTGGATTTTTGGTTCCCGACGCTTCGAATGCTTTACAGCAATCATCGTCACGGGAGACACTAAGGTATTAGATGTCTTAAAGGTATAGTATAGTTGTTACAGACAGCCTACCCACAAATTACAAAATGAATTCAAATTTTTTTTATTTATTGCCATTGTCACACGAGAACCTGAAATATATCTAGCTTATTAATCTTGACAGATTAACACTGTCTCTGTAAATTTTTATCATTTTTATGATAGATACTTCTTTTTAGAATTTCCAAAAGTTTTTTATTAATGTAAATAAAAATGAAACGCTGTTGGTAAGCGCGTCACTTAATAATGGCTGGACGTAATCGACCGAATAAGGTTTTTAGGGAACAAGACGTGGAAAAATTGTCCCGAAATTTCAGAAAACCTGAAAATGTTTTCTATAGATTTTTGTACGAACTTAAAGAACATAAAAACCATAGAAAATTTGACAGGATAAAGTCAGTCGGATCAGCTACTTTTCTTTAAAAAAAAATTAACGTAAGAATATCTATTAGGTCAAATAATTTAACTCCTCATAACCATTCGCATAAATCAGTAGAGATTTTTTAAGTTACATTAAATAGATATACAGAAAAAAGTTCTTACGAGTATCTTTTTTTTTCTAATAAATAAATAAGTACGACATAAAGTTTAACAGGTTGCGGAAAGATCATTAACACGAGGCCTAAGTGTAATCTGATACGATCTTTTGCAGCTCTAATGGTCCATAATAAGACAAAGTACGCAAGTACGTGGGCAATGGATATGGCGCTGGTCGCTCTTCACATACCTACATTGTGTTATATTACTCTCAGAATATTGACAATGCTTTACTTAACTTCTTTAATATTTTTCCTAGGAATAGTTTAGTTTAGTAGTTAGAATATAGTTTCTGATTATTATTTAAGTTCCTTTTTCTATTTTAATAAGAGACAACGAGGCAGCTAATATTATTTTTCGCTTAAAGTTGAAAATATATACATATGTATGCAGTATGGGATAGTTAGCGCTATAAAAACGTCATGCTATATATTATTATTTATATGGAGAAAGCCATAAATCGAAGCGTATGGCCAATAAAAATGGCCTTTTTGTGTGGGAGGTGAGAAGCGAATTCGCAATCTATGATTCAGTAGGATGTGCCAGGGACATACACACCACATCGGCCAGAACGATGTTCTAAAATCTGACGTGTACAATTCTTATTAAATGAAAATGCTCTATGTTTGGTAGTTTCAGCTATCGGAGCAATGGATAGCTGTAACTTACTGTATAGAAGTAGTTTATTGCTCAAAGTCACATAAAATGCTTTTTATCCTAGTATAATTTCCAAGGTTAATTAGATAGTTTCCATAAGTAAAAGCTTAAAAGTTCACTTAAGTATCATATCTCCGGTCTGATGGCTAAGATAAAAAAGTAATTAAGTAATTGTGATCCTTCCACGTATTCAAATCAAATCATTTGCTTATATTTTGCTCTTCATATTTTTTAATACCTATAGATATAATATAAATATTTGCCATACGTAGATATTGACGATGTAACCGCCAACCTTGAGTTCGGTCTCATTACCACTTCGCCAACGCGGCTGCCTAATTAGAATGTATAATTCAATTTGAATTACATACATTATTGTTGATTTTCTAATAATTGCTATTTCATATACAATTAATATAATGTAACCACAACATAATATAAATGTAAATAAATCTGGGTTGGGCGGATTATGTCAATAACTGGAGCGAGTTTGTCACGAGCGTAATTCTAATAAGCTAGTTTATTTAGTTAAGTATTAGAACAATCAATACATAGTTCATATTATCATTAGCTGTCACTAGCATATCGTTAATTTTCTTTATCTGTCATTAACCGATTTCAAAATGATAGCAAACAAATTCTTATACATGAACCTATATTAATTATAATTCATTATGTTTGGGTTCTGTTGAGTTCTAAGGTGGCCTGGTCTGATTTTGATTTTATTGATATGGGATCTTGTGCTTCGAAGAAGCTTGTTAATATTAAATAGAAAATGTTTAGTTATTACGCTATAGTAAAGTAGCCTAAGTTACTCTTAAAACATCAGCTACTGCCACTGAAAATCCCGTCAAAATCAGTCCAGTCGTTTTGCAGATTAGCCGGAACAAACAAACAGACAGACGAGCAAAAATCTTAAAATTGTGTTTCTCTTATAAGCACGGTATATAATTTCATATGCATTTAGTAAAAGATATTTCAACTTTATTTATGTGTATAGATAAAATCAAAATTATTTTTACTGAAATAGATCTGAACATAAAATCAACTAATAATAAGAAATTAATCATAGTTTTTTTCTTGTTATCAATCTTAAACACAGCGTCTTTTGTGTTCAATCTAGTAATTAAATTATGTATTTGACAACTTTTCCATTTTATTTCAAACAACCTAACGCAATAATAATTGTTACAATCATGCGAACTAATCTCATAAAGAAAATGATTTTTTTTCTGACCTTTTAACGGTCCAACGGCTGCAAATGTTCAACAAATCAGAATAAAATTTTATTTAAGTTCAAGTAAATATTTTATAGGCAGTGGTAGCCTAGTGGTAACGCGTTTGCTTGGGAAACTAAGTGAAGCGGGTTCAAATCCCAAGTCTTGCACCTCTGATATCATGTGCGAAACATTTCCAACATGATTACCACTTGTCTTAACGGTGAAGGAAAACATGGTGAGGAAACCTGCATGTCTAAGAGAACTTATCAAGTTTTCAAAAGACATGTGAAGTCCGCCAACCCGCACTTCGCCAGCGTGGTGGACTGGTGGTGCCCAGCACCGGGACGTTTAAAAGGGCTGAATAATAAATAAAAATAATTGATTTTTGTCTGTTTATTTCAAGGGAAAGCAAGGGCGAATTAGTAGTTGTTAGAATATAGTTATAAATAAATATATCGTAAAGAAACCCCCGGGTGGTCGACTATTGGTTAAGTCAGTAACACAGCTAATTGAAAGTTTATAGCCGAGCTTATTTACACTTACTAACACAAAGTCGTTTAACCAGTTAAGTTCCATAATCACTTGTCACATAAATTCATCTGACTTTGTGTAGTTTTGAGATCTTGAAGCTTGTTACACATGTAAGTATTTAACCGTTTTGAGCAATATATTCTAACGTTTATTTATTTTGGCTACATTGTAAGGAAGTATCTAATATAAAGCTTTAAATATAAACCGTTCTCATTAAATCTCTCTCGTAGCTTCTCGCAAATCCAAATATATAGCATAGAGCCTGATTTAATAACATCTTAATAGTAAAATGTTTTTCTTTTATCTTTTCTACAATATTACCCTTAATAAATAAAAATATACCCTTAACGAATATTTGATGTTTAAAATTAGGTTAGAAAGAAACCTACTAATATCTAACTGACTTCTTCTCTCCGCTCTGCTATTTAAGGAGGGTACTGTAGATTGGTGATACCAATCACCCACCCCATATAAAAAGATAGAATCTTAATTGGGATATTATGATCGGATATACGTACTAAAAATTTTGTCTTTATCGGAATATAAATAGATTAAAGCTCACGCGCATAATAATATATAACGCAATATTATAAAAACTTTATACTGCCAGCGGTTGCAGGTTCGAGTCCCGCTGGGGGTATTCATTTGTGTGATGAGCACGAATGTTTGTACTCCAGTCATGGGTGTTTATATTTATAATATGTATGTACTTAGTAAGTTATATATGTGTAGTGTATCAACTATCTGATATCCATAACACCCAGCGTCGTAGCTTACAATAGAACTACTAACTAGATGGTGCTGTGTGTTAATGTCCCAACATATTTGTTATTATTATTGTTTATTATTTGAACAGATAAAAACAGAATGTTAAATTTTAATGCTGTATTCTTAAAGTTTGATTACAATAACTAAGTAATGGTATTTCAATCATTATGCTAGGACTCGCAGCGTTTTATGTCTACCCACGTAAGATATAAAATCTAATAGGTATATAATTAAAGATTCTGTATTAAAAATCAAAGGAACAGTATGCCAACACATCATCGGTCAAGCGGTCATTGACTCTAAGTTGTGTCCGGTATATACAAGGACGTGATGTTTCAAATAGATCACTAAATAGAAGAAAAATGTACATTTTTAATGTATTTTCGTTTGAAATACAGGTATATAATGGTCCTAATTAAAAATCAGTTAAACTTTTAAGTCGTTAGCTTTCGTACATTGCAAAGTTTAGAATTATCTACTATCAGGATAATTTTTCGGAGTTAAGAGCGTTAGATTTTTGCCTAAAATTGTTATTTTTGAACAATTTAAAGATAGGAAATTATTTTGGGTACGTTCGTTTTGCGATTTCTTCAGTCAATTAATAAACGATCTTTTTGCTTTCTGATTTTTATTTTACCTGAATAGGTTATCGAATTCTACTAAATAAGGCCAGTATAATTATTTTTAAAATAACGTTGTTGAAATCGGAAAACTTGGTTAGTTAAATGTAATTATTATATTATATTCACTTTGTTGTACAAAATATCAATCAGCCTATTATTTTTGTATTCGGCCTTTATTAAGGTTCCGGGATTTAAACCCGCTTTACTCGGCCACCCAAGTGAAACTGTTGCCACTGGGCTACTACCACTGCCAATAAATTTCCCACTTGTTACTGTATTAACATTAACTTGTAAGTGTATGTGTGTTGTTACTTCTCTATATAACAGAAACCAATAATGGAGGTAATCTAGCATGGAGTTTCTAGGGCTTCTTAGATCTGTGAGATATATTGTATGAGATATATTTTCTGCTTTCTTTTCATTTTACAGAAAAAAATACTAATAAATAATTCTGTATATACCTCCAACACATTCATTTAAAGTTATTTTGCTAGTAACGATACATATTACTTTTGTAATAATTTTAAACACTTTCGGCATTCGTAGTACAAGAAAATTTTACTCTTGAGAACGTGCCATCTCCTATGCAGTAGTGCAACTGCTAGATGCTGATATAAAACCCAATATTACATGAGCGTCTTTTGAAATCGACGTTCTTCGAATCCTGCAACGGAAGGCTAAAGCCAGGAAAAATTGACTAGCAATGTAATGTAGTGTATGAATGTATGTACAACTTTTAGACACATTTATATATAAATACTTATAAAATATTGGATTTTTTCTTATGAGTTTATCTATACATTATGAGTTCATCTATAGAGATAAATAAAATTGGACTGTCTGTTTGTAATCTCAGATTAACAGCTTTTTACTAAATGCGTATGAAATTATATACGGTAGGTACTTAAAAGAAAAACACAATTTTTAATTTTTTTGGCTGTATGTCTGTTTGTTTCGGTCCAAAACGATTAGACCGATTTTGACGGGACTTTCACTGGCAGATAGCTAATATTATAAGGAGTAACTTAGGCTACTTTTATTTTAGAAAAAGAATTAGGGACGCAACCGAGCGAAGCGAGAGTAAGGTGCTAGTGACAAATTAAAAATAGTTAAAAAAATTATCTAAATGTATCTATTTTATTATCTATTTACTATATGTATCTATTAAAGAAGCAGCGGATTCAATTTAGTTCCGTTTAGATGAATTATTCAAAAGGGTATAGAATCCATCACTCAAGTTGGTTTAAAGTTCTATATGGAATGGAATAACGACAACGAAAAGCTTTCTCTTATTGTTTTAAATAGTTATGTTTTTTTTTTACTTAAAATGGATGGAAAACAATAGTTAAATCTAGTGATATGAAACTAACATAGTACACCTTTTAACTATAATTTATTATGTATGATTGTGCTTGCTCCAAGTTTTACTTCCATCAAGTAATTTGTACAGAGTGTTTTATGGGTCTTTTATAAAAATGAAAACGAGTTATCAACCACACTAAAGTTCGAGTTAAGATACTTCAAGGGTGGTTCAAACTTCAAATACAAGTGGTAGTGTGTATAATTGAACTTTTCAAGCACTTACTTAATTTTAATTAATCTAATTGCTTAAATATATCAAACCAATCATAATTCCAGTAGTCACTCGTCTAACTATACAAAAAACTTTTTAACAAAAAAATAAAAACCGACTTCAAACAGAAGCACTATAAAGTAAAAAATAACTGATTGGTAGTTTTCATTTACTATACATACCTATTCAAATATTTTCGAAGTCGGTGTGCTTTGCTTTGTATGGGCTGGCACCGATTTCGAAAATATTTGATTAGGTATGTATTTAATAGGTAGGCTTTAATTACTTAGCCAAAGCACACCGACTTCGAAAATATTTGATTAGGTATGTATAGTAAATGAAAACTACCAATCAGTTATTTTTTACTTTTTAGTGCTTTTGTTTGAAGTCGGTTTTTATTTTTTTGTTAATTTTTTTTTATTTTTCCCTTTTTAGTGTAGACAGTAGTAGCAAAGTAAGGATTCTAACGAGTTAGGCTTGTCAAATCAAACAAAATAAGCCCAAACTCAAAGTATCTACTATTAGCCGTTGAAGAGTTCCACCTAACCACCTTCTGGCCTTGCCATCAGATCAGGTCAACAACACCGAACCACTGTACTATCAACGGAAATAGAAATACTTGCAAAGTTTCAAGTCAATATGACAATTAGAAGTAGGTTAAAATTAGGGGTGGTATTTTTTTTTAAATTTAAATGGGACCAATCTGGAAGTATACCCTTTCAAACAAAACAAAAATTGTCCAAATCGGTTAATAAATGACGGAGTTCTGAGGTAACAAACATAAAAAAAAACATACAGTCGAATTGAGAACCTCCTCCTTTTTGAAGTCGGTTGAAAATAATATACGTCTGAAACAAAAGCTTGAATAAGGTCTATGAAAATAATCTTAAAATATTCAAAAATAATAGAACGAAAACTCGTTTCTGTTCGGATATCTTTTGTATATAAAAATTACTTCAATGACGAGGATGGTTCATTAGATATCAGTATAGCCTGCATTGACCATAAACTTTATTATTGCTTATTAAAGCTCGAAATGTCATATATATTACAATAATAAAATTATTCCAAGAACATATTTGTAATAATTTACATATAAGTATATTACAGTATTTACGAAAACGTCTTTTTATTATTGTTTTTATTTTCAATTTAATTTTTCACTTGCAACACATAATAAATTAAAACAACAAACTCATCCTTTAAATATACCTAACATGTATCTTTAACATAATACTTTCTTAGATTTACGCGAATATTTGACATTTTAAGTAAAACTATCTTTTCGCGGATTATTTCGCGAATTTATTTTGATTTTTGGTTCCCTTAGTTTCGAATGCTTTACAGCAATCATGGTCATGAAACAGACTAAGGTGTTAGATTGATCAAAGGTATTATATAGTTCTTACAGACAGCCTACCCACAAATAACAAAATGAATTCAAAAAAATTGAAATAGGACACCAAAGTACCTTACAATATTTTTTGACTTTAAACATTTTTATAATTTTAATTAGTTTTATAATTGAATATGGAAATGAATATTTGAACGTCGGGAACCAAAAATCAAAATTCATTAAAATTCTAAGAAATCTATTTTTAACTGACACGCCGGCATGTCCGCGGTCGTGGAGGGAATATCAGATGGTACTAGCCATAAATACTGTATTTAAGAAGTGAATTAAACGAAAAGTAGAACGACAGGAAAACGATGTTTATAAATATGTGTGGGAATTTAAGATGACAATATACTCGTAGTATAGTGCAGGTATTACAAGTTTCACGTATTCGAAGTCGGTATTCAGAATAATAAGGCATAATTCGTAGCATTATGAGTGGAAAATCCTTCGCCATTGAATATACTTGTACAATTAAATCTAATCATATTGTAATAGCTACCGGTTATCTAGTAATGACTTGTGTTACAAAGGAATGCTATGTTTATACTGCTATAAAGAGTATGTATTGACACTACCTACTACGTCAGAGGTCACAGGTTCGATTAGGACACTAAAACAGGATTCCAGAAAACGTTTAAAAACTCATATTGCTAAATGAAAAAAAAATATATATGTTAAAGGATGTTTGTGTGCTAAAGGCTATTTAGGTTAGGTTAGTGTTTAGGTCCCCCCCAATATTCGTTCATCTTGTCGTGGTGGGGTGAGGGGGTCTCATTAGCCGGCAGACCAGCCGGACGCCAGCAAAGCGAAGAAGCACACTGAAAGGCGGGCCACCTCAGTGGAGCGGTGTGTCATGCGGATTGCTCCTGTTACTTCTCTGATTGCAAAGTGGATCGTGGGAATAACAGCATGGTTGTTGTGGTCTGCTTCGGCAGGTCAGCGGTCGGGGCATCGTGGTTGAGTGCGTAAGCAATCTTGCGATGCCCTATTAAGACGTGGAAGGTTCTGTTGGATTTTAGTGGGTTAGTACTGGCTTTGCCGGATAGTCCCACATAACCACCTGTATGAGTAGGTGATATGATACAATAAATGATTTTATAGAAGATCGACTCCTGACTTCAATGTTGTAGAATTATTATATTGTAATATATAATTTTACTTACAAAAAAAATAAATCAAAAATTATTTCGTCCCGCTGAGTTATATATAATCACTACGAACAAAGCCCAAACATTTCGTCAAACAAAAAGTACTAGTCCATATTAAGAAATATATTTTCAGAAATCAGTCTGAAGTTTGAAATGGAATCCAAAAGTTTGTTTTCAAAACTATGCTCCCGACTTTTCTTATTTCTTTGTTTAACGAATATATATAATATTTATATAATTATAAAAAAAACATAATAGAAAAAACATAAAAGAATATATATAATAATTATAAAAAAAACTATTAATATATAAAATACAACATAACAGTATGTGAATCTTTTTATCGTTAAATCATTTGGTTAATTGGTAAGATTTTTCAGATATATCATACTATAGAATTTTGTACATACTTTTGTGATTTTTTAGGCATAGTAAATGGTTAAGGAATGGTAATGATTCATCTCTACCTTTAAATCCCCATTCCTCAATGTGGAAGAGATTAACTGATTCATTGATTCATTAATTAATCAGTTTCATACTTAGTTATATTACAAAGGCAACTTATAAGCAGTAAAAATTTTGAGGCAATAAAAAATAACTAAATCACCAAATAAACACTTAGGTGTAAGTTTAATGAACTTAATGCTGTACCTATTTTACTAATTACTTAGATTCGAGATTAGTTACGGTTAGTTAGATATACAGCCACTTAAGAACATAGTCCCTTTGAAATAAATAAATAGGTATTATGAAGTTTTCTACTTTTTAAACGACTACCAAAAAGGAGGAGGTTACCAATTCGTCGGAATCTTTTTTATGTATGTTCACCGATTACTCGAAGACACCTGAACCGATTTGGCTTTTTTTTTATTTCAAAGGATATACTTCTTAGGTGGTCCCATATAAATTTTATCGAAATCGAGTTTAAAAAAAAAACAAAATAAAATATTTTTTTTAAATAAATTGTTTAATCGAATATGTTATTAAAAAACTTTCATCTTACAAATTCTGCTTATTACGTCTACACTAAAAATGGAAAAATAAAAACGTTTAAAAAACCGACTTCCAGGCACTAAAATGTAAAAAATAACTAAACGGAGGTTTTTGTTTAGAATATAGATACCTAATCGGCCGACAATAGTAAATATGTAAATGTATGTAAGATATGAATATCTAATAGGTAAATATGTATTTTACGTATCGAAATATATTAGATTTGCTGATCGGCAGGCACCGACTTCGAAAATATCTGATTAGGTATCTATTCTAAATGAAAACCCCCGTTTAGTTATTGTTTACATTTTAGTGCCTGGAAGTCGGTTTTTTTAATTCAAATAAAAGTTAATTCTATTTTAAAGAACGAACGAACGAAGAATTTCCATTTCTGATTATAATTTATTCTTTTAACCAATTATTCGTCGGTGATTTAAATTTTTGTTTTAATTATTGGTAATTATATATTACGCATAGGTATAAATCGCATAAGTTTCGTAATCTTAAAATACGGGAGTAAATTAATAGAACATCGATGAAGTTCGTTCAAACTGATTTTTAACGGACTTCCAAAAAGGAGGAGGTTCTATGTTTGTATGTATGTGTTAATCTTTCATTTCTATAATAATAGACGATAAACAAAATTCACCATCACTGGCGAATGAATAAGGCATCGAGGAACTCGTAGTTCTATCCTTCTTAAAGTATATTTGTTTCAGTAATTACTTAACTATTATGTAATTATTATTATTTACCTTTGAAGATTTTTATTCTGTTTTTACCAGATATTTAAAAAAATATTAGTGTATGTAGCCTAAGTCTTAAGTCTTAAGTTCAAGGAATTCGGGTCCAAACAACTAATAATGACTACTAATACTGAATGTACTGTTTAAAAAAATATTTTAGAATAGTGTTATAATAAATTTGTTGTACATTTTTTCTACTTTTATGAATGTATAATTTTAAATTACCCTAATAATTGCCGTAGTTTTTCCTTGCAGAATGCTCTTTGAATAACCTCCTTCTATAAAGCATGAAATAGCTTCTGAGCAATCACAAAGCTAGGAACATTTCTTTATTAAAAACACACACTTTTCATATATCACTCAATGTAGAAATAGCATTTTGTAGTGTTTATTTTTTACTTATATTTATTTTACGTTAATGCTTTTTAATACCATCAAGAACTCTATGGATTTCATTTTTCTGTACACAATTTTATTGTTGTTAAGTAGATTTTTATTGGAAGAATGGTTATATCTTAATTCACGCGATGCGGTCAGATAAAAGCTTTAGTTCAGTGTGAACTAAATTTCTAATTAATTCATCGGTCGTTCGTAATGGTTAGTATTAAATAAACATTATTGCCTCGACGCGATACATCTTTCAACATCTTTATTTTGAGAATAGAAACGAGAACATCGACTTTCGATTAACCAATTGTACGTGAACAAGATATAATGTATAAGTACATCATAGGTAGTAGATACTTAGGCTGATTTATGTTTTATTTTAGATTAAACAAAACTTAATAAATTATTACGGCGAAATAATTAATTTATGTTAGAAAATATTATTATAATACTTAAATGAACGATAAAAAATATAATTTATGAATAATAATTTTAATTAATCAAACTTACGCAAGGTATAAATATACTGAGCTTTTTTTATATCAAAGCTATAACACTAAAACTACACAACACTATCATAACAAAAAACAAAGCCCAAACTTTAACTACAGTAGTATTTTCACAAAGTTCCGACGAATTATACACAAGTTGTTATAAAAACGTGAGCGGACGTGCGCTTCACACGCGGTAGGATGCAGACTGACCGGAGTCTAGTGAAGCCGAAGATTACTCGAGATGTCCAAGATTCTTGATCTGAACTAGTATTAAAATCATAAAAACGTTTTGTTTGATTTATGTTATTTACTGTACTTTAATTTTCCGATTATTTATGAAGTGTTATTATAAAATATAATAATATCCATCTAAATATTAATAATTAATTTTCTCACTTTAATTTTTATTGTTATTGGGCAATATTTATTCTCTAACAATGTATATTATACAAATGGTATATCTACATTGTCTTTGGAATTGGAATGTAATAGAAGCCAAGTTAACAATTTCCTTGTCTGTCAATAAAATTCATGTATATCAGTCTGTCTTCAATAAGCCTTTTATGTTATACATATTTCCAAAAAGAATTAAGCCCTTTCTGATTCGCACGACGAATAGTTCTGTATATAAGGAAAAATACAAACAGAAACGAGTTTTCGTTCTATTATTCTTGAATATTTTAAGATTATCAACCGACTTCAAAAAGGAGGAGGTTCTCAATTCGACTGTATTTTTTTTTATGTTTGTTACCTCAGAACTCCGTCATTTATTAACCGATTTGGACAATTTTTGTGTTGTTTGAAAGTGTATACTTACTTATACCAGATTGGTCCCATTTAAATTTCAAAAAAAATATAGCTAATGATGAATTTAACCTACTTCTAATTGTCATATTGACTTGAAACTTTGCAAGTGTTTCTATTTCCGTTGATAGTACAGTGGTTCGGTATTGTTGACCTGATCTGATGGTAAGGCCAGAAGGTGGATAGGTGGAACTCTTCAACGGCTAATAGTAGATACTTTGAATTTTGGCTTATTTTGTTTGATTTGACAAGCCTAACACGTTAGAATTCTTACTTTGCTACTACTATCTACACTAAAAAGGGAAAAACAAAAACTTTTTAACAAAAAAATAAAAACCGACTTCAAACAAAAGCACTAAAAAGTAAAAAATAACTAATTGGTAGTTTTCATTTACTATACATACCTAATCAAATATTTTCGAAGTCGGTGTGCTTTGGCTAAGTAATTAAAGTCTATCTATAAAATACATACCTAATCAAATATTTTCGAAATAGGTGCCAGCCCATACAAAGCAAAGCACGCCGACTTCGAAAATATTTGATTAGGTATGTATAGTAAATGAAAACTACCAATTAGTTATTTTTTACTTTTTAGTGCTTTTGTTTGAAGTCGGTTTTTATTTTTTTGTTATTTTCATAAACCTTATTCAAGCTTTTGTTTAAGACATATATTATTGTTAGTATAGTTAGAGAGTGCCTACTGGAATTAAGATTGGTTTGATATATTTTAGCAATTAGATTAAGTAAGAGCTTGAAAAGTTCAATTATACACACTACCACTTGTATTTGAACCACCCTTGAAGGGGCTATTACTCGTAGTTAAAAATTAAAAAAAATATATTAAAATTAGTGCAACAAAAAATCATACACTCAAATTGATTTTATTTTGAAGTTGGTCAAAAATGATTTAATAGTTTGAACTGCAAAAACAGGAAACAAATGAATGAAGTAAATAAAATAAAGACTGAGTAAAAATGTATGACGGTCACGTTTCGCTGTTATTAATGACATTGACAACGTTTTAATAGCTATCTATCCATCAGGGACCACCCTGTGTGTGAATGTAGCCAGGTCTAAGCTCATTGTTGGCTAGGTTTCATAATGTTTGACTGCCTTAAAAAAAGGAGAAGGGACAACTCAAGTTGAGTGTCTGTTTTCGAGTATCTTTTATGACATGTCTTCACAATTGTGAACCATTTTTTATAATACTCATTATAATTTTATATAAATATTTTATATGATATAAACATTTTCTTAGAAATTTATATAAATATATGTTGAAGAAATTTTTCGTCACTGGAGAAATGTATCGAAACCTCTAAGTTTTCTTTTAAATTCTTATAATACACAAAAAACGAATCCAACTCGCACTAAACAACTATATATATATTATACATTTTTAAATAAGATAAAATAATTTTAAAGCAGTTTCAGATAACAAAATTCATTTCTAACTAAACAAATTACAGCGAAAAAATGGAAAACTAATTAAATCGTTGAGAATCAAATAGAAACCTATTTTTAGACCTAAGGCTTTTAGCCTTACCAATGATTCAGTTAACATGACGAATATTTGACACAAGTCTCTAGAACGCGCTCGTGTATAAAACCTTTATGACTAGCAGTCACGCATATCTTGTAAGTCGCTTACGCTATCGCGGGATTTCAAAATTTTGCTTATAAAATATTTTTATCACATATTACATTTATTATATTGTAGATTAAATTTAATACCTTTCAATATCTACCTATATAAATAAAATTGATTTGTATGTGCATGTCCATACAGGACATACACACACACAAATCGATTTTATTCCTCCTCTCCAAAACGGCTGGAGCGATTTTGATGAAATTTTAAGGCAATTTTTAGATTAGCCCATCGGGTGATCTTGTGAAGTTTGGAAGCGATCGAAAGTTTGAACGCCGGTGAAGCCTACGAGTACGGATAGTCTATTATATTTTAAAAGAAACAGCCATTTTGCTATTTCTTTTAAATTATTGTATTATTTTGTAGGTAGAAGCCGTCTGTAACAACCATATAATTTTTGAGACGTCTAAAACCTTACTCTCTTGTAACCCGTTTACTGTAAAGCGTTTGAAACGTGGGGAACAAAAATTTAAAACATAATCTCAAATACCCGCACAAATCTAAGAAAGTATTATTATTATATTATATCTTTTATTTACTGCGAACGAGTGTGTCATGTCATGATGTCCGGTTGAGATTCGGAGGTCCTTGGTTCGAATGCCTGTCAGTTATTGGGTTTTTATCATAACCGGACTATGGACGTTAAAGATATGGAGATTGCACTGTGTCTGTCGATGTACATACACTTTTGCATTATAATATCTTCTGCACAGATGTAATCTCAATAGATTGGCCGCCGTAATGAAAATCGGTTAGGAGGATGTTATTATCATAATACCTTATACCTATGTTACTTTTCAAGGTCTACGTAACTATTTGGATGGATATTTTCGACTCTTACCAAGTAAATTATTATAGACTAGCGGCTAACACTCGCTTCGCTCGGGTTCGCCTCTAGAAAAACAAATCAAATCTGTGCCTCGGGAACCATATATTATTCCGGGATAAAAAGTGACCTATGTGTTATTCCAGACGATAATGTATCTCTGCACCGAATTTCATCCAGACCTGTTCAGCCGTTTTGGCGTGAAAGTGTAACAAACACCCATACTCACAAACTTTCACATTTATAATATATATTTATACAGATCTTAAGAAATGTTATTTAAACAATATACTAGATATTTACAATACCTAAAGAAAATTTATAAAAATCATAATAATCATAATTACATATAACTTTTTAAATTGCTAATATTCTCATGCAGTGTAATGATTGTATATTTGATACAATTATATTGCTATAATTTATACAGATAAATGAAATTGAAGTGTCTGTTTGTAATATCAAAATTGCTTTTTAATGAATACATATGAAAGTATATACTTATAATAAAAAACAATTTTAAAATGTTTGTTTGTTTTCTGTCTGTTTATTCCGGCTAAACTCCGAAATAGCTGGACCGATTTTTACGGGACTTCCACTGGCATAGAGCTGATGTTATAAGAAGTAAATACAGCTTTTATTTAAGAGAAAAAATTAGAGTTCCGCGAAAAAAAACCTATGAAATTACGAACAAAATCTAGAGACACATACGAGCGAAGCGATGGTAAGTCGCTAGTTAGAATATAATTTGCGTTTTGGTATAGTTATTACGAGCATCCACATTTGATGGCATTAAATATGAGCTCTGAAAAAAATAAATCCGGTTCTGCACAAGATCATCAACAACTTGGAATTTTATGAATCATAGCTAGGAATATTTAAAATAAGAGGAAAAACCTTTCTACAGATATTCGTATATCGATGATATAACGACTTGAATAAAAAAAATATCGCCTCTTTACTTATTGTAGATATGAAATTTGTATGTACCGTATGTTAGAAAAAATGTTATTTTAATATGATTTTTTTGGCTGCTGCTAATATTCATTATGTGCTATGAACAATGAACTTTAAATGTAATAAAATATCCTAATATGATTAGCTTTATCATTTTATTATCAAAATGTGTTACATCTCAAAGTTAATTGTATTCTTTTACATATCAATGCCTAGTACAAAATGGTACATAAATCGCGTAATGATAATCTATTACATATAATAAAATTGTAACTAAGCCGAATCTGTACATTAATTTTTTTTTTGAAAATCTTGTTGAAATAAAGGCTTTTAGCCATTAGAGGCCGAATCTATAGTTTTTAGATTTTTTCTGTCTGTCTATCTGTCTGTCTGTCTGTTACCGCATCACAGAAAAACCACTGAAGGCATTTTGATGAAACTTGGTATGGTGATAGCTGGTTATTTGTGTCAACATATAGGATACTTTTTACTGCGGGAAAATATCTTATTTCTGAGAAAAAATACAAAACTGCAATGAAAGAGTATACTAATATGTAAAAAAAAGTATTTAGCCTTTGGTCATCTGAACGCGGGCGGAGCCGCGGGCAATGCTAGTGTAATATAAGTTTTAGTTAGTGTGAGCAAAATACAATCTTAATTGGAAATTCCGTACGTGTTCAAAGAGATTATAAAACTGATATTTACCCAGTCTTCTGCAATCGAATAGCGTAGTTTAAGTAAACATTGTAACTAATTTAAAACAAGAGTGCTCTGAGTTTACATGGAGGTACTTTCATAAACATAGTTCAGTTTTTTTATGGTAATTTAGATTAAAAACTGGTTTACATTTACAATAAAGTAAAAATTGGCCAAGTGCGAATTTGGTTTTGCAGCATGGGTTCTTTACTAATGTATGTACATATAATTATTATAAATATAACGTTTATTAAATATTATTTAGAAATTATTGTTCCTGACGTTGTCACATACAAGCGCCATCTTTTTTTTTATTACTTAAAACGTATCGTTTTTAATACCTACATATATGTATAAATACAATAATATATGTATAAATACAATGCATTAATGCCACAATCGAAATAAAATGACATTTAAGCAGGCGGTAGGATAGAGTGATGGACGGACACGACGAAATTATAATTACATAATCATGTCTTTACCCGCATGCTACATTACCTACCAAGTGGGCTACCTCCAAATGTCTCTCTTGTTAGAGACAGAATTGCACGTATTTGCGAGGCACAAAATATAACCATAAAACGAATTTAGATGAAGTTTATTGTTTAAGTTTTTATAAAGAAAACTTTCACTAACTTAATTATTTAATAAAATTTAAGTAGTAGAAATAACATAAAGATTCCTAAGATCCCTAGACAAGCATAAAAAATGAGTAATGATTATGGAAGGGACGAAAGGCTATCCTCAGATCTTTTTATCTCCGTTCGTAGGTTTCTCGTTTTAAACTAAATAGATATGAAATTATGTTTTATAATACGTATTTTGTAATGGCTGGTTATGTAATAGTACTAGAGTAGTACTACAGCTGAAATTTCTAAGCGGATGTCATGATTAATAGCTTTAGACTAAACATAAATACAAATGGTCCGTAGCAGAAGTTACTTTTTATAATTAAAAAAAAACTGTTAGACTTAAATAATATAAATATAAGACAGTTATATTAAATGTTAAAATATAAATATGTAAACCTGCCCTAATTTCTGTTAAACTAACCAAACAAGTTAGCACTAAAACGTTACAATTATATGAAATAACAAAATTATTCAATTGTTCCAAAATGCGGTTTGTATATTACATTAGAGTCCTCGCAACATCGCACGCTTCTGAAGTAGGTACTTGTACGTGCAAGAGATCGAGGCTATTTACATATTTGTGCGATTAATTTAAAAGGTCATTACTTATTAATGTAATTGCTTAACATTTGTAGCTTTTCTTTTAGAGTATCTTCAATTTTAAGATGTAATTAAACATACATAATTTCACGCATTATCTCCTGCGTGAGAAGCAACGTATCTCTATCTCTGTAATCTGTAAAACTTCTTTCTACCAAAAAGCTCAATGATATGAAAAATCACTTTAAAAATAAATACGGTATGGTTGATTGATTTTTTAAGTTTTGAGATAAAACCTACACTTTAAAAAAATTTATGAAAATCTACTTGAAATTGGCGAAAATATTGCGTAACTTATACGCGAGTGCTTCTTCCTCTACGTTTCTCGTTAACATTTAAAAATCGTTTTTATAATCCAAATATTAACACGTTAGTGTTAAAAATTGTCACACATTCTTTCAAAATTTATTATTAAAGAGGGAGAAAAAATATATATTCGAGATGTATTGCGCCGTAAGTGAGAACAAACGAAGTGCAGTTTATACAGCATACTTACGAGGTAAATTCGTGGATTGCTCTTCTCAGTAGAACTACGTTCCGAGGCGGTGGTAGCTTACTAGCGGACTGACTACACTGACTCTTTAAATTAAATTAACAAAACTCAAACATGCTTGTAAAAGTCTAATTGGAAATATTTTTCAGTTAGACTTTTCATTCAATAGCACTACACTATCTCTTTTAATAGCACTACAGGTAAAACAATGTGAATTTATGGTAGCTACATGAAATCTCCATACTAATTAAAAAAATCGCGTAATATATTCACGATTTTTTTGTTTGTTACAACAATTCGTCTACCGATGTCACAAGTTTATATTTGTATATAAAATCAGTCTTGAAAAACTAACAATAATAAAACATGGCTTATGTTCTTTTTACAGTATTTTGATAAATGATTATCGACTATTGACTCAACCTGGTTTTGCTTCGGGTTCGCCCCTAGGCAAAAACAAATCTATCCCACGGTAACCTTACATTTTCCGGGATAAAAAGTAAACTATGTGCTATTCCAGACTATAATCTATCTCTGTGCCAAATTTCATCCAGAACCATTTAGACGTTCTAGCGTTAAGGAGAGTAACAATCATCCATCCATCCATCATGACAAACTTTCTCATTTATAAGATTAATTATAGATTAGTATGGATGATTAATTTAAAGTAAACGCACCTAGTAAAACTAGTATCAATTATTCGTATGTTATGAAATATAGCGCCTTGAAACATATAAAAAATACGCATTGTAGGCACAATAACATTTTATACACCTACGTTCGTTTGTTTTTTTATGTGAAATGGCCATGGTGCGTTAATGGCTCGACTAATGTACGCTAAATACTGATTTTAGCAGAAATCAATCTGCGCCTACACATTTTTCCTTTTATATCTACCTAAAACAAAACCTTTTATTTCAAATTGTTTTGTTTGTTTTTCATCTGCCAATTTCTAAATTTTTCGAGATTTTCTCCTAAATTTGTAATTAGTTATACTGATTATTAAAATAAAATATTTTCTCAATTTCTTCGCAGTTTAAATTATTCTATGTGAGTACACCGCCTAATATCTATAACTTTTGAGACGTCAAAACCTTAATCTTTCCCGTGACTATTTTTTCCATAAATCTTTCGAAACGTAAGGAACAAAAAAACAAAATAAAACCGCAAATAAATGCATAAGAATCGTAGAGTTTTATATATACGGGACTTGTATATATCTAAGAACATATTATGTAACAGTCTACGTCCAACTTTTTTAGATCATCCCGAAAGATTTGTTAAACAATCATGTGATGTGATAATGGTGGTTTTCCTCTTCTTCTTTTTACTATCATCGCTATATTCCATCGCACATATGTATGTATGTACGTATAATGTGCTATGCAGTAATCTTTCACTATTATAAAAAGGCAAGATTCATTTATTTCTCTTTTTCTATTTGTCACTCTCATATTAAAATCATGTTATTTGCACATATAAAAGCAATTTAGAACTCAGTGTAGAGGAATACGGGATCCCAGGAACAAAAAAGGCTTCCCGTGGGATACATGAAAGAGTGAGGATGGAACGGATCAATAGATTTTAAGAGAAAGTTTATTGGTTGGGATTCGATTGAAATTAATATATACGTAGATTGCATTTAATACCGATGCAACGATAGGCAAGTTATTTAATAAGTATCAGGTACTACTTCTTTAGCTTATGATTTATAGTACAAACTAGCATTGCCGTTCCGATGACCAAAAACCAAATTCTTAGGTTTTACATATTAGTATACTCTTACATTACAGTTTTTGTATTTTTTCGCAGAAATGAGATATTTTCCCAGGGTAAAAAGTATATGTTGACCCGGATAACCAGCTATCACTATACCAAATTTCATCAAAATCCATCCAGTGGTTTTTCTGTGATGCGGTAACAGACAGACAGACAGATAGACAAAACTATAGATTCGGCCTCTGTATCGATAATAATGTTTATTTCAATAAGATTTTCCAAAAAATATCTAATGTATATATTCAACTTTGTTACAATTTTATTATATGTATAGATATAGATTGTCATAGTATAAGAAACAATGAAAATGGTTGTATAAAAGATACTTAAACACATGGAAGATCACACGTTCGATTCATTTATTTATTTTTACCCAAGTTTGCTGATCTTTTGTGGTAGCACTAGACTAAAGTGGAATTTATTTTTAGGATTCCATCCCCTAAGAGTGAAGCCAGAGTTCTGTTGGGTATTGCTAAGAATAATTTTGTCAGTCGCGCTTTATAAAACTACAGATTATACGGTATTTAAAAATCTAACTTAATTATTTCTTACTATCCAAAAAGAGCATCAAGAAAAATTTTCTCTACAACAAATTTCACAAAAGCTCGAATAACTTATATGTTATTTTCAAAGCTTCAAATAAAATCATTAATTTTATAGCCTATTTTCAGTTAATATGTGTAGGTTGCGCAACATATGAGTTTACGTACCTATATATATATATATATATATATATATATATATATATATAACCTATATATCTTAACGATATTTTCTCTCATCCTCATAGTGAAACGGGGATTTATCCAAACTTAATGATGTAATCTAAAACTAAGATAAGTACATAATTTAGTCAATATTAAGCTTTACTTAGTAACTTAATAGTATTCGACATATTTCAAACTTTGTAAATTAGGCTGCCACGCTTTGTAAATTACTTCTACAGTAATAATATCAAATACTTTAGACATTGATTCAATTTTATACATTTGTAGTAGTTCTATATCATTAACTAGCGACTCACCCTCACTTCGCTCGGGTTCGTCCCTACCTGGATTTCCAATATGTACAAACCTTCATCCCCATTTTCACCTCCTTAAGGGATAATTTCCGGGATAAAAAGTATCCTATGTCCTTCCCAGGGTCTCAAACTATCTTTTTACCAAATTTCATCTAAATCAGTTGAGTAGATCCAGAGATTACCCCCTACAACGTCACAGACTCACAAACTTTACATCTTCATAATATTAGTATAGGTTACCTATCAGAACTACTTTAATATTTATTATCCGACATTGTTAAAAGCGGCAAAGAGTATTTGATCTGTATTATGTAATCATGTTTTGTACTAGCGAGTCTTGCTACACGTAGCAAGTACGCACGTATTGTGTTTCCGACTCCATAATGTTATGTTTCTTTGTCAACTTGTACCTACTTACTCATCTTTTTACCCGTCAAAAAAAGGAAGAGGTTCTCAATTTGACACGTATATATTTTTTTTATGTTTGAAAGTTGGACCCGTTTAAATTTGAAAAAAAAAACCCAGCCCAAATGTAGAAATCAGGAGATGATTGATTTATCACCTACTGAATTTTTAAAATACATTCTTATTACTTTGCTACTACTATGTGGATACACTATAAATGGAAATAATAACTTTTAAAAAAATGATAAAAACTGACTTCAAAAAAGAAAAATAAATACTAAAAAGTAAAAAATAACTGATTCGTAGTTTTCATTAGGTTTCATATCTGATTAGGTATCTATACTCGTAGTAAATGAAAACTACCAATCAGTTATTTTTAATTTTTATGTGTTTCTTTTGAAGTCGGTTTTTATTTTTTTAGTTCACTTTATACGTAGCCGGGCTTTTTATTTTACTAAAATATTTTGTGAGGTTTATAATTAACCTTAATACATTCATTAATATTACGAATATTTTGTCAGAGGATGGTGAAGTACGTACTATTAAGTCCTAATAAAGATTTTTTTTAATATATAAGCGTAAAACCGACAGAGAAATACACACTTTCGAACAATTTAAAAATAACGGATTTTAACAATCTGCGTTAAATTTTTCAAAAAATTCTGTAAAAAATTGTTTAAGCAGTACTTACACACAAGAATACCCTTTTTGAGATTCTCCTCTTTTTTTGAAGTCGATGAAATACAAAAGCAAGAAACTATTGCCACGACCAAATAAAATACCATAATAGCTCAATCTATTGTCTCTTCCCATGAGTATATCACAGTCCAAATAAAAATGACTTATAACTTTTATCTTCAAACAATCCTATGGGAATACTCAGAGACACTTTAATTTTTGTAACTATACTAATAAACATTAAGTACCAAAATTAATATTTGCTAGAACTTGATATGTTAGACTTTCTTTTTTAGGGTTCTGTACCCGAATGGTGCTAACGGAACCCTATTACTATGCCTCCGCTGTCCGACCGTCCGTCTATCAGAGGGCTGTAACTCATGAACTGTAATAGATAGTTGAAATTTTCACAGAGTATGTATTTCTATTGCCGATATAACAATAAATAATAAAAATAAAATGATAAAAATACAAGAAACTTTTTTTTAACGTTCGTAATCGATCATCGAAGTTTATTAGTTTAAAAGTTAATATCCTACAACATAAATAGAGTAAAAGTCATATTAATAAAAAGTACATGTGCGATGGTACGGAACCCTTCGTATGTGAATTCTACTCGCACTTGATTAATATTTTTCGAGTGCTATTAAAAGATCTTCCACTTACGCTTTAACTTGTTTTCTCTCACTTTGCTTATATTATTTATGCTTGTTTATATAAATTGTACATTTTATTAGAAATCATCAAAACTTTTTTTGAGATCTTTATTTTCCTTTCGGAATAAAAAAACAATACATAAAACGCCATCTATTGATATTTATTTGAACAATTTTGCTTTGTTCCTAATGAGACCCATGATTTTGAAGTATTATGTTCAGTTAGGTTAGTATATAGATATTTTAGTATACACGTGTATTATACGTATGTATGTAAGCATCAGTCACTTAATTTTTAAACTTAAAATTTTCCATACACGTAATTTAAAACTTAACAGAATACATATTCATATGGTTGCTATCGTTATTTATTTTAATGAAGCCATAAATACGGACAAGACAGTATGATTCTCGATTCATTGTTATATTATAATGAGATGACTGCGGTATATTTCAATCATAACTTCTTACGTTTTTCATTAATGTACTATAGTAGGTAACCGTAAATGGTAATAACTTATAAAGAGAATATTATTGTTAGTATTTTAAGCCAAAACAGAAGATAAGTGCTACGACTCGACAGAGGAATCTAAACAACATCTATATCGGTGTACACCTAAATATTTGTCGAGCCATAATGCCAGAACGTCTTCGTATTTTAGTAGGCAAGTTAAGCCATCAATCCGGGTTACAATCGATTTATAGTAATCATCAAGTCATGTTGGAGACGCAACTTAAAGTACAGTAAAGTATAAAAGTTCTGATTTTATAGCTTAAGCTTTTTAAAGCTTACGTAAGTACTAAGGAATAGTTTCCATACTTTGTATGAAATGATAATTAATTTTGTAGGAGAAAAAAATCTTCTTATACATAGATAAATAACAATAAAAGATATTAGATATTTTTACCCATCACTTACATACCACGAAAATAAATTTATTATACCTACCTAATATACGAATAAGTATAGCTAGCGACTCACCCTCGCTTCGCTCGGGTTCGTCTCTAGGTTGATTCTCCATACAAATTTTCATACCCTTTTTAACCCCCTTAAAGGATGATTTCCACGATAAAAAGTATCCTATGTCCTTGCCAGTCTCAAACTATCTTCTTACCAAATTTCATCTAAATCGGTTCAGTAGATCCAGAGATTACCCCCCTACAACGTCACAAACTCACAAACTTTACCTCTTTATAATATTAGTATATTCATATGTATGTAGTCATGTTCCCCATGATACAATAATAATAAGAGATATGATGTAAAGGAAGTAGAATATGTTATTAAGTGCACTACAGATGTTTTACTTTGTCATAATTTATTTGAATGAAAATCTATGATGCTGTATCCACATAAAGCTAAGAAAGTAAATTGTTAATTTACAACTTATTTTGGTGAAATAGATGAAAACGAACATTTTTCATAGTGTCAATTCTATAGTTTCATAGTTCAAGACTCTTAAGACTTGAATAAGATCTAAACTTACATTTCAATGTGTTTTAATACGGTTACAAACATATTATAAGCAAACTATAAAATGATTTGTTAACTTCTTACGTATAAGGGAAAATTCTCTAACTTTAATGGAGACAAAGCTTTTAAGTACTCATCTGATTGCAATCTATACATATAATAAAATGTAACTAATCCGAATCTGTACATTAAATATTTTTTTGGAAATCTTATTGAAATAGACATTATTATCGATACAGAGGCCGAATCTATAGTTTTTAGAATTCTTTTCTGTCTGTCTGTCTGTCTGTCTGTCTGTCTGTCTGTTACCGCTTCACAGAAAAACTACTGGAGGGATTTTGATGAAATTTGGTATGGTCACAGCTGGTTATCCGGGTCAGCATATAAGATAATTTTTACTGCGGGAAAAAAATATCTCATTTCTGAGAAATCTATACTAAACGTTAAAACGTAAGAAGGGACGAACCCGAGCCGGAGCGAGGGTGAGTCGCTAGTTTTTTATATTTTTATCCTCTAAAGATAGTTTCATAGATAAGACATAAAGTGATATGAAGCCATAATTATTTATCCAGTGGGTAGATAAGCTTTTGCAAATAATAATCAAATGTAAGGATTGTATCTTCATCTCAATGCAGTGCTGCTCAGCGAGTTGTTTGCTTACTGCCATTTGTGGGTGGGGAAATAATAGCTTATCTCACAAGTCATCTTTATACTCACACTTATAATAACATATGAAGAAGATTAATCTATTACTAGGAAAACGATTTATGTGTCTTTTCTATATCACTTTACGATGCAATAGTTTATGTTATTAGATATTTCATGTTGACTTCATTCATGTCGTCTTTAGTCGGTACAATTTAAGAAACATGTACAGAATGTGTGTACATTCTAAGAGCAGAGGAGTTTATAAAATTTTAAGTGAATCCTTTCTCTCTCATTAAACCTATCTCTCGTCATAAATGTTAATGTATAGAACCGCTTAAAGTAAAATATGTCGGATATTGACACTTTTATTTAGTACCTTGGATAGTTCCCTAGGGATGTCAGTAATGCAAAAATATTTAGACAGCACACGTTAAAGTCTAACAATAGGTAAAGCGAGGGCGAGTTACTAGTATTTAATATTACTTCGTTTAAACTTTAAATGAAGGGCATATAGAAGGATTGTAGGCTTTCTATTATTAACAGAAAGAAAGCTATACCGACTTTAAAATTACTTTAAGACCAATTAATTATTCCATTATCAGGGTCGATTTTTTCTTGAAATTAAAATTTAATTTAAGAATTAAGGTCAGGTCAGGACAAGTAAAATAAAATAAAGTGAATAAAATTTTCTAAGATTTACTTAAATTTTCTGCATTTTAAATAATCTTTTTATTTTTATTTCTCGCACTTTTATTTTTGTATTTTTCCCTACGTTTCGAATACTTTACGGAAAACATGGTCACAGGAGAGTTTCTGTCACGGGTAGATCATGTTTGCTGTGAAATCACGAATAAATCGTTATATTATATTAGATATGTTCAGAGCAACAATGATTAATAACAACTAATATAAATATAAAATGATTCTAAGAAGAACTAAACTAAAGGTATACCTCTTATAAATTTTGCAGAATTATTTACAGAAAACTTCACGGGTTACTACAGTAAATAAAACATTCCTTAGAGTCAGTCAAGCGCCGCCAATATCACAATGACCCTTGAAAGCCGAACATCTCTCACGGATTTTGTTTAGCTATTCAATGATTCTTGATTGGACCGTTACGTTGATATTTTGTTGTTAATTGTTATATGGAAACAACAAAGCCGGCGTGGCACATAAAACCGTGTGTGGTTGGCATTATTTACTATACAATCCTATTTATGGCTATCGCACTATATAATTTAATTACATATCTTTGCATATCTTTTAAACTAGGTAGTACCTATCATAATTTACTCGTATTAAATATCGTATCATTAGGTATCTTTAGAAGTATGTTGATTGTCAACTGGTTATATGCTATGTGCCGCCACAATAAGTTTGTGTGATATGTCCTGTATTTTTTTAACTTGTCGTGCGGGGTTTACTTGAAAGGACTTAACGTTATACACATATCGTACTTCCAAATAAAACAAACTAAATACATGTAAATTACAAGAAAATTATAACGAAAATTCCGAGTTATTATAATAAATGTTTTATTAGACAAAAAGTTGTGCCATATATTTAATTTTTCAATTTGTGTTCAAAATTATAAGAATATTCTGGTAAACTGTGTCTATTATAAGACAATAAATCACGAAATTGACGGCATGTTTGGCTTAGTTTGTAGTTGACTTTACTTGCTGTGCCAGCAGTCGCGGGTTCGAGTCTCGCTGGGAGCATTCATTTGTATGATGTGCACGAATGTTTGTACTCCAATCATGGGTGTTTATATGTATAATATGTATTTATTTAAAATTATATATGTGCTTAGTGTATCAACAATCTGGTACCCATAAAACAAGCCTCGTAGTTTTAGTAGCCAAACATATTTATATATTTATTTATATTACATTCTGTATATTTTGTACTGTAGTGAATAAAAAAAACTATTAAAAATACACTGTAGTTTGTATTATAATATTCGTTTAAAATAGGTGTTTTGAAAATAACATTTAGTTAGTAAAGGTGGTCATAAAATGGGTGATGGACGGATTGTTCCCGTACCGAAGCCCCATACAGCATAGTGAGGGCGTGTTTATGGTTAACAAATCATTTTGCGACGTTAACCGATTTCCTGTGCAAGCTATGCGATACGGGGCAAAATAATTGATGAGTTGAGCGAAAATAAAGAGTAAATGCCTATTGTTGTCAAACTGCCCATAAAACATCGGAGAAGCTTTTTAATCAATAGGTACTAATATTATAACCAGAAATAGTCTTTTTACCCGACTGCGGCGAAACTCAAATGAGGGTTCTAAATTTGATCTGTATGTATGTAAGTATGTCAGATTATATGTTCCCTCGCAATTACTAAACGGCTTAACCGATTTTCATACGTCGATGGATTCATCTTATAACGCGTGTCTATTAAAAATCTTATACTATGTAAAGATCTGATGTGATTTTTAACTGCCTTAAAAAAGGTTATACGATATTATTTAAAGCTCTTTTGACGTAATAGGTTATATTCTTCGTGGTTTCCGTAGAATATTATTTTGAAAAATATATGTAGAGTTGTCGAACTCTTCAATATATTTTGCTTGTGTATACATGTAAGTATAGCTGTACAGAATCGTCAGTTCGAGAGTCCAAATCGCACTTGACCATTTTCTTAAGTCTTTTGTGCGTTGACAATTTTCTCATTGTCCACTGTGTAAATGGTTAGGGAAAATTTAAGAGCATGATCAAGTTGAAAATTAGAGTGGGTTTAATTTTTTTAAATGCAAAAAAATAAATGCGTTTAAATTTCACGACGAGGTATACGTTTCTAGGTTTAATTATTACACATAGCAGTTGTTTAACAGAGGAATTTACTTCGCAAATTATATTTCGAATGCATTTTATATATACAAAATTCTATTTTATACTTATTCTCATTAACACGGAGACATTGAAATGAAAAGCAACTTTAAAGAACGTTCATTATTTAGTTAAATTTATGAAAATATAAAGCCAAATAAATAATACCTTATTTATTAATAGAAATATCTCTACCAGAACCACTGTCTTTGATCAGAAAGTGCGCCGCTAGATTTGGGTTTGTTTACAAGAGTGTCTCAGGTAAATAAACGAAGTCGAGAAAGTATTTTATTACGAAATACCCGAATATGAAAAGCCGTAATATACCCTTTCGTAATTTATTTTATGCTGACATCATTTTCTTATGTAAAGATTTACATAACCCTTTGAACTATTTTACAAATAAGACAAAGTAAGACCACATGAGAATGTTTTTTACGTACAATAATTAATTTTATTTATATTAAAAACTAGCGAATTATCCTCCCTTCGCTCAAGTTTAACTAAAAGCTAATAATTAAAAGCTTGAATGGTTTAGAAAAGCATAAAAGACAAACGTCCAAAGATTTTTTTTATTGAGCCAGGAAATTTCGCAGGCGTGTACAGAATAATCCAACAGAGTTTAATCACAATTCAATCACTATATATATGGTTAGGGACGCACAGAGAACAAACATACTGACATTTATGTTTTTTTATATAGATTAATATTCAGCGATTGTTTAATAATAAACTTTTAATTCTTATATTCTAAAAATGTATTATATAAATATTTCTTTTGAACTGTTGTAATCAAAGCCAAGAGCTTGCCACCGCATCCAAACATGCGCTGTTTCAATATACTCACTATTTTTTACCCGCTTTTATATTATTAGCTTGAGTTGTTACTAACTATGACTTATCTAATCAAATCTTGGATCGATTTGAACCTACTTCTCCGGTTTTCACAGGTTTTACAAAATTTCAATTAGACACACCATTTGAAATTTTGTAAAATCTGTCAAATTCGAATTACAATACAATAATTTGTTAATGGAGAGATGAATCTTGTAATGGTTACCAGAGTAAAGTCTTCGAGTTTAAACTCGAAGCAAAGCCGATGCAAATCAAATCTAATATATTTAAATACGTAAAATACAACATAAATTGTGGTATAATATTTTAACTATTATAATTAGAGTTCATAACTAATTATATTTACTTATTAGATATTCATATCCGGCTGACAACGACTTCAAAAATGTCTGATTAGGTATCTATTCTAAATGTAAACCCCCGTTTAGTTAATTTTTACACTTTAGTGCCTGGAAGTCGGTTTTTTTTTAAGTTTTATTTTTCCATTTTTAGTGTAGACATAATAAGCAGATAATTTGTAAGAAGAAAGTTTTTTAATAATATATTCGATTAAGCAATTTATTTAAAAAAAAAATTATTGTTGATTTTAAAAAAAACCGCTTGACTGATTTCGATAAAATTTAAATGAGGCCTGGGAAGTATGCCCTTCAAAACAAAAAAAAATCCAAATCGGTTCAGGCGCCTTCGAGTAATCGGTGACGAATTGAGAACCTTCTCCTTATTGGAAGTCGGTTAAAAAAGGTTCTGATCTATTTTTTCTTTACCTATTTATATATAGATAGGTGTATAAAACTCCACTGTCTACCTAATACAGTCCAAAAAGATATAACCCTTAAAATATGCTACAGACGGGGATACTCGTAGTAATAAAAGGACGTCTTGACCCTCAACTAAAAATCATATAAAAGTACGTTTGAGAACGATAGTTTTATTTAAAAATACAATTTTTGTATATTAATGAAAATGTCTACAATAAAATATTGAACAATTTCCAGCACTACTTTCTTCAAAGTTCTTTTGCAACTTTAACAAGCATTCTTGTATATTTATGTTTGATTTATATTAAACTTTGCAGGGAAAATTTATTCAAACATAAAAAGGAACTTTAAAATTAACTACTTATTCTATTTCTTTATGTTTAAGAATTAAATTTTTCTACTTATAGGTTGTATTCAGCCCTTTATAACGTCCCACTGCTGGGCACGGGCCTCCCTTCACGAGGGGGATCCAGACACAGGGGCCATAGTCCACGACACTGGCCAAGTGCTGGGTTAGCGGACTTCACATGTCTTTCGAACACTCGGTAGGTTGTCTCAGACATGCAGGATTTCCCGCGATGTTTTGCTTCAACGTAAGACAAGTGGTAATCATGTTAGAAATGATTCGCACATGAAAATATCAAAGGTGCGAGACCCGGGATTTGAACCCGCTTCACTCTGTTTTCCAAGCAAGCGCGTTTACATTTGGGCTACCACTGCCTATAACCTGCTATAGGTTACACATTAATATTGCAATTATTTTTTCTTAGAAGAAAGTGGTCATAATCATTATTTTTACTTTGTTTCTTAATAGACTACGGTCACTAAGGCCCAAATGGTTTTATAGACGTCTACTTATGTAGTAGGTTGAGTATGTTGTAAAAAGTCACTTGAGAATGTTGGAATGTGTTTATGCGAAGCAAATAAGTTACTAGGGTAACATAAAATAGCTTGTATAAATAATATACATAAATATGGTTGATATAAACTTTTAGAGCCCAGATCCAAAAGCCGAGCAATATTTTTGTCATGAAATAAGCGATAATCCCGTGGTGATGCGGGCCAGTTATGTGGGTAATTTTCATGAAGACGGTGGATACTACATTCTTTTATAATTTTTTTCTATATTTTTTTTTGTTAAAATTATAATAATTGTTGTATGTTCATATTCGTAAATAGATACATTACATTAAAAATGCATAACGTTATATATATTCTTTAATCTTTTTCTTTTAATACTTCATTTGCTTGTAAGGTAGCCTCTGCGGTGGATTTTTCATTATATGTACAGTAAATTGAGGTAAACGTCTATAGATTTACTATTAAAACATCACAAATCGTCGATCCCACATTCCATAAAGCCCAGGGTCTCTAACCAAGGCGTCTTGCCCGCAATTACTTATGGGTCCAAAATCTGGATACGATGTCCAGATTTTGGACAACTAAATAAATCAATGTTGGTTTACTTATTAAAATTATTACTAGCGGCTTACACTCCCTTGGCTCAGATTCACCCCTAGTGAAAAACAAAAACAAATCTTTCTCACAGGAATCGTACATTTTTCCGAGATAAAAAGGAGCCTATGTGCTATTCCAGACTATAATCACTATGCCAAGTTTCATCCAGATCCGATCACCCGTTCTGCCGTGATTGAGTAAGAAACATTCATCCATCCAAACTTTCGCATTTATATAGTAGTAAGATAAAATATCTAGAGTTATCTAATATAGTTAGAGGAGTCATGGATACGGTGTTTCATGTAAAAAACTGGGAGTAGAACACGGAATATACTATAAAGCTATAAAATCCCACTCGTTTAAGCTCATTAAACATGGGATATTTTTAATATTTTTATACTATTACATAGAAAGGCTTACGCAGTTAGGTCGTACTTGTTTAGTAAATGGAAAAGACTTGTCTAGAAATAAGTAGTACAATAAATCGCACTCTGCCGCTGAACTGTGCATCTTCTGTTTAATTCTTGTAAAGTTGATACTTCAAACTACTTCTATCTATACATATAATAAAATTGTAACTAAGACGAATCTGTATATTAAATATTTTTTGGGAAATCTTATTGAAATAAACATAATTATCGATACAGAGGCCGAATCTATAGGTTTTAGAATTTAGTCTGTCTGTCTGTTTGTTACCGCATCAGAGAAAAACCACTAGAGGGATTTTGATGAAATTTGGTATGGTAATAGCTGGTTATCTGGGTCACACATAGGATCCACATATAGGATACTTTTTACCGCGGGAAAATGTCTCATTTGTGAGAAAAAATACAAAAACTGCAATGTAAGAGTATATGTAAAACTAATATGTAAAACCTAAGGATTTGGTTTTTGATCATCTGAACGTGGGCGGAGCCGCGAGAAATGCTAGTCAATTAATATTGACTGAGATGTGCTATACAGATAGAGGCTTAGAAGCTATGCCGAAGAATTGCTTTATAATTTATAATTGCTTAGAAGAATTGCTATGGAACCAACAATGACACTAATCTTCAGTGAGATCCTCATAAAATTTTACTATGATTCAAAGTTAATAGGTATGTTACATTGGATTTACATTCAAAAATTAAGATTACATTAGTTCTATAATAACAACTTTTTATCAAAACTTTTGTTAATAATTTAAATAAATTTCCTAAGAACCTTAAAAAGTTTGCTTTATTGCTGCGCTGGAAGTTCAAGTGTTATACAAACAGCTTCTGTTTTAACTTACTTTCGTATTATAATGTTCTTGTTATCTCATCAAAAGTCGCTTCGGGCCTTTTGACTTGCACCAAGATGTTAGCGATATTGTTAACAAGTATTACATACAGATGAAGACAGCCATTATTATAACTGTGCAGGAAATACGAACATATTGCAGTAACTAGGTTAAGCTGCTATTATATAAATTTACAAATGAATCTAAAACTTTTGTAGATTACTCGATCCAGCAAAAGTTTTCTGCTCTTACAACTTGCCTGCCTGTTTTTATTATATAATTAATGCTTGCAAAATTGTGTCATCCATATATTTTTTAACCCTCGACGCAAAAAGAGGGGTGTTATAATTTTGACGACGATGTCTGTCTATGTGTGTGTGTATGTGTGTGTGTGTGTGTGTGTATGTGTGTGTGTGTGTGTGTGTGTGTGTGTGTGTGTGTGTGTGTGTGTGTGTGTGTGTGTGTGTGTCTGTGGCATCATAGCTTTTAAACGGATGGACCGATTTCGATGCGGTTTTTTTCATTTGAAAGCTAGTTTCCTTGCGGTAGTTCTTAGCTATGTTTGGTTAATATCGGTCCAGCAGTATAAGAGTATCAGCTCTTTTCTAAAATGATGTAATTAAGCATTATGTTAAATCATTTATATTTTTAACCGACTTCCAAGGAGGAGGTTCTTAATTTGTCGGAACCGATCTGGATATTTTTTGTATCAAAGGGTTTTTTGTCTCCCAGGTAGTCCCATATAAATTTTATCGAAATCGGTCGAGCGATTTTAAAAAAAAATTAACAATAAATTATTTTTTTCAATAAATTGTTTAATCGAATATGTTATTGAAAAACTTTCTTTTTACAAATTACCTACTTATTCGTCTACACTAAAAATGGAAAAATAAAAACTTTTTCAACAAAAATAAAAACCAATTCCAGGCACTAAAATGTAAAAAATAACTAAACGGGGGTTTTCATTTAGAATAGATACCTAATCAGATATTTTCGAAGTCGGTGCCAGCCGACAATATTTTAAGATATGAATATCTAATAGGGAAATATGTATTTTACGTATCGAATTATATTAGAATTTCTTTGCATCGGCTGGCACCGACTTCGAAAATATCTGATTAGGTCGGATTAGGTAGTGCCTGGAAGTTGGTATTTTTTTGTTTTTATTTTATATTGAAAATCTGTTCTCTCTTCCCACCCCATAAGAAATATTATTAAGTGTGAGTATATTTTTTAATATCCTGGATTATAGTGTTTTAAGAATTTTTGATTCCTCACTAACACCATCCAGCATTTTGAAATATTAACATTTTAATTACTTTATCTTTTATACCATTATTACAGATGATATAAAAATATATTTTAGTACATTTACTAAAGAAAGCTATAAGTAAAAACTTTTTATAATTTTAAAAATGGCGCGATTAAAGTAAAGCGTTAGAACATGGCGTAATCTAGGTAGAAGTGGATAGTAAAAGTTTAAAATAATAGCTCAATAAAGATAATTAACAGTCAGTGCAGGGATATTCCAAGATTTCTTCCGCGTAAAAGAAAATGGATAATTTTTAAAGCTCACGTGGACTTTTTATAAGATTGTTTAAAATTATTTGAAATGTTGTTTTTTATTCTTGAACAATTAAACAGCTTAATATATATTGAATTTATAAAATATATTAAAAATTATGCGCGCTTTAAACCTATGTGACAAATGTAAATTATTCTACATTTTGTTCAATTAACCGCCCAACTTTAATTAATGCTTATAATTCAAAATGTATTTTGCGTTAACAGACTTTTAATGAAGCAAATAAAGTATTTCTTACTATGTAGTACCGAAGTTTTTATATAGAATGTTCAGGTACCGTAAGTTGTGTCTAGACTATTAGGTCAGACTAGATAGACGTAGTTAGTTCATTATCGATCTGTATATTGAGTAAAACTGAATTTCAATCTGTTTTTTTAAAGACGTTTTTAACAAAAAAATTGTTCGCGGATCTTTACAAATAAATTAAAATTGCTTGTAAACTGTATTCAAATATATTTATTTTATTTTGTGACCTTTGCAATAGACTACGTGTATACCACATGTACAAATTGGACGATGCGTAATATACAGAGCGTGTAATTGAAAATAGAAGCTTCTATCACAAAATATACCTACATATACGAGTGTGTGTGTATATATATATATATATATATATATATATATATATATATATATATATATACACTCTCTCTCTCTCTATAAAGATTGATATACTTTGTAATTACAAAAAGTAGGCGGAATCCCATTTGGTACGACAAATGACAAGCAAAAATAATGTTAAAATTAACTGAAAAGTTAATTAATCTGGTCTATAATTTTTCGTTTTCTTCAAAGACATAATGATTACTGTCCTCAACGTTTTACACTCTGTTATCAAATTACTGGACTATCGGACGGATCGAGCGGTCTGTGTTTTCAATCGACTTCAAAAAGGAGGAGGACCTCAATTCGACTGTATTTTTTTTTTATGCTTGTTACCTCGGAACTCCGTCATTTATTAACCGATTTGGACAATTTTTATGTTGTTTGAGAGTATATACTTCCAGATTGGTCCCAATTAAATTTCAAAAAAAAATACCACCCCTAAGGGTGGAAAAATAGCTAATGATGAATTTAACCTACTTCTAATTGTCATATTGAGTTGAAACTTTGCAAGTGTTTTTATTTCCGTTGATAGTACAGTGGTTCGGTATTGTTGACCTGATCTGATGGTAAGGCCAGAAGGTGGATAGGTGGAACTCTTCAACGGCAAATAGTAGATACTTTGAGTTTGGGCTTATTTTGTTTGATTTGACAAGCCTAACACGTTAGAATTCTTACTTTGCTACTACTATCTACACTAAAAAGGGAAAAATAAAAACTTTTTAAACAAAAAAATAAAAACCGACTTCTAACAAAAGCATTTGGCTAAATAATTAAAGCCTACCTGTTAAATACATACCTAATCAAATATTTTCGAAATCGGTGCCAGCCCATATAAAACAAAGCACACCGACTTCGAAAATATTTGATTAGGTATGTATAGTAAATGAAAACTACCAATCAGTAATTTTTTACTTTTCAGTGCGTTTGTTTAAAGTCGGTTTTTATTTTTTTGTTAAAAAGCTTTTTATGCACGCTGAAAGACTGTCACTGCTTAATTAATGATATATTTTCAAGTGGAAACTTTACTGGTTTTTGTTTTATATATAATTATTTATTTTTAAGTAATACTGCATTGTATGTTTCCAGAATATATTAAATTAAACTAAATAAAATAATAAATAAAACAAGACTGGATGGATTTGAATGAAATTTAGAACACAGATCGATTTTTTCCTGGAAAGAGATATAACTACTTCTGGCTACGGTTAGGTATCTATGGACGGACCCGAACAAAGAGGAGATAAGTGCCTAATGTAGCAAAATTATAAATTTTAAAAATAAATTCTATAAGGTATAAAAATATAACCCCTTTAAGGTTTGAACGGAACCACGTTTCCAAATACAAAATCTAATAGCGGTTGTTATAGAATGATAAAAAAGAATAACCCACAATCCCTCTGTCTAATTTAGTACATCTATACTACATATTATTATAAAGAGGTAAAGTTTGTGAGTTTGTGATATTGTAGGGGGTAATCTCTGGATCTATAGAACCAATTTAGATGATTGGTAAGAAGATAGTTTGAGACCCTGAGAAGGACATTTTATCCCGGAAATCATCCCTTAGGGGGTTAAAATGGGTATGAAGGTTTGTATGGGGAAACAAGCTAGGGACGAACCCGAACGAAGCAAGGGTGAGTCGCTAGTGTATTATATTATAGTAACGTGGTCAAAAAATATGTTTTACAACATTAACTAGTTACATTGGGCCTATATAAAGCGTGTCAAGCATCAAGCGTAAGTGTCTGCAAAATAAATTATTGCTTTTTAACCAAAAAGTTACATAGACTTCAAATTCACTCTAAAAGTAATTTATATGAAAGCAATCTTGTGGTGAAGACTAGTTACTAAAAAAATTATAATAGACACTTACGGCGTTTTCAGTGCTCACAAATCTGTAGGTATATTAAAATATACCCGATTTAAGTGCCTCCTCTTTTTTCAAAATCGGTAAAAAAAATACACGCGATGTAAAAATTTTGTGATTCTTGATAAAAGCATTCATAACAGTCATGTGTAATTTATTTAAAAATCCAATGGCGCGTTTGGGTGGGACATGGGAATTAAAATGTTCTGATGGCACGTCACAACGGGCTCTTCGGCTAGCTTTGCGTTTAATAATTTTTATTAAACGCTTTCTTCTACTATACTATGCAATATAATACTATGCTATACAGTACTTTAAAATACTATATTATACGCTCACTCCTTTACGTGTGTATTACATCTAGTTCCCTAGAAGAGTTTTTAGTTTATTAACTGCTACGTCGCAAGCGATTTGATAATTGTTATGGGACTTAATCGCAATAAAACAACTAAAATCGATTTAACAAAATATGTTGACTGTAGTTTAACTGTTTTATAAATCCTTTTAAAAAAAAGGATTGGGCAGGTCCGAGGCTATATTAATTCAAATTCGTTTCCAGTTTTGCACTTAACAATTATAATCGCCGGTCAAAAGTAGAGTCTCTGCCAGCACCTTGCTCTACTTATGTATATACAAACGTTGTAAGCATTATTCATATTTTTCGTTGAGGTTGAGTAAATACGCCTTAAAATGCGTGTTTATTTATTTTTAAAATGAATATCAGTCGTAGTAAGATAAATGTTTTAGGATATACGAGTATGACCTGTAATTTTTATTTTAACTTTATTAAAATTAAACATATTTTTAAAATGTGTCATATTTACCAGGCGTCAAACGATGGCTCATATTTTAGTGTTTTATATCTCTGCTTTTTCATGTTATGCCTGACACAGTTCTACAACGCAAGTTATAGAATTCAGCCTGGCTAAGGACATCGTTGATATTGGTTATATAATATATAACAATTTACTAGTCTAGATATTTATATGTACTAACTATAATAAATATAAATATATTCATAATAGATAAGCTTATAGGAAATTGATAGATCAATACTGTACCCAATTAATCTTTGGCGATACCTGAACCTAGCGTTTATTTTGTAGAGCCCAAGTATTTCAGCAAACAACATTTAAAATTATGTTCATTATTTAAATTGCAAATAAAACGAAAGTGCACTTTACTTGTTGTACATGATGGCATGGAATGACAAGAATGCTAGCTACATTCGTCCCTGACTTATAATTCCAACTCTAGAACCAACTTCCCTGCGAGTGCCGGAAAATACTAAACATATTTTCTGCGAAATCTAGTAGTAATTTAGTTAAAAATCCAAAGTATATTGAAAATGTTTTAACTAGATGATTTTAAGAAGCTATTTGAAATAGCATGATCATTTATGCAAGTCAAGTAATAAAATCTATATAATTTGACCATAGAACGGGGTAATATAAATGTTAGACCTTGTCGTGATGGGGGCTCATTAGCGTCCGGCAGTCCATTCGGGAGTGAAGCCAAGAACCGCACCGAGGGGCACCCCACCTCGGGATGACGGAGACTCCCACATAACCACCTATATGTATACCGGTGGTATGCGTAAATGCATTTCCCAAAAAAAAAGGGTAACATAAATTTAATACAAAATAACACTTGAAGTACTTATAAAAGTGAACTGGAGTTTTTTTGGTGTTAAAAAATTGCAGTTCGCTATTACAATAATGCTACACAGCTTCCCTATTGCAGTATCTTTTCTCATTTCAAATCATCATGTTATATTGGTTTTGCCTAGATAGGTAGAGAACGGTACAGTCAGGATGAAAAAAACAAATTCTAACTTTTACGAGTATCTTTATACTAGGTCTGGTACCGAACTTATTGTAGATAGCTCATAAGTAATCCAATAAAAAAACACTTGTATTGTCTAGGAACTGAAGATAGTTTCTTCTGCGAAAATATAAATCTACTATTCAACTAATGACAGCAACACAAGGACAGCTATTTCTAAATACACACAATTTTAATAGCTCTCTTAATAAGGTCTCTGGAGAAATTAAGCACGCTACTTCAGGATAAGTAGAGTGTATCAACGTTTACGCAAATGTGTCTTCTGTAATTGCACATTCGTGGAAATACTTTTTTGAAATGAAATATTAAGGTTTTTTTTATTTATGACCTTCTTCTATCTACTATTTGCGTAATAGAAGTTATTTCAGTAGCATTTTTATAATAATCAATATCTTATGTTTATGCAAAAACATTGGTTCACTGAGATAACGTATAGCCATATGTATATATGTACCATTAAGGAAGAATTCTTGGCAATTAGACCCCTAAAAGGGATACAAAACACGGGTAAGAGACGATGAGTGTTATTTTGGACGCTCGTCATATTGAAATTAGAAATAAGGAAATTTATGATTTTTCCCATCTATACATATAATAAAATTGTAACTAAGCCGAATTTGTACATTAAATATTTTTTGGAAAATCTTATGGAAATAAACATTATTATCGATATAGAGGCCGAATATATAGTTTTTAGAATTTTTGTCTATCTGTCTGTCTGTCTGTTACCGCATCACAGAAAAACCAGTGGAGGGTTTTTGAGGTATGGTGATAGCTGGTTATCTGGGTCAACATATAGAATACTTTTTACCGCGAGTAAATATATCATTTTTGAGAATACAAAAACTGCAACGTAAGAGTATACTAATATGTAAAACATAAGAATGTGGTTTTTGGTCATCTGAACGCGGGCGGAGCCGCGGGCAATGCTATTCACTAATATAAATAAAAACGAAAAGTTTCTGTTTATATTACTGATGGTAAATTTAATCTGATTGTAAACAAATAAGGCTCTTCAGTATTTATAAGTCTGCCTAGGGGCTATATATATGACTATGATATCGTCTAGCAAAATAAAAAATTCGATTGGATATTCAATGTAAAACACTCAATCTGGTTAATATTTAATTTGATATATAAAGGTACTAGTGACGCACCCTCGCTCTGGTCGGGTTCGTCCCTACTAACGTTTTAAGGTTTAGTATAGATTTCTCAGAGATGACATATTTTCCCGCAGTAAAAAGTATCCTATACGTTGACCCGGGTAACCAGCTATCATCTTCTTCTTCTTCTCCCTGCCCATTTCCCAATCATTTGAGGTCGGCGCAGTACATCTTCCGTACTACTGATAGGATTTGACAAAAGTTTTACGACCGGCCGCCTGCTTGGGAACGTCAACCCTCCTTAGGAATGCTATTGTCTCTCTTTGTCTGAATGGTATCGCGGAAGTCTTGTAATATGCACTTTCGATTTTTTTTGTCTTTTAAAACATTTTTTATACTATTACTATTTTTTTTGTTATTTTCGGATATTTTTTAAAATAAATTTTGATTACACAATAAATTTTGTTTTGGCGTTGTCATTTTTTTTAAAAAACCAGCTATCATCATACATCAAAATCCCCCCAGTGGCTTTTCCACGATGCGGTGACAGATAGACAAACAGAAAGTCAGACAAAATATCTAAAAACTATAGATTCGGCCTCTGTATGATCATGATGATCAATAAGATTTTCCAAAAAATATTTAATGTACAGATTCGGCTTAGTTACAATTTTATTATATGTATATAAAATATATAGATAAGGTAAGCATTAAAATATTGATAATAGAATTTCGACCCTTAAAAAGTAAAAATCGAATAGTATATATTATTACAAATTTAGGTATACATATTTGGTATTAAAACTTTGTATGAAGAATATACTTCATATAGGTGATGGTTTCTACGGATCTTTTTTATTTCACAGTAATAGTTTGAAGTATTTAATAATTTACTTATTTTTCAGCTTACACAACTTGATGTAAAAAAGAAGCCAAATTGTGTTTAGAATAGCAGATAATGCTTTCAAAGTTTAAAATAGATACCTGAACAAAAGAAAATAATGTAAGAGAAATACTGCCGGTATATACGGTGGACTCTCGTGCACCTGTCGATGTAACTAAAAGGCGTCTCACCATGAAAGAGCTCGTCAGCGGTAAGAATGCAGCTCGTTATTATGATATTTTATCTTGACGAGACAGAATAGGTACACGGTTCACTAATAATATCGCGCTTCATATTTTAATATCTTTCTTCTTGTAATTTCATCCACTAGTGCTTTTTATTTAGATTAACTAGATCTTTGATACTTGAAATGTGTTATATGCGATGTTAACTATACGTATATTTTCAATTCATTAAAATGTAACTTAGCCATGTTTTTAATTCGCAATTGAAAATGTGCAATTAAAAAAACTTCTATTAAAATTCGTGAAGCTATTGTGCAAGGAGGTACATCTTATAGGTACCTTTTATTAAACTATTATTGCATAAGAATAAAAAAATAAAAAAAGATAAATAAGAATCGTGTATACCTTTATTTATAAAGTTAGTCAATATATGCAAAGATATCTTTATATTCTTTATTTAATGTCCTATATTAATTACATTTTTGCTACTTTATTATTCGTATATTTCGTAAATGTTGTTTTACAGAACCATTAGATAAAAACTTACTTAAGATAATGGAGCTTGATTTAAAAAGCTGTTCACATATTAAAGCTCTTCTAACCTAAACAAGTCTTATTAAGCTCTATACTTTGTAGAATTTCGCTTAAAGTGAAAATTATAACAATTTTTTATATAGAAATAACATCGCATATACATATAATATAGATCAATTAACTTATGGTGGGAAATTTTTGAATAATTTTTTCAATTTAAAATCTGACTTATAGAAATCGTAAGCGTAGACGAAAATTAAAGGCCATTAGTTATATACAACTAAATCACTTCCTTTTCTCATATATCCATGATATTAGGAATATCATATAATACTTTTCAACCATACACGTATCTTTGCCAAGAGATATTTTACAAAGAGAACACTCCGTTTGCCGCCTAGAATGAGCCATATTACGTAATATAGGCGACCCGCCTGTACTGTGACAATATTTTGACATTTATATGAAGGATTATTTATAGGACATTAAGATGACAAAGTTTATAATACGTATAGATTATTAGAAACTTTGAAAATTAACCGAATATATTATCGTATTTATTTATATATACCAAACTTTGTTAGTGACAGTGTCTGTTTCTTACTTCTTTACGCTGCCGAATATTAAAATTCAGATTAAGAGCTTACGTACATTTTCAAACGTTGGAAAATGTATTTACGCATACACCTGCATACATGCATATAATTACGAGGGACTCCACTACCAAGAAAAGCAGTACTGCCCACTAAAACCCAACAGAAGCTCACGTCCGTCCGTCCGTCTTACCGTCCGTCCGTCTTAATGGGGCGTTGCAGGATCGCTTTGCCATTCAGCAAGCGGCCCCGATGACAGGCTTGCCGAGGCTTATGTCCTAAATTAACAAAATGGTTTATTTTTAATCGAACTATCTACTACGCTGTCGGAGCCAGCCAGTTTAAATTAAATTCACATAAAATGAGGGCAATGAGATTTATATCACTGGAATACCACTTCACGTAAAAAATTAAAATAAAATGATCATATATAATATATAATTTTCATAGTTAAAACGGTTTATTTTTTATATTTTAAGAACCGATTTGACCTCATTCATGACAATAACTAAAACAATGGGATGAAATCCAACCACAGACGAAGTACTAATTGTTCTTGAAATATGAAATTAGAATTTTCTGATTTAGACGTATGTTCCTACATATATGTATGTTTTTACGAGTAGAGCACTTTGTAAAACATATAAGGGTATAATTTATTTAAATCATAGCCTCTAAACTTTTAGCTCGGGAGAGTAATTTCTAGGGCCGCAGATAAATGATTCGTTTAAGTGTCGTATTCCCAGCCGTCTCAGGCTATTTATTTTATTTATGTACACATATACACAAATTTCAAGCCTATATTTAGTTTACATTTTGATTGTACCTTTTCTTTGGATAGTGTCTGTACATATTGTTTTAAGGGCAAATCATATTTTATCTAATTCCTTTTTATGTAAGCATGTTAGAGAAAATTATATAATGGGACGCCCCCACTTCTCTCGGGGGCTTTCTTAGGTGCTTACAATAGACTATGTTTTACTCGAAATAATAATCTATCTGTATTTGACGACACGTTTGGCTCAGTTTGTAGTGCCCTACTTGTTGTGCCAGCGGTCGCGGGTTCAAGGCCCACCGGGGGCATTCGTGATGAGCACGAATGTTTGTACTCCAGTCATGGGTGTTTATATTTATAACATGTCTGTATTTTAAGTTATATACGTGTAGTGTATCGACTATCTGGTATCCATAACACGGGCCTCGTAGCTTACCATGGAACTAGATAGTGCTGTGTGTTAATGTCCCAACATATTTATTTATTTATATTGTCATTAAGGGCAAATCATATTTTATCTAATTCCTTTTTATGTAAGCATGTTATAGAAAATTAAATAATGGGACGCCCCCACTTCTCTCGGGATCTTCCTTAGGTGCCTTACAATATACTATGTTTTACTCCAAGTAATAAAATCTATCTGTACACTAAATTTGATCTTAATCCGTCCAGCCGTTATAGCACGAAGGAGTAACAAACATACATGCACATAAAAACTTTTTGCATTTATATAGTTTTCCATTAAATTATCAATGTGCAGTTATTATACTTTATTACAATGCTCACTGATCTTCAAACAACAAGCCCTGCCGTATCAATAGTACTTATGCTTACCAATTTAATAGGTAAGAATCCCAATACAAATATGATCATTAAATTGTTTACTCTTCAACTTTCATTCGTTCATATTGACGATATTTTGTATGCATAATGACTGTTATTTTAATAAAATGACTAGTCGTTTAACTGATTGCCTTCTGTTTCGAAAGTTATAGGTTTGATTCCTATAAGGGCATTATGAATGGTTTGTATTGTACTTATTCTACGTATAGCTGAATTTTTAGGGAGTTTAATTAGGAAACCAATTGGTATTTGGGATATTAAATTCGGCGACAAAGAAAATAAGGTCGAATAAGCTCGTCTGTTGCTTGTTACATTAAATGAGTTTTAAAATAACAAGTATTCGTCTAGTAGTCGAATTTCGATTAAATTTGAATTTCGTATAATTTAAGGAAAACATATATGAATTAACATTTTTACAACATTATTTTTATACTCTTTTACATTCGTTCATCGTATAACTAAGAATATTCACTTTTATATACTTTTATACTTACAGTACAAAACAGTTCAGTACCATTATAATTAAACTTCTTTGTCTCTATCTATATAAAAAACTAACTATTAGTATTGTTGCTGTTGTTAATATTTTTTTATTGATAACACTAAAGCTCGTCAAAAGCTAGTAAGCAGTTTTATAACTATCCCACGGGAACTCTTTAATTGTCCGGGATGAAAAGCATCTAAAATGTTGACCGGGGCTATTAGGTACCACATTCATTCACCTTTATTCGACATTCGACCTCTACAGTTTTATTATATGTATAGATGAAATAAATAGTTCAGTACCCAAGACCTCGTATTTTGATTTTTTTAGTTTTTATAGGAGGAAGAAAATCTTGTTTAAAAAATAGCCCAATTGAAAGTTCTTGCGAGTCAAGAAAATGCAGACCAGTAATCGAGACGTCGCGAGTGCTTCAGCAATAACACTCTCGCGCAATTACTTAATCACAAGTAAAACGTTAAACAAATTTGGATAAAATTTGGCTTACAGATAGATCATGTCCTAAAATAGACTAAAACTTAAGATATATTTTAACCTGGTTACGCGTTCCCTTGGGATGACAGTAATACTATAATGTTACTTCAATTCCAAATTTAGTAAGAAAAAATAACTTATTTCAAGCAGGCAAACCCACAGGAAATATCTAGTCCCCACTAATATTATAAATGTGAAAGTGTGTTTGTTTGACCTTCTTTCACGTTAAAACGAAATGACGGATTGGCATAATTTTTTGTGT
Organism: Brenthis ino; assembly: GCA_921882275.1. Classification (NCBI taxonomy): domain Eukaryota; kingdom Metazoa; phylum Arthropoda; class Insecta; order Lepidoptera; family Nymphalidae; genus Brenthis; species Brenthis ino. The sequence continues at coordinate 13,322,822 of OV170227.1, read as the reverse complement.
GGGGTTTGTTGGAGGGCTGGAGAGTGACATAGGCTACTTTTTACCACGGGAGATATCTCATTTCCACAGGAAAACACGATATAATACAACCCACAACAACTCATCATACATATGTGTATATGTATATATAATATAAAGTGTATCTATTCCATACTAACCGTCAAAAACGAAGCGAAACGATGGTGAGTCGCTAGTATTATTATATTTCCATATCACGTAAAGATGTCATACCAATTTGTAGATCTGTCAAAATTTTCATACAAATTGAAATACATACGTATCCTTAGTGGGATCTGTCTGTGGCTGCATAATTTAATTACTTAAAACTTTGCGTCAGTTTAATATTCCTCGATCACTAATTCAACTTGATTCCATTATAATATGAAAATGAATATCTTTCTACACAGTTTTATAGTTTCCAGATAATTTATCAAAAATGCATTGAATTCAAAATTATATGATGTCATATAAACGCGGATTATGGTAAGTGCTTATATTCTAATCAGGTATATATGAAGAGTCCAGTCAAGATGTTTAAAAAGGCTCAAGCTGCAAAGGTCAAGGAGAGTTTTAATTTAATGTAAATAGCTTAGTGTCCTCGCTAATATTCCGAGTTTATGACCTTTAGCTACAGCCGCTCAAGCCATCATATTTGATAAATAGTACCAAACAGTCTCGAACTCGGAATATAAATTAGGAGAGCAAACTCTGTAAATCTACTACATTAGAACTCACATTGACCTTTGATAAGTCAGAAACCCATGACTCAATTAACACATGAGGGAGCAAACCACCGCGAGTAATTAATTAGTTCATAAATATTTCTCCTGTTCCGAACATATGATGAAAATAACTTGATACACATGGATATTAAGATTTAGAAACCCTTTGGTTGGATTAATATAACGTTAGGTTAACATAAATAAATGAAGTTTTACGAGTTAATTTCATATAAAATCTTCCTTTACGTGGTCCGACCCAAATTGACCAATTTATAGCACGTTTAAGCAGCAGGAGATTTCACCTGTTTAGTCACACATTTGGTCATGGTTATATATATATCAAAGCAGAGGCCAAACCCTTAAAGCTAGAAAATTGAAATTTCGCAAACGTATTCCTCATATAACCAAGGCATCCACTAAGGAAGGATTTTTCAAAATTCAACCCCCAAGGGGGTAAAATAGGGGTTGAAAGTTTTTAAGAAACCTACCTTTGTACAGTTTTTATGTTAGTTTTAGCGCGAGCGAAGCCGCAGGTTCTGCTAGTCTATAATAAAATAAAACTAACTTCCAAGTAAATATTGAGGTAATCATACCTTGTTTCAAAATGGTAATTATTTTAAAACGAAATGGAATCTACCAAAAAGAAAATTATCATTGAAAAACTTTGCTACAGAACACAAACTTTTGAAATGCCTTCGTAATTATGATAAATACTCGACAATTTATATTAATTAGTATTTAAATTACTTGTGGTTTATTCTATTTTGTTTTTATTAATTTTGCTTCTGTTTCGGTACGTTTTTAGATGATTTATTTCTCTTCTGTCATAAATCGTAACTCAATTAGAGTATAATAATTTCATTTATTTATGTGAGTTTCATACTAATAACAAAACTTAAAGTTATTATACTTTACTGCTTAATTGGTTTGAATAAATATTAAAGTATACAATTTTGGGAACAAACTAGTTTTTGAGTTCACCAAAAAATTGACAGAAATTTCATCTGTTGCCCTTAATATATATATATATATATATATATATATATATTTGTGTGTGTGTGTGTGTGTGTGTGTGTGTGTGTGTGTGTGTGTGTGTGTGTGTGTGTGTGTGTAAATTATACGCACTCCTAAATCTTCAAGTACATACGCTCTACAAAATTTCCAACATTGACATTTTCGGAAATATTTTAAAATGAACTTTATAGAGTACGAGGGTGAGTTCCTAGTACAGCAATTTATCTTCCAAGTTTGAGACTACAAGTTACGTTTTAACGTTTAGTACAGACTTTTCAGAGATGAGATATTTTCCCGCAGTGAGAAATATCTTATATATTAACCCTTATGACCAGGTGTCACTATACCAAATTTCATGAAAATCTGTCCAGTGGTTTTCTCGTGATACGTTCCCAGACAGACAAAAATTCTAAAAACTATAGATTCGGCCTCTCTATCGATAATAATGTCTATTTCAATAAGATTTTCTAAAAAATATTAAATGTACAAATTCGACTCAGAATTTTATTATACTCGTATGTATAGATTTCAGTTCTATTTATCCTGTCTTTTTATCACAAAATAAATACTCAAGTATTTAAGGACTATATATGTATATGTAAATAAAATATATACAATTTGTGCAAAACAGGATCGCATTCGCAAATAATATGTATGACAAATAGTACAGTAGTAATTACACAGTAAGAGATTTATGACCGTTCAAATAAAATGGATTGCTTTCACAGACGCCCACAACTTACCTCTATAGATAGGAGTGAAAATTGATTGACTCTCTCGTTAACGGCTCTTTTTCTTGGATTCTGAAACAAAATTCAAAATATTTAACACCAAGACTAATAATTATTTGTATTGATATGTTACAGTTCAAAATAATACGTCCGTACATAATCTTTTACCGTTGCTTATTCAATTTTTTTTTATTTATTTTACTTACTCGATATTTTTAATCAATAGCTTTATTTCTTTTAATATATTTTACTTACTCGATATTTTATTTAGAATAAATATTTATTTATCTATTTTAGGTTACAAAAGATAGTGACATCTCTTTGTCATTTATGTTTCAAACTCTTATTACCTACTTATCTTAACTTAAAATTCAACATATTTTTATACTAAAAAAAACGTAATTCAAAGTATATTTTTATAAAAAAGATGGCAGCTTTTCATTTATTTTTAAAGTATTCCAATCTTTTGAAATAAACATATCTACTTTATTATTGTCTAACTAATTAATGTTTTAACATTTATAAGCTAAATATGAATACTTAATTTTTAATTAGACTTAATGAATGATAAAGTTCCTAGTGAATGTGAGGCCTTTCTAAATTTGCTGTTTTTAAACTTTAACTATTCAAAGAAAAAGCTGCTTTTTGACTTAAAATCTAGATTTCTTTCGACCTAAATTTCAAATATACGAATTATGAAATATTATAGACGCTTTATGGTATGTAAAAGTAGGTCATATATTTATTATAGCCTTTAAATTTAAACCTATCCAAGCGAATGCCTTAATACATCAAAGATTTTTATGTGGAGTTGTACCTACTAAAATTGTGTGCTGATTTGCATTGATCCAGAATTCTTTTTATTTTTACTAACATTTAGTCGCGGTTTATTCGTCTAAATAAATAACGTGAAAGTATATACCATATTTAATATCTATTATATATGTATATAATTAAATTAGAATTCAAGTGTATCTATAATTTGCGACTTAATACAATTGCATTTTTTTTGGGTATTTTGAAATTCGAGAAATATGCCAATATACCAAAAGATCCACCATCACCCACGCCTTAAAAGAGTAAATTGAGCGCTGTATCAACGAAACTCTGCCAAATTTATGCAAAACGGTCATGAAAAATTTTGACAAAATAATGAGTAAGCTAAGCCACGGAGGCAATTTATTTCCTATACAAATATCCTATACTGAATACCCCATGAATATAATAATACTCTTGCTTAATAAATAATAACAATTTTTAAATATAAATCGGTTATTTCTGTCAACATTTGTTCTTGCGTTACTCATAAATAACTTTTATGTGCTTAAATCTCAAAGTAATCGTTGAACTATTACAGATCTAATCTTTACGTCTATATTTAAGGAGAGTATAGTCTTCTATTATGAAAAAAATATTTTATAAGAATAAAAATCCCGACAGCGTAAAAAGTGAACTAAAAGGACGAAAGAAAGTTGACGAAAAAAAATGTAATTAGTATTATGCAGTAAATAGTTGTTTTATTTGTTGATTTTTACCATTTCTCATTTCAAATTACATTTAAACAGTAAGTTGTATATATTTTTGTAAACCATTTATAAAACCCTTTACTTTGATACCTACTTATACTTACTATTTTGATAATTTTGATATACTTAGTTTCACTCTCACAATTACGACGAATCTAACGACACCTCTCAAGCTAAAATTCATCAAGCCGTTTAGGCTACAGAGCGTGCCACTCGTGTATACTCGAAAAATATACCTCTCATTCTGGCGCAGTCGGATAAACATGGCTAGGTTTAAAAACTGGTTTTGTAGTTTCAGAAGTATAAAAATCTACACAAAAATGTCTTATGTAGAGAAAATTTTTGTCATGTAGAACTGGAAATTAATCTATTGTAAACATATACCTAAAATGAGATACGAATTTTTTTATAACTTTAGCCGAATCATTATTGCACAAAAAATGACCTACCACAAGTTTACCATGAATTCAATTAAGAAAACACGTACCTTATAGTTATCGCTACACGCTATTTATATTTTTTATATGATATTCGAATAACTGCATAAATTGCTTGTTAAATGTTTTAAAAACAGGTTATAACTAGACGAAATACTTTTCGGGCAGATAATATCTTTGACGATTAACTAGTGTTTTATTGGATTAAAAATCAGTTACAATATTTGTAACTAATGCAAAAATTTATTATATTGCTTGGTACGTCAACTGATATCTAGGAAATTTAATAGCTATGTAAGAAACAACATAATTAGCTCAGAAATTATGTCTCTAGGGCGGTAACCCGTATGCGAGTAGGGCGGTCAAATTATTATAATTACTAGCGGCCCACCCTCGCTTCGCTCGGGTTCGCCTCTAGCAAAACAAAAACAAATCTGTCCCTCGGGAACCATATATTTTTCCGGGATAAAAAATAGCCTATGTGTTATTCCAGACTATAATCTATCTTTGTGAAAAATTTTATCCAGATCCGTTCAGCCATTCTGGTGTGAAAGAGTAACAAACATCCACACATACTCACAAACTTTCACATTTATAACATTAATATAATATATTATATAATAATACGATTTTGTTTACTAAAAACGTACACTCACGATTATTAAAAAAGGTTTATACAATTCGCAAAGAAATAGCGCAACAATTATACAAAAACGTACATAAAAAATATGTGTCTATGTATCCTTTTTTGAAAATTCATCAGTCAGTCAATCCAAAATAGTCCAACCATTTCATAGGAGGCTACATCAATTTTTCAATACAATTCGTAGATATATAAACTTCGTAAAAACGCTATCATAATATGATAGATATTTTTTCATATTTTCATATAGATTTTCTTTTTCAGATAAAAGTTATTGATACAGGTTAGAAAGCAACGCATCGTGGGTCGAATACTGAGATGTATTTGACGCTACTCCGGGACTCGCAAATATTGTTTCAACGTATATATTTGCTTTAGATACCGTTATTGAATCAAACAACATATCTCTATATCTTATATAAATATCTATCAATTGTTATATAATCTTTATATATTTAAAACAAGTTACTATTTACGGATTTATATATTTCTTTTCAATAATGAAATATTAAAAAAAGGACTGTTGAATTTTTCCTGACTCTTTCTAGCTCTCTTTCGAACCAATGGTAGCTCCTTCATGGACTTAAATTTAATTTTGTTGAAAAAATGATTTAATTGTGCTTGTATAAATCTTGAATGAAGTATGTTTTGACTTTGAGTCCGAACTGCCTTTGGGGGTCATGCCCCATTTTGTATAATACCCGGAACTGAGTGATCAAACTAAATTTTGTTCTAGTGTTTTTACTCAACTGGTTAAATGAAATTTAGCTGTGATTTTAATTCAAACCATGACAATTACTAAAAAAACCATAGATATCTGACTAGCCATTTTCGAGTTTTGCACAATTAAGTGTCTAATTCCATGAATAATAGCTTTAAAATGTAGGTATTTAAAATAAAAAATCCAATAGATGATGCTAAAAAGACGAAGTATTATGACAAAACAAACAACTATAGTTAAAATACATCAATTTGTATGTGTTTTTATTTGTACATAACGAAATAAATTTGCTTTGCTTTGCATCGGCTGGCACCGATTTCGAAAATATCTTATTAGGTATCTATAGTAAATGAAAACCCCCGTTCAGTTATTATTTACTTTTTAGTGTCTGGAAGTCGGTCTTTATTTTATATTTTAAAGTTTTAATCTACAACATATTTTATGAAGGTTATAGTTAATAACTATTTTATTAAATATTAATATGTTTACGTATGTAGGAAAAAACCATTTTTAATAAACACTCTGTCAAGAGTCTATAGATCAATTAATAATTAAAAGTCAGATAAAAGTATTTAGTAGGAAGATTTCTCATTTAATTTTCTCGGTTAATGAAATGAAATTAATAAAGTTTATAATCATATTTCTTTACCAGCGAAAAAAGCTTTAGCGGTTTTTAAGGTTCTATGATCGAATGATAAGCGATAAGAGGACCCCATTATTCATACTGTGCTGCTTACGCTGTTTTAGCTTTTTATCTATCGTAAAAACAGGAATATGTAAGGTTATAAATGAAATCAGCCCTTTTTAACGTCCCACTGCTGGACGCGGGCCTCCCTTCAGTAGGAGGGGGATTAGGCCATAATCCATCATGCTGGCCAAGTGTGAGACACCATATTTTTTTTATTTTTCTTTCTTTCATGTTTCCTCGCGATATTTTCCTTCGTCGTAAGATAAGTGATAATCAAGTTGAAAATGATTCGTATATGAAAAAAAAGAGGTGCGAGACCCAGGGATTTGAAACTCCTTAACTCGGTTACCCACGCGAGCACGCTACCACAGGGTTACCATTGCCTTTTGGTAATTTCTTAGGTAATGTAACTCTGAAATACAACTATAACTAATAACTTATGTTAGTTGAACTTCAGTTTACTTATCTCTTTGGCTTTTATATATGTGTATATTTATATTCTGTGCTAGAATTCCATCGTTAACCGATATATTAACCAATATATGTATATTGTGCCATAAGGCGAACCTTTCTACTTTTAACAAAGGAAAAGCCGTACAAGGTACGACTACGATATATGGCTGCATGAAAACAAAGCGAGCATCCGTGAGGGAAAACAAAATGAAATATCGAAGTAAGTATTTATTCATATAACCACAAAAATTCTTGACCTTTTTTAAGTCGAAGCAAATATTTCAAAACGCAACCTCAATACGAACCACTCAAAAGGCAGCAAATTGTGCGTATCAAGTACCAACCATTCGTTAACGTTGTTTGCACCGTCCCTTGATTTGCACTTATTTTGCATAATTGAGTATTTTTACGAATAATGTTCTTACAACAAACGTGTGTAGTGTGTATTATATTTTATAGGAATAGATTATCTTTATTAATCCATACTAATATTGTAATACATATGATGCTTAAAAGATTATTTTTGTTTGTTTCTACATTATAAACAACACGTCCTAGACGAAAAATTTTATTTTCATTATATAGTTTACTGCCGCGCCCTAATTTTCTCGAGTTCGTATCAAGGTAAACAGGAGCCTATTTCACTATGAGTCTGAACGCCTCTCACTATCTTTATACCACCACCGTATCAACCAAAATTATATCTTTGAGTTTTACTTTAACGTGTCTTCCCGTTGCAATGAGATGTTTTTCCGGGGTAAAAAAGTCCTCTCTCTAGCCCCCGAACTATCTCTATACCAAAAATCACCTTAATTGTTTTTTCGTTTGGACGTGAAAGAGTTTTATACGTTTATAAAACTAACATGAATTTATTAACGAAGGTTATAGACGCAAATTACCATCCTTAGTGGCAAAGTGCAGAAAATATTACAAACGAAGCCGTAGGCAATAGCTAAATGTGAACGTAATTTAACGAACGAAAATTATTGGCTAATCGGTATGTTGGTTTGTCTTTCTTTGATACTGAAATGGAGCAGTGGATGAATGACCGCGGTAAAAATGTACAAAAACACTGTCAGGCATACCTACTTTAAATTATATATTCAAAATCAAATCAAATACTCACCAAAAATTTTACATGACTTATCTATACTAATAAATGCAGTGCCGTTTTTTTTGTTTGGTTATACTGCGATAACTACTGAACCGATCGGAATAATACTCATACCATAAGATGCAGCGTGTTTCGGAGAATTAGTATATTATATGTTGGTGATTAACGCACTACGCGGGCGGAGCCGCAGGAAAACGCTAGTATATATTAAAAAAGAAATAGCACAACAGGCGGCCTTATCGCTAAGTGAGCGATCTCTTCCAGGCAGCCTTTAAATACAAATAAATGACATTTAGGGCATTTTTTAAATGTTTTAATAAGTAATGACATATTAATAATACTGAATAGTAAATGTGACCTCCGTTATTCTCTAACTGAGGCGTATTGGCATTTCTCATGCTCTACTTTTCTCAATATACATATATTTTCACCTTCACGGCATTAAATTTTAACGGCGGCACAGTGGCAGTCAGCGTCAGCGAATATCTTAACTAAGCTGATGCAAACTACAGTGAAACTTAAACAGTCCTTCCATCTACTAAAATAAATAGTTTTCCAGAAAATTAGACCATATTTTTGGGTTTCTTTATATAAATACCACTGTATACACACAATTTTCTAAAACTGAGACCAAGTTTTGGGAGTTCCGTAGATCCAATGAAAAAGGAAACTATAGGATCACTTGTTTTTCTGTCTGCTTCTTGCAGCTCAGTTCCTTTGAATCGACTTAACTGTTAAGTTTTCAAGCTATTATAAAGAGTTAAATAAAAAAAAATGATAGATTTAACATTATAACGTACCTATAGTACAATTTTGTAAAGATATTCTGCAAGAACTTTTATATAACTTGACGCTGAGCCCACGAACTCACTAAAAGTATGTTATACGGCCATATTCATGAATTCAGCTATCGAACTCGAATCGAAACGAATAAATTAAAAAAAAACCTCATAATGTACGGATTCTTCCTCACGCGTGTCGAACTCGCACGCAACCAATTTTTATAAAATATTTACATCATGGACCTATGACTTAAATGTTTAGTTAACCTATAGTTAATGACTTCTTCGAATCTGTTTTCGTCATATTTCATTTTACATTATGTGAGGTCATCACGGATCTATGTATAGTACAGCAGAATTTACTCGTTAGGTGCTTTTAAAATTTGGGCACATTAGCGACTAAAACGACGTAAGTGTTGTCAAAATTGACAGATACTGATTATACTGTCATAATACGCCCACAAACCTTTATATTACTTTATATTATCGTTAGTGTTGCCTAAAAATAATTCTCGTCAAGATCTTCTCTAAAATTATTCATCATTGAAATTCAATCGAGTAAAAACGATTTATCTCATGAGTCATTTACGCTGCGCTCGCTATAAGACCCAAATTGAAGTAAGGTCAAAAAATGACAAACATTTTTTATGAAAATCTTGTATTTGGGATATATTTGGGATAGTCAACTGTTTGTAGAACTATTGTTGTTTAATTTTTTGCTATTTAAATGTGCCATAATTCTTGATAAAAACTGCTAATGATCGTTTTAATTAGTTGAGTAGAGTCATAGATTAAAAATATTCCACTCTTAATGGTGCAATAACTCATTTTATGGTAACATTTAAAAGTGCAACATTTTTATTATAACTGTAACGATATTTGAACAAATACCTTTTATATTTTAGCTTTTTAGTTGTAGTTTTTATAATTCTTTGATGTTTTTTTGGCAATAACTTTTTATACGTCTTAAATTTTAAACCTTCTCATTTTGAAATTTTTTTTATGTATAAATATATATTTTTTGTAATTTTTTATGCATGTTTTTTTTAATTGATTATTGTTTTTTTTATTACTTTACTTTTTACACATTTATTAAGTATTTTATTTTCATAGGATAGGTACGTAGTATAAGTTTCAGAACAGTTGTTTATGCATGTTAAGTTAGTCTTTAAGTGTGGTGTATAGTGTAAAAAATATTTTATAAGGAATAAAAGATCAAAAGCACTGTATACTATGTTGGCTTCCTATATAATAAATAAATAAATAAATAAAAAACAAATAGTCTTTGTTTCAATTTGTGAGTTCACGTGTAAATGTGTAAAGACACTTTAACGATAGTTTAACGCAACTTGAGTGTTACAGATTGGACTATCCATACTATGAGGTCAGGGCCCATGGGACACACTACAAAAGCAGGTCATATTCGGTGACTGCGGAATAAATTGAGACGACCAAATGTATAATTTAAGCGGAAGTCTATTTTAGGCTGTATATAGAGCCTTTCATTTGTTTTTATTCAAGTAATTCAACTAGCAATAATTATAACACATTAATAAAGTTTTTAAATCATTATCTCTTAAAGATACTTTGGTTATAATATTTTTCTTAATGTATTAAAGATATCTTATGTTATTCTAACGATTTCCATTTATCTGTAATCATTTATTACATTAAAGGTATTTTCAACATTATGATAATCGTTATATTATAGTATAATGACATGTCTGACTCCTCCTGAATACTCTTTGTATGCTGGAAGTCGAGGCTTCGATTAACAACTTACTAGTTAAAGTCAATATGTATAGTAAATATGCCGATGTTCATCTGTATTTGGCCAACACTGGATGTAATCTAATAAGTACAGCTCTAATGCATACTGCAGATTACTGCGAAGTAATTAGTATTATATAGGTATTATTATCATGTGTATAAGAAGAACATAATGTTGGAAGAAAGTCCGTACTAAATTCAAAAGAAAAGTTTAGTATTTAGAATAAAGAAATATAAGTTAGCGGAGAATTATTATAAAAACTAATTTAGAATATAAAAGTACAGTGTATTAATCCAAATTATAGAATATCTCAATTTCAAACACTCAAATACATGGAAACATCTCTTACTACTATATAAATGCGAAAGTTTGGATGGATGGATGTTTATTACTAAATCATGCTAGAAGGCTAAACTGATCTGGATGAAATTTGGCACAATTATAGATTATAGTTTTGTATAGTACATAGGCTACTTTTTATCCTGGAAAAATGTACGGTTCCCATGGGATAGATTTGTTTTTATTTTTCACTAGGGACGAACCCGAGTGAAGGGAGGTTGAGTCGTTAATCACTACATAGTATAAAACAAAATCGCTTCCCACTGTCTGTCTGTCCCTATGTATGATTAGATCTTTAAAAGTACGCAACGGATTTTGATGCGGTTTGTTAAGAGATGGAGTGATTCAAGAGGAAGGTTTATATGTGATGATATGATATGATGACATGCATATGATAATACAGAAAAGCCGAGAAATTCAAAGGTTTGTATTTCGTACTAACCGTTAAGATGTACCTAGGGACGAACCCGAGCGAAACGAGGGTGAGTCGCTAGTTACGGTATAAATAAGAAACAATCGTTAGCATTTATACCTAATATTAGTCTTATAATTTATTTGTGTGTGAGAAATATAGTGTAATTGACTGAAACATGATTTAATTAATAATTAAGTTAATTGAGAAATTATAGCATTTTTTAGTTAATTAGACTATAATTTGCTCATAGAAAATTATCCACCACCCGCAGTACGAATTCCATAAAATCAGCTTATTATAATCTCCTAAGTTCCAATAACAGTTAATCACATAAAAGATAACCTACAGCTAATTACAAAGCTGTCTCATAAAATACAGATTAAGCGTAAGCTACGCAAATGTAATCTTACGCATTACGCTTATATATTTTACATATTTTAGGTACATTAGATTATATTTATCAACCGACTCTTATTAATTATCGTTCAAACGATTTACAAATCAATCATTTAAACATCAATGTTTGTAATGTGGTTAAAATGTCTACTTCTTCTCTATGTTTACGTCATGGCTTTTGCAGTTAGCCTGCACCATGTGAGTACTGTTAATATTTGATGATAGATCGAGAATTATAGTATCTCTTCTTATATTTCTCTAACTCCCTTTATATCATCACAGCTGGACACATAAAAGAATGCGAAGGACTTCAAAACATAGCCCACCACGCTGGCCAAATGAGGGTTGGCGGACTTCACGTGTCTTTCAGGTCCGTTTCATCACGATACGCTTTATCGTAAAAAGTGGTAATAATATTAAAAAAAACCGCACAACAAAATATTATTAGATACTCATTTATTTTTAATTATTCCAAGATAGTTAAAAGAGAAACCGGATACTACATATTTTATTTTAAAATAATATTAATTTATTTATGCGAAAAGATAGTTTTATTTAAAATGTCAAATATTCGTGTAAATCTAAGAAAGTGTTATAAATTTATTTATTTAAAATATAAAGTTGTTGATAAATATGTCAGTCATAATATGAAAAACCATGCCACATAATATGATGCTTGCACGTATATCAACTTTTATACGATCGAGCTTGGAACGGGTGGCACAATGTTGTTATCTTGTTCTCATCAGATATCAGAGACGAATGACCGAAACTTGGTAAAAAGGTTTGTCACGCTCGTGCAATACCGTTGCAATCTAACTGTGGCATTAAATTAACGGTAAAATAGCGAATGTCTCAAAAAAAAATGAGTCTTTTTATTACTTGTTACATATCTCAGTAATAGTTACTCATTATAATTACATTGTATACTTAAGATATGTTTCTGTTTAATGTATATAATAATAAGAATATAAGTAAAAACAAACCTAATGAATTAATTTTAAATATTATTTGATACGTAATGTACTAACAGTAACCGCGGCTTCGCTCGCGTTCAAATTTCCGATCGCTACCAAACTTCACAGGATCACTCGTTGGTCTAATCTGAAGATTGTCTGAAAATATTATCAAAATCGCTCCAGCCGTTTTCGAGCCCATAGAGAGCATACATACATAAACACTTTGATTTTTATATAGATAATACATAAATATAGATTAATGGTTAAATATTTGAAATATCTGTTGTAAGAATCGGACTCAATAATAAATACGGAAGTTATGAATGTAAAGTGAGTGGCCTCCGATTTATTAAATTCATAAGACCACTGACCAGCACACAAATAAAGCCAAACGTTAAAGTTTAAAAATTAAGGTTTAGCAGAAATTCAAAAGCGCGAATTATATGCTTAAATAATAATCTGATTCAGTATCTCAAGTTCAGGAAACATCAACACGAGCATGTTTAAAATTTAGTTACAGCAATTTATAAGTCAAAAGATAGATAGCTAGGTCAATCCATACTTCCATACTAATATAATAAATGTAAAAGTGTGTTTGTTTGTTTGTCTTTCTTTCACGTCGAAACGGAGTGACGGATTGGCACGGTTTTTTGTGTAGAGATAATTGAAGGGCAGGAGAGTGACATGACTTTTTACCGTGGGAGATTATCTCTTTCCCACGGGAAAACACGTTATAATATAGCTCAGAAAAATATTTATGATTAGAGTTACTTGAAACTTGGTATAAATGCTCTTCAATACGATTAATTAAATACGTGTTTTAGATTTTTTCGAAATTCATCTCATAAAATAGCGAATGAAAGGTTGTATGAAACTTACCATTTTAGAGATATTTTTGTAGTTTTAGCGCGAGCGAAGCCGTGGGTTCTGCTAGTATATTCATAAATGAATGCTTAGTATATGTATTATATGAATGCATTCAATCCTTTTTAACGTCTCACTGCTAGGTACAGGATTTTCTACAGTACGAGTGATATCATAATCCACCACAATGGCCAAGTAAGGATTAGCGAATTTAATGCCTTTTCAAAATTTGCTAGGTTCTCTCAGACATGCAGGCTTCCTCACGATCTTTTCTTTCACCATAAGAAAAATGTTATAAAATGTAATATATGTTGTAACCAAACTATTGGAGCGAGAGCCGAGAATTTGAACCCGCTTCACTTGATTTCCCAAGCAAGCGTGTTACCACTAGGCTACCACTTCCCTGTACCACCTAGTAACCTAAATAAATTAAATGGAGTAAATTCCGATATCAATCATTTAAATGATTAATGACTGCATTAATGATTTAGAAATTTATTAAATAAAGACTCATAAAGTATACTCGTATATCTAAGTATATTCGTATCTATAATCTAAAACCATTTCATTTCATCATAATATTTCAATATGTATTTTTAATGAAATTTTCTAAGAACATAAGCATATAAATAAATTGCTTAGAATAATATTAATAAATTTATATATTAGAGCTGAAAGAAGATTATTATTTATTCCAGAAATTCTACCCCCTAAAATAATATTTATAATAAATAACATGCATGTTTTAATGGGTAATCAATTCCTTGAAACGGGCTTTTTGTTTCTTTATCATTTTTTTTTAATTTAGAAGCTTTTTTTTATAAAACAATTTAGTTTCCGACTTAAATACTTAGTACTAACTAAACTAAATTTTATTTATTTTTCAATTTCTTGTAAAGCGCAAATATTCTTGATTACCTACATGTTAACTAAAGGAAAATATTAATTACTAGGATTGCCCGCGGCTCCGCCCGCGTTCAGAGGACAAAAAAAACAAATTCTTAGGCTTTACATATTAGTATAGTACTCTTACATTGCAATTTTTGTATTTTTTCTAAGAAATGAGATATTTTATCGCGGTAGAAAATATTTTATATGTTGACCCGGATAACAAGCTATCACCATACCGAATTTCATCAAAATCCCTCCAATAGTTTTCCCGTGATGCGGTAACAGACAGACAGATAGACAAAAATTCTAAAAACTACAGATTCGGCTTCTGTATCGATAATAAAGTCTATTTCAATAAGATTTTCCAAAAAATATTTAATGTACAGATTCGGCTTAGTTACAATTTTATTATATGTATAGACAACGGGCGAAACCTCATGCAAGAGCTAGTTTATATACGATTATATTATTTCATTATAATTAGTGGATTAAAGCGACATTTTATTTCACTGAGGGACATCAATCATATTTGACACCTGGCCTTCCCTCCCGCCACCGTATTAGCCTCATTGCATGTATTTACATTAGTTGTCTAACAAAGAGCGGCATTTATTGTTAAATTGAACCATTGACATTCTTAAACTGTATAAAAAATAAAAATATAGAATGTATATAGATTATTTTTATATGTAATCGTAATTTTTCGCACAGCACCGCTCGCATGCCTGTGTATTGAATGACGTTATAAGCTGAATTGATTAAGAAAATCACTCAAATCTTGATAGGTTGAACGAAATAAACGAAATTTTAAGATATAAAATGAGTAACTTAGTTTTAAGTTAAGTAACTTAGCTTTCTAAAGTGAGTAAATTTACCTAGGTTCTACATATACATATGCATTTATTTATAGACTAGCAACTCACCCTCGCTTGTTTCCAATACAAACTTTCATACCCATTTTTTACACCCTTAAGGGATGATTTCCAAGATAAAAAATATCCTATGTCCTTCCCAGGGTCTCAAACTATCTTCTTAATAAATTTCACCTCAATCGGTTCAGTAGATCCAGAGATTACCCCCTACAACGTCACAATCTCACAAACTCACAAGCTTTACCTCTTTATGGTAGGGGAGCCCAAGAGGGGATTTTCTGTAGTTACTCGAGCGCGGCAGATTAATATACAGGGGGATACCTTGTACCCGGTTAAGTACCTCCACAAAACATGAGGCCCATATATAAGGCCGCCCGTGAAGGATACAGGATCAGATTAGTAAAAAAAAATTGACCACCAGAAATTCTCGAGCGCGTCAGATTAAGGTAGGGTGAGTTAATTACATCCTAAAAAGTGTATATTCCACTAATCTGACAATTTGAGAGTGACGTAAAAAAAGGGGAGGGCAACAAAGTTGTAAAAAAAAAACGTCATCTCGACATTCTCGAGCGTAGCTAATTTTTTTTTATTTTGAAGGAAATAATGCAAGAATAATGAAAAATATATAATCTGACGATTTCCGCAAGCCGAAATAACAAAAATTCGTCGATAAAGTTAAATGCGTGCAGCTGCGTGATGCCTACATTTCCTTCTCCGCGTTTCTATTCCTCTCTCACTCTTTCTCTATCTATTACTCTCTCACTCCGTCCGCACTCTGGTTTCTGCCTGTCTAGGGGTGTGCGAACATCGTTCGAATCGAATATCAATATTCGATTAGAAATTCGAAAAATTTCGAATAATTCGTAAAAATTTCGAATAATTCGAAAGTTTTCGAATAATTCGCGAATTAATGAAATATCTCTGGATCTTCAATTGTATCCATTTAAATTCCTTCAAATCGTGTGTCAAAATAGTCTACTTACGAATAATATACTTTTCGTTTAAAAATAAATTACCCAGAAAAAACAATAGCTCATTTTTTAAATTTGCAATATATGTTCGAATTATTCGAAATTTTTCGAATTATTCGGGAACTTTCGAATAATTCGAATTTTCGAATTATTCGATTCGAGTTTCGAATCGAATATTAATATTCGATTCGGAACGAATAAATCGTAAGTTCGAATTATTCGCACACCCTGTTGTATTAGTTTATCAACCGACTTCAAAAAGGAGGAGGTTCTCAATTCGACTGTATGTTTTTTTTTTATTTTTTTTTTTTTTTTATGTTTGTTACCTCAGAACTCCGTCATTTATTAACCGATTTGGACAATTTTTGTGTCGTTTGAAAGGGTATACTTCCAGATTGGTCCCATTTAAATTTCAAAAAAAAATACGACCCCTAAGGGTGGAAAAACTACTAATGATGAATTTAACCTACTTCTAATTGTCATATTGACTTGAAACTTTGCAAGTATTTCTATTTCCATTGATAGTACAGTGGTTCGGTGTTGTTGACCTGATCTGATGGCAAGGCCAGAAGATGGATAGGTGGAACTCTTCAACGGCTAATAGTAGATACTTTGAGTTTGGGCTTATTTTGTTTGATTTGACAAGCCTAACACGTTAGAATCCTTACTTTTCTACTACTGTGTACACTAAAAAGGGAAAAATATAAACTTTTTAACAAAAAAATAAAAACCGACTTCAAACAAAAGCACTAAAAAGTAAAAAATAACTGATTGGTAGTTTTCATTTACTATATGAAATTTTTGGTTCGATCAATTAAAACCTGAAAATAACTTATGAGGATGATAAAACTGCGTCGAATGCCGTCAACCGCGTGAAAATTGCTTGATCTATTCAAAAGTTATTGCGGTTTGAAAATTCCAAAAATAGTGTTCTATGAAACTTCTATCAGACTTTCGAGCTGGGAGAGCTCAAATGCATAGAAATATTATTTCTTTGAACTCTGCGAGCTCAAAATATCACATAAATTATATTTTGAGCTCAAAAATGCCATAAGTACAATTTTAAGCGCACATCAATGGAATTAGCGGGAAATTGCAGGTATGGCCTTTAAGGTGAACCGTTTTTCTAATTTTTTTTTGTCAGATCAGGCGAATCCCTCTAGATAATCGTCAGATTATGAGACAGTACGTTTAGAACATAAAGATGAACCATATATATCTTAATCTGACGCGCTTGAGTATTTCAAAATGGCGATTTTTTTTTGCACATTATGAAAATGGCCGCGAGTTTGCGTCCCATCGAAATCGTCAGATTAGTGAATGAGAGCTTTTTTTTGGTGCACTTAACACTCCCTTAGAAAATCTGACGCGCTCGATTAAATTTTTTTTTTTTTCATTTTCAACCCTTAAATATAACCACCCGCATCATGCAAACGATCAGATTAACATACGTACATTATTAAAAATACGTAGGGCATTTATGCTATCAATATCTGACGCGCTCGAGGATGTCTATGCAACAGTTTTTTTTTACATATTTAAAAATCTATAACCGCTTCCCCCACCGATGTAAAGGTATATATCATATAACATTTTTTTCTTCTTATCATCTAAGCTTTGCATCCCAATAGGTCTCTACGACGCTCGAGTAAATCCCCATTTAGCTTCGTGGGCTCCCCTACTATTATAATATTAGTAGATTTTTATTATTTAAAACAAAATTTATTTAAAATAGTTATAGCCTTCCTGGAATGATTCGCGATTATAAAGATATGTAAGCATCTATAATAAAAAATAATAACATGGCTGTAACAAGTTAAATATTATCTAAACATTTTTTAATAATTTATATACTCTTAACTGTTCATTTTGGTAAAGTTTGATGACCTCCTAAGCGTAGCCAAGGTCACAAGTTCGATATTCGAGGCGGTATATTTTGAATACTGTCATATCATAAAGATCCTTTCAAAGTCTAACCTAGCTTGTAATATTATCATAAAATCGTAATAATAATACAAATTTCTTACTCATAAGCATATGAAAAGAAATAAGAGCTTTATAACTGTACTAGGATTCCAAAGAATTAAAATAGATAAAAAATGATGAAAAAAAATATACAAATAATTGACTCTACAAATTATAGCTTACAAATCCTTCAAGAAGTGTATGTACATACATAATACATATGTATATCATTTTTACGATAAACACTTAACAATGTGTATTTAGAGCTAAACTTCCTAAAATTCGGTTAGTACGATATATTTTTCTTATATTGTAAATGATATGGAGAGAAGTAAATATTTTTTTTTATCTGCAACATTCAAACATTTATATAATAGAGCTCTCTTTGCGGCTTCAGAATTTGAGGCTCTCTAAAGTTGACCCCGGATACGTAATCTTGATTACCCCTCAAGGCATATTCGCATATAGAATTTGCCTTTACAACTTCCAGTAAAATGTAAATAACATGGTAGCAAATATTATATAAATTACTAGTATTTTCTTTTACGATTATTTTTATTCTATATAGATTACTAGGGGCTCACTCTCGTTTTGCTCGGGTTCGCCTGTAGAAAAACAAAAACAAATTTAAACAATAACAATGGGAACTGTACATTTTTCCGAGATAAAAATTAACCTATGTGCTGTTCCAGACTATAATCTATCTCAGCGCTAAAATTTATCCAGATACGTTCAGCTGTTCGTTACGTCAGTGAATGAGTAACAAACATCCATCTGAACATCCAAACATCTAAACTTTCACATTTATAATATTAGTATAGGTTTATAATACAAAGATTATTACGGTAAATAATAAATTTGTTCTCTCATTGATTCTCTGTCTCGGTCTTTTACGGAGACTAGCCACTTGCGTAGGAGATACTGTAGAGTAAAAGATTATGTGCAAATAGAGCAGTATTGTTTATTCCTTATATTCACTGTTTAGTCACGTGTCGCAATCTAAATCTTATAACTTGTTACATCTGTTTTTTCCACACTTATGGGAGAGTAAGAATGAGGGACCTTGAGATGAAGCGTTATTTTTAATTTAACGCACTAATATTATAAATGTGAAAGTTTTAGTGAAAGAGAGTATGTTATGTATGTTCTAATATTTTTTCATAAGCATTCTTAGATTTACACGTAGGCGACTTTTTGTATGAAATTTTGTAAGAAATAGAATATTTATATTGTAAACACCTATCATCAATGTATCATTTCTACTCATGTTTTTATGCAAATGAACGAAAAAGGGAATATTTAAGTTTTTTTTTTATAAAAATATAAAATAAATACATTAAAAATACCATAAAATACGTAAAATAAACGACATAATTCATAATACAACTAGTAATAATCATCATATACGAGTATGGTTACTTTATATATAAATAATTAAATAACTGTTTTTCTTTCATATTAGAGAATCCTTCGATGTGTAACTTTACCAAACTTATTGACCGTTTTTTATTGCTTAATAAAAACATACTCGTAGACCTCGCATATGACCTTAAACGAAAAGTGTATGTTACAAAATCCAATGTGACTCGGAAATTAGTTTTCATTTTTTGTTAGAATCATAATATATTCAAGTATATTTTTTAACTAGCGGCTCACCCTCGCTCCGCTCGGGTTCGTCCCTACTTATGTTTTAACATTTAGTATAGATTTCTCAGATATGAGATATTTTCCCGCAATAAAATTTCTCCTATATTTTGACCTGAATAACCAGCTATTATCATACCAAAATTCATCAAAATCCCTCGTGTGGTTTTTCCATGATGCGGTCACAGACAGACAGACAAAAAGTCTAAAAACTATAGATTCAGCCTGTAAAATGAATGTTGACGTAAAATTTAATTGTAAAAGATACTTTTAGGCTTTATAATAATTAATAATAAGTGGCTCTATAGTCGGTGTATTTTTTTAATTAAAAGCAATTATTATAATACTAGCGGACCCGACAGACGTTGTCCTGTCTACACGTCTTTAATTTGAAAATTTCAAACTTTTTTTAATAATTTTTTTGATGAAAATTATTATTCAAATTGTGAATCTAAACCATTCCCAGATCCCCTTGAACACACACAAAAAATTTCATCAAAATCGGTCCAGTCGTTCGAGAGAAGTTCAGTGACATACACACTCACAGAAGAATTATATATATAAAGATGATTGTACAAATTGTTAAGGTTGTTAAATTTAATTTTCGTCTGTAATTAACATAGTACACAACATAAGTGATCGCGACTAATATTAAACAACTAACTAATAATTAAAATATAATAGCTTTCTAAGTAAAATAATAATAAAAATACAATAATAATAATAAATTTTCAAAAATTACGTATGTATTTGTTTATCTATTATCTATACGATACTTTAAATATATTAATTACTAGCAGAACTCGCGGCTTCACTCGCGCTAAAAATACAAAAGAATCTCTAAAAAGGTAGTTTCATACAAACTTTTATCCCCTATTTTACCCCCTTATAGGAAGAATTTCGAAACATGCTAATACACATATATATTTATTAAATTTTATTGAAGAGCATTCATAGCAAGTTTCAAGTAATTCTGACCAGAAATATTTTTTTGTATTGTATTATAACGAGTTTTCCCGTGGGAACTAGATGATCTCCCGCGGTAAATATTCACGCCAATCACTCCGTTTCGACATGAAAGTAGGAAAAACAAACAAACACACTTTCACATTTAAACATTTATAATATTAGTATAGATATGGATTACAATAACAGAAAAGAACCAGCTACGTATATAGATGAGGAATCATAATTATTTTTTTATAAAAGTATATTAAACTCAATAAATGTAAGCAATATTTAATTATTTAACAATACATCTTTAATATTTTTCTTTTTTACTTCCTTTTCGTCCTTGATAAATAAGTAAGTGGTTGTGACGGCCATGGATTGTTTTTAAAAACTTAGTTCTAATGAAGCGAGTGCCGGTCTGCTGAATAAAGTAAACAATTGGATAGATTGCGTTTTGTTTATCATTTTACTACGATCTCTCAATATTGAAAGTGATGGATTTTTTTATTTCGTTAAATTAATATTAAATTAAAGTTTTTTATTAAAAAAATAACATAATCATTTCTAGAATTTTGTAGAGAAAGGGCTAAAATATAACCTTTATAATTTCACCATGTCTGTCTGTCCGTCTGTCGGTACGGGATAGTCATTTTACTCGGAGACTATTGGACACTACTATTTTGAGAAAATCATACGCATATGAACTGATAGCTAACGCTGTAGTTAAATTTTATTTTAGAAAATATGTGCATTTAATGTAAGAAATTAATGTGTTAAAATAAAATTACGTTTTATTAATATTTCATGGTACGGAGCCGAAGTATGTGAGCCAGACTTGCTCTCGTCCGATGTTTCATGTTCTTGTAGTGCAAGCTAAAGTTAGTGAATTTTATTTCGCGTTTTTCGACCACTTACACTAACATTTTTAACTAAGTTTAAATATCTTAAACAGTAGTACACATCAAACCGTACAATTTGAATTTGTTGCAACTGAGTCTTAAGTGCACTACGTCTCTCCCTTTATTAAAAAAATGTAGAACACAAATAAATCATTTAATCCTCAACATCCACTTTAAATTTGACATACGTCCAAAGAAAGAAATTGAAAAAAATTTACTGTCCCTAATAATTTGTCAACCCACTGTGTTTAAGTAGAATACGTATGTTTTAAACAGTACGTATAACGTTAGTTTGGAGCGCACAGAATTATAGAAGCTCTACCATGAAAATGTACTGTCATTACTTCTCTACATCTTTTGTTTACTGATGTCATTATAATATATTTGTACATCTTACTACCGTCAAGTCTTAACCATGTCAATATTAGATTTTTGCTATATAAAAATACGTATACCGTAGATTGACGAGATTTTTCCCGATTTTATTTTTTGTTAAGTACCTAGCTATTGGCGAGCTATCAATTTTTTTTATAGATAGATAAATTCTATTCACATATGTTTTCTTTAAAGTAAATGATTATAATCAAATTTCGACCACTAGACGAACACTAATTTAAATTTGACAACACGTTTGGCTCAGTTTGTAGTGACGTTACTTGCTGTGCTAGCGGTCGCGGGTTCGAGTCCCGCTGGGGGCATTTATTTGTGTGATGAGCACGAATGTTTGTACTCCAGTCATGGGTGTTTATATTTATAATATGTATGTATTTAAAGTTACATATGTGTGTAGTGTATCAACTATCTGGTATCCATAACATAAGCCTCGTAGCTTACCATGGAACTAGATGGTGCTGTGTGTTAATGTCCCAATATTTATAAAATATATATATATATATTACAAAGCCGGAGCCGCGAAAAAACGTTAGTTATATATAAATTTAAAAAACAAACGTACTCACCTAATTGTGTCGTACCCTATACTTTCCCTTCTTCACGGCAATATTCACGTTAGCGACTTGACATGGGATTAGTGAGTCAACAAATGTAACCGTACCAAAAAAGGGACAGTTGGCTGTGCATTCCTCTATTTCTCTTGTAAGTAATACTGTAGTGACAGTTTGGTCGTGGGATGGAGTAAAGTCAAATATTGATGTAGAATTTTAAAATGAAGACCTCTTATACCTTTTCCTAATGATACCTTTTAAATGTAGCAAAGAGAAATTTACACAAGTATTTTAGTTATTTTAGTTCTTCAACTTACGTACTTTGCAATGCTTTACGTTTTGGTTTGAGGACAGTATTATTATAGTGAATTGCGTTTGTATTGTATTCAGCCATTTTTAATGTGCTACTACTGGGCACGTCTTCCCTTCAATACGCGAAAAATCCAGCCATAGTTGGTGGGCTATATACGTTGGCCAAGTGCGGGTTGGCGGATTTAACATGTCTTTCGAAAACTTGCTAGGTTCTCTCAGACACTCAGGTTTTCTCACGATGTTTTCATAATTTGCACACAAAAATATCAGAAAAGCAAGACCCGGAATTCGAACCGACTTCACTTGGTTTTCCAGGTAAGCGCATTACCACTGAATTGCGTTTATAAATTTGTATACGCTCATAGACTGATAAATGTTAGCCTTATGCTATGTTTATGGTATTTCACGATAATCATTTTTCGTTATTCGGAAATAAAATACAAACAAAAGTACATGTAAATTGCCTATTATTAGTACTTTATTATTTATAAATACTTATATTCTAAAATAGTGGGTGACCAAGCTAAATATAAATGAATGGGTACTAAGCTGACTTTAGAACTCAAAGCCGATTTCCGCACACCGTGCAGTTAAACTTATTAAAAGTTCTAACTAAATATGGGCGATAAAAGTTGACACGAGTATTATATGTTGTGTTAAATATATTTAAAAGCTCTTTTATATTGAACCAGTGCTAAGTGGATCTTTCAATTTCTTTGGAAAGCTGCACTATACTGAGATATTAAGCCTATTCCTAACAGACGTATATACCACGTGTTTGAAATGGCAACCACAACTACTGTTTCATTTTAAGGTAATTAATACCTACATTTACAGTTTAAGGGTCGTTTTTTTAGAGACGTACACTCTACTATTTATAAGACAAGAATAAAAGAGAATCTACACAATACTTTAAATATCTGAAAAAAGCACCTAGGTCATATGTAAGCCGGTGTGGTGTGGTTGAACAGTACCGAGATTTTATCCCGGAACCGATGAATCTAATTCATTAAAATCTGGCGGCATGGCATCAATAAAAAAATCTAGAATTCATTGATTGCATAAAACAAATGATAATAACTGAGATAATAAAGAGTTTTTTTAGGTTATAATTCCTTAATCAAGCAAGAGTTTATCACATATCATTAAAAATGTAATTATGAAATTTAAATGAAACGAGCGTATGTTTAAATGAAGCGAGTGTAATTATCTTCACGTTTGCGCTTTATAATTATTATTCATATTTTAGTTACCTTCTTTTCTATTAATAAGACAAACATTTTGAAGGACGTTATATATTGTTTCATTTCCCGTAACGACCGCGTAAAGACTTCGCGTGATTTATGCCATAAGTACTCTATTTCGAGTGTCGCTGAGGAAAAATGTTAGTGAAATAACTGTAATATTTTGGTATAAATTCTTTACAGATTCCTCACCGGTTTACTACAATATGAAATAAAATTACTAAATTTTTATATTACTAGCGACTCACCCTCGCTCCGCTCGGGTTAATCCCTACTTGCGTTTTAACGTTTAGTATAGATTTATCAGAGATGAGATATTTTCACCATACCAAATTTCATCAAAATCCCTCCAGTGATTTTTCCGTGATCCGGTAACAGACAGACAAACAAAAATTCTAAATACTACAGATTCGGCCTCTGTATCGATAATAATGTTTATTTCAATAAGATTTTTCAAAAAATATTTAATGTACAGACTTGACTCAGCTAGAATTTATTATACATACGAGTATTATGTAAAGATAAACGAATACATGAAATGTAAAATATGTATAGCTCTATTGAAATAAATGACAAAGATCCTACAAGTAGGTACCTACTATTTTGGTTAATAAGATATTTAAAAAAACTGGATGAATGTTAAAGTTCATCATTGAGAGATATTTAAAACTATAAGTTAAATACTTAAAAGTAAACTTCGTAAACAAAGACGCTCCTTTTAACAGAACAAAAACCGCTGTATTATATTTTTAAAATCTTAATTTTTCTAGTGATAAGTTGATCCCATTGTTTATGACAAAAAAATACGTTCTCCATTTTGTTCTAACGGAGAGGGCCACTCATAAAAATCTAGCTCTGGGAAATATCCATCTCCAAAGTTTTTATTTGCACTATGACAGTTTTGCTTTCTCAACATTGTCACTTAGGACGTATGTTATTCGTTTTATAATACGTTTCACAGTTACTGCGAAAGAATTGAAAGATGATATTATTAAATTATAGCTTCAGTTTTAAGTTTCATAGGTTTAATTTTAATTTTACCTAAATCGTTTCAACTTTCATTTAATTAGTTACTAACCTATACTAAATATTCACTGACCTAGGGTGGTTCTAAAAAACCAGGTGTATTAGCTGATCCAATCCGTTTATATAGTTCAATGAATGAACTTTTTAAGTCTTTTTAAGTGTTTAAGTCTCATATAAAACTTAATTAAATATAAAAAAATAATTAACCCTGCTATGTCAAAAGCTGTACGTGAAAAACGTATAATATGCTCTAAGTTAATATTTAAAGATTTTATCAACCCTATTATCTCTAAACCTATTATTACTCGTACTTCCATTATGACGTTTTGCTTTCTCAGCACTATCACTGACAGGACGTGTGTATGTTCTTGGTTTTATACGAATTCTTGATATTATAGTGAACTAGCGACTCACCCTCGCTCCGCTCGGGTTCGTCTCTAGTTACGTTTTCATGTTTAGTATAGATTTCTCAGAGATGAGATACTTTCCCGCAGTAAAAAGTATCCTATATGTTGACCCGGATAACCAGCTAACATTATACCATCATCAAAATCTATCCAGAGTTATTTCCGTGATGCGGTAACTGACGGACAGACAGACAGACAAAAATTGTAAAAACTATAGATTCTGCCTCTGTATCGATAACAAAATCTATTTTAATAAGATTTACCAAAAAATATTTAATGTACAGATTCGGCTTAGTTACGGTTTTATTATATGTATAGATAGAAGAGCCGCTATTATGTAATTATAGCTACAGCCTGTAACTTTGTAAGTGTTATTTTTGTTTAAATCTTTTTTCGATAAGTAATAAGTTATACTTTAATCTGTTTAGGTCTTAAAATATATAAATTATCTGGATTTCTTAGGCAAAATAAAATCTGAATTAGTTTCCATACTATTTTTATGTTTGAACGAACTAACGTTAATTAAGCATACCTATATAAGAATCAATTTAGAATGATAAACATTGGTTAAGTGCGAGTCGGACTCTTGACCTGGAGGCTACTATCATATATATATATATATATATATATATATATACATATATATATTATATATTTTGTATTACACATTATAACACTATTATTATAATAAATACATGAGAGTTTCTAGAAAGGCAAATGTAATTTTTTTGTAAATATCGTATTATGGAAATTGCGCACACAAATTGTAAAAAATGTGTATTACCGTTTTAGAAGTTTCGTAATATTATGTAATAATTAAGTATTATCGAGCTGACCTTTTCATGAAATAGAAACAAAAGATGAAAACTTTTCCTTAAGTCGCGTCGAATTTAGGTTTGTTTGATTTGTTTTGATGAGTTTAATACGCTACTTTAGCTGACAAGGATTTGAAGACGGAGCCAGAAAGTTAATATTTTTTTATAATATTTTTATTTACTAGTGTTAGCAGTATTCTCGATTCGCCTTCGTCTTTAAATTTTTTAATTTAAATTTGTCTCTAAATTCAGAATTTTATTCACAATTTCATGTGCTTATTTTGCGCGGAACCCTAATTCTTTATCCAAACTATAAGTGGCCTAGGATACTCTCTATAATCAACTATGTGCCGTTAAATCTGGCCGTTTCGGAGATTAGCCGAAAGAAGACAGACAAAGACATAAATTTTAAAATTTGTTTCTTTTCTTATAAATACCGTGTATACTTTAATATGCATTCAGTAAAAGCTGTTATTTTGACATTACTAACAGAAATTTATATTTTATTTATTTCTATATATATGTAATTAATAATTATACATATTACATAAATTATATAGATTTATCTAAGAGCTCTATAATATTTTAAGCATAATTGTTTCAGATTCAAAGCTGATAAAACAGCGAACAATAGCCAGCCAATATTAAAAAAAATAAACAGTCGTTGAAATCATTAGGCACAATTATTCCTACGGTAGCCATTACCAAGAAGTGGCTGTTCAAAATGTAACTAATAATTGGCTAGTATTATACAGTCATTATATGTATATATATGTAGCATTGCATGTTTTAGCCGTAATATTATCTAAAATGGCTACTCGATTTCTATTCGCTTTAACTAACTAAAATATTCAGTGAAGCAATAATAGTTGAAGCACTAAATGAATGCAATATCTATACATATCTATAGATATATTAGAATAAAACTGTAGAGGTCGAATGTTTGTACATAGAAAAAATGCTAAAAACCGAATATATATAAATAGAACGAATCCAGATTTTTTTAATTTTTTTTGTTTCTCTGTCTGTTTGTCTGTGTGTCTGTTTGTCTGTGTGTCTGTTTGTACGAGCTAGTCTCCGAAACTGTTGGACCGATTTAAATGAAATTTTGCATAGTGGTACCTTATAATATTTTAGATACTTTTCATCCCAGAAAATTAAAGAGTTCCCGTGGGATAGATAAAAAACTATAGTTACTTATACAGCTTAGTACACAAAACTACTGATTGAATTTTAATGAAACTCTACAATAATATAGTTTATACATCAGAATAACAAATAGGCTACTTTGTATTTCCGAAAAATGTAAGGTTATCGTGGGATAGATTTGTTTTTGTTTGTCTAGAAGCGAACCCGAGAGAAGCGAGGGTGAGCCGCTAGTAAATGCTCTTCACGGTACTGAAAGTCCCATTAAAATGGATTCAGCAGTTCTCAACATTAGCGAGTATTAACAAACTGAGCAATAAATAGACATATTATAGTTATTTGAGCTGTGATATCGTGTAAATAATCATTTGAGCTTAATATAAAGCTCTTTCGAAATTACAAAAAGACTCATCAATCATCAATCTCCATCAACATGATGGATATATATATATATATATATACTAGCGGACCCGACTTTTATGAAAATTATTATTCAAATTGTGAATCTTATATATATTAAGATATATATATGTTTTTGTCGGTACTCAATATCTGACTATAGGTATACTTTATTAAAAATGAATAATTTGGATATCATGTTATGAAAAATATCCAAATAATAAATTTAAAACATGTATGTATGTACTTATGTACTCCCGTAAGAAGTTATACTCCTTTGGCGTAACAGAACAAAAACAGCTAAAGATTTCATCCCGTCAATATAGGATACTTTTTACCGCGGGAAAATATCTCATTTCTGAGAAGAACACATTGTACACAAACTGCATTGTAAGAGAATACTAATATGTAAAACCTAAGAATTTGGTTTTTGTCATCTGAATGCGGGCGGAGCCGCGGGCAATGCTATTGATTAATAAATTTACATACAATCGTATGTATTGTATTGCTGCTAATGTCTTTCAATTCATTCTTGTAATGTTTATTATATATCGAATCTGATAAAACAATTCGATGTTAAAGCTATTGAGATAATAATCACATTACTAACAATATATAACTGTTATCTTATGAAGATAATAGTTATGTTTTTTTGTTCTTTTTTTTGAAGTTTTTTGGAGTAGTAACCTTCATTATTATCATTGTATTATATTTTCTTTCGGACTCTAAAAACCTACGTTGTTTTTTGGTTGAAGATACATGTCACTAATTAAATACGTACTACTGTTCCAGTGCCAACATTGTTGATTTACTAAGATACAAAATGTATGTTATAAAAAGTAAAGGAAACTATTTAGGTAAAGATAGGTAGGTAGATATATTAAATCCAAGGCTATGTGCGTTCACCTTATCGTGATGAGGGGCTCATTAGCGTCAGCAATTCAGCTGGGCGTGAAGCCAAGAAACGTACTGGGAGTCGACTCTCGTCTAGGTGGACGGTATACAATGGGGGTTGCTTCTGGTACTTCTCTGATATCAGAGTGGACCGTGGGAGCGACCCCTTCGTTGTGTGGGTCTGCTCCGGCAGACCTGCCGTCGTGCATATACCATACGATTGCTCCTGGTACTTGGTGCAGCAAGGTGAACTGTGAGGGCAACTCCTTGAGTATAGTATCCATTCAATTCAATTCAATCCAATGAGGACGTCAACTTATTTAAAATACTCCTAATCCAAAGGATTGGCGAGTCGAGGGGATACGTAGTTAGGTGACAGTGGACTATGGCTTAGTAGGAGGAACGCTTCAGTAGGTCTATTGGGCTTGAGTGAGGCTTTACAAGCCGTTGAGTCACCACGGGACAACATGTATGTTAAGAGATGGTATGCATAAATCCATTTTCCAACATTGAAAAAGAAACGACTTTTTGTCCTATTACTTCAAGGTATTGAATATGAATAGTATTTTGCAAAAAAAACTGAATAATTGTGTTATTAGCTTTTAGTTTGTAAATAATAAATACTTAAAAATCATCATTGATATTCATTTTTAACTTAATACCGTTACAAAGTTTAAAAGCTTACATTGTTTTCAATTTGCTCGAGTAAACCTATATGAATATAGTATTTGTAGGTCAATATGAGATTACCTATAAATAAACCTGATTGCTTTTGTATATGAATCAATAATATCTGGTTAATAATTATGATTGGGGCTTCTATCTTATATGTAGATATCTTATACGTGGCCGTGAAACTCTGTTATTATTAAAAGTCTTAGAAGGATTTTTTTTAATTAATCTGTATAAATATTTGAATATCTTTATTTACTTATGAAGGTCTTATTGGTTTGAAATTCAATATATTTTCAAAAACAAACATTTTCTATGCTATGGCATACAAAAAAATATACGGTCTAGTGACTATTAATTATACTGTAACTTAGTATTAGGAGGCCTAGATTTGGACTCTTTATTATTATTGTAGGTATAGCTTTTAATTATTTTAAAAGTGTAGATGAATATGAAACTTTCGTAAACTAACATACTTAGTTTAGGAATCCCCATAAATTTAGAAATGGTCGGTGAAAATAGAGGTTTATAAGGGGTTTTCTTGCAAAATCTTTTGCTTCATATTCATAAAACTTAAATGCTTTGGGTCATAGGAAGATATGGAAATTTGATCTTTGAGGTATAAAAATGTCGACCAACAAGTATATAAAAAGGTAACGCAAATGCCCTAAATTTTAATAAATTAATATCATATATATTTTTTAAACAATATTTATTTATGAACTAGTTATGTAATTTCGCAGTTCATATGAATATTTTCCAGTTATATCATCACGCAGCAGTTTTATCGTACCATATTATTTACTAGCCTGGTTCGCCTCTAGAAAAACAAAAACCAATGTATCCCTCGGAAAACGTATTTTTTTTCGAAATAAAAAGTTGCTTGTGTGTTATTCCAGACTATAATCTATCTCTGTGCCAAATTTCATCCAGATCAGTTCAACCGTTCTGGCGTGAAAGAGTTACAAACATCCATACTCACAAACTTTCACATTTATAATATTAAGTCTGTCTGTTCTATTGCACATAACTTCAGTTCATCACTATTTGTTCAGCATCAATATTATCGCTCTGTTATAATCAACACTGCCCATTCAAAGCAGAGAGATACAATACAATTTTCGGACAAAACATATAAAGTATAATAGTTACATGGAAGTTGTGAGCTGAAAATAATAGTTATTGTGTTAACTTGTTGTAAGAAAAAAAATATAACGTTATTTCTAACCAAATTAATTAAAATTTGACTAACTTTAATTAAAAAAAGAAGTTAAAGAAACTATTAGAAGTAGCATTTAAAAAACATGTCATCTGAAAGCTGGCGATTTACTTAATTAAGGAATGTGCTAGAATCCTGGAAACTAAAATTGGAAAGTTTTCTACAAATCACAGTCTCTCATTAACGTTTAGAACTACTGGGGATTCCTACAAAGAACTACTGTAAATCAAAGGCGTAATAGAAAACGTTTTACTACATTCGATTCTGTAAAAGTCAATTAAACAACAAATGATTCAAATGATATAGTTGTAATTTTCTTCAGGCCCAGTAATAAAACTGGGATCAATGGAATATTTAAAGTTCTTTAGCAATGTGCTTACTTTTCTTAAGAACTTTAGGTGCATTTGATCGATAGTTACGTTTTGTTACGACGCGTCGTCACTGTACATGTTAAAGGAGAGTGTTTCCATTAAGTTATTCGGGGTCGAGTGTCTAACAAAGAAAATGCCTTAAATTTTGTGAAGTTATAAAGAAATCTTTAATGATTAAATGATTTGATTAAAATAAGGCTATTAATTTAATCAAACGTTTTTAAATTTTATCAGTTACGACGACATTTTGAGCTACTTGCACTATGAGATCTGATGCATATGTTACAAGGTTATTGGAAAAACTGTAATATTATAAAATTAAATTGCACTAATATAAATATAATTGGACAGAATTTTATCAATCTTCTACATTTCATACAATATCACGGCTCATTCTTAGTTACTTAGCTAAATTATCCGTACGTACTAGTACTTAAATTCGTGCATTACATTACGCATACATAAATTTGATGACAAAAATATGTAAGCCAAACAAACATTATTTCATACAGAAATTGAACGTGTTGCCTCACGTAATAGAATTTGATAGATCCTTTAGAAAGAAAAACGTTGCCCTTAAAAAAATAACGTTTTAATAGTGTTTCTTTACTTAATACTACATGTTTATCATTTTAATGGTAGACTACATAACTAGCATATCATATCTCAATATATTAAAATCCTTTAAACAAAGGCAAATACTTACTTTGTTGCTAGTCGCTATGGAATTTCCATTGATCGACATTGCGAAACGTTTAAACTGACAGCTCCTAAGCTTGTGTAAAATATTTAAAAACTTTATCCATGCAGTTTGTAAATTCTATCTCTGTAAAGTTTTCAAACTTGAATTTCACTTTTTTATTTAAATGATATATATTATTTTGCTATTAAATTTTATTTTAAATTTGCAATTAAGGCAATACGTGATTGGTATTAAGATAATTAAAAAAATAATTTAAAATGAAATTACTTTAATAGAATCTCTTTTGTTATCAAAATATTTGTTGGGGAATAATAATTGGGTTTTGTGCTTACGGTCAAAATAAGTTCGGTATTAAAATTTTCAAACTAACATATCGCAACTCGTTTTAAACGAACATATCGAATAACATTTCCCTTCATAAATTACTAATTTGTTAAAACAGTGTTATGGAGAAGAAGTCCTTTTATAGGCCTCATAATTAAACATAACCCTTTGAACCTTAAATAAGCTTAGAAGGAAATCCTTACGAATATTTATATAATTTTGGGTTTGAATAAAATATGAAAACTGCTTAATTACAGCAAACATGAAAATAAGTTATGAAAGCAAATAGATATAAAGGGAAAGTAAAAAAGTTAACGAAACCTTTATTTCTTGTACAAAAGGGTTTTCTACTTTTCTGGGACACTGAAGTACCCAACTAAAATTATGTGTATTCATATTTATGTAGGTATATTTTATTACTTTCATTATAATGTCATATTAAAGTCTATAATAAAAATATAATGAAGGAAAAAAATTTATCAATTTAAAGAATATCTTAAATTACAAAAGCTATTTTAATTCAGTGGTACATAACATAACGTAATTCCTACATAGATAAAGTACTTTTTTTATTTTTTTCACCACTAGTTCCTTATCTTCGCTTCGCGCCCGGGCGCATCCTTAGGTGCCTAACAGCAACCCATGATTACTCCGTCTATATTCGTACTAAATATTATCTAAATCCGTCCAGACGTTTCAGCGTGAAGGAAACACAAACGCACGCACGCACGCACGCACGCACGCACGCACGCACGCACACACACACACACACACACACACATACACAAACATTTACATTTATGAACTTTAGTCTAGATTTCTCAGGGATGAGATATTTTCCCGCAGTGAAAAGTATCCTATATGTTGCCCTGGATAACCAGCTATCACCATACATTTCAGCATACCATACATTTCACTTCATCAGAATTTGTCCAGTGGTTTTCGCGCGATGCGTTCCCAGCACAGAAATCTTAATAATATTACCTTATTATTAAGATTTCTGTGGTTCCCAGATAGACAAACAAAAATTCTAAAAACTATAGATTCGGCTGCTTTATTGATAATAATGACTATTTTAATAAGATTTTTCAAAAAATATTTAAAGTACAGATTCGACTCACTTATAATTTTATTATATGTAAAGAAGATAATCCTACAATGGATAAAAATTCTTGTTATAAGGCACCACCGTTGAGGTACCTACTATCTTATTTAAAAAATAATAAATTTTGTGGACTTCAATAACTCAATTATGATGTATGTTTTTTGTATACATTAGGCGATATCTTAGCTAACAGAAAAACGGTTTATTTTTTTTAATAAAAAGGTTCATCTAAACATACCTATAGTTTGATATCCATATTTCCTATAAAAAAGAAGTCACGTTTTGTCAATATTTGCTTTATAGAAAAAAACATTATACAATATAATTATATATACATATACAAGTACGTACTTTTAGTAATAAATTATACTTTAAAGATGTTTTAATTGATTCTTTTGTAACTACGGATGTTGTCAATATTTTGGTAAAAAAATCTCCTTATAAGAAAAAGAGTATTTTATTGAGTAAATGAAACTCAATAAAATCAGCTATATTAAAAATATTAGTAATTTTACCGTAAAAATCGCGATATGTTTCGATTTATGTATTATTATTATAAGTATTTTAAGGTGGCAATAAATTCATGTCGAAATTATTAGACCTCTTTTTGAAGAGGCGTGGCACTCGGGCGGTTTAATGGTTTGATGAGGTGAAGTCATGCACGATTATGCGACAGAAAATGAAATACGGAGAGAAATATTAAGTTCGCAAAGCGTCATCTTTAGGGTTCCGTACCCAAAGGGTAAAACGGCACCATATTACTAAAACTCCGTCTGTCTATTTGTCTGTCTGTCACCAGGTTGTATCTCATGAACCGTGATAGTTAGACAGTTGAAATTTTCACAGATGATGTATTTCTATTGCCGCTATAACAACAAATACTAAAGAACAAAATAAAATACATATTTAAGGGAGGTTCCCATACAAAAAACGTGATATTTTTCCTCGTTTTTGCTCGATATTGATAACGGCAACAGGTAGACGCTTGAAATATTCACAGAATATTTAGTTATATATTCATTTTAAAATAAATAACTAAATTAAAATAAAACAAATATTTAAGGGGGGCTCCTATACAACAGACATGATTTTTTGCCGTTTTTATAGATAATGGTACGGAACCCTTCGTGCGCGAGTCCGACTCGCACTTGGCCGGTTTTTTATAATACAACAGATATTTAGATTGGATGCTTTTTTACTCCATTGTACAAATAGTTTAATTAAAATTAAACAATAAACCTTTTTATTTCATATTGTATTGTATTCAGCCCTTTTTAACGTCCCACGGCTGGACACGGGCCACCCTTCAATACGAGGTGGATCAGGCCATAGTCCACCACGCTGGCCAAGTGAGGATTAGCGGCCTTCATATGTCTTTTGAAAACTTGCTAGGTTCTCTCAGACATGCACGTTTACTCACGATGTTTTCCTTCACCGTAAGGCAAGTGGTAATCATGTGGAAATGATTCGCAAACAAAAATAACGGAAGTGCGACATCCGGGATTTGAACCCGCTTCATTTGGTTTCCCAAGGGCACGCGTTACCACTAGGGCACCACTAGTTATTTTATTTAGTTAGATGAAATAATAATCTTAGGCAAAGCCAATATTGTTTCACAATTCCAAGCAATTGATATTTGAAAATAGGTCATAAGAGGATTATCGAAATACATAAAAGCTGTTGTAAATATTTTGATTATACTCGATTTGCTCTTAAATTTGCTTTAAAAGATTCAGTGGTATGTATTTTTCTATTATAATTAGTATACCCGTAACATTAAAGACTAATGGGAGAGCTTGACTTCCGCTTCTACTACGCTCAATGCCAAAAAGCTATTTCTATCCTTCGAAAAGATTTTTCCATTTGCCGGGATGTAAAGTAAGTCATTTAAGATCAAGTACCCATCCCGTTAAAATTGATCAACACATATTTTTCCCATCGTTTATAGGAAAAGGAAAGAACACTTAGAACCCTTTTTTCCTAAGTATCGGAACCCAGAGACTAGCGGATACGAATTGACAGTTAAAATAATATTAATAATATTTTTAATGGAAATCTTTAAAATCTTATATTGTACGAGACAGTACGTTTAAAAGAGTCACACCAGACTGACTTGCACTTGTCCATTGTTTTTGCCCATTGCAATTAAAAAATACCATCATTATCTACAAAAACAAAGTATGCCTATTAACTTTTTTTTGAGTTTTAAAACTTTTTATTATCATTATCTCATGATTACATCAGTAATACCCAAGAGAATGGTTTATTACTATAAATCTTTAAGCTACACTTAAGGCATTCAATTTCTAGGTTCATCGATTTTAGTAAAATGGTGTCGAAGATTGATCTTTCATTAAAGAAGCTCGTGCTTCAAGAAAATGCTAGTAGATGAGAAAAAACTACCGGAGATCGTTAGGTTTCCCGGTTCTCTTATTTTTATTTATTACCTATATATTTAGCTTATTATGTGCGGTATAATATATATGTACATAATTATATTGTATACGAAAAATTAAATTTAAATATATTTTCATGTAATAATAATTATCCTCGTAATATTTGAAAAGTATATTAAAATGTTATTATTTACTAGCGATACACCCTCGTTTCGCTTGGGTTCGTTCCTAGCTTGATTCCCCATACAAACTTTCATCCCCATTTCCAACACCTTAAGGGATGATTTCCAGAATAAAAAATATCCTATGTCCTTCCCAGGGTCTCAAACTATCTTCTTACCAAATTTCATCGTATCATCAGTAGTTTTTGAGTTTATTCGTTACAAACATACAAAAATACAAATCTTTCCAGTTTATGATAGTAGTGTAGACTGATGGCTTAATCTCGCTTTACTGTCGTACATATATACCTAGCAGCATCCTATGAGTTAAATCAAGTTTTTGTCTATCAGTTATTTTGATGTTTACATCCAAATTTCTCCAGCCATTTTAGCTTGAAGGATTAACAAATAAACACATTACCTTAAGTACAAAATGGTGAAAACGGTATAGGAAAACACAATTATTAACTTATAAATAAGTAAATATGTTCTAAATGAGAGATGAGATCTATTCATGCCTAGCATTTATTATTATAATGGCAGGCAAAGTTAAATCTTGCACGGAGGTCTGAATAAGAGACTCGAGACGGCTGTCAATATAATTAAAAGAAGGCATGTACGGTGAAAAGACTCGTTAACCCTGGTATGATGCTTTATCGGCATGTTTTATCATAATGAGACTGAGTAGCATGTATGCATTTAAAATAAGAATAAATATACGTTTTAAATAGATATTACTGTTTGTTTGTCATATCATAACTTGGAAATAAATCTGAATATTAAACTCTCTATTTAGCTTATTTTTCTTCTTTTTAGGCTTTCTCATGAAACCGACTACACTGACCATCTTTAATTAATTGACAATTCAAAAGTGCTTGTACAAGTAGGTCTAGTTGAATAAAGTTAATTTTCATTTGTTGTCGCCATGGTATTTTTCCATGTGGCAAACTCTATTATGAGGCGTCCTCTCCAACTTTTACAAAAAGGAATGGCGGTAAATTCAGTATTTCTTGACATTTCTTAGGCTCAAGCACGATAAAATAAACTTTGCAATAATCGCTGGCCCGATGACGATACTAAATTATAATGGTAAAACTATAGATCTGATGTGTTTTTATATAAAATCATAATATTTGTATCGAATTAAAAATACATTTAAATAATATAAATAAGGTTACTGTTTCAATACTTTATGTAAGTCCATAAGATTATAATTTAGATAGGAAATACTTTGAAATAGTTTGAGATTTGACTCTAAAAAGAGAATAGGTTTGGTCTTGCTTTGGAAATGTAATAGCAAAGTTATTGTGATTAAAATTGGTTATTTAATATTGTGTTTTCGTGTTACATTTTATTTCATTTAGGTTTTCCATTCGAGTGTATGTATTTTCGTGTTTGTATAACGATATATGTGCACCGATTATAAAGCGATCTCAAAGATTAATTTTTGAATATGCTATAACTCGTATATATATTCCTGAATAAATTTAAAGAAAATAATCCGTCCCTAAGGAATGAAGGGGTAATGCAACTTATCATTCGAAAGTACTGTACCTATGTATGTATACGTACAAAGATAAAATATTACCTGTACGTTTTTTGTTCTCGATTCGCGTACTTACTAACGGCATGCCAGATTGATTTATAGTTACTGCTTCATTCCTTTGGGTCACGTTGGGTGAGATTATATAGCCTGTAAACCCTCTTCAATAAACAGATTATCTAATGTAAGAAGTTTTTTTTAACTGACAGAATCAAGGTAAGCACCTTCATTCTCGTGTGTATACGTACATACTCTTCAGTTTTATACTCGTAAAATAAGTATAGAAAAAAAAATGGGACGTGGATGGATCGTGAATGTATCCCTAGAAATACGTATTTACTTCCAAGTATTTATAAAACTCTGTTTACTTTATAAGCAACTAGCAGAACCCGCGGCTATGCCCTGATGCAATCTACAAAAAAAATTTTTTGGCTTTATGTTATACAGCGACTCGCTCGCTCGGGTTTGTCTGTATAATATATATATATTGTAACATTCAGTTATTTTATGTGCCAGTTTGTAGATTTTGACAATAGATTTTTGGATATGTCAAGTGGACAGTCGGTGATTCGGATTATATGAGTTAGGAATATAAAATATATATGTAAAATGAGTATACAGAAAAAGCGAGAAATATAATTGTCTTCTGAGCTGTTTTAATATATATATATATATATATATATATATATATATATATATATATATATATATATGTGTGTGTGTGTTATATATAATAATAATAATGTTCATACAGTGGGGGTACGAGAGTGAAAAATAGTTTGCGATTTATACGTAACTTATACGTAACCAACCAAATATACAAAAAAACCTACAAATCAAAATCGGTCGAGCCGTTTCGGAGGAGTGCGTCCACAAACACCGTGACACGCGATATTTATATATTAGATGATTAACAAATTGTTTTGTTTTGTAATTTTATTGTTTTTCTATTTAGCAAAACATAGTATATATAATATTATATACTATGTTTTATAACTTTCAATTATTTCGCACTGAATTAAATCGCGTGGTTCTGATAGTCACTCTCTACTGCACTTAAAATTGAAACTTCATTCCCATGACAAGAATTTGCTTGAACAAAAACTCAAGAATATTAGTTATACCTTATCTACACATAATTCTCGATGTGGAAAAGATAACCACTGCTGAACATAAATTTAGCGGAAAGTGGTAAAATCGAGAGCGGCACCTTTATAATATTAATTGCTTTTGCTCATGGCCTTATATATTCCGCTTCATAAAATAGTTTTATAAAAATTTAGTCCTCTTTTGAATTGTTAATTTGATTTTTTTTCTTAACTCACTTACATTGAATGAACGTATCAATCAATATGTATTGTACAAACCTTACAATAAAAATATAATAGAGTTACACAATTCACATTAACATTAGAAATAATATAGATACTTGTTCGTTTATTACCTTTTAAAAATTATAGAGTCATTAAATGAACCAAGCTGCTGATTAGATTGAAATACAAAATGTTAATGTTAAAATGTAAAAAAGTGTATAATAAAACTTATCAATATCTAAGTACGTAAAGTTAACATCAAAAGCTCAAATACAGAGTTTTTATCTTATTAGATACCTGTAATTGACTTCATATCCGCCAATTACGCCAACATATTATTTTATTATTTGGAAACGTACAACGTTTCCTGCGTTATAGTAATTTGCGGTTATCTATACAATTTATCTGTAATTCGCATACCTATATTTAGAAGGTATCTACACTATAATTTTTTTAACTTATTACTAAAATTTTAGTTCCCAGTCTTTCTTTTAATTAAAAAAACAGGTTTCAATTTACTAGGAACTGATTTTATAGAAACTTTTTTTTTAAATTAATATATATTGTACGTATTTTTTTGGATAAAATCGAACACAAGCAATAAATTGATGTTAGTCTGTGTTTATGGAAACGTGCTACCTAGACCTACATACATATCTATAATAAAAATCTATGCGCAACGCTAGACGATTAAAATATGTTATTTGTATAAAAGAATTGAACTTATAGCAAAGAAAATTTCTTACATTTAATATACGAATATGAAATACTCCCTGTATTTTTACTAAATCTACATAAAAGCAACGAATTGGAAAGTGTAATAAAGCTCTCTCTTCGATATATTTCAGTTAAATTTGTTTCTTAATTCATTTTTATTATTATTTGTGTTGAATA
The DNA here is from genome assembly GCA_921882275.1 of Brenthis ino. Classification (NCBI taxonomy): domain Eukaryota; kingdom Metazoa; phylum Arthropoda; class Insecta; order Lepidoptera; family Nymphalidae; genus Brenthis; species Brenthis ino. The sequence continues at coordinate 13,283,166 of OV170227.1, read as the reverse complement.
AAGTAATAAATAGGTACATGAATAAACTTATTTTCTTTATTATATCTAGTTTATTATTCCCTTTTTAACGTCCCACTGCTGGGCACAGGCCTCCCTTCATAGAGGCCAAGTGCGGGTTGGCGGACTGCACATGTCTTTCAACAACTTGCTAGGTTCTCTCAGACATGCAGGTTTCCTCGCGATGTTTTCCTTCACCGTAAGGCAAGTGGTAATTAAGTTAGAAATGATTCGCACATGAAAATATCCGAGGTGGGAAACTCGGGATTTGAACCTGCTTCACTCGGTTTCCTAAGCGAGCGCGTTACCACTAGGCTACCACTGCCTTATTTATATCTACTTATATAACTAAAAACGAGAGTTTGTATGTTTCTCCTCTATACGTTCCTAAACCATTGATCCGATTTTTATGAAACTCTGATGGTTATTTATGCCTTCCTACATTCAAACCTATGGACGCAACCGAGCAAAGCAAGTGTAAGTTGCTAGTCTATACAAATATTATAAAGAGGTACAGTTTGTGAGTTTGTGACGTTGTAGTGGGTAATCTCTGAATCTACTGAACCGATTTAGATGAAGTTTGGTACGAAGATAGTTTGAGACCCTGGGAAGGACATAGGACACTTTTTATCGGGAAATAATCCCCTATGGGGACTGAAAATGGGCTTAAAAGTTTGTATTGGAAAGCAAGCTAGGAACGATGCGACGTGAGTCGCTAGTAAATAATTATAAGTCAATCAATGAGTTTATCTCAAAACTTATTTTTAATAAGTGATATATAATCCACAAAGTATAGAAAAAGATATCTATATCGGGTTTTTTTTCTTTGTAGCAGAAAAATAGTAACGGAAATAATATTCGCCATGAACCTATTTGTCCAAAATTTCCGTTCATGTCCGTTTCCGCGATTTAAGGTTCTTTTAACTTCATTCTAATATATAATTTTTGTTAATAATTTTAAAGTCTAATCTATACTAATATTATAAAGAGGCAGAGTTTGTTTGTTTGTTTAAATGCGCTAATCTCAGGAACTAATATAATTCAAAGGAGCAGAGCCGTAATCATAAATGTAAACAAATTAGGCAGACTTCCATACATTATTACTAATAGCAAAAAGCCAAAGAGTTTTTTTTAGTTTTAGCCCGAGCGAAGCCGCGAGCTCTGCTAGTATTATATATTAATCACACTATATATTAAGTATCACATTATAGATGGCGATTATGAAAAAAATAATTTAAATCTAACTGCCGACTGATCTTATTAAAAGGTTTTTTTGTTACAGGGCAAACAGAACGGTCCTTGGACCTTGATTGTGAGGAAGTGAGATAGATCGAACACGCAGTTCCTACAAGTCACAGGATCGCTGACACATGTTCTTTTATAAATAAAATACAAGTACATAAAAAAGTTGCTACATTTTGGAGCCCATTGCACCCTTGTGTCCGATAGTAAGAGTAAACACGTAACAGGTCCTTCGATATTCATTTAAACTTTATAAATTCTGATATAAATGTTCTAAATGAGCTTAGCTTTTGGTACAAGTGAATATAAACCAGTGGGCCAAACGAACAACTTGGACAGTAAGTTTGTCAGTCTCATTAAAAGCCCATTTGGGATTTCAAAACTTAGACTCTTAGATTGCAGTAAAAGTTACCCATTTAAGAACAGAATAAAAATATAATAGATAAATAATCTTATTTACAGATACCTATACTAATAAAAAAGATTTCTGTTTATAATTTGTTACTGAGACTTTAACAGGAAGACTCAATAACTCAAATTGGCCCGACCCGTACCTTGAACCCAGGACCACCATAAAGCGTGGATAAAATATTTTCGAAGTGCCAGCCGATACAAAGCAAAGTACACTGACTTCGAAAATATTTGATTAGGTATGTATAGTAAATGAAAACTACCAATCAGTATTTTTTTAATTTTTAGTACTTTTTTTGAAGTCGGTTTTTTTTTGTAAAAAGTTTCTATTCAAAATAAAAACCTAACACAATCTAGAGTAGATTGTTGGTATGTTATTCTATATATGAATATAACTTTTGGGTTAAATGGGATTACAGCCATCATTTCTGTTATTGGTCAGATTTTTATTGTCGTATTTTTCCTTTTACTGATCCAATACAATAATATTGCAATAAATGATAGCACAACGTAAAATAAACATCCATTTCATTCAACACAAATCGCTCGTAGTGGCTTCACCTGCGTGTGTTTTTGACCGACTTCAAAATGAAGAAGTATCCTATTGGTAAATTTTGCGTGTGTATGTTACGCTGTAAATAACAAATTGTATTTCAAATAGTCACTTAAACATTGTTTTAAAAAAAAACTTAAAGCAAATAGAAAAAAATATAAACAAACTATTTATTAAAATATAATATGTAAGATATTTGACATCGCGAACTTTTTTTTAGCACTATTAAGGTACATATTTGTCGTACAATGTTTTCATTTAATTATAACTTATGCAGCACATCTCTAAAGCAACTAATTAGTCAAAATTTTAATAGGTACACTAAAATATTTTTGGAGAAATGCAGATAATGCTTGTAAAACTACATCTAAATACGTTCGATAACTTCGAGAGTAGTGCACATGTACAAACAGACAGACGCTCGCCAGCGACTTCCTTTTATACATATAAGGATAAAGACCTTCGCTTCGCTTATCCTAACTGCACAAAAGACAACTTTTGCAGTATATAATGTAAAGGGACCGGTAATATCATAATGTTGAGTTGTAATAAAACTAACGACTGCTCCGTATCTCCGTGAAAGATAAATAAATCAACCAACTCACTTAAGAATCTCCTGTAATGTTAGTTTAAATCATAGTAACTTCTAAAATAAATTTTAATATTTTAACACTTTTCTAGACCATATATTTTCATATATGAATGTAAATAAATCTTTACCACTATTTAGCGCGAATATTTCCAAGTAAACGCGCACGTTTTATTTACTGAAGACAATAAATTTTCATTTACTGATTGTTTTAAACAGAAACGAAGGAGGCGCCAACTTATTCAATTTCATGGTTTGCAGACACTATGCTAGCTAGAAGTTACTTTGTCTGAGTACATATCAACGAAGACGTTATTATAAATTTTAGCGAAGTTAAAGACGTGTTGAGAAAGTAAATAAATAGTTATAGATTTATCTTTCATTGTTATAAGGGGGTGTTTTCTTTGGAATTACTAGATGGATTATTAACCGATTTCCAAAAAGAAGGAGGTTCTCAATTTGTCGGAATCTTCTTTTTTACCGAGTTGGAATTATTATTTTTTTTGTTTCAAAGGGTATACTTCGCAGGTGGTCCTATATAAACTTTATCGAAATCGTTCGAGCGGTTTTAAAAAAAAATCAACAATAAATTATTTTTGTAAATAAATTGTTTAATCGAATATGTTATTAAAAAACTTTCTTCTTACAAATTACTTGCTTATTACGTCTATACTAAAATTTATTTAACACACATTTCACAGTTAGGCAATCACGTTATCTGTGAGAAATTGGCTATTTTTTATCGACGTATGACTTAAACAGGCGACAAGCAAAAAGTAATATTATAACCTCTTTTTTGCTTTCCGGCCAATTCGAGACATATGGTTCCTGGTTGACGATTTTTAAAATAGCATATTGTCTGAACTAGTAAAAAAAAATACTTTATACTGGAATAGAACCGACGACCTCTAATAAAGCTCCTAATACTAAAATCAGTGGTAACCTACAAGCACGGTCGACATAACATAATATTTTTATAATAAACATATATTTCATTGTGTTTTTATGTGAGAACAGCAAAGCAAGACGTCTTCACGACATGTTGGGATAAACAGGGATAATAAAGTACATATTGTTCCTTTTCGCGAGTTGGAATGGGATTTTAATATCGTTCTTTATGTTGTAATATATGTCTAATTTATTGTAATGAAATTGTAACGAATTCCAAATTGTTCGCTAAATTCTTGAAATATTTGTGTATGGGCTTGAAATGTATTCGTATGTATTCGTATAACATAATAGAAGACTAATTAATCTATGAGAGCTTTTGGTTTTGTTTTTAACATCTTTCTGGAACGACTGAATAAATTTAAATGGCTGCTTTTTAGTTATTGTAATGGTTTACATAGTGGTCATAATAATTTGATCTTTTAATTTTTTAAAATATTATATATTTTTTGGATATAAATCTTGATTAATATTTGTAAACTATGTTTAGTGTCTGTTGAAAAACACGCGAGCGGATCCGTAGGCGGAAGTTAGTTGTTAAATAAAAAAAAATTATCGGCCCTCTGAAAGTAGTTCCCCTACTGTATCGCAAGCTCGGAAAAGATGAAACAACTTTGTTACTTTCAATTAATTTTAAGCAACAATGATTGATTTAATAGAAAGAAAGCGTTCTTTACTGTTAATTACGATCAAACTTTTTTCTTCTAAAATTTATATCTATACATACGAGTATAATAAAATTGTAACTAAGCCGAATCTGTACATTAAATATTTTTTGAGAAATCTTATTGAAATAGACATAATTATCGATACAGAGTCCGAATCTATAGTTTTTAGAATTTTTGTCTGTCTGTCTGTCACCGCATCACGTAAAAACCACTGGATAGATTTTGATGATGGTATGATGTTAGCTGGTTATCCGGTTCAACATATAGGATACTATTTACTGCGGGAAAATATCTCATTTCTGAGAAATCTATACTAAACGTTAAAACGTAAGTAGAGACGAACCCGAGCAGAGCAAGGGTGAGTCGCTAGTACCTAAATAAAAATGAATGTTGCTAAGCGCAGAACTCGAGAACGGATCGACCAATTCAGCTATATTTTTTTTAACTCAAGAACGGCTGAAGCGATTTTCATGATATTTAATTTTTTTATTTCTCTTAGTCCGGAATAGGATAATAAGTATTAAAACATCAGAAAAATTAATGGAAATAAAATTATATGGTTAACGCTGGCTAATAAGTATTTATATCTATTTAAAACGTACCTAAATAATAAATATGAATATGTTTAATTGGTTTATTGATCAAAGTCGCAAGATTCCAGTCGTTTTTAATAACCATCTCGCCTGAGCTAGCAAACACGTGTTTTCTGATGTGTTTTGAAAATCAATTTTAATTGAAACGTCAGAACCCGTTCATTCTTTGTTTTAAATTTTGTGTTGAGGAATATTTGTCGATCAACTAAAATCCTTGTGTGATCGAGGTGTTGCTACGGGGAGTACCTAAAAACGATTAAGTACATGAAATAAAATAATGATAGCTGTAAATCTCCGTACAGACTATATAAATTTAAATTATTTTATTTTTTTGGTGTTTCTATATAATAAAAACGGCAATGCATATATGCTTTCAACTTGCTATGATTAAAATGCAAACTCTTAGGGCTTATGCACAGGGTGAGCTATTAACGCGTAGAATAGACATGCGTTTAACGAACGTGCGTTGCCTGTGTGTATTCTGCTCCGATAAACTTAAAAGGACACCACATTTCAAAAACTAGCCGACAATGTCCGTATTATGAATGAACGCCGTCTCTGCATATTCTGTGTTGATAAATTTTAAAGATACAAAATACGCGGTAAACGAGCCTCGAACGCGCGTCGACAACACATATAACAACAACTTAAAAAGTAATAAGCATTAAACACTGTCAATGGTGAATTTGAAAAAGTTAGCTCAAAAATTAATCAAGCCCTTGGACTAATATATAAAATACTTTTTATGCCGGTAATGTATTGAGTGAAAAGAAGATTAGGTTTAATTATAGGCTTACTAACCTAATTTATATACATACACAATTAGTATCGATACTAATATAATAAAGAGGTAAAGTTTGTAAGTTTGTGACGTTGTAGGGGGTAATCTCTGGATCTACTGACCGATTTAGATTAAATTTGGTAAGAAGATAGTTTGAGACCCTAGGAAGGACAGGATACTTTTGTCTCGGAAATCATCCCTTAAGGGGTTGAAAATGGGGATGAAAGTTTGTATGGGAAATCAACCTAGCGACGAACCCGAGCGAAGTGAGCGTGATTCGCTAGTACTTCAATATTTTAAACAAAAGAAATTAAGGAGGTCACTGCGACTACCACAAAAGATAGAGAAAGATGATATTAAAAATATATCTCGCTCCTTTTAAATAACTCCAAGCTATTTACGATAACGACTACGTTAGCGCTGTGTTGTAGCAGCTTTATATATTTAACAATAAGCTTAATTGAATGCAACTTGCACTAGAGATAAGCATTAAGACTCATCTTCGCAAGTTAAGAATTCATCCAAGGCGCCGCATGGACGGCTGCTTTTTAACTCATAATTAACAACAATAAAGTGAACTGTTTTGTTGAGTCTAAAATTTTAACAACCTTATTTCTTTCTATGCTTCTAAGCTTTTATTCCGACACTAGATAATAATAACACCTGTGCGGCGTACGATGGTCTAGTTGCTAGCATGTACGGCCGCAAATCCCATTATCCTGGATTCGAGTCCCGTGCTAAGTATTTTTATTCGGTTATTTATATAGTTCTTTATAAATATATAGTAATAGCTCAGGGTAAGGAAATTGGCTACTGTCTCAAAATCTCTTTTAGAAGTTGAGGATTAGGAGAAGAAGTCAAATGATATTACAGAAAATGCCAATAGGTTTGGCCAAAATGGGCTTATCCCAGGTAGAGCTACACTAAATAATTTATTGGTAAGGTTAGAATAAAAATTATTGCTTTAAATAATTTAGTAAATTTTATTTGGAAATAAATAAATTTAGCATTAAGTAGGATAATATTATTATTAGATGGCTATATATAATGGAAGAAAATTAATAAATTATTAATAAAATTATTTGTAAATTATTGAAAGTTAAAGAAAATATGTTGTATTAAAACTGATTTACTTTATATTACAAATCTAAGATATTTAATAAACTAGTAACTTATAATTTATAAAGTTATTAAAAATGTAGTATCGTAACTTGTAATTTATGAAATTAAAGCTTTTTAGCTCATAGAAACAATATCAATAAAAAAATGGCATTTAAATTATTTTATTTAAATATAAAGGTACTGAAAAATAAACTACAGTCTTATGTTGTGCCGCGCATTAACCATCGTTCGATGTTATCTGCAATTTTTTGTAATAATTCGTTGATTTGATATTCGACATTTATTCGTGCCATTTCCCTTTCATGCTCTCTGTTTATGCGCATCTCTTCAAGACGTAATCTTCCTTCTTCGATGGAAACGAATTCCGAGGTGGCCCGCTCAAATGGGGTCATATTTCGTCTGCGTCGTCCATTGTTGCCACGATGACCACGGCGTGAGTTAGGTGGGGTAGACGCTGAGTACGATCTTTGAGTATCTACAAACAATAAAATATTTTTTTTCAAAAACAACAAATATAAACTGAAATTATTTATGATCTTTATTAATATTATCAAAGATATTGTATATCCTAAATAAAACGTTCTTTTCGGACTTTTTTGATCATGATTGCTGTAAAGCATTCGAAACGTCAGGAACCAAAACTCAAAATAAATCTGTGAAAAAATCCGAAAAGATAAGTTTTATTTAAAATGTCAAATATTCGCGTAAATCTAAGAAAGTATTATATTGTGTATTGTTACAAAAAAGTGTTTGTACATTCGTATTATCTAATAAATTAAAAATATACATGATTCTCACCTTCAGGTTTTCCCAAATTAGAAGACACAGTTGCAGTATATGTACTACTACTAGCTACACCTGCATATGAAAACTCCATGTAGCATGGCCCAGGGTTGCGAGGTACCCCCCCCCCCCCAACGTGCGTTCACCTTGTCGTGGTGGGGGGGCTCAGTAGTGTACTCGCGAAGCCAAGAAACGCACAGGGAGGTAGCCCGCTTCGGTGGGCGGTGGGAGGCGGCCTTCTTCGGAGGGTGGTGTACCATGCGGGTTGCTCCTGGTACTTCTCTGATAGCAGAGTGGACCGTGGAGCAACCCCATGGTTGTTGTGGTCTGCTTCGGCAGACCTGCCGTCGGGGCGTCGTAGTTGAATGCGTAAGCGATCCTGCGACGCCCCATTAAGACGGGGGAAGGTTTTGTTGGGTTTTAGTGGGTAGTACTGGCTTCGCCGGTGAGTCCCACACTTCGTGCGTAAATGCATTTCCCAACGTTAAAAAAAAAAAAAAAAAAAAGGGTTGCGAGGTACCTCCAAAGTTGGGTTTGTAGTCGCGACTCCGGGGACTTCCAGATTTTGACTCGCGGCAGCAGGTTGGGTTGTGCTCGCCTCTGTCAGCCATGATTCCTCCGTTGGAACTTCCATAATTTATGTATAGGTAGATGATCAGTAAGCTAGTAGGAGATGACAAAAAAGCACATAATAAATATACAAACATCTTATACTGTATTTCTAATATACATTATACAATCACTATTAAAATACTACCTAGATGACAGAGAATAAATTTAGAACCTAGTGAACTCGTTGTAAGGCTGGATAAACAACCGTTCTCTGATACTATCTGGGTCAAAAATGTGTCGATCTCAAGATAACTAATCCATTTTAAACTAAAGCTATTTCCCCTCCGGTACGCACTTCGATCCCTAAGCCACTTTAGAAGAGTCAAATAAAAATTCCAATTGACCCTTTTAAAACAAAACTATTCTTCTTAAAGTGACGACTTACATTACGAGCCACTTAGTATTTGTCAAATAAAATATAAATTAATTATTCTGAAGGAACTTGCTCAAGCGACGATTTTAAATCATTTAGCCACTTCATAAGTGTTGAGCAAAAAAACTAACTCTGCATCGACCTCACTTTAGCTGCATTTTTGACGTCGTAAATAACCTACATTAAAATAACAATATTAAACAAAAGCAACAAAAAAATATTTACCTTAAGAAGTTATCACGGTTCGACAACAAAACACTCCACAAGTGCACAAATACTTGAAATACTTTTGATATTGGCTGCCGTGACCAAAATATGTCAGGAGGACATTATTACCGCGTATGTATACTTAATAATTATTTGACCTCAAAAATATACTAAACGGTAGAGGGTAAAGTAAATTTGTATCTTTGAATTATTTTCAGGCTGGTTTTATTTAATCTTATCATTTAAGCCAGGGCTTACGCCACGCAACGGGCCTAGGTCTCCTGATTTGAGATCAAATAGGCAACATGATTACCTTGAACGAAAGAAAACATCTTGTTCAAGTCTACCTACCTATAGATAAAAGCTATGTAAGTGGTTTTTGAAAGACATGTGAATTGTGAAGCCTATCATCCCGAATTTGTCCAGCTCGGTGGAGCATTGCTAATTCCCTCGCTTCCAAGGGAGACCCATGCCCAGAAGTGGAACTTTTAAGACTTAAAAGATTTCCTTATTTTGAGGGTTTTCTTATTATACTTAATTTTTTTTGTTGGTTACGTAAGTATTGTATATTTACAAAGATCACCTATACTTATCACTATAATTTAAAAAAAAAATATTTACGTATGTATTTGTATATAGGTATAAGTTCACTAATATAACGCCCTACAGACCTGCATAGATAAAAAAATATTTTTATACCTTAATAAATTCAATAATTTTATTAAATTTATAAAACATATATCTCTCATGCTGAAATAAAAAGCGAAATAATTTCTCTAACGTCTCTCAGTTAAAACGTTTATCAATTTGAATTCATTGCTTACAATACTCCAGGCATATAATATTTGTGAACGTCAAGTAATATTATTGGTAGTAAAAGTTATTATGTTATTTGAAATACTAACGATTTTTCACTTAAATATAAATCATTTCAATTATAATTAATTTAGATTTTAAATTATATTTCTAATAAAATTCTCCTGCAATCCAAATAAATTTCTTGGTTGAATTAAAAAAATATCATAAATCCATTTTTTCAATATATTAAAAGTAATCTGTAATTATCTTAATTAGCCTAAATAATTTAATACTTTCTTAGATTTACGCGAATATTTGACATTTTAAATCAAACTATCTTTTCGGATTATTATGCGGATTTATTTTGTTTTTTGAGACCAGTCTCTTTCGTGACCCTAATTGCTGTAAAGCATTCGAAATATCGGGAACCAAAAATCAAAATAAATCCGCGAAATAATCCGAAAAGACAGTTTTATTTAAAATGCTAAATAATTTACGCTATATTTCTTTACATATTATGTTCAATAAAAAATACACTACTATCTTTTAAGCAAATGGGTAAATTTACTTTGGAACTTAAACATAAAATATTCATTTTATTTACTAGCACTAAAGTTGGTTTCGGCTTTATATCGAACTATAATTTACAGAACGCTGAAACTGTTTCTAAGTCAATAAACTATATGGTAATAAATGCTGTTGAAATCCATCAAGCCATTCTCAAATAATAGGTGAATAAACAGACAGAAACAAAAACATTTCATTAATATCAGGGCCCATTCCAATTATAAGGTATTATTATTTAGAAATGACAGTATATAAACACTGAGTTCATATTATTTTAACACTGTATAAATAACATTATATATTTACTTTAAAAGCAAATGTAAGTATTTTCCACTCTCCAAATACCAAAAACGAATATACTTTTGAATCATATAATAATACCCTCCAGAACGAATTCCGATAATGGCACCCAATCTCACTGTGAATAGCTATCTGCACGTGAGATGTTATAATGCAGGAGTGTGCGCGCAAACACAGATGTACTGTCAATTCTCTCTTCACCTTTGTGTTGGACGCTTTGCTGCCACTATCAAAGAGAGAGAGACAGAGAGAGAAGTATAATTCATAATAAAAAAAACATACGCCGGAGAAATTTATATTCTTAGAGGGTTCAAAAGTTAAAAAATAAAAACAAAATCCTTATAATTTCATTGTCCATCTGACCGGACAGCCACATTATTTCGAGACTATTGGTACTACTTGGTACAAATTTTGGTACATGTTGGTTACATAACTGTAAGTGTCTCATATGAACCACTATACAATGATATAGTAGAATTTAAAAAAAAATAAAAATAGGGGTCGTTCTTATACATTTAACTGAGAGTCGAAAAACATTGTGATCTTACCCACGTCCTAATCTGACGTTTCATATACAATCAAAAGATCCGCAGGTCACAATTTGCATGCAAAAGAAAACTGCTTGCCCGGCTGATGAACCAGATAAGACATCACTCTCAGTACAAGAAACATACATAGACTATTTGAACGGAGCCGCTAATAAACGCTAGATTGTACAATAGGTTATAAGCAACGACCTCTGTCAGACCACCAGTACGTAAAAGTAAAAGAAAATATTAAATCCTGTTATCATAATGTCTTAAATGGTAAAGTATTGGAAAACTTAAGTGAAGCAGGTTTAAACCCCGGGATTGGCACTTCTAAAACTTTGTGTTTATCTTGTTTTCAAAATGCTATTACGGTGAAGGAAAACATCACGAGGAAACCTGCATGTACGACCTAATGTCATTGGTGGATTAGTCTGATCCCCCTCGTATCGAGTAGGGCCCGTTCCTACTAGGGGGACGTTAAAAGGGCTAAACTACTATTAAAGGAATTAACATACTAATATATATTTAATTAAGAATATTATACATATACATAATATATAATATTTAGAAGAATATTTTACATGCGAACCTTAATTGAAATTATTTAAGCCGTAACCTTGTAATGACCAGGATCATCATCTAGCAAGTAATCACCATGGTATGTGGGTTTTTTGATGTTATCAGAAATGGTACGTAGTCTTGAATAGGCCAGTCATGTCACTGATTTGTAAGCAGATAGTATTTCTACTTTTGTCTCTAATGTGTGTTGTAATAGAGATCTTGTAAAATTATTTTTTTAATTTCACACATACACTTATATTTATTACATTACTTAAAATTCTCAAAATTTCATTTACCATTCATAACTTAATTTTCTTCCAGCCTTTTATCTTCTTCCTCCGGATTATTTTAAAATTATGTGGGTAGATACTGTCTGTAATAACTATATAATAACTTTTGGAGACCTCCAAAACTTTATTTCCATCCGTGATCATGTTGCTGAAAAATATTCTAAGCGTCGAGAACGAAAACGCCAAATATATCCTTATAAAAATCTTAAAAGAAAGTTTTATTTTAAACGTCATTACCGTTGTAGGCACTCACGTCATTTTACACAATTGGCGAAAATCGACACAATCAGTCAAGTGTACCTAAAGAAACAATTTGCGCACCGCGTTTTACGAGCTTCACGTTCAGAGGTTAACTTAAGAAAAAATCTCATGTTAGCAAATCCGACGACTCTTCCTAGTGTTATTAACTTTGTACACAGTTTTTACCAGAATATTTTTATAAGCTACACGTAAAAGCTAGATGATTATACAATCAATGATTTAGGAGCTATGAGGCTTTAGCTACTATGAAGAAGGTCACAGATTCCAATTCCGCATGGTCCGGTTTAAGCATAATGGCAATATTTTAGGCAAACACAATGTTTTTGTACAATCCATAAATACCTAAAAATATAGTTTAGTATAGTAAATGATATAATCAGTGTTTAAACAGAATATTGATTTAATAAGTAAATACTCTCCAAGATTCAAAGTATTACTAAAATTTGGTAATATAAAATATCTGCTTAACTTATATTACCTATTTCATAAAATTTTCTTACATTTTTTTAATATTTAATATTTTGTTTGATATGTAATGATTTTTATAGTTCTGGGGTTATAGTCCTTTAGATTACATACTTATACTATACTAGAAACTTACCTAACCGTGGTACTAGTGCCTAACAGTAACCTTTGTATTACTAGTTCATATACAATAGTCTATCTGTATTAGACATACACACATACAAATTTTCGTATATAGAAAATAGCCCGAATATGTGAATCTACTTCTACACTAATATTATAAAGAGGAAAGATTTGTATTTTTGTATGTTTGTAACGAATAAACTAAAATCTACTGACCTGATGGACCGATTTATATGAAATTTGGTAAGAAGATATTTTGAGACCATAGGATATTTTTTTATTCCGGAAATCATCCCTTAAGGGGCTGACAATTGGGATGAAAGTTTGTATGGGGAATTTAAAACCTAGGGACGAACCTGAGCGAAACCTCGGGTGAGTCACTAGTATTAAATACTTTTAAATATAAAGTCCAACGCTAATAAGTGAAAACGTAAAATATTGTGCATACAAAAATAACTGCATTATCTTAATGCAATTGAAATAATATTCTACTTCCATTTGAGATTTGAGATGTAACACACGGCCATTCGTTTATCTTATCTCGATTTCTAAATAAAGCAAAAACATGACAAGCTGTTTGTTATAGGAAAACTGTAAAATGTCAAACTGAACGCAACTTTTATCACGTTTTCTAATCTCCAAAGTCATGATCATGATAAAATCTTTAGTATTTAGGAAGCATTCATGGAATAATTGCCTGTCCATCATTAATATTTCAGTGCTTAAAATGCAATGTTCAAATATGCAATGTTATACACTGCATATAATCTATATATTATAGGTACCTATAACTTATTATTAGCTAACTAAGCTACGTTATAAAATAATATGGCTATTTTTTCGATTTAAATTTAATTAATATCAAGATTGCTCTTTGGTACCGGGTACACTCCGAAATGGCTAAACCAATTTCATCGTGAAGTAACGGATAGGGGAATTAATACAAAAGAATATAGGTCATTTCTATTCTGGGAAACAAAAAGTGCTCTCGATTGTACCGACGATAAGTTAATAAATTCCTCGTTTTCGATTTCAGCCACGGAGGCCAATTTCAATGAGATTTGCGAACTGCGTAGGAGATACAGTGCAAAAGTGTGTACGCAAACACTAGTTCACTCTTTTTTCATTTAATTGCCTAAGTCCTGTGGGACTACAATTCTACACGACCGATAAGGGTCAGACGAAGGACCGACGGCTTTACGTGCTCTCGAGGCACGGAGATGTAACACCACCGAGGTCCCAACTCCAGGCTATTACTGAGTATTTCTGTACAAACACACCCAATAATTATACTTGTTCCGCCTCGGGATTCGAACCCACAACCTCTCTGGCCGTGTTAAATGGCCTCTAGACAAAGGATACTCATTTGTCTATATGAAGATAGGCTTAATCGATTCTATCGAGACTTTAAATATAAGAATTAAGTTCAAAGTAACAATGACTAACTACGTTATTTAAGTTTTATGAGTCATTTGGCACGGGTAGTACTAAAGCCTGAAATAAAGTGAGTGCGGGTAGGTAATTTATCCTCGTAAACAAAACTAATCTACAAATTTCGCTTTAAAATAGACGTTAGGTAGGTACTTAATAGTGTAGGTATACATATTTATTTTTCTTTTAAAAGCTTAAAATATTTTTACTTTGATATTTCTCTATGTTCATAAGGTTTGAATAGCGCAGTATAATCTTCCTATCTACTTTTATATCCTTTCAGAGTGGTGTGGCGACGAAACGCCAAATGTTTTTATCTCACCAAATCAAAAAATCTGTGAAGATAACGTTTTTTAAAACACTTAACTAGTCGAGCTTGAAAAATTGATGAATTATTTAGTTTGTTTTCAGATCAAAGTTTTAGCTTTCCATAGTATATGTATATATATGTACATAGACAAATACACAGAGATTCCATAATATACCTATAGCACATATCTATAAATACATATAATAAAATTCTAGCTGTGTGTGTGTGTAATTACATATTTTTTGGAAAATCTTATTGAAATTGTCATTATTATCGATACAGAGGCCGAATCTATAGTTTTTAGAATTTTTCTCTGTCTGTCTGTCTGTCTGTGTGTTTCTCTGCCTGAGACTGCATCATATAATTATAACTCCCCGGGTCAACATATAGGATACTTTTTACTGCGGGAAAATATCTCATCACTAAGAAATCTATACTAACCGTCAAAACGTACCTACGGATGGATCTAAGCGGAGCGAGAATGAGTTGGTAGTATCTCTATAAACTAATTAGTTCAAACACGACGAGAATAGAAATAATGCCTAAGAACAATATTATAATAACGTTTTTATTCTTACACTTCAGCATTATATGGCTCTACCTGCTTAAATGGCGTCTATATGAAACGATTTCAGTAATTATTTACAACAGCTATAGCATACCACATAAATAGTCTTTTTACAGAACCCATAACATTTATGGTCCCTTGCCGACCTTACATTTTCCTAATGTGAACTCGAATAACAATTACCATCGGACCCAAGTGCCGACATAATTTTATTTTTAACGATCGTTATATAAAGTAAGAATAAAAGGATCTTTATACTAAGATCTTTGGGAAAACAATTTTAAATTCGACTCAATGTAAATTTAGGCTTATAATAAAAACCTTCTTTAAATGGTAAGAAGGAATTATCGTATTTTTACTAGACTCCAAATAATATCATCAGCTAAAATACTATAATGTATTAGATATTGCAGATATTTCTTTTTAACCCGCAAAAAGAGGGGTGTTATAAGTTTGACGTCGATGTCTGTCTGTGTGTGTGTCTGTGGCATCGTAGCTCTCAAACAGATGGACCGATTTCGATGCGGTATTTTTTTCATTTGAAAGCCAGTTTCTTTGCAGTGGTTCTTAGCTATGTTTGGTTAATATCGGTCCAGCAGTGTAAGAGTATCAGCTCTTTTCCAAAATGATGTAAAGCATTTTGGCGTATGATTACTCGATTATGTGCTTCACGCGTGCCAGTGTAATCGTTAAATGACAATTAATGTGCGGGGGTTTTTTAAATTTTTAATTTATAATCGCATAAATGATAGTGTTTTTTGTTTGTAAATATGAAAGTGATTTTATTGGTTTTTTATTACCGTTCGAGTATCACGACCATTTGTTGTGAACTTTAGCTTATGATGTACATGGCCTTCCATGACTTTCAGCACAACGCTGTACAGTGCACATCGCTTTCGATAGGTATAACACCGTGAATTTTAATAATACTGTACCAGCTATAAGTTTTGAAGTCAGGAAGTCATGTTAAATAAAACTACGAGTATATTTTCCGATTTTTTCGCGATTTTATTTTGTTTTTTTTTGCTTTCCGAGGTTTCGAATGCTTTACACTTTACAGCATAGTTGACATGTGTTCTAGCCTAAATTATAGTTTTATTTGAAATATCAAACATTCGCGTAAATATATAAAACTAAGCTATGTTAAACAAAAATAAGTGCGCATTTTCGAGTAATTTAATTTAGTAAATAGTAAATTGTGTAATGACTTTTATATTCAATCCACTTATTAGTTACAATCTGTAAGGTCATAAAAAAATAATGGAAATAAGGTCCTATTAAATTTTTATTAAAAGGGTCGTAAACTTAAACACTTTGTACTTAACACGAGTATTCCATATACACCTTTCAAGACTAATTATTTTGCCTTAATATATTGACTTACTTTTAATTTTATAAACATTAAATAATAATTAAAATTAATGCTAATTAAGGTAACTAGTAGTACTAAAAAATAATAATTAAGGCTATTTAAGATAACGATTTTATAATCTAGAGTTATATATACTAGTTACATTTCACTGGGAACATTATGTAATTGAGCGAAATATATTTGATTGATTTTAAATATAACATTCATATGTACTATATGCATAAGCATATTTGTTTTGGCATAATTATAATTTAATTGCTAAGTCAATATTTAGGCAACAGTTTGTCCTGAAACAACAAAGAGCTCCCACGGGACAAGAGATGAAAATTTGTATGACAGTTGTGTTAGTGATGAAATTAGTTGTTATTGTGGTAGATAGTGGCTATACCACGGATAATTATTAGGATTATTTTATTACTATATTTTGCCTACGACTTCGCCCGCGTTTTAATTATGTTAACCGCCTAACCACTTAATATTATACTGCGAAATATATTTTATGTGTTTAATTCAAACCACAACTAAATTTGAATCAGACAGAAGTACAATTGAAACTCCTTTTAGTTCACAAAGAACAAAATTTTCATATATTTAACAACTTTGGCCTTATCAAAATTGTATAACATAACATGCATACAGATTGATTCCACTTACTGCCGACCGGCAAATTCAAAGGTTAAAATCATTAGGTGCATAAAACAGCAGCAAAGTGAGTGCAATAAATAACTTTACTTCATATTACTTCACAATATAAATCCTCCGCTGCGCTGAGTTTTGTGTTCGTTAGTAGTAACCTCAGAAACTACAGTAACTTTGTATGTATATATAATGGCTGGATAGATTTTAATAAAATTTTGCGCATAGATAGATTATGATAAGACCTAGAGTAACACATAGGCTTCTTATTATGGATGGATTGGACACCCAAGGACGCACTCAGGCGAAGCGAGGTTGAGTCGCCAGTAGAATATAATTTACGAGCATTTTGCAATTATAAATTACTGGTAGCTATGATGGTTGCTATTATAAATAGAATAGGCATCTAGAGACGCTAAGTTTAGCTAAAAATAACTTTAAACCACGCTTCAGGATCTATTTCCAGACCCATTTCACTTTAAAGTATTTGACCCCTCAAAACAATTCAAATGAGCCTAATAATAATTTTGAAGAGCTTGCTATGTAATTACTAAATGAATGAATAGGCATAAGTTTAAATTTATGCAGATAAATAAAACAAAATTATTGTATTGTCATCAGAATTATATACATACATACATATATTCATAAAGTACCAATATATACTTAATTTTTTTAAATTAACTTTTAAAAATATCTTTATATACTTATTCAATTTTTATTTTGTTTGTTATATACGATTGTGTTTCTAGTATTTCTACGTATTTTTAGCAGAATAATTCCGCACTAAGTACTATTAGCAGTGATTAGCTTTCCCTAGTGGCTATTATGTGAAGTAACAAAAGTAGTTTACTGTTTAACTAATTGTAAGAGTACTAACATTACACTGTCTTCTTTTTCTTTCTCTTGTTTGCTTTTATAAACACAGCCTTTATAATGATTTTATCGGTCAAAGTTTTCAGACTATGACAGAGAATCTGCTCACAGCACAATTTAATTAACTTTATAAAACACTTTTACCGCATATTTAATAAACTAGCATTGCCCGCGGCTCCGCCCGCGTTCAGATAACCAAAAACCAAATTCTTAGGTTTTACATATTAGTATACTCTTACCTCTTATTTTCCCCGCGGTAAAAAGCATCTTATATGTTGACCCGAATAACTATCTATCGCCATACCAAATTTCATCAAAATCCCTCCAGTGGTTTTTCTGTGATGCGGTAAGAGACAGACAAAAGTTCTAAAAACCATAGATTCGGCCTCTGTATCGATAAAAATGTTTATTTCAATAACATTTTCCAAAAAATGTTTAATGTATAGATTCGGCTTAGTTACAATTTTATTTTTTATATTTATAATAAATATTTATAATAAATCATATTTATATTTATAATAAATCGTGTTTTCTAACAAATTAATCTTGGACAAATTTTATTTTAAAAATATTTTTTAATCTAAGTTTTAGAATATTTTTCAGTTGTTCGTGTTACTGATGTACACTTACTTATATAAATATGAATTTTAAACTACTTAGCATATATGTACTTGTGTTGCTATATAGTCAATAATGAAGTGTTGAAAAGAGCTTTTCTATTATTGGCACTTTTTATGCTTGAAAACGGCTCGGGCAAGGCGTTATGAACTATCTCCATTTCGAATTCCACACAAACCCTTTACAGAGTGAATATGTAACAAACACACACACTCACTACTTTCATATTAATAATATTAGTATAAAGCATGATTCACTGCATAAACAATGTAACTTGGTATCGCTATGTCCTTTTTGTCTTCTTTTTAAGGAGAGCACGCGAAGTTTTAGATTCATAAGTATTTTAATGCTAATGTTTTACATACACTATACTATTAACATTAAACATATATAAAGCCACGTAAGTTAAAGGAATATTGTATCTCCGTCCGTCATACAGTTTAACTTACGGAAGAGGAGAGAGAGTAAAAACAAGTCTTCCGTGGTTTAGGCCGTTCGCACATTATAAGATGTTTTCTGTCAGGAAATTTCCGATGCCTTCCGGTACTACCCCACACATCCATCAGAAACTTTGTTCCAGCGAGTCTGACAATGAGTTTCCTCGACCGCGAGATTCCGCTCGACAACTAAAGTTTGGGTCCCGGGACGTCTCGTGTCTTGAAGTCCCGGGATATTTGGTACATTTTTTTTAACTAGGAGGACACACTGTCCTTTTCGTTTAGTCATCGAATTTTGTTGGCTTAGACTTTGTTTAAGACAAAAATTTAAGTCCCGTTAAAATTACAGCTGTAGTTGAAATTATTATTATTTGAATATGTTTCAAATTTTACGTATCAGTTTTAATTTAATCAAACTAGTGATAATGGTATTGCTTACGGATTATGGACAGGTGTGATGTATTGACTGCCATTAAGCCAAACATGCTTAACTTACATGTAAAAAATTCAACATGTCAATATGTATTTGCATAATATGTGACATTCTGTAATAAAATTAGTTACGCGTCGTTAAATTCGTCACAATATCTATAAACTATAGCCAATTTATACAAGCTCGATAGTTTATCTATGTAGCATAGAATACTTTGTCGATGGTCGTGGATTCAATTTCTGAATATTAATATTATATCATTATATATAAAAGTTGGTACGCCTACAAGTGAGCGTCTAATCACTAAAAACGATATAGAATATGTTAAATTAATCTATTTCTTTCGAATTATTTCGCTGATTATTTTGATGTGGTTCCCGATGTTTCGAATGCTTTACGGCAATCATGGTCACGGGAAAAACTAAGGTTTTAGACGTCTCAAAAGCATTATATACTTGTTACAGACAGTGCTTACCCACAATTTTACAAAAAATATGGTCGGGAACTAAAAATCAAAACAAATCCGCGAAATAATCCGAAAAGATAGTTTTATTTAAAATGTCTAATATTCGCGTAAATCTAAGAAAGTATTATGATCTAGGATATATTCACAAATTATATAATATTATTATAGATTGGCTATACCATTTTAATGAAATTACTAACAAATTTTATATTTCGTAAAGTGTAGAATAACATCTAAGCAAATATTGTAGTAGTAAAATATGGAATTGAACTCCATGCAAATTGCTTCAAGAGTAGAATCTACATTCTAAAACGACCATTACCTTCTATTATTACTTTATCCCAAGAATTATTCAAAAGTTCAAAACAACTAACACCAACCAAAGTACAATTTTTTTTATGACAAGCGTTTATTTCTTTCATGAATGAACTGATATTATAAGAAAATATACTTAATAAATATATAAAAGCCCAAAAATATTTTTATGAGAAGAAATATTTTACTTTAGACACCCTGATGGGAGTTAACTATTTAAAGTCCGAGTCAGATTTAATTAAAATCTTAATTGAATGTTCTAAACTAAAGCGTTATACAACAAAGCTGTTACTAAAATAAGATATTTGTAATCAAACTAGCGACTTACCCTCGCTTCGCTCGGGTGTGTCCCTAGGCACGTTTTAATTTTTTTGAGTGGTACCCTAATTTTAAAATAAAAGTAGTCTAAGTTACTGCTTATAACATCAGCTATCTGCCCGTGAGAGTCCCGTAAAAATCGGTCCAGCCGTTTCAAAGATTAGCCGAAACAAATAGGCAGACAGACAAAGACTTATAACTTTCATATGAATTTAGTAAAAAGCTGTTATTTTGTCATTACAAACAGACACTTCAATTTTATATATCTGTATAGATATAGATTGTATCAAACAAACGCTTAACTCAAGATGTAGGTTAAAGATCCCTGTCATCTTATCTAGGGTAAAGGTATCAAATGAGAAACGTTGAAATGCTATTTATAATGATACAAACAAAACTTTTCACGAGATATCCGTTTGTACTTTTAGCAAACACTTTTTATCTGCTCGATGTCTCTCTAAGAGGCAGTTAGAATCTCTTACTATATCATTCCGTACACTATTCTTCATCTATGTTAACAAATAACTTATTTTATATAAACCTTACCAGAACGAACACTTGTATGGCGAATATAAATAAATGCGAAAATAAATATCAGGGGCAGGATCAAACGCGCTACCTTTGAGCTACATTGTTCGATAGTAATTGTTATTATTTGTGTACAACACAAATAACCGCCACGGGAACAAAGGTAATATATTCAAAATTGAGATAGACATATTCAGATGTCATTGTTTATACCAACTCAGTATGAATAATTTTTTTATTTTTATTTCAGAAATAGCAAAGAGATAGTTGGTTTTTAAAAGGAGTATTTTAAACTAAGCGCCAAAGTCTAGATTTTAGTACGTCTAGGTTTATCTAATGTTGTATTAATTAAATTAACAACACAATCCAAACATAACCATCATTATAATGGTCAGTGATGTCAACGTGGCTATGTCCCGCGACACTTGACACGTAATTAAAATTATTTTACTAAATGAGTCACATGTACAAACACAAACACAAAGTACTTTCAAATTAATTAATGAAATAGTGAACAATTATTTATCAGAGTGGCATAGGTACTTGATATATCCGGGTCACGGGTTCGATCTTGCACGTGGTAAATTTTAATACTAATTATTTATATATCATCGCTTCCACATTTCTTCTTTAAGCGACCGCCGTGAACTTCTTGATATGAAACTTTTGCGTGATATTTTAACAGGGAGTATGGACAACCCCGAGTTTCTTGCACGCCTTTTTATAAGTGTACCAGCAATACGAACGCGTGCGACACATTCTAATTTATTACATGTACCTGTATCACATACAACACAAGTTACGGAGCTAACTCTGTTTTCTCACGTATACTATACAATAAAAAGTACTCCCACATAGACCCACATTGATTTTACATTAATTTATCTCATTTTTTTTCTGATGGATAACTCATCTTAGTTTATTGCTATATGTATTACTAAAAGAAGAAAACTGTAATTGGCCTTATTTTAGTAGGTACACATTGTTTTTACATTAATTTGTCTCATGTGATGCTGTTGTTTTCTCAATAAATAAAAAATAGAAACACAATATGGTAATGGGCCACTATATCTTAAGCCAACAAGCACTTAATAGCTAGAATATAATAAACTAAGACGTATTTGTATTTATATTACACTAGCGACTCACCTTGGCTTCGCTCGGGTTTCCCTAGGTACGTTTAAACGATTAGTATAGATTTCTTAGAAATGAGATATTTCCCCACAGTTAAAAGTATCCCATATGTTGACTCGAATAACCACCTATCATCAAACCAAATTTTATCAAAGTATGTCCAGTGGTTTTGTCGTGTGGTGTGCCAGACAGACAGACATATTCTAACAACAATAGATTCGGCCTCTGTATCAATAATAATGACTATTTCAATAAGATTTTCCAAAAAATATTTAATGTACAGATTCGACTCAGAATTTTATTATACATACATATGTAGGTATATGTATAGATATCATGTAATGAAATCATAAAATATTTACGTAATATGAAAAAAGAGAGTACAGACTTTGTGTTTTTTCACCCTGAGAACAATATACACTTTAAAATGTTCCAGTTCAGGACTATTGTTTTGGCAACCAGGTCGTGTGACGACTACGATAAATTAGACATAGGCAAAGGGACTTGAGTAGGAGGTACACTTGCGAGGAAATGAAGGGTTTATCTGATGTCACAGACAAAGTATGTTCCAATGTTAGATATAGAAGGAGACAGTATAAGAAGAGTAATTTTTGATACGTACGTGAATGACACACCTGCTATGTGTCCTAAAATTAATTTGGGTTTGTTACCTTTGTTTGATTTTGATATTTGTAAATTGTCATATTATACGAATTTATTATAACATCCTATAAATTTTATAAATGTGAAAGTAGGTTTGTGTTTCACGGCATAATAGATCCGAGCAAAATTCTACTATTTAGAGACGTACCTTCCAAGTAACATGTGAACGGAACTACTGGTTAATGAAATACTGGTTTTATATATAACTAATGCCCACCCTCACTTCAATTATTCAATAGTTTGTTTCAATATTCTACGGAATTTTAAATGAAACTAAATGTCGAATTTTGGAGATTTATGGGAATTATTCCGGCATTTTGAGAGTCAAATTAATTTAGGACTATTATCTCTATGTTCAACAAACATTTACCCAGTATGAACCGATACCACGATTAAGTTAGAAATTTCAACTTAAAATACACTCTAATAAAATCAAGATATAACTAACAGAAACATTTGATCAACTTAAAGGTTATATGCCTTTGTAAACGTATATAATTATATTTGTAAACATATATAATAATTAATGTTATAATTAATGGAATATATATTTTACTACAGGCTTACCATCGCTTCGCTCGGGTGCGTCCCTAGGGGTGGGATGGTTTAGGAACGCATAGACAAATATGCAAAGAAAAATCTTTTTTTTAGGCCAGGAACCTTCGCAAGTGTACGCAGAACTGTTCACCAAACTTTCATCATATTCGGCGCATAGAGTATAAAGATATGTATGTACTAATAAACATTATTTTTTATATATAGGTATAGATGATTAAGTACAGTAAATAAAAAATGGTTAAAATTTTGCAGTAAACTTAAAATAATAATTGTATTATACTTCCTACAGATAAAAAATGTGTTATGCATTACATTATTTATATATATATATATATATATATATATATATATATATTTATACATATGCACGTAATTATTATTTTTTAATTTATTGAAGTTTAAAAAAATAGCTAAAATAGTGCTCTAAACATACTAATAATAAATACAACTGCTATTTTCTTCGTTTTATCTTTGACTATTATATTGAAAAATTAATAATAACTCATATAATTATTTAATTTATTATGATGTTAGTTGAACATCTTGTATAATAAAGCAATTAATTTCACTCCTAAGGTATTTGTTAACTTCCAAGTGTCGTATGTATGTTGTTACGTAATATGAAATTTGTCAAAACCAATCAAATAAGCTTTAATTCTAAGATTTTCCTAGAAGCCATGTCATCAGATCAGTTCCATCATTAAATCAGGTTAGTGTTAAGCTATTGTACTATCATTCAAAATGTACATTATGTCAGGACATTAACACACAACACCATCTAGTTCCATGGTAAGCTACGAGGCTTGTGTTATGGATACCAGATAGTTGATACACTACACATATATAACTTTAAATACATATTATAAATATAAACACCCATGACTGGAGTGCAAACATTCATGCTCATCACACAAATGAATACCCTCAGCGGGACTCGAACTCGCGATCGCTGGCGCAGCAAGTAGGGTCACTACAAACTGAGCTAAACGTGTCGTCTACATTGTACATGTATAGGTAATACAAATGATTTTTAAAGATATTAGCTAAAACTTTTATTAATCAATGTCTCAAGAAATAGCTCAACGTTTCAAGGAATTAGCGATTTACACTAATTGGTGCAAGTTTCCTAAATATTTACGTTACACAACTTCAGCCATGAAACTTTCGCAAATCCAATTTAGAGCTTTCGAAGATTGATCACCGCAAATAGAAAAACGTTTGAACGATCGGTCTGAATGGACCCCGAGACATTCAAACCGAAACATAGATGCTTCAATTTTATTTACATGATACTAGTTTTTGTTAGCAGTTTAGTTCGCATTGTTTATTAATGTTAGTCATCAGTCCTCTTCTAGAGTTCGTAGCGTAATGTTGAATACAAAAAAGAGTTTTTCGAATCTGACTAAGTAGTTCAAGAAGATTGAACAATCAAGAAATAAACAATATTTTCAACTTTCCTTTATTATCCATTTTATTATTCCTTATTGAAAATTGAATTATTCTGTCTCTACGAATATATGTATATATACGTAATATCGTCTTGTGCTTACGAAATATTTACATATTATAAAACCATCGTCCTTGAAAGAAAATCTCTATACTATAAAATATAATAAATGTCTTGAAAGTGTCAATTTGCCTATTGCCTGCCTTTTGTTACCAATACTTATTTTTAAGAAATATTTATATGTAAAACCTCACAAAAACACTAGTCTAGTCATTATTTTTATTACGTGTTTCCACAAAAATAAGGTATTTAAAAGAATTCATTTACGCGCGACTCTATCACAGTCTACAATGACCATCTCCTAATCGTGTGCAAAGTTCACCTCTTGTACATAGACCTTATTACTGGGTTATTTGAAATACCAAAGACTTGTATCACACTGATATTGACTTGGTTGCAACGTATAGAGATGATATTAAGCATTGAGATAGATTATATCCAGTGATCGTAATAAGCCGTTTTAAACCTCAATGCTATATCATACAGTGAGACATTAGTATGTTGTCAAATATTTGGGAAAAATATAGAAGAGATAGATAGAAATATTACTAAAATTATGTTATAATATTATATAGTTATGTAATGTATTTAAAATGTAAATTGCTATGATATTTCCTCAATTAACTTCAGCTCAATTAACTAAACTCCGGCTAAAAATTATGTTCTAGCAAAACCATAACTTCCGCGGGATAGCAGGTGGAACCTCGTAGGAGAATGTCCTGATTATTTACTTTGTATACTGCATGAACTACTGTTTCACAAACTTATTCTTGATTATTATTTATTATAAATCGATTTTGACGACACGTTTGGCTCAGTTTGTAATGACCCTACTTGCTGTGCTAGCAGTCGCGGGCTCGAGTCCCGCTGGGTACATTTATTTGTGTGACGAGCACGAATGTGTGCTTATATTTATAATATGTATGTATTTAAAGTTATATATGAGTAATATATCAACTATCTGGTATCCGTAACACAAGCTTCGTAGCTTACTATGGAACTTGATGGTGTTGTGTGAATGTCCTAACATATATTTATATTAAAAACATGGACATCAAGTCCATGTTTTTAATTTAAATATTTATGATAAATATTTATAGCATTTGATATCGCGTATACTCACTCGTACCTAATGGTTTTATCTTTAAGTAGATTGTTCAATGTTTATAAAATTAGGTGCAAGATTAATCGGGCAATCACTCACGCAAATCTTAAATATGAAAGCTAAATATATTTATAATCCTATTACTCAAGTGCTATATTCATTACAATATTTATATACTGTACTTATGACAATGTTTCTGCTTATAAAAAGCCGCAATTTATTTTAAAAAGATGTTATATATGTAGATTGTATAATTGTGTAAAGTACAAACAAGAAGACACACATACAAAATGACACATATTATATTAGTCTTTCCGCTAAGGACTAATAAAACACCAATAACCCTCGATTAATTAATATACAAGTAGTCAGAACGGAGAGCTCAAGCTGTAACTTTAGATTTACAATTCAAACTTTGAATACTAAAATAAAGAGCCCTATTAATAACGAATTAAAATATACTGTCTTCTTCTGTACTTTAATTATTTATATCTATTACTCGTAAAAAGACCGATAAATGACCGTTTGGAAAGATTAAGATATCGAATCTGTTATGGCCGGTTCAGTATTTATTAGAGGACGGTCGACGAATGTCTATTAAATATATCAATATATATACATTAGACAAATGTCTGTAATTATTATTATAACATCTAATCCATTAAATCAAATAGACCCACGATTTTGTTTACATTGATCTAAAACAAAAGTTATATTAATTGCCACATCCATGATATTTTTTTAAATCAATTTTGATCAGTACAATAGAGTCCTAGTCTTGAATGATAAGTGTCTAAATAGACAGATAAAAGATCATAAAACTGGTAGTTTAATTATGCATTATCTTCAAAACTTTCCCTATACTGACATATTTTTTGTAGAAAAAAAAGTTTTTTTTTCTTCTTAGCGTATCTGCAATCAGTCTTCAACTATATGCCGATGTTTTAAAAAGAAAATTGACGTGATCGAGATAATCCTTCAGCAAGGATATCCTCTCCTATAATAAAGCGTCTAGACTTTTTATGTTATGCCGCTTTAGACGTTTGCGATAACTCATATTGAGGAATTTTGTAAAAAGTTTAAAAAAAAAACAACTTTATGACAATTTTATACTTATTATTAAATATATTAAAATCCAAGTTACTTTGCTTCTTTTTTAACTCTATCTAAAATATCCTTCAAAAATATGTGAGTATGACTAGCGGCTCACCCTTGCGTTGCTCAGGTTCGTCCCTAGTGAGAAACGAAAACAAACCTATCACACGAGAACAGTACATTTTTCCGGTATACAAAGTCTATGTGCTATTCCCGACTATAATCTAGCACTGTACCAAATTTCATCCAGATCCGTTCAGCCGTTCTCGTAATTAAGTAACAAATATCCGTCCATCCAAACTTTCGCATTTACATAGTAGTAAGATAAATCAACTACTTGACTACTTTTTAATTATGTTAAAAATGTCTATATATGAAAATACCGTGATATAACAGAGCAGATGTTTATTATTTATAACATAATAAGCTCCATATGAGTGAAGGGTAAAGTTGAAAAGAGTCATTAATATACTAAAAGTACGGAGTTTGAGAGGCTTTCATAATAATATATTCGTTTGACAAGTTACGGGAGCTTCGTATGTTATAACTTAATTAATATCAGAAGACGAAATTTTAAGTAAAACATTATTTATACTTACAGAATGCTGTACAAATTCCTTGATAACTCCCGAAAGTTAATTTTATCATTCAAATATTTAAGCACTACCACTACAGTTTTTATACACCAGAATTTGACTTTTGATATAGATCGCGGTCCGTGTTTACATACGAAAGCTCGACAGAAAATGTAACGTGCTGCTCACATCAAAGCGGTTTATGAACTGAACAGTGAACTTAAAATACCCTGTACCGAGTCTTGCGCTCTAGCACCGGCTTCTGGATAGTGAAGCAAATAAAACCTATTGAAGCTCATGCTGTCTTGGAAATGTAACAAAACAGACTACTTAGTAGCAAAGTTTTCCTTTATAAAGAAATTGCTATTATGAGAAATTCTATTAAATTAATTTTTAGAATCATTTATATTATCACTAGCATTTGTTTGTGTATTTTATTTTAATTTGCAAAGTGTATAAATTTATTATTTATTATTTTATGTATAAGGCACTTGTAGCCTAGTAGTAACAGGATCGTTTGAAAAACAGTGAAGCTGGTACGAAACCTGGATCTCGCACCCCTAAAATTACCACTCGCCCAACCGTAAGGAAAACATCGTACCGAAACTTGCATGTCTTAGAGGACCTAATAAAAAAGTGAAATTCTGGGAAGAACTGAACTGAACGAGAATTTTATGTATAAATAAAGAGTTACATTTACTTTTAGGTTCATTACGGTAATGCAATTACTATTATACTCCTTTATAGCTAAAACCTACTTTTGTTACTTTATTTTGTACTAGCGACTAACCCTCGCTTCGCTCGGGTTGATTCCCCATACAAACTTTCATTTTCACCCCCCTTGAGGTATGATTTCCGCGATAAAAAGTATCCTATGTCCTTTTCAGGGTCTCAAACTATCTTCTTACTAAATTTCATCTAAATCGGTTCAGTAGAACCAGAGATTTATATATATATTACCCCCTACAACCTCACAAATACACAAACTTGACCTCTTTACAATATTAGCATAGATAACATATTTTTATATGGTATATAAATAAATAAGAATAATAAAATAGCTTACGTACCTTGTCGAGCTTGTCGGTGATATTAGGTATGTTATTATTTTCCTATTAAAGTTGTTTATTTTTTCTATTAAGTACCTATTATAAATATTTTATGGACGAAGTATATGAAAAATATAACAACTCATTGTATGTTGTTATATTTTTACTTTAGTATAATACAATTATTTGTTTCTTAACAACTTGATGAGCGATTTCAAATGCTATAATATTTTATTTCAAGTAAACAAGATAGACAACAACTAAGGAATGCAAAAGTATGATTTCTCAGTTTGTCTCTCTTCTACGCCATCTACGTAGTACGAGTATCTTATTAGTAGGTATTCGCAACTATTGAAGCTTTTATTATTCTTAAACTTGATTTTTCATTTCTATAAAGGCAATACCACCAAAGTCGCCACTTAAATAGAAAAATATAAATTGTTCAATCTTCTCAAACGGCCGTGGCAAATTATGCCTGCAATTATTGCCATAAACGACAGTAAAGGTGTCAGTGAAGGGCGTATCCAAACGCCTTACTGTCCAAAATTGTTTAATCGTTACAGCTATAAACATAGTTCGGTCAAGTGCAAGTCAGACTCCTGCATTGAGAGTTCCGTATCAGATAAACAACATGAAGAAACAAAAGAATTTCAGTACTTGCACAGACGAACCCTTAAAAATGAACGAGACAGACATCCAAAGAGAGGCTATTGATGCTAAAATAGATAGTATAAGATTAAAAATAAGTAAATAAAAATTGTAAAACAGAAAAGGCTAACGAAAGTTGTAAATTAAATGAATAGAAAAGAAAAAGTTACAAACGTTAAGTCAAGACTCAAGACTAATTTTAAATACGAATAAAGTTTCTCGTGAAAATTCTTCTCCTCGTTATCCTCATCCCATGCTAGGATATGCCTTATCCCACAATATTTTTCTTCTATAATCTTCTAATTAGTTAATATTATAATTATATTCAATTGCGATTCAGCGGGGAAATGCAGCTACCATTCTCGCCACAGTTACATGCAGACGTGAACTCTACAGTAAATAGTAGGTAATACACGTACATTTATTTTGTAACCAGATATCTATGTATATTAGAGATTAAATATAGATTATAGATTCAGTTTTATTGTACAATTTTCGTGTAAGCTTAACACTTGATATATAAGATTATGAATCAAGCTTAAAACATATTTTTTTTAATAAAATAATTATTGTAAATCTAACTTACGAAATAAAAAAAATATTTGGTAATAAGTATGTTAATTTTGTCATAAAACATGCTTTTGAAATTTTATAATCGTGTTTCCAAAACAAAACAATTAAAAGTTAGAGCCAGCTTTTATAAAAGACTTATGAGGCACGCCTTTTAACGTATAAACAAAAATATATGCTGTATTTTAAAGACCCAAACGTCTCTCAAAAATATATTGTCTTTTTTATTATAATTGCCACTTCAAGAGTGTTTTACAGCTACACGTAATAGCTAATTAGATTGCAGTCTCCACGATTCCATGGAAACAAAACGGAAAACATGTACTTTGCATGTACCGCCAGACAGCAAAAAATATGTTAATAATAATAAGTATATGGACGATATTAGTATTTAACCGAAAGGGAATTCTATCCACGGTCTTCGTTCGACGTAGAGAGAAATACTCCCACTACTATGTCAGGCGTTTTTTATGATCGAAGTGGCACAAAGCAAATATTAAAAATGATCTATGCAATTTCACTGTGTGACGCGTTAAAACTAAAACTGTTTGAATAAAATTTTAAGGATTTTAAATAAATAACTCGTAATTGAAAAATTAGGCTCCCATATATGAAAATATTTTTGCACAATTTGATTGCATCAAATATCTATTATGGCTCTATAAATTGATGTATATACTCACAGATTAATTGAATCAGTTATTTTTAGAAGTACAGTGACTAAATTGGAAATAATTATTTTTGATTAAACGTTACAACCAGTCAAGGGTTAGGCAGTACATCCGCATGGGGATAAAAATTAGGGGCGGTGGAGTTAAACTAAGGAGCAAAGAAGTGTATACTAATATTATAAAAGTTTGTGACGTTGTAGTGAGTATTCTCTGGATCTACTAAACTGATTTAGATGAAATTTGGTAAGAAGATAGTTTGAGACCCTAGGAAGGACATAGAATACTTTTTATCCCAGGAATGATCCCTTAAGAGGGTGAAAATGATGATGAAAGTTTGTATTGGGAAGCAAGCTAGGGACGAATCCGAGCATAGCGAGGGTGAGTCGCTAGTTATATATAAACTAGTACTCGCCATTTCAACCATAATCATCATTGATAACACTAAAGCTTAGCTCAATAAACGTAAAACAAAAAGAAAGAAAATCGGCTAACAAACAAGAGTTTTCTCGGCTAACAGACTGGTTTGCTTATCTATATATAGAAATAAACAAACTACAGGAGTGAAGCCGCGGGGAATAGGCTGTTATATGGTTTTATTATATTTATAATCAATTTAAAACATGGACTTTTCCTTTGGAGCGTATGTTTTTATACTTTCCTATTTAGGTACTAATTTAAATCCATTTTAAATAAAACCTTAACTCGATTGTCCAATATAAAAAATAGGGAGAAATATATATTATTATTTTAATGTGTTTTAAGTCGTATATTTTTACTATTAAAAAAGATATTACATATTGTTAGATGAAGAATTTCGCACAAGTTACACTAGAACTGCAATAAATCCACATGTCTCAGGCGAAATAAATATCAAATAACTTAGCCGCTATCCGGACAGGTGTGAAAGGTAATATATCTTCCATTAATATTCATTAGTAGAGATGAGGGTGGCGAGTTTGTGTACTTCAGTAATTGTAACTTACAAGTGGATAATTTAATAATTCTCTAGAGAAATCACTCATGTCATTTGAGTAACTAAAATAATACTTGAAACTATTGTTGAACTATGAATAAATTTAATGAACGGTAGGGCTCTTCAAAGTACAAACACTCTACCGCTTTATTTCATCATTTTACTAATGACTTTTTCTTTCGGTGGTTTTGTTTCATTATGTACCTTACTATTAATTAAATACTTTATTCATAATATTTTAATACCAAATTCTGCTTTGGCGATTAATTTTATAGTAGACTAGCAGTACCCGCGGCTTCGCCCGCGTTCAAACTTCTAAAAAAAAACAAACTCTTTGGCTTTATTTTATAACTAATAATAATTTGATGACACATCGACAGCAGCGCCACGTACCGGGTCCATTTGTGAATTCAAACTTGCCGGGACCTACTCGAACGTACACAAAAAATATAATTAAAATCGTCCCTGTCGTTTAGGATAAGATCATGACATACCGACAGCAGGGCCACCTACTATATACACACGAAATTTAATCCGAATCGGTCCAGCCCTTTAGTAAACATACAGTTGACAGCACCATCTAGTTCCATGGTAAGCTACGAGGCTTGTGTTATGGGTACCAGATAGTTGATACACTACATATATATAACTTTTAAATACATACATATTATAAATATAAACACCCTTGACTGAAGTACAAGCATTCGTGCTCAACACACAAATGAATGCCCACAGGGCGACTCGAACCTGCGACCGTTGGCACAGTAGGGTTACACCAAACTGAGCCAAGCGTGTCGAAATCACATAGGTACATACCAAGATAAAAACTACAGCTAGCTATAATAAAAGATTACTCAGTGAACAAGAATTCGCAACTTGCAATAATAGAGAGGGGATTTTTATTATATTTCATTGTAAGACTACCGCTGAGAAATAGTTCTCTTAAGAATATTGAGAATATTTTTGTATAATATTTACTTTCATTAAATAAACAATACATAACAATTATTAGTAAATATGATATAAAATTAAAATAGCTAACAATAAGTCAAATAATATAATAGAAACTTTACAACTTTACAAAATGTCACAAAGAAGCACAGTAAAAGCTGAAAAACAAATTAAAATTGCTTTTTTACCACAAATTATACCTTTTTTCTGAACAAATTAGGAAATGGATATAAAAAGTCCAACCAAAATTGGCAGCTATTATCTCAGCTTGTGGTGTCGCTAATATCGTTTCAATACAATACAAACGTACGGACAGAATGTTCTGTTAATGAATTGGGCATGGCGCGGCGCTGTGTTTTCCTAACACAAAGGCGATGTTTCCTACTCACTGTAATTATATTTATCATAATGTTTATATTTTTCGTAAATCGGGCTACTATTATAAATGTGAATTTTTGTATGTGTGTATACTTATTACTACTTACTCCTTTGCTTTCTTAAATGGCTTGACCGATTTGCATTAGTGCATTACATTAATATAATACACGTTGATTACGACCTGGAGTAACACATAGACTAATTTTTACTATGAACATAGTTGTTACTAATTGCACATAGTATTCAATATGTCAGGTACTAAAATCAAAATAAATCCACGAAAAGTTTTTTTTACTTTTAAGTGTCAAACAATCGCATAAATCTAAGAAAGTACATACGCGTAGACTACTGTTAGGCACCTAGAGACACTATTAGCTACCCAAGCGGTAAGTATCAAGTATGTAATGTATGTATTCAGCCCTTTTTAACGATCCACTGCTGGGCACGGGCCTCCCTTCAGTACGAGGGAGACCGAGCCATAGTCCACCACGCTGGCCAAGTGCGGGTTGGCGAATTTCACATATTTTTTTAAAACTTGCTAGGTTTTCTCAGACATGCAGGTTTCCTTACGATGTTTTCCTTCACCGTTAAGACAAGTGGCAATCATATTGAAAATGATTCGCACTTGAAAATATCAGACCTGGGATTTGAACCCGCTTCACTCGGTTTCCCAAGCGAGCGCGTTACCACTAACCTACCACTGCCTTTATAGGCAGTTCTAGGCCAGTGGTAACGCGCTCGTGGTAACAATAAAGTACTAAGTAATATTATTAAAAAAAATACAGTGACGTAAGTTTCTAGTGGGAAATATTTATAAGTAAACCAATATAGTAAAAATTATATATTTACTACATGGTGGCAAATAAGTATAAAGACTGTCCGATATGTACGCTTGCTAGGAGCATCACTCGTTACCATCTGAGGAGGAAAGAGGAGGTAGGAGATATGTAGATGTTAGGGGAGGGTTGATTGGGCCTCCGGCGCTCTCACCGAACGAAAGGCAACATTATGGCTACTGTTACTTTACGTTTATATTCTGTGGGGTACTTCCCCTGTAGAGCTGGCCAGCTATTCTTGTTAACGAAAAGCGAAACTTTAACAAAGTTTTACTCCAACTAATTTATTTTTCAATTTAAAATGCATACCTCTGTACTGACCTTTGTTCATTATTATCTTTTCAAAAAAATATGAACTGTTTGTAAATACACACAGTGTAATTTATAAATAAATCAAGTATTCTCAAATAACAGCAAAGGGTTTGTTACAATATCTTTATAAAACAATAGGTAATTTAATTAACTTCAAAATTACCCTAAAAATGTATTAAAAGTACACAGTTCTCTTCCTTAGGGCATTTTGTTTTCTTCAAATTCAACTTCAAATGAGTGGGCTTTTTAAGGTTTATTTATTCATTTATGTTTTGTAGCACATTTCGGTAATTAATTTTCATTCATGGAAGATATCGCACATAAAAATAAACCTAATTTAAGCACCTCCTCTTATTATAATTTCGACGACACGTTTGACTTAATTCATAGTGACCCTACTTACTGTGCCAGCGGTCGCGGGTTTGAATTCCGCTGGGGGCATTCATTTGTGTGATGAGCACCAATGTTTTTAATCCATTAGTGGATGTTTATATTTATAACATGTATGTATTTAAAGTTATATATTTGAAGTGTATCAGCTACCTGGTATCCATAACACAAGCCTCGTAGCTTACCATGGAACTAGATGATGTTGTGCGTATATCGTTATGAAATTTTGCTACAATTTATTTTAGCTTTAAAGGAGAATGTTTTTGTCATCATTTTTAAAATGATCGTTTACTTTGAAAGACTGATTATATAACTTTTGTTTTATGTAAGTAACAGAAACTCTAGTAATATCTGTTTTTCATTCATATTACGTTTTAACCTGAGCTACTGTAGACATGCTATACTTACATTAGCCAGTGAAAAGTTTGGGCTGTCCTTGTCTAAGTATAATTTATACCAAATACTTATATATATGTATGTAGATATAATATATCTATTGATTCCTTTCCACAGCCAATGTTGAAGTACATTATTTTTATAGAATCATAAGAACATATTGATAAATTTAATTGTATCTTTGATTTTCAGACACCAGATAAAATACAATATAATCTAATTAAAAATATATTTGTAAGAGTAAAGCTGTTCAATTATTTCTTTTTTATAAATAACTAGCAGAACCCGCAGCTTCGCTCGCACTAAAACTACAAAAAAACTCTAAAATGGTAGGTTCCATACAAACTTTTATCAGCTATTTTACCCCCTTATGGGATGAATTTCGAAAAATGCTAAAACATGTATTTAATTAATTGTATTGAATAGCATTTATACCAAGTTTCAAGTAATTCTGACCATAAATATTTTTTTGGATTGTATTATAACGTGTTTTCCCGCGGGAAAGAGACAATCTCCCGCGATAAAAAGTAGCCTATCTCACTCTCAGCCCTTCGACTATCTCCATACAAAAAATGACGCCAATCCGCCAAGCCGTTTCGACGTGAAAGAATAAGAAACAAACAAACAAACAAACGCACTATCACATTTATAATATTAGTATGGATATTCAATTACGTATATATAATATAAAATCACCGACTATGGAATTATGTATACGTCAAAAAATATCAAAGTCAAAAGTAGTAGCGTCTTTTGCTGTTTATACTACTATTCTCGATTTTGCCATACAGGTCGTTAATTTTCTTGAAAGAATAGGTGTAAGGTAAAATTTATATTATAGACTAGCGGCTCACCCTCGCTTCGCTCGGGTTCGTCGCTAGGTACGTTTTAAATAGATATAAAAAGAAAAAATCTTTCTTTCTCACATTTTAATTATATGTTTTAATACTTACCTATTCCGGACTAAGAGAAATCCAAAAATTAAAATATCATAAAAATTGGAACGCGGTCGAACGGGATAAAAAGTATCCTATGTCCTTCTCCTGGCTCTAAACTACCTCCCTGCCAATTTTCAGCTAAATCGGTTCAGCCGTTCTTGAGTTATAAGCGAAGTAACTAACACGACTTTCTTTTATATATATAGATAATTAATTACAATTTTTGTGAAGAAAATATGAATAAGTACTAAAAGTAAAATTATATATTTTCAACCGACTTCAAAAAGGAGGAGGTTCTCAATTCGACTGTATGTTTTTTTTTTATGTTTGTTACTTCAGAACTCCGTCATTTATTAACCGATTTGGACAATTTTTGTTTTGTTTGAAAGGGTGTACTTCCAGATTGGTCCCATTTAAATTTCAGAAAAAAATACTACCCCTAAGGGTGGAAAAACAACTAATGATGAATTTAACCTACTTCTAATTGTCATATTGACTTGAAACTTTGCAAGTATTTCTATTTCCGTTGATAGTACAGTGGTTCGGTGTTGTTGACCTGATCTGATGGCAAGGCCAGAATGTGGATAGGTGGAACTCTTCAACGGCTAATAGTAGATACTTTGAGTTTGGGCTTATTTTGTTTGATTTGACAAGCCTAACACGTTAGAATCCTTACTATGCTACTACTGTCTACACTAAAAAGGGAAAAATAAAAACTTTTTAACAAAAAAATAAAAACCGACTTCAAACAAAAGCACTAAAAAGTAAAAAATAACTGATTGGTAGTTTTCATTTACTATACATACCTAATCAAATATTTTCGAAGTCGGTGTGCTTTGGCTAAGTAATTAAAGCTTACCTATTAAATACATACCTAATCAAATATTTTCGAAATCGGTGCCAGCCCATACAAAGCAAAGCACGCCGACTTCGAAAATATTTGATTAGGTATGTATAGTAAATGAAAACTACCAATCAGTTATTTTTTACTTTTTAGTGCTTTTGTTTGAAGTCGGTTTTTATTTTTTTGTTAAAAAGTTTTTATGTATTTTTTAGACATTAGTTCTCTTTCCCTTGAAAGAAAGAGTTATATTACCTTATAGGTATGTTTATTTTTTTATTTATACCTTTTTTTTAACGTTCGAAAATGCATTTACGCACGAGGTGTGGGACTCACCGGCAATGCCAGTACTACCCACTAAAACTCAACAAAGCCTTCCCCCTTCTTAATGGGGCGTCGCAGGATCGCAAACGCATTCAACTACGACGCCCCGACGGCAGGTCTGCCGAAGCAGACTACAACACCCACGGGGTTGCTCCAAGGTCCACTCTGCTTACAGAGAAGTACCAGGAGCAACCCGCATGGTACACCGCCCTCCGAAGAGGGCCACCTCCCACCGCCCACCGAAGTGGGCCACCTCCCTGTGCATTTCTTGTCTTTGCGCCCGGCTGTATTGCCGGGCACTACTGAGCCCCCCCCCCCCCCCCCCGACAAGGTAAACGCACGTTGGGGGGGGGGGCTTTATTTATACCTATGTTAACATTTATTTATTGAATATTATATTCGTTTTCGTAACTTTATATATTTTAAATCAATTTTGTTTGGCTTACTGTTTAGCTCTATAACACTTTGTCTATCTTATCCCTAGTTTGAGTATAGAAGAAATATCAATTTTTAAATTTTAATTATCTATTTAATGAAAATCCTTTATTATAATTGATGTTAATTATATATATTATGCAAATCTTATAATTGATTCTTAGATACATATAGGTATGTATGTATAATGTATGTAAGTATATATAACATACATACATCACAAATTATGATCGTACCTGTTGAATTCAGACTAATGACTGAAATTGTCCGATACAACTCACGCGCTACCTATTGTACGCTGAAATATTAGAATACAGATATAAGTATGTAAGATTAGGAATGCTACGTTATAAACAGACATGGGGGTTTTATGGGGTGACAGAGCTTGTTTGGGATATTATTAAATCAATTGTTTGTAAAAAAATTGTATCTGTATGTTTATTCGTGTAATACTAGAGATATGGTAAAACACTGCTAAATTTAATTTTAAATGTCAAGGAAATAAAATACCTATCGCTTATACTCGACGAGCGAGTACCTTTACTTACTGCGAACTAAAAATGTAAACGGATCTGGAATACTAATTTTATTAGAAATAAGCAGATTTAACCCACCATCTATCTACCCATGGGTATTACAATATATAGAAACTCTTGCATATTCCATCGCCTATCCGTCTCTTTTCTATATATCATTTTAAACTGAAGAATTTACCAGTAAACATCTCATTAAAGTCAATTTACCGATTTTGGAGATTATCAGATACAAACAAATAGACAAAACCTTTTAATTTTCGATTATTTGTCTTCTATGAAAATATAAATTTTTCTCTGTGGTTTCGTATCTCTTTTAAAATACCATAAGTATTATTATTTTAAGGATAAATAATAAATTGAATAGGAGACTGTGCAAGGGACATTGTAATATTTATGGGTTCATTAATTTATTGAGTGGGGCGCAAAAGCTTCCAGACTGTGTCCATTGTCACCCTCATTACGGCTCACAGCGTGACAGAATTACTAGCTGATTGAGTGACACTAATAAAATATCGTTTCTCGTACAAATTGGCTCCTTTTTATGATCTTTTATTTTTGGTTTTACTTATATTTACTTACAAGTTTTCTTTATGTACATACATATATCGGTAACTGTAGCAATAAATACTAGTTATAAGGATAAGAGGTATATTGTGATGATTGCAGGTTCGAGTACCGCTTGAGGCGAACAACTATTAAAGTGTTAGTGTACATTTGAATTTCGTTAAGAATACGTTGCTCTGAAGTTATTATAATTAATAACTTAGCTGGCGGACCTTATATAAATAATATAATTATACACGCAATTCATTAAATGGCAAAGTAGGTACATGTATACTGTATAGTTAACAAAAGAATGTTTACTGGATACTTAATTTTTTTCTTATTTAAGTACAATATTGTTGAAACAAAATAAATACTTACAACCGACTAATGGCAAATAAGCCAGTGCCGCAAAGCCTTAATCAGTGTATAACAGAACAAACCAAGGTACAAATGTTGGCGTAACTCAAATCCAAGTTCTCTCGACGCGACCCTCATAATTAAAGGTTTTCTTTCGTATAAAGTAACATTGCTCTCGTAACTTCGCGGATACATAGCCATTTTGTTATCCTGTTAACTAGAATTTCCAAACTCCAGCCTTGTTTATTACTCGGTCTCTGGCTTTGAGTGTTTGAGTGGCTGGAGTGAGTATAAACACTAGGAATATTTATTTTAAATAGATATGTGAATATTTTTCAAAATGTAGACTAGAAACTAATGTTAACCAACGACTCTAATCATGTTAGAGCCACACATATTATGTAAAAAGTAAAAACGAAATAGGTTAATCGACAAACCGCAATGTGAATGTCAAAATAATAAAACTGGTAGAGTAAAAAATAAACAATATTTTTTATTTTATTTATTGAAATACGAAGCCAACGTAATATACAAAACACCTTAAAGTAAGTTGTAAAAACATTTAAAATAAGGACATTTCACAATGTATATTCCATTTAACGGCTGTCTCATCATGATTAAATAATGCTATTACAAAATTGCAAATCAATCCAAAGATCTATTAAATTAAAAACATGAAAGAAAAGAATCATTCCACTGAAAAGGAAACTATAAGTATTAAACGTAAAATAAAATTAAGTAAAACAAAAACCAAGAGTTCGTCCTGTATAGAGATACAGGCACCATATTCATTATAATTAAACTACCTACAGTACTATTTGGTGTATTATTCTTTGGTTGCAATCTTGGATACGGTACTAGAGATAGAAAATCATAAAAAAAAACTTTGATTATTTTTACTTTTGATTTGTTTCCAAAACATCCAGGAGAGAAACCGGAAATAAATTGTAAAGAAAATATTTATATTAATAACTTCTAAATTCCAAGAATCCCATCCACGTAGCTAATTGATACCTAAAATTCAATATTTTGTTACAACTTTATGGATATTTTATTTTCTATTCGTAACTGGACAGCAATACATCTTTTTTTATCGAAGTTAAAATCTTATACAGATAAATAAATTAGAAGTCTGTTTGTAATGACAAAATAACAGCATTTTACTAAATGCATATAAAATTATATACGGTACTTATAAGAAAAACACATTTTTTTAACTTTTGTCTGTCTGTCTGTTTGTTTGCTTCAGATAATCTCTGAAAGGGCTGGACTGATTTTGACGGGACTTTCACTGGAAGATAGCTGATTTTATAGGGAGTAAAATAGGCTACTTTTATTTTAGAAAAAGGATTAGGGTTCCGCTCAAAAAAATTAAAACGTACCTAGGGACGAACCCGAGCGATAATAAGCTAATAATAATAATAATAAGCTTGAAGAAAGACGTGGTAATAATAATGACGGCTAATAATAAAATTGTCGGCTTTTACATAGTTGTCAAGCAAGAACGATGGTATATTAGCCTGTCCCTTCAGTACATCTGAATATATTTTAATAAAACTTTGCTCTAAGGCTTTTATATAATTGATCAGTACATGGTACTTAATATTCTAACATTTTTTCTTATAAAACATAATTATTGGTATATTCTAATTGATTCGCAAAGTTTTTTAGGTCCTGAGCTAAAAATTTTTGTAAATAAAAAAGTTACACCGAGTTCAAAATTTAATTAGTTTTGAACATATTATATAAATTTTAAAAAATCGTAGGTATGTTTCATTTATTAATAAAAATAAAAATCGATTCGCAGTTGTCGAGGATCTCGCTAATTATTGTAAATCGATACATCCCCATATAATAAACACAAAAACAACCTAAATTTTGAAACTTTTCTAATCGATTCAAATGCAAAACATGTAAACAACGTACTATAAGCATATAGAAACATTACATTATATTACGGAACACTGGACAAAAGTTGCGCCTACTGTTTTTTGTAGTTTACTACGATTACAAATCTTTCGAACCTTGGCAAAGTTAACGAAGCTAGGTAAAACAAGGCCACAAGTTTCTTAGTAAAAGTTAAGCGTGCAGTTAGTGGAGAGTATCGTAGATGGGGTCGAACCACAAGTTCTCGTTAACTATTAGGTACTTGAGTTAATTAAATACTAGCAGTTAGATGATGTAAATTTCTGAGCATTTTCGTTTTGTTCTAGAACGGTTAAATTTAGCCGGAAAGTTACTTATTATATTTTGTAAAGTTTCCAAAAATATTATTTTTAAATAAAACTGTTTTTTGGTTTGGTTAAGTGATTTCGTTTTAACAGGTTAATTAAAGTCAATACAACGAATTAGTCATCGAAGTATCTAATATTATTCCTAATGAAAAATTCATCTCGTTTGGAATCAAACCGACGACCCTAATCGCCCACTACTAATAAAGCAAATTTTATATATTAGTCGGTCGATTTTGGGCTTTAGTGTTCATAAGAAATAATATTAATTTTATTTATTTACTAAAACCGGCAAATTCAGCTGACATCAAGGTGATCATTATAAATAAATAATAATATTTTATATTATAGTTCGAAATCAATGTATATTAAACCAATTCGATGGGATAACAATCAGACATAAGGTTTGTGACGAAATTCATTAAAAATATGTAATATCACAAAACATCAGTAGGTATATCTCAAGACGTATTTTCGAGAAAATTTAACGACCAGTCTATAAATAAGCTACGCTACGGTTTAAAGCTTTGTAATGACTATGAATAATTTAACGAAAGTGAGATATGCATTTCATTACTTAATGTAGCAATCTGTTGTTGATTACGCCGTCATAAAAGCAGGTGCAACACACAAAAACATTCAACGGCTATAATGGCTGGTTTAAACTATCAATGTAAACACGAAAGTTTGTGTCATCATTACAATAAAATATAATCTATACACACACCTACACAATAATCTTAAAGCTGGCTTTTGACATACAGACTATATGAAACGTCATTCTTACATATTTATTACATGTCTTACTTGACTTATGTTCCTATGTCCCCTAGGTGAGGCAGAGGGCGTCCACAGTGCATCGCCATCCCGTTCGGTCTTGAGCTAGGCGTTTCATTTCGCTCCAGGTTTTCCCGATGGCCTTCGCTTCGCCAATGACTGTCCGCCGCCAGGTTTGTTTAGGACGGCCGCGTATGCGTTTTCCTTGGGGATTCCAGTCTAGGGCTTGCCTCGGTATATGGTTTGGATCCCTTCGGAGAGTGTGACCTATCCAGCGCCATTTACGGCGTTTGATCTGCTGAGTGATCGGGACTTCATTGCAGTGTTCCCAAAGTTGCTCGTTGGAAATTTTGACGGGCCAGTATATACCGAGAATTTTGCGAAGGCATCGGTTCACGAAGACTTGGAGTTGCTGCGAGATGTTCTTAGTGACCTTCCACGTCTCACACCCGTATAACAGTACGGTCTTGACGTTGGACCGGAAGATTTTGAGCTTGGTTCTCCGAGTCAATTTCCGTGATTGCCATACGAGCCGAAGCTGTGCGAAGGTTGCTCGCGCTTTGGCAATTCTCGAAGCGATGTCCTCCTCGGTTCCTCCCGCTTCTGACACGCAACTCCCGAGGTATGTGAATTTGTGGACGCGTTCCACTACCTCTGTGCCGATGACCAACGGGGATGTACTCGTTGCTCTGCACCTCATCTCCT
The DNA here is from genome assembly GCA_921882275.1 of Brenthis ino. Taxonomy (NCBI): domain Eukaryota; kingdom Metazoa; phylum Arthropoda; class Insecta; order Lepidoptera; family Nymphalidae; genus Brenthis; species Brenthis ino. The sequence continues at coordinate 13,240,583 of OV170227.1, read as the reverse complement.
GGGTCTTCCTTGCATTAATTTTGAGCCCTGTATTTGCTGCCTCCTTTCGTAGGTCGTCCAATTTGGTCTGCATGTCTGCGCGAGTGTGACTTAAGAGGCATATGTCATCTGCATAGTCCAAATCTTCTAGGGTGTTGGTTATGCCCCATTCTATACCGCGGCGCTTGTTTTCCGTGGTGCTATGCAGAATGCCATCAAGGACGACAAGGAAGAGAAGTGGCGAAAGCAGTCACCCCTGTTTTACGCCTGCATGTACCGCTATGTCCTCCGAGACGAGCCCATTATGCGTCACTTTGCATGAGTAATTCTTGTATAAAGCTCGTGTGATGTTGATTATTTTCTCGGGGACACCAATTTTGCGTAATCGGGACCAGATGCTGGTCCACCTCACCGTATCAAAGGCCTTTTCAAAGTCTACAAAAGTAAGATATATCTCCCTTTGCCATTCTGTTGCCTCTTCCAGTATGATGCGAAGGGTGTTGATCTGGTCTGTACACGATCGATTGGGTCGGAATCCTGCTTGCTCTCTGCGTATGAGAGGATCTACGGCCTTCGATAGCCTATCCAGAATGACTTTGCAGAGCACCTTAGACGGGATCGAAAGCAAAGTAATACCTCTCCAGTTACTGCATTGACTGAGGTCTCCCTTTTTTGGCACGGTGATAAGCAGGCCTTCGTTCCAATCGTCTGGTAGCTCTTCTTTCTGCCAAATGTGCTGTAGTAGAGGCGTCAGGGCGTTTGCAGCTGTAGCAATGTCTACTTTCAGCATCTCGGCAGTGATTAGGTCGATTCCTGGGGCCTTTCCATTTTTGAGCGAGCGAATGGCGTGAATTACTTCACCTCCAGTCGGTGGGGAACAGTCAATGTTTAGGCTTTGCAGAGGCAAATTGTCTTCGGGCATAGCATTAACAGGGTCGTTTGTAACATGGAAGATTTCCTCGAAGTGTTCTTGCCAGCGTCGCAGTTGTCCTTCCGATGTCGCAATAAGTTGGCCCTCCTTGTTCTTCAATGGCTTCTTCCTCGCACTTCGTTTTCCTGTCAGAACCCTCGTGGCTTTGTACATCTCCTTCAGATTGCCGACATCCGCTGCTCTTTGAGCTCCATCAGCAATTCCATCAGTCCACACTCTTCTATCTCGACGGGTGCTGCGATAGATACTCTTGCGGATTTGCCGGTATTGCAGTTTGAGATCTTCCTGCACATTTTCGTCACTCGGGGTAATAAGTTTTAGGTGGAGTTCTCGTCGTTGCGCAATGAGATCCCAAGTTTTTTGCGACATCCACTCTTCTATTGCGTGTGTTTTATGTCCGAGAACGACGGAGCTGGTCTCTGTATAAACCATTTTGATGCGATTCCACTCCGCGTCGACTGTTGTAGGGTTCGTATCGAGAACAGAGAATCTATTTTGGAGCTCCAGTTTAAAAGTGTCGCTGATATCTGGGTTCATCAGTTTGCTGACATCAAAACGTCGGCTTGTCTTTACCGTGTCGATTTTCGCACGGGATGCCGATACTTTTAGTCGCACTTCTGCAACTAAAAGGTGGTGGTCGCTATCGATATCAGCGCCTCTGCGGTTTCGTACAGCTAGCAATGACGTCCGCCATTAAGAACTGATGGTCAGGTGATCGATTTGGTTCTTGGTAATGCCGTCGGGTGAGTTCCATGTGTACTTGTGGTGATCTCCATGTATGAATAAAGTTCCTCCGATGGTTAGGTCATTATTCTGGCAAAATTCCAAGAAACGTTCTCCATTCTCGTTGCGTACTCCTAGCCCATACTTGCCCATATGTCTCTCACAGCCAGCGTTGTCTGTACCAACCTTTGCATTTAAATCACCCATGACGAAGACTATGTCCTGTCTGCGGATGTTCTTGAGTGTGGCGTTCAAAGTACTATAGAAATCGTCTTTAAGCTCATCGCTTGCGCTGTTGGTAGGCGCGTAGCATTGGACGACGCTGATTTTCCGGGCTCTGCTGTGGAAACGGGCTGTGATGATTCGATCTGAGATCGGTTTCCAGTCCAAAAGACCTTTTTTCGCTACGTCCGACAGGAGAAGTCCCACGCCGTGTTCTCGGGTGTCGTCTTCATTCTCCTTACCGGAATAGAGCAGTGTGAGTCCTTTCGACGTTCTCAGTTCCCCGAATCCATTCCTACGAACTTCACTGAGGCCGAGTATTTGCAGTCTGTATCGTAGCATTTCTGTTTCTGCTTGGGCTAGTCGGCTATCGTCACTCAGCGTTCGCACATTCCAGCAAGCAATTCGTGTCCGAGTTTTCATGCCAAAAGTCGTCGGTTTAAGATCGGTCCGGTTTTGCACTATTTTCGTTTCAACAATCTCATTTATTTCAGGTAAGCGAGTGATTAGCCCACTATACCCTAGCCCGTAGGTGGGGGTGCCACCTCGGAGCCAACGGGCAGGCTCGGTTTTATTCGGGTATCCTCCCTAGTGAGTAAATTCTGTTATAAGGCGCAGAATGATCGCCTTTCGCCCTGCATCCTCTGCTCATCTGCATCCCAAAGGTGGCGGTCACGCGACGGCGCGGGTGCAGTAGTCTCCAGGGGGACGAGCGCTCCACTCCACGTGGATGACGCGGACTGGCTAGGGCTCTGCTTTAAGACGGTGTTCCGCCACGAACACAGCAGCCGGTTTCTTGGCATTTTGTAGGCAATGCTGTTCTCACTATCAGCGATTCCCACCAAGACCATACCCTAGCTTCCCCCCCTTCTTCTTTATTTTATTACATTTTCTATTTTGTTTGTTTGTCATCTCTAATTGAATATTATGTTGAGAAATATTACTAAACTAGCGAGTCAGCCTCGCTTCGTTCGGGTTGGCCTCTAGAAAATCAAAAACAAATCTATCCCACGGGAACCGCACATTTTTCGGGGATGTATGAGCTATATTATGTTCGAACATCCCATATTTACGCACTTTTATGTACACATAGGTAACACGTGCACACACACACACACACACACGCACACGCACACGCACACACACACGCACACACACACGCACGCACACGCACACGCACGCACACGTGCGCACACGCATGCACACGCACACACATTCACACACTCACACACACACACACTCACACACACACACACACACACACTCACACACACACACACACTCACACGCACGCACGCACTCACACACGCACGCACGCACGCACTCACGCACGCACGCACGCACGCACGCACTTACGCACGCACGCACTCACACATGTAATTAATTGTAAATTTTTATTTTGTTTTCACTCTGTTTGTTGACTTTCTAGTCTTGGTGGATGAGCGGGGCACCCAGTAATACGGGTCTCCACCTAGTACAGGGGCCCTTGCGACTAGCTTGGAATGTAATCTTTAAGTCAATAAAAGTGTTTTTATTTTTATTTTATATTATTGTAAAGTTTCATTAAAATCCATTCCGTAGTTTTTTCGTGAATAGCAACAAACATCCATACATCTGTATGGATTTTTGTTACTATTTCCCGAAAAAACTACTGAATGGATAAAATGACCTACATCGAGACATCCATACATCCCCATAAACTTTCAAATTAATATATAACTTTCATATTATTAATAATTTTACAAATATTAAGTAGGAAGTAAGATTTAACTTTGGTCGCTTATTACTTTATAGACACTTAATCTATAGTAGATAATTGCACCGGAATATTTGCATGACTAAAAATGTAAAGTGTTCTAAAACTATACAGGAATGTTGTTTTACTTCCCTGAGTAGTTAAACGAGTTTTTTAATAAATAAATGCCAAACCTATGTATTTACTAACAATAAGTATAAGACTTTTTATATGTATTATATAGCATTGTTCCGCCTGCGTTCAGATTACCAAACACCAAATTCTTAGGTTTTACATATTAGTATACTTTTACATTGCAGTTTTTGTATTTGTTCTCAGAAATGATACATTTTCCCGCGGTAAAAAGTATCCTTTATGTTGACCCGGATAACCACCTATCATCATACCAAATTTTATCAAAATCCCTCTAGTGGTTTTTCCGTGATGCGGTAACAGACAGACGTACAGACAGACAGACAAAAATTCCAAAAACTATAGATTCGGCCTCTGTATCGAAAATGATGTCTATTTCATTAAGATTCTCCAAAAAATATTTAATGTACAGATTCGGCTTAGTTACAATTTTATTATTCTATTATATGGATAGAAGTACTAGTTTGTGCCCGCAGCTTCTCTCCCATAGTAACTGATCAAAAGAAGCATACATTCCCAGGATGCAATCCTTGTTAAATTATATCGAAATCTGTTCAGCGGATTAATCGTGAAAATTACTTTTTACTTTAATATTAAGTTCCCATGGATTATTACAGCCTGTGTATAAGTTTGAAGGGTCCTTGACTTTACTAACGCGGGTCGCATACTGTTTATCGTTATTTGCTTGTCATTATCCATTATAATCAATACAATGTAGGTATTAAGTACCTGCACCGGTCCGACAGACTTAATGCGACAGTTAATTTAAAAAAACGGACTGGTAAATAAAACAGGTGTCTATGCCAGAGGACACGGGTTCGAATATGTCTAGAAACAAATATTAACATTTGCCATATTTTTAGTTATTTGGTTTGGTTTTATAAACGTATATTCACTACAAGTTTTACCTTTAAATAAGCATTATTAAAAAAAAGGAAGATGTGTATTAATTTTACAACTAATTAACTAACTACCTTAAAAACTTCCGGGAAAATTTTCTTTCTAGAAAAGCAAATATCAAACGTGCCTAAAAATAAAAAAAACATTACTGTTCCAATATATTATTACACATAGATAGTTCTGCCTTTCTCTCACAGTCATTTTGAATAAGAAAAACCCTACAAACGCGGCGGCTGGAGTTCATTAACTTTTTACAGACCACCTAGACAGGACCACCGATTATAATTTCTTATTAACTTGCACCATTACCCATCACAATGATTTAGTACAATAATAATATGTTTGCTTTCAAAAGTTCTTTATGATATGCTTCTAGTAATCTTAATGTTACCACTAAGTTTTGATTTAACTACTTAAAAGAAACAATTTACCAAAGAAATTAGGGCAAAGCTTATTTATTTTTATGATTAATATTTCTTAGAACGTATGGAATTTAATATTATAAGAGAGGAATAAAATATAAGGCCTATTTTTTTGCCAGCCAAGCCAGCCATATAACAGTCATCAATTCCTTAATTCCTCGATATTGGCGTCGTCAATACGAATTTGTTACATTTCAAGTTGCCATGGTTATAGAATCAGAATAATTGAATTGAATTAACATATTTCTATGTATATATGTATGTACATAAGTTCCTTGTCGTCATGTATCTAATATTATAATGAGAAAGAGTTTGTTGAATTTTCCTTTTGACATCAAATTAAACTAAAATTAGGGATAGTTTAATGTTTATGAGCAGGAGAATGAAATGGCTACTTTTTATTCCTAACGGTTTCCGCAAGATAGGGTAAGTACTTTGTATTTTATATATTTCTTACATTCAGAGCCGAATCCATGAGAGGACGAACCCCCAACAGAATTTTCTAAATTTAATTTCATTAGAAACAGAGCCGTTCTAACTTCAATTTTTTATGTAAAATTAACAAACCCATTTTTTTGGTTAGTGGCAAACTTAAAAAAAATAAAAAGCAAAATGATTTTTTCTTGCATTTCATTAACTGCCCACGCTGTAAGTGCGACCGAAATTATATAAATAACAGATATGTTTCTTCTCAATATGGATTATATTTTTATTTAAAGCCTTTTACTTCCTTTCCTTTGTCATTGATTACAATGTCTTATTCATAATCATGACAAAAGGGAATTAAAATACAAAAATAGGTCAAAACGAAAATACTTACATCATACATTCCTTAGTACACATTTACAGTTCACGGGATTAATATGACGGTATAGCAGGTGTGCGGTCAAATATTTACAATACTTTTAAATACATTTTTTTTTAAATATTAATATTATAATACACTTTAGCTGTTCAGCTAGCAAGTTAACAACTAAATTTTGTTGGTACTAACTAATGGTAAAGTTCCTTTTATCACGCAATTTTACGGTTTTTATTTTCTAAAACATTGATATGTTTTTATGCTGTGAAAAGTCTGTACAATGCACTTCTTTTATATTAAATTATAATTTGATAAATAACTAATTAGTAAAATAGTAAAAAAAAAGGAAAAAACTAATAGTAATACGAGTTATTTTTTTATTAAATAAGCCTAAAGTATTCTTTACTGCGTACTGTAAGTTAATATATTATGTACATTTATAATTGTACTATATACTTTATTTTCTGGTATTTAAACGCTGCATAGTTTATAACACAATGCGTTGTGAAACCAGCCTTATCCTGCACGATTTTTTTGTATTCGATTTTAAGCGTACAAACAGCTGGGTGTTCACACGGTAGATTTTCATTCGTGTAAAAACGAATATCCGCAGTTCTTACACATTGAGACAGAGCTAAACTATGCGCCACTGCAAACCGAATACGTTAAAGTTTATTCGATTTGCTTCACAAGTTTAAACGTGTAAGCGGTATACGATTTTTTGTAGTATAAAAGATGTGTGAACGGTTCTATGTACAACGTATGTGCCACTATATATTCGTTAAGACGCATACTGTAAAAAAACGTGCAGGACAATGCCGTGTGAAACCAGTCTTAAACTGACCAAAATCAAGTTATTTTCCGTTTTAAATATGTCAAAGTAATTAATAGTAATATTTACTACTAACTTTAAATAGGTCATTAAAACTACACCATCAGAAAAAGCCACCAAAAGATTCATCTGTATCGAGATACAACTTCGTACAGAGCAATATAAACAATTGTATACCCGGCAAATAAGAAGGTAAATCGCAATATCGTGTTTCGTATACACAGCATTATTGAAATTAAAATAACTAAGACAAATGAAAAATATCATGGCGTAAATTCTCATTTTTAATGCATTGAAATTATTTGTATTGTATTTAATATATTACTTTCGCTTATATTAAACTTAGTCTTATAAAACTTACTTGCTTGATATGTATATAATTCAACTGCCTCGGTGGTGTAATGGCTAGCATGTACGGCTACACACCCGGAGGTCCTGGGTCCAAGTCCTGGGTCGGGCCAAGTTTAGTTATTGAGTCTTTCTGTATAGTAAGCCTCAATAACAGCCTGGAGTTGGGAAGTTGGCCGTGTTTCACCCCCGTGCCTCGGAGATCACGTAAAGCCGTCGGTCCTGCACCTGAACTCTCACCGTTCGTGTCTCACCGGAGTATGAGAGTGACAGGAATAGAGAGTGCACTTGTGTCTGCGCGTACACTTGTGCACTATAATATCTCCTGCGCAGTTGGCAAGTCTCAATGAGATTTGGCCGCCTGGCTGGAATCGGTCAGAAGAACCATCACATCATCATGTATATAATAATAATTACTTTTAGCTAAAAACAGTTTTTCGACTTAATTACTTAAGAGCCCATTATTCTACTATTAGGGTGGACGAGTCATCTGTAAAATCTTTTAATTATTATTAGAGAAGATATCGTAATATTCATACAAAAACCCGAACGCAAATCCGAATTGCATATTCTTTTTGAAGTTATTTATCTCTCTCTCTCTCTTTGTTGCAATAAAACTTAGAATGTACGTACATAATTTTACAAACTACGTTTCTTTTTACTTTTAGTACCTATATACATACCTAGTTTTATTGTATACTGCCCCAATCGACGCGTACATGAATAAAATCCTGTAACGAAATCTAGGAATCATTTTGATGAGATCTTGACTTACATAGCATACCCTTATAAAACTACTGCTAAATCATGCGAATATTTCCAATTTAATTTATTTTTTTCCCCAATTTTTTATCAAAAAAAATGATACATGTGCTATTTGTGAAAGTTGTAATTATTAATTTATCTACACGTATAATAAAATTCTGAGTCGAATCTGTACATTAAATTTTATTTAGAAAATCTTATAGAAATTGTCAATATTATCGATACAGAGGCCGAATCTATAGTTTTTAGAACTTTTGTCTGTCTGTCTGTTTTCTCGTGATGCATTCCCAACGCATCATGAGAAAACCACTGGACAGATTTTGATGAAATTTCGTATGATTATAGCTAGTTTTCCGGATCAACATTCAGGATACTTTTTACTGCGGGAAAATATCTCATCTCTGAGAAATCTATAATAACCGTTAAAACGTAGGGACGAACCTGAGCAGAGCGTGGGTGAGTAGCTAGTCCACGATAAAGCACTGTCATAATATATTATATTATGTAGATCGATAAAGGATAATTTCCATTTTGGCTATAAAACGCTCATTATTCATGTATAAATAATCTTCTTGTATGAAAAATATGTATATAAATATATGTAAGTTTGTTTAATATTAGCGGCAGTCGTTTATTCAAAAAAGATGGGAACATTTTTACATGTTATGAAAGTCACAAAAATATTCATATGAAACGACAAAGAAATTGATTTTTGTTAATGAAAATAGCAATTTGACATCAAATGGCTGACGTGTTGTCAACTTTGTTTGGCATTTTGCGTATTTGCTTTATTAACTAAGTTATATTTATAACAGTTGCTTGAGTATCTCGAATCTGACATCACAGCAATATTTTTCCTCATTCTCAGTTCCTGGTTGAGGTAGGTACTGATTGTATACGATATAGCCAAAGTTATATAAGAATAATTGTTAAAAAACTACGTGTGTTTATAAAAATGAAAACGATTTTAACTTAAAAAATCTAAGTTTTTTAAACGAATTTCTTGTCCACTTCATTGTGTATATTTCATATTATAATTTTCATTCACATTTTAATTTTTGCACGCAGGGAAAAGGGCCAAAGTGTATGTCATATAAAAGTGAACTGATTTAGATAGAAATATGAAAATTGACGAATCATGTCACGTAAAAGCCATCTCTATGTAATGGAGGAAAAACTTTTTAACAAAAAAATAAAAACCGACTTCAAACAAAAGCACTAAAAAGTAAAAAATAACTGATTGGTAGTTTTCATTCACTATACCTAATCAAATATTTTCGAAGTCGCACATACATAGCCTACATGCCCCACATGCATAGTCGTACATACCTAAAATAGATTTAAGTATTTTAACTCATTCAATAAAATGTAATGACATCGTGTAATTATTTCACATCGCTGCCTTCTTATCTGTACAAATAATATAAAGCTGAAGATTTTGTTAGTTTTTTATGTTTATATGTTTGTTGGAACGCGCTAATCGAACTTTCAGTAAGATTAGATAAATTCTTTTTGCATTCTATTGATATTTTAACGAGGAAGGTATATCACACTACAAGCCTTAAAAGAAGTAAACCCGCGGGCAAAGCTAGTAGATAAATATAAGCATTAATTAAAACTCACAATCTCAGAGGGGCAACCCAATGTGGAACAATATCAAAATTTTATTAGGATACATGCGTATACGGTACGGTTACATATCACAGTTTCACAAAAGCGGACCATCTGAAAAGGAGTGGTCATAAATAATACGCCACTTGTCTGACCCCGAAACACAGTTAGCACTTTCATCTGAAATAAGATTTTTCTTGGACATCAAGTTCCAAGGGGTCTTTATAACTACTTTCTAAAAATACTTCCAGCAAAATTATTTCAAACTAGTGACCTACCCCCACTTTGCTCAAGCCCATGAAAATAGATATATCCACCTATTAGTTATATCATACAGGAATTACTATAATCTTTATATTTGGGACAAAAAGATAAAATAAAATTTATCAAGTGCATCATGTCACATATCAAATAAAAGGGTTCATTTCGACGAGTACTAATATGTAATATTTTATCATAATTTTGAAGAATATAAATAATTGTACTCCATAACACTTCAATTCAAATACTTTATAGCCGCTACCTAAGCAGAACTTATTGCGCAGATGAATATAATTCCGAAGATGTTAAATCTTATATATTATATGTTAAATAGATGATGAAAATTAAATGAAATTATATTAAAAATCTGTGAAAAAATCCCAAAAAGGTAATTTTATTTAAGAAAATGAAATTAATTAATACAGTATGCACTAACAATTAACAAAATATTATACAAAAAGAGCTAAATTCTTGATGATACTCCCTTTATAATTATCACAGAGAATGTGATAATAAATTCGTCCCTACCTTAAAACTTACATTTAATTGGTACGGTCATTGATAAAAATGATTTAATTATAGAGCTGAGCATACCGTTTGGTTAAATGTTAAATTACATCTAAAAAGCAGCCATAACACTTTTTTTAACTCACAAAAATGCACTCTATTCTAACTGACAAGGGGATAGTATAAAAAAATATGAAGATTGGATTGATGAAGACCTCCATTCGTCGCGATAACCTCTTATTGCTTCTATTCTATGTATAATATATTTATAGTAAATGTTTATTTGTTGGAGCACAACTATCTTAAATATTTTAAATACGAATATTTCTGATATTGATTATTATTTAAAGACCTTAATTACATAGCATTTTTATTATGACCGTTAGTAGTAGGTACTGGAATGTCATATCATTGTTTCTGTGATATATCAATATTTACGCTTAAATTTTAATTTCAGACAATTGTTGGCATCTATCATAAAATTATGATGTATTTATTGTTATTCTAGTGGCTATTGAAGCTAAAGTGATGTGGCTCTAGCATTGGTTGAGTTGTACCATGTATTAATTCATTTGAAAAGTCACGATCAGTTTATCTTATTTTTTGTTTGTTTGTCTATTGAACATTACAGTGCATGTTCTACGATAATATACCGTAGTGTGAATATTTAAATATAATCTAAATTAAATAAGTTTTCACCTAAACAAACACGTTAGTATTTAGTTTTAATCATATATTTCCCTATAAGCGACAAATATTCTACCATTGCTTGCAACTTATACTAAATTAACTAAATAAAAAATATAACTTTTAAAAGTATAAAGACTTTAACAGAATTTATAAATTCAAATCCTTTACCTTACTTTCATAATCGAAAAGTATCGAAATATTTTATTACGTTTTACAGTAATTTAGCCAAAATATTCCTTAAGAACCAACCCGCACTTGGCCAGCGTGGTGGACTATGGCCTGATCCCCCTCGTATTGAAGGGAGGCCCGTGCCCAGCAGTGGGACGTTAAAAAGGGCTGAATACATTCCTTAAGAAAAATGGTTAATCTACAAGCAACGAGTCTGATGTGATTTCCCATCGGCAAAATAAACAGAAGCTTAAACATCTACTCCCATGTTTCTAACTTCAAAAGCTCATAATATAAAAGGAACCCAGAAAAAAATAATACTTTCACTACCCAACTGCTTTCACTGTGCGATGTCTGTCAGTTGGTGAATAAATTTAAGATGAAGTATGAAGTAGATTCTTCTTTGTACAATTTTATACGTCAATCGTTACGTGAGATAACCCAAATCACCTAATTAAGCAACTTTTAAAATACTACTTTGATGTCTATATCAGTGTATCTATGAATTAAGATAACATCTATAGTATTAAAACGGTTTGCTGGTTTGTTTATCTTTAATGTCTTGTCTATTTGCTTGGAAATCAGTAATTTATTATAGGTTGACTTAAGGTTATCTAGAACTAGTTATCCCAACTTGAAATGTAGAGACGATCGGAGTTTATATTAGCTTAATATATAATTAATTAATTTAGAAAACAGATCCCGTTATTTTATTTTATTTTTTTATAAATCATTAATAGTTAAATATACTGTGTTTAAAATATTCTGTCATGAAATTATCTTATTTGTAAGGATTATTTATTAACGCATTGGGTTGAGCAATTTGTAGAGAACTGATGTATTACATAGTCAACAGATACAAGAAGTCAAAAGAAATGTACAGAATTTGAAAATGTCATATTTTTACTCCTTTTTTTTGTCCTTGCCTTATCCCGCTACGCGAGGTCAGCATTATCATGCGACGCCACGTAGATCGTGTGTTCGCGTCCTTATCGGTGAGACTGAGGCATTTCATGTATCTCTGGACATTCGTCATCCAAGTAGCTTGGGGTCTTCCCCTGCCCCTCTTTCTTGTAGCTATGAAGAGGCACTTTTTCACCACAATACATACTTCACTACAATCATTGGGCCTACGCATTACGAGTCTACAATTTTACAAAATATAATTTTTAATTTCATCGCCTAATATAATATGCATTTCATAGGAATGTGTTATCACACGATGTGTGCGTGCGAGTGCGCATACGTGCGTGCGTGTTTGTATGCTGTTTGTTAATCTTTCACAAAACAGATTTGGATGAAATTTAGTACCTATACATAAGACCTGGAAATGATCACAAGAGCTACTGCTGGTATAAAAAATATTAAAAATATCAAAAAGTAGCGCTGCGTATAAGCTTTATCAATTAAAGTTGAGTTTAAGTCTCTTCTGTATACGAAAATGCACCTCTCCTCCCAAATTATAAATACAAATAGCACCCGAGCAAGTTTAATGGAACAAAAATGTAATACTTGCAATATTAGATGTTTGATTCTAATACAAAAATTTAAATCACTTAATTAATAATTATAAATATAAAAAAACCCCTACGCATGTTAATTCTCATTTAACGATTACACTGCCACGTGTGAAGTACTTAATCGAGTAATCATACGCCAAAATGCCTTACATCATTTTGGACAAGAGCTAATACTTTTACACTGCTGGACCGATACTAACCAAGCATAGCTAAGAACCACCGCAAGGAAACTGGCTTTCAAATGAAAAAAAACCGCATCGAAATCGATCTATCCGCTTGAGAGCTACGATGCCACAGACAGACATATACACACAGACAGACAGACATCGACGTCAAACTTATAGCACCCCTCTTTTTGCGTCGGGGGTTAAAAAAATGGGAACGCAACATATTTAGGGTTATTTGTAAACAGCCACAATACATACTATAAATAGACTATAACTGACAAATTCAAATTTTACTGCTTAATAACAATTGGAAAGTCATTAAAGGCAACTATATAGCATAATAGCTATTAGCTACATCGAGTCCCCAGGCGGTACCACACAGAAATTAATTAACTTCCTAAATAGTGGTTAAATGTGCATTTTGTTTACGTTTTAACTTTAAGTAATAATAGAACGATTAACAGTTTTAGTAGTATTATTTATTTTTATGTGCTTTTGGGCTGTTTGACAATGTGTTACGTTTTAAAATTGAAAGTTGACATACATATAAGAAGAGTCGTTAGTGCGATTAGCCTAAATGAATTTACATTTTGGAAAGCAACTTAAAGTTTTAACAAATATATCAACTTTTTTATAAAAAGGTAACTTATTGCTTTATAATCTATCCATTTTGCCTTCTCCCGTTTCCTTTATCTTTTCTCCTGTTTAGTTGCTAGTTTATCACGTCATTAATCGATCTAGATTCTAGACCATGGTCGCTGCAATGAACTATTTCTAGAGACATAATAAAGCCATATTTATGTAAACTATCGGTCGCTAATGACTAATGCACGTGTAACATAAACGGGGTAAAGTAAATATTCAACAAAATAGTACGAGTAGGTATTGTAATAAAAACTTTAATTCTGTCCACGTTTTAGATTTTGTTATTCAAAATCGATTAGGATTAATAAATAGATGTGTAGGTACCAGATCATGTATTAATATAATAAAACTATAGTATTATAATAAGCCTATTCTTGTATACGTTGCTTCAATAGCAATAAACATTTCTCAATCTCGCCCACAAATAATTCAAAATAAGAGACCTTTAACTGTCAACATTCATATTAAATGCTTAGTTTTGCTCGCGAATTCGCTTGCCTAGTAGGCAGATACAACGCATCGACTAAAACTAACCTGTGTTAATCCATCTAGATTTCACTCAAATTCATCAAGAATAAAAATATAACAAAGCCCTCACACACTTTTGTATAATATTGGAGTGAATAAAAAAGTTATATTAACATAATAACTAGCAACTGTATATAACGTAACAAAAGTATGTAACAAGGTTTTTATATTATTTTCAGTATTCTAGACAAGCACGAGTAACTCGATAAGAAAAATAAATTAACCCAAGAAATACTAAAACCACTTCAATTGAAGCAAAAATTGTTTTCTTACCTGAAAGGTACTTCTTACCTACTTTTATAGTATCCATGACAAGTAATTTTATAAGCGCAAACACTATTTTAGTCTTTCTTTTTTTCCTAACTTACATTTTTGTGGCTGAATAGAAAATAAAAATTACTTTTAAATTTATTTAGGCGCATGGAATATAAATTAGGGCTTGAGCAAAGCAAGGATAGATTCTTCGTATTAATATGTCCTCCTGGCCTATTTCGGCTATGGCTATTAACACCGCCAATTTCCTAATTTCGGGCTGCTACTGAGAATTCCTTAACTGAAAAACCGCGAACGGCAAAAAACTACCTTTGTTTTTTCTCTTCCGTGTGAAAAACCCAATACCTAGACCCGACCTTGAAATCGAACCCAGGACCTTCAAATTTACAGCTTTACGTACTAGTATTAAATATTCATGATATTACATATAGGTATACTTATTTATATCTCATTAATAAACATAGAAATAATGTCCGTAAGCGTAACAATGAAAAAATACTATCATAAACTACAATAAAAGTTTATAGTTGCGTAATTTATACTAATAAACAATCATATTGTAAGGGTGTCTTCCTTCAAATTTGGTCTATACTGACACTAAACCAAGCCCAAAACATGGTAAAGATTTATGATAGGTAGTATAATTATGGAATACTAGCGACTCACCCTCGCTTCGCTCGGGTTCGTCCCAGGCTTGCTTCCCAATACAAACTTTCATCCCCATTTTCACCCCCTTAAGGGATGATTTTCGAGATAAAAAGTATCTTATGTCCTTCCCAGGGTCTGAAACTATTTTCTTACCAAATTTCATCTAAATCGGTTCAGTAGATCCAAAGATTACCCCCTACAACGTTACAAACTCACAAACTCACAATTCACAAACTTTACCTCTTTATAATATTATTAGTATAGATTTTCCTTCATTGAAATGAATATGAAGCAGAACAACTGTGCAATCTGTGTGGGACGATATAGCATGATTTATGTATTTGCATACAATCGAATATCATTACACGACTTATAATATTTCGTAACGACCGCTCCGAGTTTTAAACGATTTATATCCGAGTTGCGTGACAAATGCAGATGTAATATTTCAGTAAATAACAACAGAGATATCACCATGTTTAAACTTGATATTATTTTACATACATGCATTTTATATGTACAATGTATGTAATAGGTCTTAAGGAAACTCGATGAACGTAATTTAGCTATATGAACTTACCTGTTTACACCAAAAAATTTGGCAAGAATCTAACCTTTTACCTAGCCTTTCGGCGCCAGTTGAGGCAAAAGTGAGCAACTCAATTTTGGTATTTTATTTTTATCTTTAACTTTCTATTAGAATTTCAAAAAAACTTAAAAGCAATAAATAAAAACCGACTTCTAGACACTAAAATGTAAAAAATAACTAAACAGGGGGTTTTCATTTAAAATAGATACCTAATCAGATATTTTCGAAGTCGGTGCCTTATTAAGATTTACCTATTAGATATTCATATCTTAAATTAAAATATTGTCGGTTGGTACCAACTTTGAAAGTATCTGATTAGGTATCTAGTCTAAATGAAAACCCCCGCTTAGTTATTTTTTACATTTTAGTGCCTGGAAGTCGGTTTTTTTTAAGTTTTTATTTATCCATTTTTAGTGTAGACGTTATAAGCAGGTAATTTGTAAGAAGAAAGTTTATTAATAACATATCTGATTAAACAATTTATTAGAAAATATATTTGGTGTTGATTTTTTAAAAACCGCTCGACCGATTTCGATAAAATTTATATGGGACCACCTGGGAAGTATACCCTTTGAAACAAAAAAATATTCCAAATAGGTTCAGGCGTCTTTGAGTAATCGGTGAACATACATAAAAAAACCGACGAATTGAGAACCTCGTCCTTTTTGGAAGTCGGTTAATAAAACTATCTTATTTACTGTTTCTATTGGTACAAAACTTTTTATAAACTAAATTACCGTACCCATCGGAAAAAATGAATTAAATAATGTATAATTAAACATAGACATCTTTAGTATATTTTTGTTTATTTATTTTTATAGGTACTTAATATAATTTTTAAAATACCTGTCGGACATAAATCTCTTTATTTTGAATAAGTTTACCATCGATCAAAAAAGTACTAGATACACAATCCCATGGAAAAGTTCTCATAAAACTGTCACCAATCGTGTTTAAGTAATTCTAGTGTAAATAAATATCTATACTTATTATAAAAATAAGTCCCCCGGCCGCGTCTTTCTGTCCTCCTGTCTGTCTGTACGCGATAAACTCGAAAACTACTGAACGGATTTTTATACGGTTTTCAACAATAGAAAGAGTAATTCTTGAGGAAGGTTTAGGTATATAATTTATTATGCTTTTATGTAAATTAGCTGAAATACGGCGACAAATGTTGAAGAGGTCGCAAAAAATCTCGCCAAATGGGAACTTTCCACGCGAACGCCGCGTAAACTAGCAAAGATACAGTTAAGTAATGTACTAGAGAATTCAAAATCTATAAAAATGCTACAAAAAAGTCCGCGATAGCATATCTCTATCTCTTACGGTTGACTTACAATAACCACTTTTATGTTAACATTTTTAATTAAAAACATTACGTTATTTTCAAAGTTATTTTCTTTAGTTCGGTATTAATCCTTATCCAAATGAATATTTTAGTTAGCTTAGTCATTTAATGCAGATTAAAATTGCTCTTTACACTAAATCAATCAGATGAATAGTTTTTGAGATATCGTTGTTAGAAGTAATTAGTAGCGAAACATTTTTAATGCTTGGCGAGCATTGAGATGCCTACGGCGAGTCCATCCCCTCTGCCCCGCATCGCTCGACCGCCTGCTCAAGCTATATAAACCGGGCGATGTAGCGCGCGATCCTAGGATACTTTTTACCGCGGGAAAATATCTTATTTCTGAGGAAAAATACAAAAACTGCAATGTAAGAGTATACTAATATGTAACACCTAAGAATTTAGTTTTTGGTCATCTGAACGCGGGCGGAGCCGCGGGCAATGCTAGTACAACAATATAAATTCTACCTTAAATACAATGTTTTAAGTTGTTTTCACAAAGCTATGTATAAAAATTAATTTTTATACTAAAAAAAATTTACGACCGAGGCTCGCCGTTAGAACAAGGAATGAGTAGAGTAGAATTGTCAAATGTTTTTTGACTGTAATTATAAATGGTAATTTCTTTTTCCAATGTCCACTCATTATTTCAATGTATTGACATACCCCTTATAGACCAGGGTCGATAATTTTTAAAACCAAAAAAAAAAATAGTAGGATGAAACCCATTAGAAAAGGAGGGGAATATTATAAAAATGAAAGGAAAAATAATTTACGGGCGATCTGAGGTCGCGAAGGGGATAGGGGTGAGTTTTTAAGGGTAAAAAACGGTTTTTCTTGATTTCCGGCAAAACTAAAAGTCCTATCGTATCGTATCCCCCATGAATATATTAAAAGAAAGAAAGAATATATTAAAAATCTATAATAAATGTAAAAAATATGTATAGTAAATATATTTTTAATAACTAACTTTTGGTCGATTTTCATGTATATTTCATATATTTTATTATAGATTTTTAATATATTTATAATATATTTTTTATACATTTTGATATTTATTTCTTTAATATATTTTTTCATGGGGGTAAACTCACGATAAAGTAGTGAAGGTATTATTAATTCGATTTTGGCTTTTCAGATTATCAGTATGGATGAATCTGTTTGTATCATCTACAATAAGGCAGATGATAAGCAAGTGAAATAAAAAAGGTTTTTTGTTTTTTGCATTTTCTCAGGAGATTTACTATAGTAACATATATTTTTTTACCATCGGAAAGTAGAGATTTCAACGAACAGAAAACATACCAACTTTTTGAAAAAAGCTGATATTTTGACGGGTGAAATTTCGATTGAAAATTAGGGTGCTTTTTCGATATTAATTCAAAATAAGGTGAAAAAATAAATATTTTTAATCAAATAAATATCAGCGTATTTGGAACATAAAAAGGTAAGTTTTCACCCAATTTTGTTAAAAAAAATTGTAAAAGATAAAAATAAAAAACCAACAACTTGGTTTTTTGAATTTTTCACATAAATTTTGAGGTTATGTGAAAAAAGTGTAAATACAAAAGTTTTAGATCTTTTTATTACCTACAACTTTGCCATTTGACTTTTTTCGATAGGACTTTTAGTTTTGCCTGAAATCGAGAAAAACCGTTTTTTACCCTTAAAAACTCACCCCCATCCCCTTCCCGACCTCAGATCGCCCGTAAATTATTTTTCCTTTCATTTTTATAATATTCCCCTCCTTTTCTAATGGGTTGCATCCTGCTATTATTTTTTTCACTTTTTATTATTTTTAAAGGCTTCTACCCTGGTCTATTAGTCACGTCTAAAGAAGTTTTACTTCAGCAAATCAAAATATAAATATAATATTTCTTCCTAAATTATTAGTAATAAATATTTATTTTTATAATTAATAATAATTATAAAAATTATTAATAATAAATATACATTTTTCTAATTAATCCTCAATTATTATAAAAATATAAATATAATATTTTTTATAAAATTGATGGTAATAAATTTGATATAATAAAAAAATGATTAAGAAACAATAGCGTCTCCAACAAATAGCACAGAATAAATGCACATAACCCGAATTATTTAAGTAGGCATGCGATAATATGATTATTACGTTTAGTTAGTGTAGTTTAGTAAGTCTTTACATTGAGATGCTTTATAACTTTTGCTGTTTATTACGACTTAATTTAAGAAATACTTAAAAACAATTTTTAAACGAACACCGAGGCATGTTTACTGTTGGAGAATAGAGCGTTCGAATGCTACTATATTAAAAGCGCGTTCAAATGTTCAAATGAGCGCTCATTCGGTTAGGAAGTTATATTGTGTCACCGAGTTTGAAGTCATGTCGAAGTCATAAAATGTATAAAAGCTTAACTTCCTTACCTCTAACATATTAGCATCGAGTCATCTCCAAACCTTAACATAAAACACATTAAAAAGGTATGATATATGTAGTTATAATAATTACTTTAAAACTAAAAAAATTAAATGAGTTGGCTAGAGTTAAATAATAACATCATATATTTTTTCAAACCTATTGTTACTGAAATGAAATTAAATCTCGTATAAATGGCAAGTTTAAACAAAAGAAAATAAAATATTAAAAATATTTAAATTTTAACGTTACATTTAAAAAAAACAATGATTATACCTAGTGGTTTTATATTTTAGTTAGAGCACACACGTACAAGACGACCGCCACCAAGACCATGGTCGCAGCAACCAACTACAATGGTTGCAGTAACCAACTATAATGGTCGCGATTGCTTGTTTAGGCTCCTATTGAAATATAACATATAATAATAGAATAAAAATACAAAAGAAATAGGTCGCTAGTGACAAGAATGGAATAAGCGTTATATTAAACGCACCTAGCTACTACAAATGTTAAAAATAGTACAATATTAAAATCATAAAATTACCTTTATTGCATTTACAAAATGTAATATTCATTTTAACAGGAGATATTTAGAGAATAGCATATTAAAAAATTCTGATAAAAATAATATATATTTTTAGTTCACTTTTCCTCTACTGTCTTACATGGAGAGTTACTCTCGAGATGTTATGATAAGTATATTTCTTAGGCCATACATAATAAACTGTTTGCCTTTATACTTTTTACTTTTATAATACACTAGCAGAACCCGCAGCTTCACTCGCGCTAAAGCTACAAAAAAAACTCTAAAAAGGTAGTTTTCATACAAACTCTCATCCCCTATTTTGCCCCATAAGGAATGTATGAATGTTGAAAATTTAATTGTATTGAAGAGCATTAATACCAAGTTTCAAGTAATTCTGATGATAAATAATTTATTTCGGTTGTATTATAATTTATAATGTGTTTTCCCGCAGGAATGAGATAATCTCTCGCGGTAAGAAGCCTATGTCATTCTCCAGCCCTCCATCTATCTCCACGCAAAAAAATCACGCCAATCCGTCACTCCATTTCGACGTAAAAAAAGGACAAACAAACAAACAAACAAACAAACAAACAAACAAACAAACAAACAAACAAACAAACAAACAAACAAACAAACACACTTTCACATTTATAATATTAGTATGGATTTCATTGATATGTAAAAGTTACAATAAAACAAATGATTATATTTTCGTACTAAGTTACATGCATGCGTTAGCTCGTAGTATAGTGAATCTAATTTCAGTGGTAGTCGTTGACCTCGAACTTCTATTAAAAAAAAAAGTAATTTAAATTATTTACTCAAACAATGTCACGTAAAGAAAGCTACCATAATTACCATACAAGTGTACGTTTTACTCACGCACATCATAAATAACTGTGTAATTTACACTACACTATGCCTCTACTATTTGTTTAATGCCTCCAGGCATTCGATAACGAAGGCGTTTTAACGAAAGCTGTATTGTTCGCCATGAGATGAATTGACTCGTTCTTTTATTATATACTAGTGATTTACTTCTACCTCACTTTGTATACTTGCTTTTTTTTATTCATTGTTTTATTTCAAACCACTTTTAAATAAAACTATTTTTTCGGTTTTCTTCGTGGATTTATTTAATATTTCGAATGCTTTACACTTTACAGTAATCGTGATCACGGAAGGACCCATTTAGGCAGCGAACGCCGATATAGCAAATTTACGGCCGGTTGTTTTCCGACTTTAATTAAAGTTATTATGATTTTTGACATGTAAACACATTTTTATCAGATTAAAAAATAGCCTATAGCGTTAGGCGTTAATGTACCTTCGTATTAGTGAACGTTGAAAATTTCAGAATTAGATTAATAGTTTCAGAGAAATCCCCCCTAAATCCAAACTTACACACTTTACCGGCTTATAAAATTATTGTAGAGTGTAGATTGTAGACAACTTCTACAGAATTACTCTGATATCTGCCTCTCTGCTGTAGACTATTCATTCAGAACTACTGAATGAAAACGTTAAAATTTACTGCATTAAAATAATATATAATTTATCAATTGTTATACTTATCAAATAAAATGGCTGGAATGTAGATAAGTGAGTCTATAAAAGGAAGAATCCCGTGAAAATTTTCTAAGCCTAAAAAAGTTATTTTACAGAAAATCAAAAGAAACAAATAGTAAGTAAAACAATCATGCAGTTGGGATGCGTCTACATAAGTGCTGGCAGCCGGTTATATACAGCTGTATTTGACCGAGTATGAGAGGCCGAGAATTACTGGGAAAGTAATTATGGAGATGCTTATATATTTTTAAATTGTGCAAACATGACATTTTTAATGGTTTCAGTAACAAGATGAATGTCGTATTTATTTATACTAATATTACTCGTATAAAGAGATAAAGTTTGTGAATTGTGAGTTTGTGATGTTGTAGGGGGTAATCTCTGGATCTACTGAATCGATTTAGATGAAATTTGGTAAAAAGATATTTTGAGACCTTGGAAAGGACATAGGATACTTTTTATCCCGGAAATCATCCCTTAAGGGGGTGAAAATGGGAATGAAAGTTTGTATGGGGAATCAACCTAGGGACGAACCCGAGCAAAGTGAGGATGAGTCGCTAGTACTTAATATTATAAATATTAAAGTAACTCTGTTACCTTTATGCGCTTACACCTCTTATCAGATGCCGATAAAATTTGTCAAGGACATAGATTGCATCTTGGGATCGAACAGAGGCTACCTTTGATCGCCGCCCCGCTTATCAGACGAGCGAAACCGCGGACAAAAAGTATAATAAAAAAACCAACTTCAATAAAACACTACAAAGTAAAAAAAAGCTGATTGGTAGTTTTCATTTACTATCAGATATTTTCGAAGTCAGTGTGTTTTAATTTGTATTGGCTAGCACCAACATCGAAAATATTTGATTGTCTAAATAAAGGAAAACTACCAATCAGTTACTTTTTAGGTTTTTTTTTGAAGTATTTATTTTTCTATATATAAACTATAGATAATAGACAAAATAAATTCATTTTCGCCCAAAAGGAGTTTAAACAGGGTATCCCACACTCGCAATCACAAAAAAATATTTTGAAATAACTTAACTACATAACCTAAGCCTAATTTATCGTATTAGCTACTTATAAACATGTAGAAAATGATTTGCACATGAGAATAGCAGAGGTACGAGACCCGGATTTGTACCTTCTCTCTGTTTCTCAAGCGATCGCATCACAACTGGACTACCAATATATTTACTATATGTATGTATGTATACCAAACCGTCTATTTTATTTCCTACACTTAATATACGGCTAACAGTTAACTGCAACGAGCTTCAAAACGATCTTGAACATAACTGACATATAAATTTCAGAAAATTATCCATTACTGGCAGCAACCATGTTAAATGTTTCTTCTTAAAATATACAACGTTCGTGGTAACAATCCGAATGCTTGGAAATAAATATAAATAGCATGTTACATTGTTGATTAGTTACAGGCTGCTTTAAAAAATGTAAAAGTGCAATTCATTCGCGCCTTGAATTTTACGCATTAGCTAAATATAAATCAAATATCCGGTTAGTGCATTGTTTCAAATAGAGCTAAATTACTATTGATTTTCTCGTATTTGGCCGACGAATTATATAACTTTAGATTCAATAAATTGTAGAATCCATTTGCTAATTATTTATGGGTGTTAATGGCTACTTTAATAAATATTGAATTATTTCACACCACCAGTAAATTAGATTTATGCTATACAGGCCCGCCACCAGAACGATATAAATCTAATTTACTCATAGTATTTCTACATTCAATAAAGACATAAAAATATTACAATTAAAAGCTAAAAATAATCAAGAAGACTTATAAGTTGGTACATTTGGTGTCCTCATTGATATTCTGAGTTTACAAAAGCTACGGCCTTAGCCTTGTCGTTTTTTTTAAATGCCAAGTGACAATTCTGAGATGATTTTTGTCAACAGCACGTTTGTTAGTACCACGTGGCGAATCGATTTCATTACACGCATTTTTTTAATTGAATGACTACTTTTATTACCTCTTGTGTCATTTACTAGGTTAGAATACCTTCCCGGGGAAGAAGCCAACTCCTGCCGGGCGCGTCCCCAGGTGGCGGATAGGGGAATGCCACCCGCTTAGGGCGGCGGGTGGTACCGGAGAAATCCGGCGCGGACCAAATGGCTTGGATGTGGCCGCTCGTCTAGGCCTCGAGCCGAAGACGTTGCGGCCACCGGTGGTGGGACCGCTTGGTCCCACAACCGGATGATGGGTGCCGGTTGCGGGACTGTGGTCGCAGGCCCGCATTCGGCGGAGGAGTAGGCTGCGGCGGGAGAGGAGTGCCGGTATTTCGGTGCGCCGTTCTCCCTACCTTCCGCGGCCTAGACGGGGCCGCCACCGTTTGATGGCGGACGCGGTGGGGCTGCAGGGGAAGAGGAGTGTCGGTGTTTCGTTGCCGCTCTCCCTGTCCTCTGCAGCCGATTGGAGGTGGCCCACTTCGGTGGGCGGAGTTTCGGCTTAATGGGGCTGCTCCGGGTACCTCTCTGGTGTAGCAGAGTTGACTGTGGAGCAGCCCCATCGGTATGGTGGTCAGCCGTTGGCAGACCTGCCGCCGGGGCGCCGTAGTAGTTATGCGCAAGCGATCCTGCGGCGTCCCATTAAGGCGGAGGGGAGGGGAATGTCGGGTTTTAGTGGGTAGTGCCGGCTCTTCTAGCCGGTGAGCCCCACATCACCACCTGGGGGATCAGGTGGTATGCGTAAATGCATTTCCCGACATAAAAAAAAAAAAAAAAAAGGTTAGAATTTGATTTCTTGCCCGACAAGTTCAGGAAAGAAATTCTACATAGCAGCACGGAATTAGGAAGTTGGCGATATTATAGAGTGTGTATTCAGCCCTTTTTATCGTCCCACTGCTGGGCACGGGCCTCCCTTCAGTACGAGGGGAATCAGGCCATAGTCCACCACGCTGGCCAAGTGCGGGTTGGCGGACTTCACATGTCTTTAGAAAACTTGCTAAGTTCTCTCAGACATGCAGGTTTCCTCACGATGTTTTCCTTCACCGTAAGGCAAGTGGTAATCATGTTAGAAATGATTCGCACATGAAAATATCAGAGGTGCGAGACCCGGGATTTGAACCCGCTTCACTCGGTTTCTCAAGCGAGCGCGTTACCACTGGGCTACCACTGCCTTTTTCATTATATTATAGAGTACATAAATATAATACTTATATTAATAAATATCACAATATCTTAAAATATTTTTAAATCTTAAATTTTCGAAGTTGCGATTTGAACTGAGTTGTGATTTCTTTTGAGTCGGAATTTCTACAATAAACATTGACATTGGACACACAAGTACTACAGTACAATTGTAAAGTAATAAATTATGTACAAGTAGATAATATTCCTATTGCATTTAAGAGTGGGTTAAAACATTCTCGGGCCATCTCACTATATAAGAAGATCAATCTTCGTATTCCTCAACTGGCCAATAGCCGTAGAAATTACCGAGATCCTCTAAAATAAACTTCTAAAGAATCAAGGACAAATTACTTTAAATCGGAATAGTTTGGTTTACGATTGGTCGTTTCTTCGAATAATTGAATGTCAAAAACAGTAAAGCTCGATTTAGCTGCGTCCTGATTGAAAGCTACCTTTTGTACATGAACGAATTAAATAAACCACTGTAAAAGCCCATAATTGTATACTACTTACAAATACATATCTATAATTGAATCAATACTACAATTCAGTGTAAATAACTAAGTTGTAAAGTTGTTAAGTGTATTTGATAATATAAGGCTACAAGTCTTCATTGTTTAATCTATACATACATATAATAAAATAGTAAAAAAGAGAAATCTGTACTGATTTTTTTTTTAAAACAATACCTAATACGTATTGTTTACAGAGTATAGACCAAAGCCATAGTTGTTGAAATTTTCACCTGTTTGTCTGTATATCTGTGTGCGTTTCATGCAAAAAATACAGACTTACTATGACTAAATTTTATGGAGGTACTGGTAACTTATTAGTCGGGTCAACATTTAAGATACATTTTACTACAGGAAAATATCTCATTCTCATATGAAAACACAATAACTGGTTCGGCCGAGTAGTCTTTTATAAAAAATATCCATAGTTTATTACACAAAAATTATCAGGGTTAAAAATTAACAAATTTAAAGCATGTGTCTATCTTCTAAGGTATGTACGCTCACAATAACTATTTTTATGTATACAAAACTACGTAAAGACTACATAAGTACACCCGAGCGAAGCAAGGGTATATTGTTGTTAAATGTAATCCAAATATACTCCTACACTATAGACACATTTTTCAATAAGCACCTCTTTTAAAGTTCGTTTAAATAGATTTAAATGTATATATGCTTATATATAAGCCAGTTAAATATTAAATAATTTTATCGAAGTAATATAACAATTATTAGATACTAAAATTAATTTACTTTTAAGTCTTTACATAGCTATCATTTTCTTGTTAAGCCTTGAACGCAAATAGCTAAATGTGGTCATCAGTGATCATATTTTAAATTAAAACATTTATACAGAAAATTAGAGAACGATACTGACCTACTAGAAATAACCTACATTTGTAAATATCTCTATATAAAATCGAGTTTGAATCCACCTATTAATGTTCATTAACGAAGAAACCCAATATCAAAATTAATTATTACAAATCTATCTGTAGTTTTCCATACTAGAGTTAGACATCAACTCCAAATTATGTCAAATTCTTATCACTAGTAAGAAATATTAAAGGTACTCGTAGGTTACGGTAATTATGTAGACCGAGGAGATTAACTGCCTCGGTGGTGTAGTGGCTAGCATGTACGGCTGCACACTCGAAGGTCATGGGTTCGAGTCCCGGGTCGGGCCAAATTTAGTTATTGAGTCTTTCTGTATAGTAAGTCTCAGTAATAGCCCGGAGTTGGGAAGTTGGCGGTGTTTCAACCCCGTGCCTCGGAGAGCACGTAAAGCCGTCGGTCCTGCGCCTTAACTCTCACTGGTCGTGTCGAGCAGTCGTCCCACCGGAGTATCAGAGTGACAGGAATAGAGAGTGCACTTGTGTCTGCGCGTATACTTGTGCACTATAATATCTAAATGAGACTGGCCGCCGTGGCCGGAATCGGCTAGGAGAACATCATCATCAATTATGTAGATTATTGGAATCCACCGTAAATAAATTATTACACGAAAATGTATGGTTCCCAAATTAGTGCAATATCGAAAGAAAACAGAAGAATCACAACACCAATCTGCTCATCAGAAAATAATGTAATGAGAATATTCGATTGTTTTTATAATATGCCTTCTCTTTTTAAAGTTCTTTATCAAGACAAAAATTTAAAGTAAGACGGGCCATGTATTTTCGAGGCATAAAATTATACATATGCGGTACCTCATTATGATAGTTAAAAGCGTTATGCAATTCTTCGTGGTATCGACAGCTTGTTAACAGAGAGGCCGCCTAGCGATGGCGGCATCATTATATTTTTACTATTATTAAAATTGTATGCCTCGAGGTAGTTTTTAAATTATTAGACTTATTTTAGAGAAATTGAAGGCATCTCTTTATTTATTTTTAATATTCATTTCATTTATATTTTCTATACTTAAAAGATATCGGTATTTTTGAACTGCTCTAATTAATTATACATTTTAAATAAATTATAGACAATGGTAGCCTTGTGGTCGTTACCTTGCTCGCTTGGGAATTTGAAATGGGTTCAAATCCTGGTAGCATCTATACATATAATAAAATTGTAAATAAGCCGAATCTGTACATTAAATATTTTTTTGGAAAATCTTATTGAAATAAACATTATTAATTATTATCGATACAGAGGCCGAATCTATAGTTTTTAGAATTTTTGTCTGCCTGTCTATCTGTTACCGCATCACAGAAAAACCACTGAAAAGATTTTGATGATATTTGGTATGGGGATAGCTGGTTATCCGGGTCAGCATATAGGATACTTTTTACCGCGAGTAAATTTCTCATTTCTGAGAAAAAATACAAAACTGCAATATAAGAGTATACTAATATGTCAAGCCTAAGAATTTGTTTTTTGGTCATCTGAACGTAGGCAGAGCCGCGGCCAATGCTAGTCTCTAATATTTTCACATGAAACCTACCTACCTACGAATCATGAAAACATCATGAGGTTAACTGCATAATATCTGAAAGAACCTAGCAAGCATTTTGCCAGTGTAAGAACTATGACCTGATACCCTTCGTATTTATTACTTATTAAATTAATTATTAATATGAACATAGATATAATTAGTATCTACACAATTTTGCAGCAAATATATATACTAATAAATGGAGAGCCGATTTTTTTCTTCGGTTATACTGCGATAACTTCTGAACCGATCGGAATAATACTTTTACCATAAGATTCAGCGTATTTCGGAGAAGGTAGTATATGATATGTTGGTGATTAATTTACTATGCAGGCGGAGCCGCAGGAAAACGCTAGTTCAAAATATAAAAATTGTTAAAGTTAACATTATGTCTATTCTTATAGTTATCGCAAATTAACTCATTGTTGGCCGTAGAATATAGACGTTAATAAAGCCATTTCCATAGATGTCTTGATACAATTCAACTGTTTTATAGGAGGTCAATTGAGGTTAAAGCTGGTTCTCGATAAATAAGCAGATACACTTTTTAAGTACATTTCTGAACTGACCAGCTAATTGTTTTTTTTAAAAACATGTAAGAGTAAATTTTTTCTAATAATTGAGACTGGTAAAATTTAAGTTAGTTCGTGTATTTTTTATATATATATATATATATATATATATATATATATAAGTCGTGTTAGTTACGCCATTTATACTCGAGAACGGCTGGACCAATTTTTATGAAGTTTTATATTTCTCTTAGTCCGGAATAGGATAATAAGTACATATTAAAATATTGGAAACATTCACGAAAAATATATTAAAATTTGCTTTGCTAACGCTGGCTAATAACTATTTATAATTATTTAAAACGTACCTTGCGACGATTCCGAGCGAAGCGAGAGTGAGCCGCAAGATTTTTTTAATAAGCATTGGTACACCGACTTACAAACAACTTGACATTTGAAGTCCGCCAACCCGCACTGGCCAGCGTGATTGACTATGGCCTGATCCCCCCCTTATTGAAGGGAGGCCCAAGCCCAGTAGTGGGACGTTAAAAAGGGCTAAATACAATCATAGGTATAATATTTTAAAGTTTATATAATTAAAAAAAATACTTATAAAGTTGAAATATTGTAAGAAAAACATTGGATTCAAGAGATTAGCCTTTCAAAAATAGAACAGCATAAGCTTTGTAATAGACTTTCCATTAGACCTTTCATCTTCTAAACAGGTTACATTAATGCTTATTTACTTTTACATTAGGTAATGACACGCATGAAAGAAAAATATTATTGTTAAATTATCCCAAACCACCGGTAGAACACAGTAATTAAAATGAGCTTTAAACCATAATTAAATACTCTCTTAATGAGGTATTTAGAATGATCGTTATTTTACTTTAATTATTTCGACACTTGCCTAAGGCTTTGTTTTCTATTGTCATGTGTAGTACATGTATAAAATAACTTAACTGAAGTGTCAAAGTGATTTTTAGGATTCCGCACATCGAATGGAACACAGAATGCTTATTGGACCCCTGGCGATGTCGGAATCTACGGGACAGAAAACGTTCTGATTTTAGGAGAGAAAGGAAGTAAATAAGCATTTTACTAAGTGTAACTTGTAGCATGTCTCTTATTACAAGTTCAGTAAGAAACGATTTGACGACACGTTTGGCTCAGTTTGTAGTGACTTACTGTGCCAGCGGTCGCCGGTTTGAGTCCCAGTGGGGGCATTCATTTCTGTGATGAGCATGAATGTTTGTACTCCAGTCATAGGTGTTTATATTTATAATATGTGTTTATTTAAAGTTATATATGTGTAGTGTATAAGCTGTCTGGTATCCATAACACAAGCCTCGTAGGTTGCCATGGAACTAGATGGTAGTATGTTAATGTAAAAAAAAAACTTACCCATGGTTCGCTCGGATGTCTAGTTGTAGCATATACGTATGTGTTACTGCAGATCATATTCTATCTCTATACATAAATTAAAAAAATAATCTATTTAAAAATAGCCCTAAAATGTTTAATGAAGACATAAAATGTTTTATAGTAACGCACTGATTTTAATAAATGAATTTCTGTCGCGGCAAGATAATACGAGTATGGTATCGCTGCATTTTTATTGAGACTATACTATTATGGCGGCAGGTGAATAACGAACACCAAGAAAAATCATGCCATTTGATAGATAGTGATTTTAACTTTTAAAATTTGTTGTATAGTGAAAGTTGGGTAGAAAATAACTATATTTGTCAATTCTTGAATGTTTTCAAAGATGATCAGTCGAAAAAAAGTTTTCCATTCAAACCAAAAAATATTTTTTTTTTAAATCAGTGGGCTACCTCATAATATTGAGTATTTTTTTTTATTTCAACAATTTTGTTTTTTTATAAGCTACAAATTCCACCCCCAAGCTAAGAAAAAATATTTCTTATTTCGATCCCCCGATTAAACCGATATAAAGTATTATAATATAAATAGTACCTTTATAATTATCTAACAGTTTGCCTTAACCAGGATTTTTTAATGTGAGTCCTGAAAAATATTGTTTTCCATACGGGCTTTCTTGCCCCTTCTTACCTTTTTAGGTGGGTTTTAGGAATGTGTCGTCATATGAATACGCTGTCAAAGTTCCAGCTTCTAGGTCCAGTCGTTTTGCTCTGAGTGATTATGAATTAAGATTTGTTTGACCTTTATGTGACTGATTATATTATTTGCATATGTATATTATAAATTATATTAATTATAGAATCTGATGTTTAACGATAAAAAACGGGATATCATTTTCACCAAACCAACACGAGTATAATTCCAATGAATCATTAATGCGTCGAGCTGTTTGGAAATGATAATGAATCCAGTGAATAATGAAGAGCGCTGATAAAAATGAAATTAAAATTATTAAAAATATGCGTGTACTATGTACCTACTTTCGAATACATTGACTTTTTGTTAATATAATATAGTACCTATTGTTTAATAATTTATTTTAGGACTGGTATTATGTGTAGGATTTTCATGTTAATACTTTTTATGGATCATTTTTCAAGTGATCAATGTAACAAACGTAACCTTTTTATTATTTATCGATTTATACCTTAAAACCATACCCCAAAGTGTTAAATTCAATCCTACTTGTTTATAACTAATTAATTTATATATTCATATTTAAAAATGGTGACGGTATGTTAAATCATTAATTCATACATATTTATAATTTTATATTTATTATCATAGAGACTGTTGTTACCCACTGTTTAGAGTATCACAACAAAAATATCTAACGTTTAACTTTCTCCTTGTAATTTTTGGAGTTTAAATAAATTACACACCAAACAAGTTAACTGTGCAGTAATGGTGAAATAAATATAGCCCTTTATTTTCTTAACTGCTTTGGAGTGATAAGTTTATCAAAATTTAACCTATTGAACCATTACTCGCTTATTTTATTGACTACTTACTTTTATACCTATTTGCTATAGAAAGGTAATACCTGAATACGATATGCTTTATAAATGTTTATATGTAATTTTAAATTCTGTTATAGGTATATTTGAAAATTTATTTTTGTTAGTTGTTACTTACGCGTTGTAATATTGTACATAGCTTTGACTGTAGCCTTATTATATATATATATATGTATATATATATTTAATTTCCCTTTTTAAGCAACTGGAAAACGTGGGATATCTAAATAATGCCAAGAAGCAGATAATATAAATAAATCTAATAATTAAGATAATTTTCTTGAAACATTTACATACGTCACTTTAAAAATAACAAAATAAACTGTAGTATATCAAATGTCCAAATATGACCGTAATTTACAGTAGATGAAAGACGGAAAAGCTCTAAAACTTCGAAATGATCTCCCTGATCGCACATTAATCCTCAGAAAGCTCAATATTTCTCTGAGCCAAGGCCTGCTCAGATGGTTTTTGAAGTTCAGATCCGTAGATAAAGCGAGTACTATAATTTATATGGACCATTGGTCTCAGCTTGACCCTAGACAACCATTTTGTAGAAGATAAATGAGTCCGGTTAAATAACTAAAAACTGGTATAGTGTAACGTCTATAACATTATTAGTTTCCTTTTCCTATTATGGGAGCCCATACAAGATGTCATTCTCGATTCTATAATCATAACTCTAGACTTAATAGATTTTCCATCCAAAATACATATTATAATGGATAGGTATATTTGTAATACACATTTCAAATTAATTGTGAAAACATTTTTATCAAGATATTTATTTTTATCCCGTACATCTATTAATTATTATAAGATATAAGAAAATACTTATAGTTAACTGGTGTGCCTGTATGCTTCCCTGCTGGGTCGATTTTGACGTGGCTTTTACTGGAAAATAGCTGACGTTATAAGGAGTAACTTATGATACTTTATATTTTAGAAAAATGATCAGGATTGTGAACAAAATCCGTATACCTACGAAGTTGCTTAGCTCGGACGCACCCGAGCGAAACGAAGGTAAGTCACTATTTACTAGTAATAAGTAATTCTAGTTCCTAACTAGGAATAAAAATATCTCATTCAAAATTAAACAGAAAATATATGAAAAAAAAACAAAATACAGAACCGTGCTAGTCTAATTTTAGTTTAACCATTCATATAGTTAATCTCTTTCAAAAGATTCAAGAAAAAATATTCTATGTATTTCTTACTCACATTCTATTATTATTATGTTAATACAAGTCCAGAAGTATATCGTTATATAGAGTACATTTCAATTGCATTGATAAGAAAGCGGTGAAACCTTAGATTATTTGTATGATTTATAGTGAACTAAAATTGGGTGCGATGCAATTTATCATAGCTTCATTTTTCAAAGTAGTTATCAGTGATCGATGATAAATCTTCGTGTTATTGTTCCTAATACTCGTTGCATAATCCAAAAGCTACCTCTATCTTAAAAGCTTTATAAAGTTATGAAATTTAACGGTTTACAATACGCTTTTTTTATAATATTATCTATAGGTACATATAATAAAATTGTTACTAAACCGAATCTCTACATTCAATATTTTTTGGAAATTTTTTATTGAAATAGACATTATTATCGATACAGAGGCCGAATTTATATTGTCTGTCTGTGACCGCATTAGGGAAAAACCACTGACGGGATTTTGATAAAATTTGGTATGATGATAGCTGGTTATCCGAGTCAACACATAGGATACTTTTATTTCGGTAAAATATCTCATGTCCGAGAAATCTATACCAAACGCCAAAACACAAGTAGGGACGAACCCGAGCGGAGTGAGAGTGAGTCCCTAGTTGACTATACACGTTGACTATATTATTACTACTAAGTAAAATGTAAATCAAAAAGTATTTTGGTCAAAACATTTATATACATAGTAGCAAAAATTAATGTGGATTTTTTCTGACATAAAGAATTTTCGCAAAAGTGTATTCTCCTACGCTTCCATCAAGAATAGTAAATTATTAGGAATAATTTACTATTCGTTACTCTATTACTATTTAATAAGATTATCGTCTTGAGCAGAGAGCGAAACACAATACAGTAATTTGCTGCATAGAAGAAAGAAAAGTTTATCGGGAGTTTTTAAAAACTTTCAAGGTAAAAGCACCGAATAACTGGAGTAGAAACTTTGAATGCTTTAGTAGAACATTCAATAGATTGTCAGTTGGTTATATAATTGAATTATAGTACACTGTTCACTCGTAAATAAAGAATTAAAAAGAATCTTTTGATACATTTGATCCATGTCGAAAAATGATACCGAAAACTAGTTATTAAAAAAATACTTACAATAACGCCTATGCGTTAAAATAGCTTTTGCTTTTTTTAAGATAGGTACGTACGGAAGATTAATTATTAATATGAACACAACCTGAAACGTAAACAAACAAACGGAAACCGTTTTTGACCTTTTGTAACAAAAATACCCTTTTTATATCTTTAATGAAAGGATTAAAAGGTCTCGCGAAGATCTGCCGCCCAGAGCCTCAGAATGATTTACGCCGTCGCTGTTCATAATGATATAGGCAAAAGGTTTTTATTCTTTCAACTCTTTTCTTCTATACTAATACAAATATACTAATTAATACTAATCTATACTAATATTATAAAGAGGTAAAGTTTGTGAGTTTGTGAAATGTGAGTGTGTGACGTTTTAGGGGGGTAATCTCTGGATCTACTAAACCGATTTAGAAAAATAACAAACTAAAGAAATTAGACAGGTAACTAAAACATAGTATACGTTTACACTATATTCGTGAAAGTTGAAAGTTTTAACTTAGTAGAATTTCTAGTTATGTTAATACAAAACAATTTAACTCCAGATAAAACAACGCTTGAATTTCGTCTAACTTTTCCTTTCCGAACCAGAAATATTGAAATTGTATCGCTTAGTAGTTACATCGAAAATTTATTTCTTTCATTCGTTTTACTAGGAACATAGTAATGCTTTAATAAAAGCATATAAAAAAAATAAACAAGCCTTTATTTAGGATGCATGCTAAAAAGAACAAAATAAGTTAAAAGTTGTATACTTTACTAGCGACTCACCCTCGCTTCGTCCCTAGCTTGCTTCCCCATACAAAATTTCATCCCCATTCTCACCCCCTTAATGGACGATTTCCCTTATAAAAACTATTTCACACACTCACTTTTCATTTCAAGAAATTAACAACCACAAAAAAAATCATCCGGTTTGGTGCAGTCGATCGAAAGTTATGCGCGTACATACATTTCGGGGATTCATTTTTATTTATACATATATAAATGTGTTATTATGTAACCAATATGTGCCCAGTGGTAATGCGCTCGCTTGGGTAACCAAGTGAAGCGCGTTCAAATCCCGGGTCTCGCAGGTCTCTGATATTTTCTTGTGCGTATCATTTTCAACATGATTACCACTTGTCTTACGGCATATACATCTCTCATCTGATGATCAAGGTCATCTGCATGTTTGAGATAATCTAACAAGTTTTCAAAAAGAAAGTGAAGTCCGCCAACCCGCACTTGACCAGCGTGGTGGACTATTGCTTGATCCCACTCGTATTCGTGCCCAGCAGTGGGACGTCAAAAAGGGCTGATTAGGTATATGTGTAATTTATTAGTTTCCAAAAAGAATGTCGCACGACATTAAGATAATTTTAACCTATCAAAACTAAATCTACAGATATTCGTGAAAAGTTTCTCGTCCGTGCTACTAACTGTTTATGAGAAGACGTGCCCGCAAAATCAAATTATTTCTGTTGTTTTGGTCAGAACTGAACAAGCATTATTATAAGTAAAATTTCAAAGTCGTAAGTTTAGAAAAAGTTGTCCATATTTAGCTTGAAAGTAGTCTAAAAGCTTAATTATAATAATAATATGTACACAATAAAAGTGTATGTATATTTAAAGGATAATCTTCGATGTCGGCTTATTCAATGACCATTATTTAAATACATTCTGCTTAAACTTTACGGCAGTTTAACATCGCCCTAATTGCCAGTTTGACAAGTCCCTCCCCAAATTTAATAGATGTCTATCAAAAGATTTATTATTTCCGCTGCACATATTACGGTTTCGAACGAGTTTAGTGGAATTCAATCTTACCAAAAAATAAACAAATATTATTTGTAAAATTTTTGTAAAGTATTCTGAGCATTTGTATAGTATACAGTAGCACTGTGTACCCCAATTTTGAATAAAGAAATAAGGGAATCTATATTAATTATTGTTATATATTATATTATATTATATTATATTATATTATATTATATTATATTATAACGATAAATATCAATTCTTAAATGGTCCGTGTGCTTCGATTTGTATCGCCTGGCACCGACTTCGAAAATATCTGATAAGGTATCTATAGTGAATGAAAACTACCAATCAGATATTTTTTTTACTTTTTAGTGTTTTTTTTGAAGCCGTTTTTTATTTTTTCTTAAAAAGTTGTTATTTTTGTATTTTTAGTGTAAGCATAGTAGTACCTAACAAACTTTGTTAATATAATATTCGCTTAAGCCGTTTAAGTTAATTTGATGCCAATTTTCATATGAAGACTGACCAACTAAAATTTCTTAATAACTCTAAAAACCAATTCTAACATATTAGGTTTGTCAAATGAAACAAAATAAGCCCAAATCAAAGTATCTACTATTAGCCGTTCAAGTTCCAACTATCCACGTTCTGGCCTTACCATCAGATCAGGTCGACGATATTGAATCACTGCATTATCAACGGTAATACGAGTAGAACCACTTGCAAAGTTTCAAATCAATATAACAATTAGAAGTAGGTTAAATTTTCATTACCTGTTTTTCCACCCTTAAAGATGGTATTATTTTTTTTCAAATTTAAATTATTTTTATTTCAAATTTAAATGGGACCAAATTGTAAGTATACACTTTTAAACAAAACAAAAATTGTCCAAATCGGGTAATAAACGACGGAATTCTGAGGTAACACACAAAAAATACAGGCGAATTCAAAACCTCCTCCTTTTAGAAGTTGGTTGAGAAATATAGTATAAAACAAAATTACAGCTACTCTACTTTTTCCCTATACAGGATATATTAAGAAATTATACTTAACAACTATGTAAATTAAATTGACTGACTAAGTATAAATGATAGTGGCGACACTATAACTCACAATACTTTGATTACCTTTGCGCTAAATTTTCAGATAGCAAAGTGTATTTAAATTGAAAGGAACCAGTTTCCAGCTAACGATTAGCGTAAGAACAATCATCATAAATTGAGGAATTAGCCAAAGGCGCCGCAACGCCGCGGCCGCGTTCGTTTAGCCATTATTTATAAGTTGTTCTGAGGTAGTGCATGCGTAATCGTATAAACATACAAATTATATTATAACACCGAAGTGTTAGTAATTCGTTTAATATGAAAAACGGTTTACTAATGTTTTTATAATTAAACTAGAAAATATTTATAGATAGGTTTACCTTTATTTTATTTATTAGTCTTTTAGTTTTCATGGTAACTTACAATATTTTTATGATATAACACGGATACTTACCATGCCTTTCAATTATTTTTATAAATTCCTTATTTTTCCTACTTATTATTATTACCTACCAACATCGATAAAAAAAGTACTAAATACTCGATCCCATGCAAAAGTTCTTTTAAAACTGCCACCAATTGAGTTTAAGTAATTATTTTAATTGAAATAAATATACAACAATATAAATTGAACCTTAAATGCAATGCTTAATGTTGATTCACAAAAAAAATAATTAAGAGCACGCTCAAATGTTCAAATGAGAGCTCATTCCGTGAGGACATTTTTTGTCGGTGATTATGTATCTAGTACGTTTTTGATCGATGCCTACCAACTATTTCTTGCATACTAATTTAGGAAATTATGCTTTAAATAAAGTAAAATGTAAAGTCTTATAAGCAACATAATATTGAGTATCCTATGTAACTTTAGTATAACTTATACAACATCCAAAGTCCAAACTAGTCGACGGTAAGTTTTTTTTTCTATCATCATTGATAACCCTTTACAAAGTTTAAAGCGCTTAAAACTTTCAAAGGAAAGAATGCTTTGTTATAATTCGTGTGTCATTAAAGTCTCAATCTCGACATACATGCATACATACATACATACATATGTTATCTATCATCTCAGCGCGTGTATAGCCTCATTTCAGCCGGTCGTGACGAGCTCTTAAATATGTAATTAATGACATCTAGCCATGCATTTCATCCCGCCGCGTCTAAGTAATTACTTAATAATTTATCCACATCAATAATCTATATCATTAATATTAATACGACGAGATAAGAACTATTTGATTTATTGAATTGTGTTTGGTAATTAACTAAGTGTTAATTCAGTTACTTTATCTTGATGAGTTTATGAATCCTTTAAAGAATGTTATTACATAATACATAATATAATATATGTTTGTACTTTATTATTAGATACGGTAAAACAAGTTAAGTTAATGTTTTTTTTGCATTAAACTAGCCTCAGCCTGCGACTCTACCCGTAAATATTTCAATAAATATCTCCCGTGTCCATAGGTCGACTGGAAGAAACGTAAATATCCACCTTTGCATTTTGCTTAGCATGCAATATTTGTATTGTTTGACATTAGTGCAATAAAGAATATATAATAAATAGTTCCCCTTTTTGGAGAAAACGTTATATCTATTGTAAAGAAAATATTAATTCATTAAGACAGGAAAAGTATGGAAAACTTAAAAAAACCCGACTTCCAGACACTAAAATGTAAAAAATAACTAAACGGAGATTTTCATTTGGAATAGATACCTAATCAGATATTTTCGTAGTCGGTGCCAGCCTTGAATTGGCTGCAGCAAATCTAATATATTATTTCGATACGTAAAATACATATTTACCTATTAGATATTCATATCTTAAAATATAGTCGGCTGGCAGTGGCAGGTGCCTGGAAGTCGTTTTTTTTTAAGTTGTTATTTTTCCATTTTTAGTCTAGACGTAATAAGCAGGTAATTTGTAAGAAGAAAGTTTTTGAAAACATATTCGATTAAACAATTTATTGTTGATTTTTCAAAAAACCGCTCAACCGATTTCGATAAAATTTATATGGGACCACTTGGGAAGTATACCCTATTAAACAAAAAAAAACCAAATCTGTTCAGGCGTCTTCGAGTGATCGCTGAACATACATAAAAAAAGATTCCAGCAAATTGAGAACCTCCTCCTTTTTAGAAGTCGGTTAAAAAAATGATAAAAATAATAAGTAATCTAATGTCAAGATTTCCATGATGGTTTCCAGATACGATTGCGTACATAATACGTTAACAGATCGTTACTAAATAACCGCGGGCATCATTTTAATAATATGCTTTTATTAACTTCATTTGTATTTAATTAATTACTAATTTTCCTCCAATACTTTCTTAGATTCACGCGCGTACTTGACATTTTAAACAAAACTATCTTTTCGGATTTTTTAACAAAATGAATTCATTTTGTTAATTGTGGGTAGGCTGTCTGTAACAACTATATAATACCTTAGAGACATCTAACACCTCAGTCTCTCCCGTGACCATGATTGTTGTAAAGCATTCGAAACGTTGGGAACCAAAAATCAAAATAAATTCGCGAAAAAATCCGAAAAGATAGTTTTTTTTAATTTTCCTTCATTTGAAACTTTGAGAGTATAATATAAAATCAGAATTACAATTAGTTACACCAAAGAAAAACAACAATTAATTACAGCAGTATAAAGTTAGAAGGTGAATAATAGAATAATTGAATGGTAAAAATAGTAGGTAGTAAAACTTTCGAATTTGAGCTCATTTAATGCGTTTTTCCTTGCGTGTTCTCACTACATTACAATTGATAAAAAGCGTGTTTTTAACTATAATTTTAATAAATTTACAACATTTACTTCAAAATTTTGCTATATTTTGTTATTGTACCTAGTTGGTTCATAAATTAATTAATAACTCCATGAAATTTCTAAGACTAGGTATTAATATTATGAGTTGTTTTTCCGTACAGTCTTCCAGCTTCATCCAGTCACAGTAACTTTTTAAATATTATGCTCATATCTAATTGTCAATGTACTTATTCCTTATTTTGAAATTTGAAGATTCTTAATATTGTTTATGAGCTAAAATACTCATCGTCTTTTTAATGCGGAAGGAATGATAA
The DNA here is from genome assembly GCA_921882275.1 of Brenthis ino. NCBI lineage: Eukaryota > Metazoa > Arthropoda > Insecta > Lepidoptera > Nymphalidae > Brenthis > Brenthis ino. The sequence continues at coordinate 13,201,528 of OV170227.1, read as the reverse complement.
GCATGCGGGTTAATAAGCGCGAGCCTCCAGATGGCTAGATATCAATATCCTTCTAATTCACATTATATAACCATTTAAAAAGCATTTTATTTAGATTGTTGTAGTTTTATAAACCGTATTTGGTAGGTATATTTCATAGGTTTAAAAATGTTAAGATATTATACTTACACTAAAGTTTTTCTGCAGATATGCTTAAAACCTTATGGGACTTAGTATTATAAACTACATATTTAATTATATCTAAAGAGTTAAAATAAAGCAATAATATGTATGGCAAAAAGACCTCTAGCTCCTAGAGCCCAGAGCGAAGCAAAAGTAAATAGCCTATAGCTAGTTATGAGTGCGCCAGGAGACCGCAGTAATTCAGAATTAGATGCGGAGGAGCGGGATGACAAGATAATGTTTTATCGTATTCGTGAGTGAGAAGTATAGAGCGATATATGCTCAACGTATTTAAGCGCCAAAACAGTTTTTAATTTACTATAAATTAATTAAACAAACAATGGAAAAATGAAATTCGGTAACTTAAGAAATACTTCTAGGCTTCCTGACAAAACAAAAAGCCTACGAAAAAAGTGAGCTGTTACTACGATAAATAGCAATACGTATGCAAACACGTATTTTTCAAAAAAAAAGATAATTTTCACCAATCATGTTTTTCAATTTGGCAATTCAAGATAAAAGTAGTAATTTTACTAAACTTTAATAAAGTGTTAAATTAAGTAGATAATAAAATAAGAAGCTGAATTCGCAAAGATATCGTTAAGTAATCTATACTCTGCCCAGTTTAATTTCGGAGGTACGATGTTTTCAAATAAGATATTTAATAAAATATCTGTGTAAAAAATATTTATGCGCTAGTTCATATACATAATGTCATCTAGCGACTCTTTAAACAACTAAAAACATTAATTATAGATGGCGCTGTTTCAATATCTAGAGCCATCTACTGGCAATAACATAAAATGCGTAATAATAGGCATTTTATTTAAGGGCAAGCTTGATATTTATATGATAATTGTGTGCTGCTGCCATATCGTTGCGACTTTGATTTATCCTATTTTAGAGTTTAGCCAAAAATACTTTATATCTATTTCTTCTTTAATAATTATTATTTAACAATAATTATGTTTCTCTTTATATTTTATACTTAAAAGATATAAAATATAAAAGTTATAAATTATCATTATCACATGTGGTAACATCTTGTTTTTTGATCTCGATTTAAGTTTCATCTAGCTACCACTGTGCAAGTTCACGACAACAATTTGTATTTTGTTTGTGTAGTGCATTCTAAAATGATCTAAATTGTGATTTGTGAAATAATAAAGTGATCTAAACATAAAGAAACACTCAAAGAAAATTCTGTGAAGCGATATGTTACTCTCCTTGGCAGTGTTCTAAGATTGTGGTCATATCGCGAAGTTTCATAATAGTGACACTATGATAAAATCCGAAATGGTTTCAAAGCCAGCAAATCAGAAAAGAAGGTGAGTTTTTTTTCATGAACCCTTTCAGCTATGTTAACGATGTATGCCAATTTTGAGACAAAAGTTTATGCCTAACCTTAGATTTATGTTTTCCTGTTACATTCCTGACAAATGTCCCTGTGCTAAACTTTCTCTTTAATATTAATTCAATTATTTATATCATATCGTTGAGTTTGTTAAATATGCATAATTGTAATACACTCGAGATTTAAATGCTAGTAAAGTATCAATAGGTAAGTATAATATTTTTTTCATTTTTACATATCGTTTGTGAATGTTTGTAAAGAAGAGCGCGGCTACGTAACCATTATAGATAAAACTACTCAGAGTAACAAAATTAATCCATACTATTTTAGCAAATGCTATAATAGGAAACAAATTGTAATGACTGCAAGTAGATGATAAGAATACTAAGTAAGACACTTTTACATGTCAATGAGCAAATCTTTATTCATGATAAAATTGTTTTTTAAATTTTATTAGGTACTAAATACATTTGGGGCAACCACTTATTTTTGTTAGTCTATTTAAAATTAGATTGTAGTGAAGGAACGGAAATTGAACTATAACATATAATTAACCTGACTACAATTTTAGTTTTATAAATTGCTACAATTTTGTAAATTATGAACCATGTGGTTTAGTTATCCGTAGACCACTAAATGTCTCGGGGCTGAGACGATTAGACCACTAAATGGTACCAGTTTTGTATTTTTGCACCAGTGACCAAGCTGCTGTTATAAATTTTGTACAATTAATACCATATACAACAATTAATGAGCTATGAGGATATAAATAAAATATTAAGATGTTTAGTTACTGATAGTCTATGATAATGATTATAACATTAAAATTGTAAGATGTCTCTGGTTCTTTCAAAACCTAATAATTTATCTATATATTAATTTATAAAGAGTTTTCAATTGATTTATAAAGAGTATTACAACTTTGGTAACACACTTGCTTGGGAAACTCAGTGAAGCGGATACAAATCTTGGGTCTCACACCTCTGATATTTCCAAGTGTGAATTATTTTCATCATGATTATCACTTATCTTACGGGGAAGGAAAACACCATGAGGAAATCTGAATGTCTGAGAGAACCTAGCAAGTTTTCTAAAGATATGTGAAGTCTGCCAACCACTTGGCCAGTGTGTTGAACTATGGCCTGATCCCCCTCGTATTGAAGGGAGGCCCGTGCCCAGCAGTGACATGTTAAAAAGGGCTGAATACAATTACAACTTTAAAATAGTACTATGAAAAAATATTAGTATGATAATGGAACATAACTATTATATCCCAAGTTATGTTACAATGATTTTAATTGTGTTTATCTTTATATTTATAATTCTTCTGTGAGTGTGTATGTCACTGAACTTCTCTCAAACGACTGGACCGATTTTGATGAAATTTTTTGTATGTGTTCAAGGGGATCTGGGAATGGTTTAGATTCACAATTTGAATAATAATTTTCATCAAAAAAAATATTAAAAAAAGTTTGAAATTTTCAAATTAAAGACGTGTAGACAGGACAACGTCTGTCGGGTCCGCTAGTATAAATATAAAAGAATTGTATGCCTAATGACATTAACCCATTTGGACCCAAATACAAACTAGCACAAAAATTTTGAAAACACTTTTATTTATTTATCAATTGGATGCTAAAGATAAATTTTACGAAAAAAAACTGAAAAAAATAATCTTCCTTCTATGAAAAAAAACACCGTCCTTAACTGGGGCCAATGGGCTCATGTGTGATAATTTTCAAAACATCCCGTTTCGATGCACAATGTTCTAACACATTTTTTATCTTGCCAACGTGCTTTCTTACGGCATATAACGCATCGTAGCTTTCTTGGTAAATTTCCATGAAAGTGTCCAACACCATTTTGACTCATATTTGGTACTGATGAAGGAAGTGTACGACGTCGTCCATTCTTCATTTGTTCATTCGTTGGTCTTTCAGTGCCTTCAGTCCTCAAATAATATCGGTCTATGGATCGAAGAAACTGGAGCTGGTCCATTTATCTTCCACGGCCAGGACGTGAAGACGCCAGGCATTCGCTACAGCTACATACAATATATACGTAACAAAACCCACCAGCATTTTTCACCTCGTATGGCATTTCTATGCACAGCAACCAACTGATCTGCCTTATGAACTCCTAATATGCCTTTGTTATAATTTTGAAATACAAAGAGAATGTTTACATCTATCTTTCTCCTGTCGGTCAATATTTTGAGGTCACTAACATTTATTGGAAGTCGTGATTGTTATTTTGTACGGCAAACAACTGTGTATTCAGAAGATTCATGTCCATGGTCTCGACACCATTTTTTTCAGAAATGATGCTAGGACTTTGGTCTTTTAGTTCGTTTATAAGGGCTTCCTTTAGGTTTCGCACACTACTCACTGCTTAGGGCTTGTCAACGTACGAATCGTCACATTTACGCCAAGTTGGATTCTGCTCTACTATTCTACGTATTTCTAAGGTTCGTCTTCGTGCTGTCCCATTCAACGACATTTCTATTTCCAAATATCTCACTTCACACATCTAACTCTTCCTGGTCTCTCTATCTCGCGGAATTGCATTTTGTAAGACATCATCTTCACCCCCTTCTTCTTTATCTGTGATAATACTGGGGTCTAGGGGAATAGCCACTAGGTCATAGCTGACGTCGGGATCCCCTTCCTCATTCAATATATACTCAATGGCTTCTTCGAGCCCTCGAAAGTCAATTGAGCCGTCAAACGATCGGTTCGTCATTATTTACGCCGAAACTAAACCTGTCACAAATAAACGATAAATAACATCATATCAGCCCATTGGCCCTGTTTGGGAACACTACGCTAAAATAAAGCTATTATGGTCAATTTTCGATAAATACCTAATAAAATCTTAACAATTAATAGGAAAAACTATAGCCGAGTGAACAATATCAAAATATGCGAGATTTTTTATTGTAAACACAATTATTTATGACTTACCTTTAGTCAATTATCTTTTTAAATAATGTAGTACATAAAACCATCAATTACAACAACTTTAAGAAATATTTTCGAATATTATGTTATTTATCATGAGGATACACTCAATGACACAACACATTTACATCAAAACCAACAGTTAATAAAAAAAGTGAAAAGTTGAGGGTATCTAAAGAAATGGCCCCAATCAGGGCCAGCGGGCTTAAATGGGTTAATGCTGCCTAATTAAACCCACATTTAGATTTTTTCTGCCTATTGCCTAGAATAGTTTCAACTAATACAGTACTGTAATACATACATATAATACTACATACATATAATACTTCTTTAATACAAAAAAATAAAAAAATCACTATTTTCTCTCACTTTTTCATTAGTGTTGTCTATAATTGGATAATAGCAAATGTAATTAAATGAAATGTTATATTATGAAAAATTGAAAGCAAAAATCAGAGGAATTTCAATTAAAATTGATTCATTACTAAATTCTGTATAACTTGATAACAATTTTTCTTTTCTAGCATATAAAGTAACCTGTAGTTCTATTCTATTTATTTTACATTCGTCGAGGAACTAAGTACACCATATGAGCCCAATATGAGCATGAGGTGCCACTAAGAACAAAGACAAATTAATTCACATGCATACATTCAATAGTGTTATGTTTGTCAATTTATTCACCATCAACTTTTATAGCCCTATTTCACCATGTGGGGTATTCGCTTCTTCATGTTTGTGCCATGATTCAATGGCTTCATATACTCGTAGGTTTAGCTCGCGACTTTGTAACAATTACATCGTCAGCCCATCTTGTTGCTGGACTAGCCATTTTTTCTAATTTCCATGCATGATGCAACTCTTACTTGTACACAATCAAATCAAATCGATTGGCTATTGATGTTTATGTAAAATAATTAATAGTATTAAATTTATCCTAAAATATGCGTAATAATCTATACTAATATTATAAATACGAAAGTAACTCTGTCTGTCACCTTTTTACGCTAAATTCGCTAAACCGATTTAGATGATAATTGGTATGTAGATAGCTTAAGACCCTTGTAAGATAGCCTGAATTAATGCCGGTCAATACTGTTAACTGAGTCTGAAATGGTATTTCCAATAATATAGCTTTGCTTATTGTATATGTGTATGTATAAAGCACCTCTTTTAAAAAAAAAAAAATAATTTAAAAGTATAGATTATAAATTTAAACATTGCTTTCTATGTAAATCAATTTCTGTTTAGTGATGCCTATGTCTTAAGATAATTTCTTCTGAGAAATTCTGTCGTCAAGCGATAAGATTTTCCTGTTACGCAACAATCCGTGATCCACTCAGCTTTAATAATAATTAGTTATGTAAATATGTGCTTACTGCCTATTACTAATTTTTGACTGGCTTTCACAATTATCTAATATTTTGTAGTAAGCTTATCCATATCGTTCCCGTTATCACAAATATTCACATAATAACACTTGTTGAAATAGTTTTAAAATATTCAATTCAATTTTCTTGATATTTGCTTCAAAGTTACAAAAAATATTTATTATCTTTTAAAGAAAGTGAAAGATTTTTTCGATTATTTAAGTATAATATTTTACAACAGGTAAAATTTTTGTCTTTAAAATTTTTATATCCTGCGTCAACGATCTACCTGCGTCAACGATTTATGTAGAAAGTGTGAGAAATCTTTTTGTTAAATTTAACAGTAAAGACTTAAGAATAAAATATTAAAGTCAGTGTGAGGACTAAGATGATATGCCTCTTGCCTGTAATTGCGCGGAACACAACTATGTAATCATTGTTGCTTGGCAGAAGAAGAAATAGATAAGGGGGTGGTACCCATCCTCAGGCTTGACAGAGGCCTACCACTGGTTAAATTAAGGTCATTTTTGATTACTCATTGTCTATTTCTGCTTTAAATATATCTTGACTTATGTACAAGTGTCATCCGTAACGATCAAATAATTACTATTTAAAGTGATTTGGAACTATTTAGTTAAAAAGTAATAAATTAATTATGTTTCAAGATTATTTATTAATATTAAATATTGTAAATGCGAAAGTAGGTTTTTTTGCTCTGGCCTGAAACTGACATTGACAAAAAGTTTAAATCCCTAATTTTTGCAACCGAACGAAGCTAGGGAATTCGCTTATTTATAATAATAAGTATGCTACAACAATATTATGCTTCGGTAAAACCCGCTTTAAATATTGCACTTACTAATTCCTTGTAGACCGTAAATGTCTAATATTGATTGGGGATTCACCGACTCCAGATTTATTTTACATCTTGTATACCTTTTAATTTTAATAAGAAATTCGCGTAAGCATAAAGTGTAATATGCATAACGTTTGATTTTAAATCCATTGATTAATGGATATGGCCAAAGCTCTCCTTCTGTATGATATTTCTCTATGATACTATAGTCTATCTTTATTCTAAACTAGCATTGCCCGCGACTCCGCCCGCGTTCAGATGTCCAAAAACCAAATTCTTAGGTATTACAATATATTAGTATACACTTACACAGCAGTTTTTGTATTTTCTTCTCAAAAATGGGATATTTTCCTGCGGTAAAAAGCAAATATCATACCAAATTTCATTAAAATCCCTCCTGTGGTTTTTCTGTGATGCGGTAACAGACAGACAAAAAATTTAAAAACTATAGATTCGGCTTCTGTATCGATAATAATGTTTATTTCAATAAGATTTTCCGAAAAATATCTAATGTACAGATGCGGCTTAGTTACAATTTTATGTATACTATAGATATATAATAATACCAGTGACTTAGGTACCCTCGCTTTGCTCAGGTGCGTTCCTACGTAGGTGCGTAAATGTAGCCGATAAAGCAATTCAACGGCCAATTTTTTTCTGACTTCGATTAATATTATTATGATTTCTGGCAGTAAACACATTTTTATCTAAATAAAAATAGCCTATAGCACTCGGCGGTAATGCAGCTTCCTTATTGTGAAAGAATTTTCAAAATCGGATCAGTACTTTCGGAGATTACCCCCTACATAGAAACTTGCAAACGACATTTTTATAATATTAGTGTAGATTAGGATGAATGTTTTTAAATTGCATATTTAAAGGTATTTATAATAAAAATGAAATGGAGAATATTGTATAACGCTTTTTTATATGATATATGTACATATGATAGGTATATATCTTCATCTGAAACTGATACTTTTAATGAAAGAGATGCATGCATTAATAATAAAAAAGATCATTAGATAATGGTCATTTCAGCAAGAATTCAATTTTGATTTTAAGTTGAGGTACGTGTTAATGCCCGTGGCTTCCCTCTTATGAAATAATGTAAGTACGTTTTGCTAACATAAATATTTCATCATACATGATAGCTTATCGTGTAATAGTAATATAATAAGTATTTTTGGCAAAATCAATTAGCTTATTGTTAGATAATGTAAAATGACAAACGTAAAAAATAGAGTACAACTTATATTTATAGTGTCATAAAAGTAACATTTTTTTCACAAATATCACAAAGAGTTTTGATAAAAATCTTATCTTATGGTTGCTTATATGATTTTATTTAAATAATACTTTAGAGTTTTATAAAATCCTACGAATTTAATCGTATACTCTCGTTTATTTTATGTTTTGGCTAGTAGGTACAATTTTATTTATAAAATGGGTCAAAAGGTTGATGTCCTATAATCCGTCTAATTTCGTCGTTTGTTATCTCATAGTAACCATGGTAATATCATGAAGAAACCATAAAATCCTCAACTTCTTCCAATACCCACACTTACACTATTTCCCACATATGTACACGGGTTGACTGGAAGAGATCTCTTATAGAGATAAGTCCACCATTGTCCACGTCATTTTCTGTGTATTTTTTTAATTACTTCTTAAATGCAGTAAATAATATAATACTCTATGATTTTTAGCCGAATTGAAACAAGGAGATTCTAATGTTCTTTAGATAATGCTTGCTTTTTTTTGTTTACATTCACATTCTAATAAAGAATTTAGAATGTATTCATTGTTGTAGAATCTTAAGGTAATTCCCGAGGTAGTATTTTTCAATGTTGTTAGTAAATTAAGTTGTGATCCATTTAAAAAAAATCTGCAATATAATACAATAAATGCGAAAGTTTGTGAGGATGTATGGATGTCTGTATGTAGAGGTGTATGAGTGTTTGTTACTATTTCCCGCAAAAACTACTGAATGGATTTTAATAAAACTTTACAATAATATAGCTCATACATTAGAATAATATATAGGCTACTTTTTATCAAGGAACAATGTACGGTTACCGTGGGATAGATTTGTTTTTTTTTTCTAGAGGCGAACCCCAGCGAAGGGAGAGTGAGACGCTGGTGTTTATATTTTATATACATTCGCTTTTTAACAATAAGTGTTCTAAAGTGATTATTATGTAAAATTTCACATCTGTACTTGAAATATCTTATATATGGAAAGGGGCATAAATGCATTAAACATAATTAAATTCGAAAACATTTGAAACGAAAAATAAATCCTCGAAATAATCCGAAAAGATAGTTTTATTTAAAATATTAAATGTTCGCGTAAATCTAATTTAAAAATAAAATTAATTACATTAAAAAGATTTTCTAAAGATAATAAAATTCTAAAAAATTGAAGTACTTACTTGTGTATGAATTGTTGCGGTTTACGGTGGGTGTTCAGGGTGTATTTCTCATAACAATAACTGTAGGACATATTTTATCTTTTTTTAGATTTACGCGAATATTTGATATTTTAAAATAAAAATATCTAAATCCCCGAATAAAATCCGAAAAAAATTAAAACATTAGTAAAAAAATCGTTATTGTTTTACAAATAGATCACGGAAATGTAAACTGCATTTTTTTACAATCCTTTGTTACATAATTTCTTGTTTTCTAGCCAATGTTAAATCAGGTCAATGGAAATAACTCTAAAGCTCACTAATAACTCGCGATAATCATGCACTGGAATTTTCCTTATATTAAATAATGTAAATTATATAATAATGTTTATAAATATTATAAATGTGAAAGTTTGTGAGTATGGATGTTTGTAACTCTTTCACGCCAAAACGGCTGAACGGATCTGGATGAAATTTGGTACTGAGATAGATTATAGTCTGAAAGAACACATAGGTTACATAGGCCACTTTTATCCCAGAAAAATGTACGGTTCCCGTGGGATAGGATTGTTTTTGTTTTCCTAGAGGCGAACCCGAGCAAAGCGAGGGTAAGCCGCTAGTATAAGCATATTGTTTTGCATCCACTGCTACGATCACACGTTTGATATTCACTGCTATTACCACACATGTGGCATTAAGAATAATGATTAATTTTACTATTAGCCATTACTTTCATTTTAGAATAGATGTTGCACCTGTTCTTTCAAAGGTTGAAAATTATATTTAATTTGTACTTTAAAGTATAGATATTATCTCACGGCAACTTATAATTAGAATAAAAGGTCTAATTTCATTTAAATCCTTTAACAATTTACACAATAAAATTATTAGTTATTTTATTTTTAGTTATTTTAGGGAAACAAACAGTATTATAGAACATACAAAAAAAACTTTACATCTTTTATATCGGGCTACTGTTATAATTGCGGAAGTTTGTATGTACTGTATAGTGTATATGCTTCGATCATCAGTATTGTTTTGATCGAAGTGTACGTATATGTATGTGTAAGTATCTATGTTACTCCTTAACGCTGAAACGAATGGACGGATTTTGATGAAAAGTACAAAGGCTACCGTTAGGTACCGATGAACGTATCTGAACAAATCGGGGTAAGGCGCTAGTCATAATAAAAAGACTATAATATAATATACATATAATGTAGGAGTTTATTGGGATTCTATTCGAAGTTGATTGTAAGTTTGTCCGACTGCTGGGTACTTAATGCCCTTACCCCCCTGTCGGATAATGGTCCCCAGTCCAAGTACGAATTGACGGAAATCACGTCTTAAAAAACTTGCTAGGTGACATGAAAGTACCCTTCACTTAGTATTTTCTGTGAGTTCGTTGTCACTGAGCATTATATATAAGCTTAAACGAAAGAATCTTTCTAACGCATAGAGGATGGACTTTGGATTGTAAATGATATTAATGAACCACATTAAAATCCGTGGCATACTTACGGATACTAAGGCGGACGGACACACGCGCTTAGAGTTTTTGTTTTATGCTGTTTGTAATCAAGAACAACGTCGTTAATACGAAAATGATATATTTGTCTTTTATGTGTTCTTTTGTATATTATATGTCAATATTTTTTGTTTCCTATAAACACTAAATAGTCTAATTTGTTGTTATCAAATACACTGATCGGACTTTGAAGTTTAATTAAATTCAAATTGTTGGTCTGCTTGTTCTACTGTAGGTATATGTTTATAGTGTGTATGTGTATATCATTAACGATTAATATATACTAATTATATCTACATATAATTAATTATAAATCAAGAGTGTATGTTTCAATGCGCTGATTGAGAGACCCTATTTTTTATAGCCTGTTTATTGATGAAGGTAAAATTTAATATAGAGTACCTACATTATAGCTGCTTTATAATATATGCCTGTTTCTCTGTCTGAAAATAGGACGTGTTGATTTTATTGAATGTGTGTATACAAAAAGCCACATTTGTAATTACTGACATACTGACTTAGTATAGTTGATCATTTGTGTGTTCACAAGGAAACTGCAGAGTTACTGTTGTCCTTGTTCTGGTATGTCAGGTCGAGGACAGAAAAATATATATTTTTTAATCATAAGAAACGCTGTATTTCGCGAGTTCAACTCGCCTTTTACCACTTTATTTACTAGCGGCACATCCTCGCTTCGCTCGGGGTCGCCTCTAGACCAAAGAAAAACAAATCTATCCAGCGGGAACCGTACATTTTTCCGGGATAAATATAGCCTATTTGTTATTCTGATGTATGAGCTATATTATTGTAAAGTTTCATTAAAATTCAAACAGAAGTTTTTGTATACTAAGCTGTATAAGTTACTATAGTTTTTTAACTATCCCACGGGAACTCTTTAATTTTCCGAGATAAAACGTATCTAAAATATTGACCGGGGATATAAGGAACTACAATGCAAAATTTTATTTAAATTGGTCCAACAGTTTCGGAGATTAGCCCGTACAAACAAACATAGAGACAAAAAATTTGAAAAAAAACTGGATTTTGTTCTATTTCTGTTCTTACATCCCCCTGACTCTGTTTATAGCATTTTTTTTCTATGTACAGACATTCGACCTCTACAGTTTTATTATATGTACCTACTACCTATAGATAAAACTATCATATTGTACAGAACAGTTAGGTGATAAATAATCACTGCTAGTAACAGTTATATTTCACTAAAATATTAGATAAAGTAATTTTAATCATTTGATGTTATATATCGAATGTCGCGTATGATTTATATGACGAAAAGTGAAGCGCTTGCATACTTTCCTTTTTTATCATATCATTGGCATTATAGTTTGATATGCCCTTTGCCATTCATTGACGTTTTAGATAAATCTTATCTCTCACTATCTAAAGTCCAGTAATGGAATAATTGTAAGTTGTCTTTGGAATTGCCCTTAGTAGATTGAATGTTTTAATTAGAAATTTTATTTTATTTGTACACGGGTTGTACGGTTAGTAAAATATATTTGGTCAAAGCCAAAATTTCCATACTTCCAACATTGCTCATACGCGTCAAGCAAATAACGGTAACTCAACGGCAACGGGTTTTGAATCTACTAATGTATGTTCATTCTTAATGCTTTATGGGTACTTTTATACTCCAAAGAGGTAGATTGACAGGTTTATTTCGTTTTGGGACTGGGGAGCTTTAAAGGTTATGTTTTTTTTCTTTTTTTTTAGCTATTCAGTAGGTACCTACCTGGAGTCTTTCTAAAAATTTATCGTTATAGCTCTTCCTTTCTATACATAATATTATTCATATTGCCGTTCAGGTATATATAAAGTTCGTTATACCGAAATGAAAAGATAGTTTCACAACATGTCCTTAAAATTTAAAGATAATATGATAATATCGAAAATGTAATTGATTAGGATTACTGAAACCTTATGTTTTTGTCTTTTTCGTTTTTCGTTCGAGTCCCGGGTCGGGCCAAGTTTAGTTATTGAGTCTTTCTGTATAGTAAGCCTCAGTAACAGCCCGGAGTTGGGAAGTTGGCGGTGTTTCACCCCCGTGCCTCGGAGAGCACGTAAAGCCGTCGGTCCTGCGCCTTAACTCTCACTGGTCGTGTCGAGCAGTCGTCCCACCGGAGTATGAGAGTGACAGGAATAGAGAGTGCACGTTGTGTCTGCGCGTACACTTGTGCACTATAATATCTCCTGCGCAGTTGGCTAGTCTCAATGAGATTGGGCGCCGTGGCCGGAATCGGTCGGGAGAACATCATATCTGCCGTGATGTGGGTTTCAAATACACTTAATCTCGTCAAATTATTAAGTTACAATATTATATAAAGCTTATAAAATTAAAATAAAAAAAACATTTTTTTTTTAAGTATTAAGTACTTAAAGCTACTGTGATATCTATATTCATTCATAAGATATAATTTTATAAAATAACTTTTATCAGCTTTAAAGCGAATCTGTGAATAACAACCTAATTTGAATCTTAAATTCGATAAGAAAGTGTCGTAAAATATGCATATTTAATTACTTGTTCTCAGAATTTACATATATTCTTCTAGTGCCAAAAGAAAGCCAAATTTTTTTGTGGAATAGGTGGCGCTCGTATTTAGCCCCTTTTTAACGTCCCACTGCTGGGCCCGGACCACGGACCTCCCTTCAATGCGAGGGGGATCAGGCCATAGTCCATCACGCTGGCCAAGTGCGCGGGTTGGAGGACTTGCAAATGTCTTTCGAAAACTTGCTAGGTTCTCTCAGACATGCGGGTTTCCTCACGATGTTTTCCTTCACCTTAAGGCAAGTGGTAATCATGTTGGAAAATGATTTGCACATGAAAATATCAGAGGTGCGAGACCCAAGATTTGAACCCGCTTCAATCAAAATCAAATTAATTATAAACATTCTTATCCTGAAAATGCGCGCTCGGGAGGATTTCTAACTAAAAAATCCAGTATTATTTTAAAAAGACAAGTGATTTTGTTTGTTTACAAACTATAATAAAATACGCAATTAATTTGTGCGTACATTGTAAATGGGTTACTATAAGTTATATACATAGGTACTTTATGCTAATTTCAATTTTTCTATTTAAAATTCTAATCGTTTGTTTATTCATTATTTCGTCATCTAAACGAATATTTGATATAAGACATTACATTTACGAAACATTAATTCGTAAATTTTAATATATGTATACATCAATAAACCTAGTTAATTTTAATTTTAATACTAATATTTTTCTTTTACATATTAGCGTTTCATAGTTAGCATTAAGGATTTTCTTATTAGTTATTTGTGATTCTTGTCACTTGGACAGGTCCCGGTCAAAAACATTTTTTTTTTAAACGCTAATATTTTCTACATTGGGAGACACAAGGGGTCAAATGATATACTTACAGATTACAGTTAAAAGTTGTTAAGAAGTAAACTCACAAGTTTTCAACATTTTAAATGTGAGAATATGTAAAGATAATGTAATTTTTTTTTGTTAGTTTACATAGTAGGATTTTCTTTAAGTTTGACTTAATAAATGTTAATTAAGAAAAAAAAGTTTTTTACAGAAGTAATAGGTATATATAGTAAGAACATATCGTATCAAGTTATTGTTGCTGTACCTGTAACAACTGCGCAATGAACAAATTGTAAGAAGCAAATCTAAACACATTAATCGTTTTAAGTCACCTTGTACCTAACGTGACAATATTTTTATTGGTCTCCTAATAATTATTATAGAGTGCTAGCGTTTTCTATGTTCCGCCCGAGTAGTTCAATTATTTATTATTATATCTTTAAAAATACATATAGCCTTATGTGTTATTCTGACATGTTACTCTTGCTTATAAGTTGTATTATTCTAAAGTTTCATAAAAATCCGTCCTGTAATTTTTGCACGAAAGATTAATACGTTCATACATCTCCACATACTTTCGGATTTGTAATTTTAGTAGGATATATTTTATAATGTTTACGTATTATTAAATCAAGTACCTACCTGGGCGTTTTTTTCGGAAAATATATAAACATTGCATAACATTTTTTTCAGAAAGGCACCAATACCTATAGTTAAACTTATAAAGCAAAACCTTATTTAAATACTAGCTAGGTACGTTTTTAAATTTTTTGATTCGTACCGTAATTCTTTTTCTAAAATAAAAGTAGCCTATGTTAATGCCTATAATATCAGCTACCTTCCAGTGAAAGTCCCGTCAAAATCAGTCCAGTCGTTTCAGAGATTATTCGGAACAAACAGACAGACAATAAATTTAAAAATTGTGATTTTCTTATAGGTACCATATATATAAATGTCATATGCATTTAGTAAAACGCTGTTATTTTGACATTAGAAACACTTCAATTTTATTTATCTGTATAGATTGTACAAAATTTAGCCCAAATCGTTAAAGTTGTTTCCGAGATACACGAAATAAATGTATACATATATATTATGTATTATCATTTAGTAAACGGACGTATTCAGATTTATTAAGAAGAAAACTCACCAAACCAGCTGCTAATGAAGGTGAGAATGAGTATTAAAACAAAATGAATTCTACCATTGACATTTCTATTGTCCACATGGCTCGAGTCGCTTTAAAGTTGACGTCGCGTTGGCAAGAATAAAATTAGGTTAACTAAGTACTAAATGGAGATAACGACGCGACGTGCCGCAGAGCGTTATTGTATATTTACATTTATATGTTGTTCATCATTTCAATGCTATATAGATGATGAACAAGTTCTTGCCTTTTCATAGATGATGTTAATTTAGACCATGTGTGGTTTGTCTACAAGTTGTTTTCAATTTTGCTTTATTACCTACCTATGACTGGATATCAACTTGACACAAGTATGTAATTTAATTAATTCTATATTAAAAAATATTGTTGTCTTGCATGGCTAAGCTGAATGAACATCATGTTTAATGGTAGTTATTAGCTTGTAGCATATAACGGTAAGGCCCTCCACCTGTATATTTATATTGACTTGACCAGGGGCTATAAAATAATTTAATATAGTTATAAATATTGGTAACATAGTTTAAAAAAAGTCATTTATATTTATATATATATATATATATATATATATATATACTAGCATTGCCCGCGGCTCCGCCCGCGTTCAGATTACAAAAAAACAAATTCTTAGGATTTACATTTAGTATAAGTACTTACTCTCTTACATTGCAGTTTTTGTATTTTTTCTCAGGAATGAGATATTTTACCGCGGTAAAATGTGTATACCCGGATGTTGACCCGGATAACCATCTATCACCATACCAAATTTTATCAAAATCCCTCCAGTGGTTTTTCTGTGATGCGGTAACAGACAGACAGACAAAAATTCTAAAAACTATAGATTCGGCCTCTGCATCGATAATAATGTCTATTTCAATAAGATTTTCCAAAAAATGTTTAATGTACAGATTCGGCTTAGTTACAATTTTATTATACATATGTATAGATAAGGTAGAAGGAATCCGGTCGGAAAGAAGTCAGAGTGATGTTCCTTTAAACAGTATGACACACTGACGGTATATTATGTGTGTCTTTGATTAACATATATTTGACACGAATCTTTGAAAAATATAAAAAAACATATCATGAATAAACTTAAATACTTTCTTACGGACTTAAAATAATCAGATACAATTTGCAACAAAGAAAATGCCTAGTAATTAATTATAAAATAGATTCTAACCTAAAGTTCATTATCCCATGTAATTAAATGAACATAAGTATTCTGACGTATTTTTATGAGCCCGTGCAGACGGCATTGCGTACGTTAAACACCATCTTTAGTAACTTGCCACCTAATTACGGGCTTGTAACTGATGAGTGACATTTAGTCATCCTGTTACCGTTTATTTATCTTTAACAGTTAACTAAGGACATAGTAATGATATTCCTTAGTTATGTCATCTTCATATACCTTACCTTTACCTACGTTTCGTGGTAGGTACATTAAAAAAAGGTAACTTGTATGAATCCAAATTCCAAGATGTAAAATATTATTAAAATCTATTGATCTGTTAGAGAAAAAAAACTAACACTCTTACACAAACTCATAGAAAAAATTGCCTTATTAATATTAATTATTAATACTATAAAAAGAAGGCCAATATTAATGATATATTAGATATATAGATATGGGTAGTCCAACTTTTTAAATAAAAACTGTGCTCTAGTTATACATGTATATTATAATGAATTGTAAGATTAATCGAATTTATATACGTAGTTAGAGTAATCTTTTTATTAGTGATACCCAAACTGAAACATTAGCAAGAAAAGTTAAGTATAATTTGACTGTTGATTGTTGAAAATGTAATACATACATACATTCATTGTGATTTAGTCTTAACTACCAAATATCATATCATCGCTTTTATGCTGTTATCGATTATATGTATGACAACTAGGTACTGATAACAATTTGTAAATCACATATATTTTGCTGGATTTTAAACAATCAATATTACACTTTAAGATTTTTTTCCTAAAACTTTAACCTTTCCTAAAATGAAAATAACGTTTCAATGAAAAAATAACTTTTCATTTCATTTATAATGTTATATCAAACTAGCCACTCATTTAATACCGAATCATAAAAAAAAAAAATATTTTTATTGTCCAAAAAAAATTGAGGTGGTCCAACCATAACACTTAGGGGTATGAAAATGTACGTCCTATTCTCAGACCTACTTGAATAAACACACAAAATTTCATAAGAATCGGTCAAGCCGTTTCGGAGGAGTTTTAAATATTAAATGGATCAAAATTAATCTAACGTTTTGCTATCTTGTTGAGTAGGTATCAATTTTTGCTACCATGCGAGTAATAGCGGGCAAGATAAGCACATCTTTCTGCTATCAGTCGTTCGTTGATTATGTAGCCCGATGGACTGTTTTAATATTTGTGTAATGTTAATAATAAAGTGTGAATTATGTTGGTCAACGGAGAGCCTCTAATACAACGATGCCCAGTTGTAGGTAACTTTGAGGAGACAGGATGGAACATGCAGTGTCCTATGTCAAACCAATGGTCCAGGCAGCCTATAGTGAACAATTTGTGCAATTATAATCAGTACAACGGCTATAGTGATATACCAGTGCAGTGTTACAACAGGGATTATTATGTGCAGGATAATGTGCAACTGTACTGTTCGCCCATTACTTATAATGCACCAATAGTGACTCAAACAAACTTACCCTGCTACCAAAGACCAGAATGGGATTACAACAGCATGTGCTACAACGTGGATGGACAGGCGTGCCAATACACGAATGTAGTCGATTTAGAAGACTTTATGTGAGTCTAGTTATAATTCTGGTCATGCTTATGATTGAAACATTTAGCAATTGTCATGAAATAATACATGATATAATTTGGGGTATTGTTTTTTTTTTCATAGACATAAAAGTAATACATTACTGCGTCTCATTTATCGGAAATATAGGTACTCGTAGTGTTAATATTATTACGATGGTTTCTAAAATACTTTTTAATATAGAAAGTCTTAACAGGTTCAAATCTGGCAAACGCGAAAAATCAAAACACGTTGTGCTTATCTTACCGCACCGCCAAAAATTATGTCAAAAGTGGTAGGTGTAAGGTAATACAATCCTTTTGCCTTTTCACGGATGCGACCCTAGCTATCCTATCATTGTACTAAATTAAATTTAAACACGTCCAACCGTGCAAGTTGCTCATGGTACTTCTCTGACAACAGATTGGACCGTTGGAGCAACCCCATGGGTTGTGTGATAGACTGCGTAAGCGATCCTGCGAAGCCCCATTAAGACGGGGAAGGTTCTCTTGGGTTTTAGTGGCTTTGCCGATGAGTCCTAGATAACCACCTGTATGCATACCTGCATACATACAGGTGGTTATGCGTAAATGCATCTCCCAACGTTAAAAAAAAGGTATTGCGATGTTACTCTTTACTGTACTTACAAGTTCTAGTACCCAACAGTGGTAGTGAAAATATTTGATTTTAAAATTTTACTAAGTACATCTAAAAATAAGCCACTTCTTCCGCATTAAGTAATGGATAAAATGATTTTTGATAAAGAACAATAGTAATGCAATGTAATTATAGATCAAAAAATCAACTTTATCTTATCACGTCAAGTTGCCCAGTTAGAGGGCAAATTATATTGAAAACTCAATACCCAGCTTATCACGCGTACATATAAATTGTGTTTTAGTTATGTAAAAGTTTTAGATATTTCTTTTCTCTTATAAATAAATATATTATAATATGAACATCATTATAAATAGAATGTACCACCTACTTATTTTAATATTTATTAGTTACTAGCGACCAACCTCGGTTCGCAGGATCGCTTACGTACTCAACTAAGACGCCCCGACGCGACGGCAGGTCTGCTGAAGCAGAAGGTTTCTTAGCTTTGCGACCAGATGTATTGCTGGCACTAGTAAGCTCAACACCAAACTATCTCCTCACACAAAAACGCCAATCCTTCACTCTGTTGTGACCTGAAAGAAGGACAGACAAACAAACAAACACACTTTCACATTTATGATATTAGTATGGATTGGTTATTCTGTATAAAAATACGGCGACTAAAGTTGCGAGGGTGTGAATATTCGGAGCGAAATGGTTAAGAATATTTATCATAGGTATTACTAATAACGACTGGAAGATCGCCAGATGCCTAACGTTTATCAGCTGATTAAAACCACGTGAGAATTCTGAATCTAGACTCTTGTAATTTTTACTACAGACAGAAATCCACATAATATTCGCGGCCCGTCAAAGTATACAAATAGCTCCGGATATGTTAAGACATGAACAGCTTTATTGAGGAAAACTTATTCGATTAGCATTAAACATTAACTTTAACAGTTTAGTTTAATCTAATTTGAAGAGTGTATGTATAAAGCCAGTGGAAACAACATAGGCACAGTGCAACCGATAACCTCACTCCTTAACCAACATGAGGTACGTAACGCGATGATAACAGATCCGGTCAGGCTATTGGCTTATCTACAATAAACTCTTAACTTCCATATTATGAAAGTTAACATATTATTAATATTTAGGTCTTAACTATGGTTAACCTGCGACTTCGTTTGTCTATCGGGCCCAAAAGTGGTAAATATGATACCAATTAATAAAGTAATCGGAAGTTACATTGATAATTTAAAAAAAAATATTTTTTTAAATTATTAAACCGAAACATATTTTTTTAATAATATGTATATATGGTGTATATATGTATGTTGATGTACTACAAATTTAGGAAATAATTTTTTTTATAAGCAGTTATAGTAATAATTGTAAATACATATTATTATTTTTCAAATTTATGTCATTATTGTCCGAATTCAAAAAGGAGACGCTTGTTTAAATTGTATATATCTTCTTTCAAACGAGCGAAACAAAACAACATATGTATTTAACAACTCTTTTAGTGTTTCGCCACATAGTTGCATACCTATTATATATAAAGTTCTTTAATTAATGCTGTTACCAGAGAATAGTGTTCAATGTTCATAGAATATCAGAAAAACAATATTACGATAAGTACATGAGGATATTTCGTCAATTTTAACCTACTTGCCCATTTCTCTCTATTTGTCATGTTTACTTGAACCTGAAATAAAACGAATAATAATCCATTTATAATCCATTCATAATATTTTTCACTGATATAAAATCAATAATCAAATTAAAAAAAGAAAACCCATTTAAATATAGACTAAAGGTATTTACTTTATCTATAGGATAAAATTATACATCACTTTGTGATGTACTCGTTTGTCCCTACAATCATTCAGATAGGTTTGCTTTCCACTGCATAGACTGGCACCGAGTTTTAGATTAAGAGATCTGTGGTACCTAAGTGAAAAAATCCATTTAATAACTTCTGCCTTATTATTGCCATTAAAAATATTTTTTGTTTTAATTTTAATATTTGGAAACAAACGGTATAGTATAACATAAATCAATTTTTATTAACTAAGTTTATTTGCAGACAATGGAGCTTACGATGATTTTTTTGTAGTCCATTGGTCATACATTAGTGAGTATCTAAGGATTGAACAGGCGTGCAAAGAATATTTAAGAGTTGAATTTGCTGCATGTAAAGAACGTGTTGGCTTAATATAATATATCTCAACACGCAATAAAATAACGCTAGGCACAACTCACGGTAATTATGCCAGACATCATTTGGATTAATTACCTTTTAATGACATTATGACAGGGTTTAGACAGAAGTTAATGATTAAGGAAAACATACGACCGGTATTTATTTTGTGTTAATTTATAGTTTTATGTCATAAAGCTTCTAGAAGCAAATAGCTTAAGTATAAATATAGATCTATGGCTTTATGCACTTCCATTGCCGAGCAAACGAAGAGAATGTAGGTACACTACGGTAAAGGCAGTTCTTTTTTCGATACCTGCCCAAATCGTGGTTTTGGTGGCATTCCTCAGCTACATTTTACCTTTTGCACAGCAGAACAAATATACATTTACATACAGGTACATTATGATCTATTTTGTCATATCGTCCATAAGAAGAGAATCGAACATGCGACCACCAGAGTAATTGTAGGTACAGAATTAGGTAGAGTCTATAAAACTGTAATATTTGTAGAGGTTTATATTGTTCATTTCCTTGACAAATTCTAAGAATTTTTATGTTTCTATGATATCAAATTAATTACCTATGATTTATAAGTTAATAGATAGTTAGATCTTGTTGTTGTATGTAAAACAACATTATGAAGCTGTGTACTCATTCAATACTTTTCATTTGATATCAAGTCACAATAGGAATAGGCTAACAAAATTTCAACATATTAGATAAAGCGACAACATATTGGACTTTAATACATAAATAAACAATAAAAATAAGCTACTAAGCTATTTATCTAAACTTTATCAATTTCTAGAGAGTTACCGTCGTTTCTTTGACTTTTTGCCATACATTTTATACAACGACACGTTTGGCTCAGTTTGTAATGACCCTCCTTGCTGTGCCAGCGGTCGTGGTTTCATGTCCCGCTGGAATTGTGTGATGAGCACGAATGTTTGTACTCCAGTCATGGGTGTTTATATTTACAATATATGTATATATTTAAAGTTATATATTTTAAATAAAACTATTTTTGGATTAATTCGCGGATTTATTTAGATTTTTGGTTCCCGACGTTTCGAATGCTTTACAGCAATCATGGTTACGGGAGAGACCAAGATGTTAGATGTCTCAAAAATTATAAAGTTGTTACAGACAGCCTACCCACAAATAACAAAATGAAAATGGAAAAATGGCACCAAAGTACTTTACAATATTTTTAATTTTAAACATTTTTATAATTTTAATTAGTTTTATAATAGAATTTGAAATATTATTTATTTAATTTTAGCTGTTATTATTATAATTATTACAATTTTTTATAGAAAAAATAATATCAATTAGTAATTTATATTTAGCGTTGCCATTATTATATTTATAACCATAAAGAAATAAAATATTCATTATTTAAGCCATATAATTGTTCTATGTGTAATTTAAAAGAAAGTTAAACTTAATGAAGAATAATAATTTTAATTTAGTTTGCTATTATTTAAAAAACAAAAACAAATTATTAAGCAACACTATTACCTACTACATACATTTACAAATGTATTTTTTTTCATTTGTGATTTTTTTTGAAATGTGTGTATAGGTCTCGTCGGTAATGTACCTTCCTATTAATGAAAAAAAAATCAGAATCAGATCAGTATTTCCAGAGAATACCTACCCCCTACATCCCAACTTACAAACTTTACCTCTTTATGTTATTGGTGTAAATAAATTGAACAACAAAATGAAATAATAAAATGCCTGTTGTAATTTAAGGTACAATACAATAAATAAAAATAAATAAAAAGTAAAGGTACAATATGTGTACAATATAATTCGAAAAAATGCATTAAAAGCAGTTAGTAGGTATAACATATTCAGCGTAGTTACTTGTAATACAATACCTTTATTTATTATTATATAATCTGCTACTAAATACACTCCAAGCCTCACGTAGCCCGACAAATCGTCCACGATATCAATAGAGAACGGACATACAAATTTGCAGACGTACGTCACAACTCCTCGATTGGACGGGAACGCAATTATTTTTGCAATCAGCGTCAATTGTAGTCACATGCTGTTAGTGCCTGTCCAATATGGAGATTTCGACAACATTCTAATCATTTTAATGTTACGAGATTAAGATCTTAAAAGATCAGAACGAAGCAAACACTAAAAATTCTGAATTTTTATTATTCAATACAGTACCCGTCTGCTACTACGCACTTTGGAGATCAGCTAATGTTTCCGTTTCCTTAAAAAAAAAATATATTTAAATTTGACATCAAAGTGGTCGAAAATTACAACTAATAAAACAGCACATCTTAAACTTACTTCATTTGCTGCAATGTTTCATTTTAATAGCCTTTTCGGATTCCCTAATCAAAAAGTAAATACCTTTAAATTTAAAACATCTAAAAGCTATTTTACTCGGAGGCGATTGGTATAGCTGTTTTATAGAGAGGTGTCTCACTTTTACTGAAAGCCAACGGTGATCTTAAATTTCTAAAAATAATAAGTTATTAACATAAATGTTGAGTTGTAAGATCGTTCCGTAGCAGTCGTTACCTTCAATCGACAAATCTAAATAGGTATTCCTGACTTGCTTTAACTATAAGTTGTAAAGAATAAATTAGAATGCATAAAAGGACCAAGCTTAAAATAAACATTTGATTGGTACTATTTCATTTTCGTAGCACTACTGCTCAATTGCAGAGGAACACGCTAGTATTTGTGCAATTACCATCAACAAGATCACTCTAACTCCAATACGTTTCTTGAAATGATGTATGTTTTCCAATAGAATATTATACGAGCTAGGTTACCTTATAATATCAAATACTTTTTTTATTCTATACAGGTAATAATACTTTCTTAGATTTACGCGAATATTTAACATCTATACTATAATAAAACAGTAGAGGTCGAATGTCTGTACATAGCAAAAAAATGCTAAAAACCGAGTCAGGGGGATGTAAGAAGACACGTAGAACACGTCCAGATTTTTTCAAATTTTTTGTTTCTCTGTCTGTTTGTACGGGCTAATCTCCGAATTTATTGGACCGCTTTAAATGAACTTTTGCACGGTGTGGTACCTTATATCCCCGGGCAACATCTTAGATACTTTTTATCCCGGAAAATTAAATAGTTCCCGTGGGTTAGTTAAAAAACTATAGTATCTTATACAGCTTAGTAAACAACAACTTATGCACCTAATTTAGTAAAATTTAACATTCTGATATTGTCGGTCAAACAACAGGTTACTTTTCATCCCGGAAAAATGAACGGTTCCCGTGGGAACTAATAGATATCTATAAGTATTTTTCTAGAGGCGAACCCCAGCGAAGCGAGGGTGAGCCGTTAGTTTTAAATAAAACTGTCATGGTCGCGATTGCTGTAAAGCATTCGGAACGTCAGGAATCAAAAATCAAAATAAATTCGCGAAATAATCCAAAAAGATAGTTTTATTTAAAACTAGCGGCTCACCCTTGCTTCGCTCGGGTTCGCTTCTAGTAAAACGAAAACAAATCTATCCCTCGGGAACCGTATATTTTTCCGGGATAAAAAGTAGCCTATGTGCTAATCCAGACTATAGTCTATCTCTGTGCCAAATTTCATTTAGATCCGTTCAGCCGTTCTGGCGTAAAGAGTAACAAACATCCATACTCACAAACTTTCACATTTATAATATTTACTAGCGACTCACCCTCGCATCGCTCGGGTTCGTCCCTAGGTACGCTTTAAAGTTAAAATTGACATAGTATGCTATCCTTAAGAGATAGACATATGCCATCGCGGACTTTTCTGTAGACCTATATAAGATACACAATTCCACCATACATTATTTCGTTATATCTCAAAGGGTTTAGGCAGCGTTTTCGTTGAAAGCTCTCAGACGTCTTATTTTTTCCGACACCTCCAACAAATATCGTTATATTTTACCCAATGTATATAAAAACTTAACAAATTATATACTAAAACCTTCCTCTTGAATCACCCTATCTATTAAAAAAAACCGCATCAAAATCCGATGCGCAGTTTTCAAGATTTAAGCATACATAAGGATATAGGGACAGAGAAAGTGACTTCGTTTTATACTATGTAGTGATACAGACAATACAGGTAGGGTTTTGCCACTTTTTGACTTTTCCGTACCAAACAAAAAATAAAGGCAATCAGTTTTAACATAATAAAGTGTAACATTCACGAATTGGCAAACCAGTTTTAGTTCAGTTAAAAAATATGCTTATTTACCTTTTGACGTACTTACTTAATACTTTGTTGACAAACCCGAAATACCTACCATAATTTAATTGCGATTTGGTAACTGTAAAAATAAACTTAAGAGTTTCTTTGAAATTAAGCTATGGTTTAAATACGTATATATTTTCCTCATTTTCGTTTGCTTTTATTTTATAATTTATTTGTAGTCTGAGTTTCAAGAGCACTTTTTTATAATGGCTTATCAAAAATAAATTTAACCATTACATTAGCGACTGTTTCTTTTATAACTTGATGATGTGAAAGATACGTGGGACTTTTAATTTATTTATTTTACTATTAAGTTATGTAAAATATAAACATTATATAATTTTATTGTACGACAGTACTAGCGAATCACTCTCGCTTCGCTCAGGTTCGTCCCAAGGTACGTTTTAACTGTTAGCGTGGAATAGATATAAGTTGTTTTCCTGTAGGAACGAAATAATCTCCCGTGGTAAAAAGTAGCCTATGTCACTCTACAGCCCTCTATCTTCACACAAAAAAAACGACAATCTGGCACTTTATTTCAACGTGAAAAAAACAAACAAACAAATAAAGTCAACATCAAATTGTATATCGTAGAAAGAGAAAGTGTCAAATATACAAATGTATTCACGTAGTTTATATTAATTTTAAGGGCGCGTTCATAATTATAATGTGTTAATAAGGAAAAAGAAAAATTAGATTTTTACGTTTTTCCGTGATTTTTTTCTAACTTTTCTCTTCATAAGAACCTTTCCTGGACTTCAGCGAATATTTGCAAAAAAAATTAGACTACTTAGTCCAGCCGTTATCGAGTTTTCAGCTTAGCAACATTCATTTTTATTTATAAAGAAGATTATGATTCATTCTTTAGAGATTAAATCGTGAACACGAAAGTTGCAGCTTAATTGAAATAAGTATAATTATCTTCGATATCTATCGACTAAGATATAACGTAATTGAAAAATGTAATTAATTTAAGAATTCATTGTCACTGTTTGATATGCGAATATAAATAATATATATGTAGTATTAAGTTGGTTCCTTATCCATACATTCGTGGTCCGTTTTTTACTAAATCTATCATGTCTGTCCGGCCGTCGGACCTGGTTGGCGTCTTAGCTGGTGGTGGAGGTTGTCTTATAAAAATCAACAAAAACGTTGTTTTCAATTTATTAAAAATATTTCTTAATGGTAAATGACAACATAATGTGTATGTATTTATGGTGGTACGGAACCTTGGCACAGAAGTCTTGCTCACAATTGACGGGTTTTTATTTATATTAGGTTTAACTTAAAATATATATCTAATTGGTATACTGTTTTTGTCATCTGAATATTGTTCAGCACTTCGATCCTATAATATTATTATGAGTAGGTACATTAGTCCTTTAACTTGGCCGACGTAAACTGGTTTGAAATTCGAGTCATTTGTTCCACTTGTTACATCTTTCTAATCCAATGACTTTTTTATGGCTTATTCTTCATAGCAACATTTATTAAAAGTTAAAAGATAAGCCCAAATATGTTTTCATAATAGCTACATATCTATTTTCTATGTAATATATAATCTATATATGTAATCCATACA
This sequence comes from Brenthis ino, assembly GCA_921882275.1. Lineage (NCBI taxonomy): Eukaryota > Metazoa > Arthropoda > Insecta > Lepidoptera > Nymphalidae > Brenthis > Brenthis ino. Next base: position 13,174,934 of record OV170227.1, on the reverse strand, counting down.
TATATTATAAATGTGAAAGTGTGTTTGTTTGTTTTTCCTTTCACGTCAAAACAGAGACGGATTGTCGTGATTTTTTGTGTGGATATAGTTGGAGGACTGGAGAGTGACATAGGGAGATTAACTCCTTCCCACGGGAAAACACGTTATACAACAAAACGTTTACAACCCAAAAAAATATTTATTATAAGAATTACTTGAAACTTGGTATTAATACTCTTCAATAGAATTAAATTAATACATATTTTAACATTTTTCGAAATTCGTTCCATTAGGGGTAAAATAGAGGTTGAAAGTTTGTATGAAACCTACCTTTTTTAAATTTTTTAAATCATAACTGCAGGACGAACTCTAGCGAAGCGAGGGTGAGCCGCTAGTTACGTATGTTTCAGTTATTTTTAATTTTGCACAAAAAATTTGCAATGTCTGATGAACTTTAATTTCATCCGTAATCTAAAGGTTGACTTTGGATTTATAGGTGATATAAGTGGAATCAAAGTAATAATCATTATGAAAATTGAGATGAATTATGATAAAGTAGATAAGTAATCCTAATCTATTATATCATTACAGCCATATAATAATAAACAATAAATAGCCATAAAAGCAAAAGTAAATTATTGTTACGGTACTTCAACTGCCCTTATTAGTCATTTAATAATCATTTTAAAATTATTTTTCGTACAAAATTAATTCAGCTTTCCGAAAGCTCTGGGTTAATACAATTTTAATCTAACAGGCAATAATTAGATTTCATACTTGAAAATTTATTAAACATTTATGTACCTAAAGATTCTGCTTACAATATTTAATTTATGTAGATATAATTCTTGCGTTTTTTTGCCTCTACCGCTTCATTGAAGCGATATTTTTCCTCAGTGCGTTCCACTCAATATAGCCGTCCTTATCGTTCACCGTCGGTTTTATCGTTCCCAAAACTAGTCCACTTCCACATCTGTAACCTGTTACTATGGTAGTTTGTTTTGCTCGTGCTGTGGTGTATATCGTTTTGTTTATAAATATAATAAATACAAGCTGCCGAATGTTATTTCGATATTTGCATTATTGTTATAAATCTGGTTAGCAAATGTGATACTGCAACGTTTGAAATTTAAATGTATTTATCTCAATGATAAGTTAACTCTAATGTTGTTTATTATTTAACTAATTTAATTTTTTCTAGTACCTAAAATATTTAGACTATATGTGTATTGTGCTTATTTAAACGTAGGAAATGAAAATTTATATATGAATTATTATTTTTTTGAAAATCCACATGTAAAAATGTGGGTGTGATAGTTTCAATAAAGTTTGCGTACGCCGGTAATATCTTATTTAATAGAAAATAGTTAAAAAGGATCAATTAAACTACATTTAATAATCAATTTTATTTAGCCCAAAACTTTCAAACGTGACCGAACGCAGAAGGGAACATGGAAAGTTCAAGGCTGTACCTATATCAAACTTAATAATTTTGTGGCACAGTGCCTACACGATCATTGTTGTTCAAAAAGTAAATACATAAAAATGAAAATCACATAATAAAGGATGTGAGATGCACTGTTCAAAAGTTTCCCACTGTCTCGGCTCCAGTCACATTATCAGTCAAAGCACGTCCCGACGACGTACGTTTGCGTCAATCGGTAACAACAGATTTGATAGCTAATACTCTTTTTAATAGTGACTCATCGTTTAAACGTTATCAGGTTTCCTTATTAGAAAAATATATGGTACAAAAAAAAGTTGTCCGTCACGGGACGCCCGGCAGATGTGAAACATCTCTATGTTAATGTTAAAATCCATTATTAATTTATTTATTTCTTATTATTTTAATTAATTATTATAATTGAAATAAGAAAAATAAAATTGATTTACCTATATTTCTTATATTTTTTTCATTATAACAATAATTGCAGTATATAGTATATTCATAAATAGACTTTTACGCGCGCACACACAAAGATGTGGAGAACGGTGGCGTAGAAGGAGCATCATGGCATAACAGTGTCATGCCACAGTTTGCCGTCACACCACAAGTCGGTTTTATTGCCAACGCGTGCAAATAGATGTTTCACATCAATCTGTACAATTAAGATTATTATTTTATATTTTCTTAAAAGTAAGTGATTGAAAGGAAACAAATTAAAAGAAAATACATTTATTGACATGGTCGCGTTATGTGTCTTTAATATCTGTTAGTTATTATACGTCAATGGTTCGCTCTATCTTCACTCAGGCCCTAACTGCGTCTGCCCCAACGTGCGTTCACCTTGTCGTGGTGAGGGGGCTCAGTAGTGGCCGGCAATCCACCGGGCGCGAAGCCAAGAAACGCACAGGGAGGTGGCCCACTTCGGTGGGCGGTGGAAGGTGGCCCTGTTCGGTGGGCGGTGTACCATGCGGGTTGCTCCTGGTACTTCTCTGATAGCAGAGTGGACTTTGGAGCAACCCCATGGTTGTTGTGGTCTGCTTCGGCAGACCTGCCGTCGGGGCGTCGTAGTTAAATGCGTAAGCGATCCTGCGACTCCCCATGAAGACGGGGGAAGGTTTTGTTGGGTTTTAGTGGGTAGTACTGGCTTTGCCGGTGAGTCCCACACCACGTGCGTAAATGCATTTCCCAACGTTAAAAAAAAAGGCCGTAACTGCGTCTTTTTGAAATATGCTAATATCCTGCGGAGACTAGAACTTGTTACCTATGTATATAATTGCATCGATCTGTTACATGATACTGCAGGAAATTAGAAATATCAATAAACCTGATTTCTTATTAGTAATATTAGTAAGTTAATCTATGAGGAAGATAAGTGGTAGGACGTAGAATAAACAATACAATCAACAACAGCTAATAGTAATGTAAAATCACATTTGTTGACGCATTTGTTAAATATGCTATTTAGAGCAAGTGATAAAATTTACTGTTGCTTAGGAGTTAGGACCTAATGACAAATTAATATTTAATGGAATAAAATTTTAGTAATTGCAAGTCACACTGCTTGGTGATTTGAACAAGAACTGTCTTGTGTTAAGTAATGAGTATTCCTTTCCTCAATACTTGTGTTTTAAACTAAATATCAAATGAACTAAAATAAAGTGAGTGCAAAATGTGTTTACCCGGTATAACTGAGATTCCAAACAAACGGGACAAACTTTGTGCAGTGACTAAAAGGTATTAGAAATAAAGAGTTTGTTGTATTGTGTGTCAGTGTGTCAAGCTGTTTGCAAAAAAAATTACGCATCTAATGTGCGTTTTTTTTTATTTGATGTATTTTTTAATTTAACTTATTAGGTAGGTGCCTGCCTGATTTTACTTAAGACAAAAATGCCTAATGACAATACTATTAGGTGAACTATTCTGCTATGTTAATTTGCTTACATGTAATACTCTCCAAGAAGTATGTATTTATTTGTTTTTTATCAATTTTAAACGTCAATTTATTGAAATAAAAATATTTCAATAAATTGACGTTTCTAACCTAACCGCTTTCTTATTAATATTATTCAAAATTCTATTACATAGTTATTAATTATCAATATATAATATACTAATGCACCAAAACTATTAGACTCAACTATGATAGAACATCGGTTCGCCGAGGTAATAAATAGAATATCAAACATTTATTATTTGGGCAATATTTATATAGGTACTATCTCTACAAAATATTACACCAATTCCGTTCTGTTGTTAGGAAATAGGATTATAAGAACATTTTTACATGAAAGACCAGACATGATAACTAGAAAATTTATTTCTATTTTAATTTATTATTATATTTACATACATATAAAAAACTTAAAAAACCACTTAAAAAACTTAAACGGGGGTTTTCATTTAGATTTATCGAAATCAGTCGAACAGTTTAAAAAAAATTAACAAAAAACTTATCTATACATATAATAAAATTGTAACTAAGCCGAATCTGTACATTAGATATTTTTTGGAAAATCTTATCGAAATAGACATTATTATCGATACAGAGGCCGAATCTATAGTTTTTAGATTTTTTGTCTGTCTGTCTCTATGTCAGTCTGTTACTGCATTACAGAAAAACCACTGGAGGGATTTTGATGAAATGTTGTCTGGTTATCCACGTCAACATATAGGAAACTTTTTACCGCAGGAAAATATCTCATTTTTGAGAAAAAATACAAAAACTGCAATGTAAGAGTGTACAAATGTACTCGTATAAGACGTAAGAATTTGGTTTTTGGTCATCTGAACGCCGGCGTATCCGCGGTCGTTGAGGGATTAATGTGTACCGACTTAGAAAATATCTGATTAGGTATCTATTCTAAATGAAAACCTCCGTATAGTTATTTTTTACATTTTGGTGCCTGGAAGTCGGTTTTTTTTAAGTTTTTTAACAACACACCTACCTACTATAAACTACTTACTTCATGTTTATTAAATTACTTTTGCTTCCAAATATGTAGTACAGATATACCTACGCTGTAAGTTCTTCTATATCTAAAATTAATTTATTTAAACTAACTTTACATAATATACATAGCTAGAACTCTTAAAAGCAAACTTTAAAAAATGGCTATTTGTTATAAAACTAAATGTTGATAAAGTTTATTAATTTTAATTTAATTTTCAACCGACTTCAAAAAGGAGGAGGGTCTCAATTCGACTGTATGTTTTTTTTTTTTATGTTTGTTACCTCAGAACTCCGTCATTTCTAAACCGATTTGGACAATTTTTGTTTTGTTTGAAAGGGTATACTTCCAGATTGGTCCCATTTAAATTTCAAAAAAAAATACCACCCCTAAGGGTGGAAAAACAACTAATGATGAATTTAACCTACTTCTAATTGTCATATTGACTTGAAACTTTGCAAGTATTTCTATTTCCGTTGATAGTACAGTGGTTCGTTGTTGTTGACCTAATCTGATGGCAAGGCCAGAAGGTGGATAGGTGGAACTCTTCAACGGCTAATAGTAGATACTTTGAGTTTGGGCTTATTTTGTTTGATTTGACAAGGCTAACACGTTAGAATCCTTACTTTGCTACTACAGTCTACACTAAAAAGGGAAAAATAAAAACTTTTTAACAAAAAAATAAAAACCGACTTCAAAGAAAAGCACTAAAAAGTAAAAAATAACTGATTGGTAGTTTTCATTTACTATACATACCTAATCAAATATTTTCGAAGTCGGTGTGCTTTGGCTAAGTAATTAAAACCTATCTATTAAATACATACCTAATCAAATATTTTCGAAATCGGTGCCGGCCCATACAAAGCAAAGCACACCGACTTCGAAAATATTTGATTAGGTATGTATAGTAAATGAAAACTACCAATCAGTTATTTTTTACTTTTTAGTGCTTTTCTTTGAAATCGGTTTTTATTTTTTTGTTAAAAAGTTTTATGTTACACACATGTATAAAAATATCGTAAAAATATAATATTATAAAATGATAATAATCAAAACAACATTGACGCCGGAAATACTACCTACTTTAAAAGACTCTAGCATATCTATCTAGGAAGCATTTATTTGTTAGGTAGAATTAACATTTATTAAAAACAAAACATAAAACTTGATTTGTGTTAGCATACATAATACATATAAACAAATGTAGTCTTCACAAAATATAAAACAAAATATATAGTTACCTAACTAGCGACTCACCACACTTCGCTTAGGTTCGTCTCTATGTTAATTCCCCATACAAACTTTTATCCCTATTTTTCCCCCTTAAGGGATGATTTCCGGGATAAAAAACTATCCTATGCCTCCTTATATATCCTTCACATTGTCTCAAACTATCTCATTTCCAAATTTCATCTCAATCGGTTCAGTACTTCCGGAGCCCATTCGTTACAAACAAACAAAAAATCTAATCTTTCCTCTTTATAATATTAGTATATATGTCTATCGGACTATTATTATCAACATACCTACACATTATATATATGTATAATAATAAGTTTATCCGCGTGTATGTATATTTGTTTCTCCTCACTAAACGAACGGCTGGATGAAATTTACAAAAATAGATTATTACTATTAGTGTTACTAGTGCTTGATAAATTACTTGTTGGATACTAAACTATCTATTTTTTTATCAGGAATAATGAAAAGCGCAAGGAGAAATCGCGCGTGGCAGCGCGATGCAGGCGCACCAAAGAGATGCAGATTTTTGCTGAGCTGACAGCGGCACTGCCAGCGAAGAAAGAGGAAGTGGAACAACTAGACAAGGCATCTGTTATGCGTCTAGCAATCTCTTACCTGCGCGTGCGCGATGTTGTTTCAATGCGTGAGTGTGAATCTTTATTTCATTTTATTGAACGTACTTAGTTATGCAAAATAGATTCAACCACAAAAACTTACTTTTGAGAAATGAGTTTTAGTAAAATTGGTATATCAAAATAACGAGTCCGTAGTTTTTTTTAAAATTCCTCTTAAATATTGGGTATTTTATTTACTTTTTGTACATAAGTTGATATTTAGGTGCCATTTATGACAGTAACTCATTCATTTTTAAATAACTATGTTCAATTGTGAATTATCTAATCGTATTATCTGGATACTAGCGATAACTAGATCTCTAGATCTTCCTTCCTCAGATAGATAGATCTGAGAAAGGAGTGGTAGAGAAATTGACAAATAAATAATAATTATGCAATGAAATATATACATTAGTACCATTCTGCTTGTTTCTAATAATATTTAATAGAACAATGATATTGTACAACTGAATATACAATTACATACTAGATAAATAAAATCTACAATAGGAATTTATTAAGCACAGCTATTAAGCAAATGATACTTAAACGTACAGAAATCAATACACCTAATAGTTGTGCACCTTAGGTTTATAATAAATAATAGAAATACTAAGACCAAATCGTGGGCTTCGTTCGTAGTTGGCTAAGTAATATCAGCAAAGATTATTCTATTTTGTTTTAATTGTTAAGAACTTAAATATACAACAGAAATATGAGATTATTATACAATAAATATCTAATATGTACCTAAGCTTAAAGCCGTTTGTATCATGTGCAGCAAGCGTGTCAGTTACATCGATGCGAAACACTACAGGAATCGTAATTAAAGTACGTTTTTATGGAGTTTTAGGTCGACATTATGAATAATGTATGTAATGTAGAAACATGTCGCGTCATAAGATAGATTACATTTGCTGTAATATGGCGACAAAAAGAAATTAAGTAGGTACTTGGAATGCCACTACATAATATTATACTTTATGGTCTAAGATCCGAACCTAAATCGACCTTCACCGGGCTGATAATAGAATGAGACCTATTTTATAATAAATTTAGTCTATTAGAAAATATATTAAAAATGGGTTTGCTGAAAAAATCCTGGACATAATATTTTTGAATTATTATTACGAGTATTAAATTGAGTGCTTAATTAGTAACCTATTCTTTAGCTTTTAAGCTTTTTAAAAATGTTGACTTTATGTTAGTCAATATTAGTCAAGTAAAAGGAATATTTCCTAAAAATAATAGGATCACTGATACGGTACAATATAATCGTTTTATAACATCTACAATTAGGTCCTTAGTATGCTGATATTATTGTGTATTCATTTTTTTATATTTACATCCAATATTTTCCTCCACTTTATCTATATGTTCTACCACAAGTTCCGATTTATATAGAACTTGGCACGCGTTACTTGAATGCGTTAATAATGCAAATTTTACCACAATGACGGATTGGTTACAAATGACTTTAAAACAATAAATTATTAGAGCCATTGTTACTTTTATAAGATGTTTAAGTTTACCAGTTAATTCACTTATTGTCATATCTTTCCTTTATATAAATGACTAGCATTGCCCGCGGCTCCGTCCGCGTTCAGATGACCAAAAAACAAATTCTTAGAATTTACATATTATTATACTCTTACATTAAAGTTTTTGGATTTTTTTCTCAGAAATGAGATATTTTCCCGCAGTAAAAAGTATCCTATGTGTTGACCCGGATAACCAGCTATCAACATACCAAATTTCGTCAAAATCCCTCCAGTGTTTTTTCTGTGATGCGGTAACAGACAGACAGACAAAAATTCTAAAAACCATAGATTCGGCCTCTGTATTGATAGTAATGTTATTTCAATAAGATTTTCCAAAAAATATCTAATATACAGATTCGGCTTAGTTAATGTTTTATTATATGTATAGATCAAATTGACAGCATATCAGATTAATATTTTTCATTTTTCATTTGTAAAAGTATATAGTAATAGTGTTGCTTAGTAAGTTTTCTTTTTAAATAATAGCAAACTAAATTAAAATTATTATCCTTAATTAATTTTAACTTTTTAAATTACACATAGAATAATTATATGGCTTAAATAATTAATACTATATTTTATATTTTCTTTATGGTTATAAATATAATAATGGCAACACTAAATATAGATTACTAATTAATATTTTTAAAATTGTAATAATTATAAGAATAACAGCAAAAATTAAATAAATAATATTCCATATTCAATTATAAAACTAATTAAAATTATAAAATGTTTAACGTTAAAAAATGTTGTAAGGTAATTGGTGCAATTTTCATTTTGTTAATTGTGGGTAGGCTGTCTGTAACAACTATACCTTCAAGACATGTAACACCTCAGTCTCTCGTATGACCATGGATGCTGTAAAGCATTTGAAACGTCGGGAACCAAAAATCAAAATAAATGAAGGGGCAAAACAATGATAAATTTTGTGTAAGACTCAATTTTTTTAGGTATGAAATTGTTAATCGCGGGGAAGGTAGTGTTTGACATGCTACTTTGTCAGCTTTATTAACTTTTGTTTTCGTTTTTTAACTTCTAGTTCCCGAAGACAAAGAAGCGCCAAAACTGCAAAGCCCAAAAGGCTTGGAAGAAATCCAGTCTGAGCTTTCGTATATGAAGGCTTTGGATGGCTTCGTTTTAGTATTGTCTCAACAAGGCGATATCGTCTACTGCAGTGAAAATATCGCTGAACATCTTGGAGTCTCACAGGTAAAGAATTATGTAGAATATTAAAATATTTTAGTACCTGTACCCAGCGTCCCTATGTGATTTTTCTAAAAAATTATAACGACTAAAATAAAATAAAGCCCATGTTACTTTTAAATAATGTGATTTTCCAGTGGTGAAGATTTGTTCATATTGTTTAGAACTTTCGGAGTTTATCGATTACAAACAATAAAATACATTTTTCTTTGTATAAATTGGTATAGATTAATTAAGTACACATAAAAAATAAATCTTTTCAAATAATTAATTGAACGTATTAGAATATGTTTGTTCAAGAAGTTAGTATTTACGCACCTAATTTCATAGCGAAGGTGTCGTGAAAAAGTCTTTCGATGTTTCTTACTATACATTGATGTATGTTGATTATCCTAAACTAAAATAACCTCATAATGTGCGTTTGCTTGAAGCGGTTAGGTACTATCGCAACCTTGATGTCAATTAGTACCTGGTAAACTACTGTGAATTTGGCGTTTTCCACTTTATAAGTTGGTATGTAATGCATGACAATATCGTACGATATTATAGGGGTAAACACAGATAACAAGTACATACTCTATTAATAGGCTATGTAAATAGTTCCCGGCAGATTCGAACCTGCAACCTTTTGCTTAATTAGGAATTCCTGCCACAGACAGTATTTAATATATTGTTACATTTTAAATAAAACTATCTTTTCGGATTTTGTCGCGGATGTCCGAAAAGATAGTTTTATTTAAAATGTCAAATATTCGCGTAAATCTAAGAAAGTATTATATTGTTACATTAATGATTTTTTTAGTATAATTATATGAAGGGTCAATAAGTTTTAAGTAAACGACAATTTCCTTGGTTTTTTAATATTTGTGTTAATTATTTTATTTGATTAATTAATACGAAACTATTTAAGTATTAAAATGCCGCTTCAAAACGACTGTCGATTGAAAACCTGATTATTGTGCACAAATATGTTATTTATTTATGAGTGAATGACTAGCAAATATAGCGTTATTATAGCATTCTTAATTAATAAACTTTGTTAAATCAGTATGTTGTTATTTAGATGTAGTTTTTACAATTGTCAGATAAAATGATTAGATGATTCGGAAAATATATAAAAATGGCGTTTTTTTTTTCAGAAAAGATTTTATCTATAAAGGTAAACTTAAAAATTAAAGCCTTATCTAAATACAAAATTGGTCCCAAATCGTTAGAAACAAATAAATTTAAGTGAAGGCGCTAAGAGTTTGACTGGCTCTTTGTTAAAGTCTACTGGCGCTAATATTGTATGTCGATGCTTTGTGCATTCTAATATTGTGCTTTGCGTCATTGCGTACACATTATTTTGGGAAAACCAATACAGATTCATTTTGAATCGTTTCGGAGAAGCCTTAGGGGTACTGTTATCATTAATTGTATTGCTAGCTTCAGTCCTTATGTATTTCCTTTAATTAAATTCGTCTCTTTAATAAAACGCATATTAAAATAATTTAATAGGTACTATTGTTTAACTGCACAAACCTCAAGTTACATTACGACATTGTTAGAAGAATTCCATAGCAACTACATATTTATTAGTCACGGTTATTTTTGTACTATTTTAAGAATAGGCGCATTGTTATATTGTATTACATTGCATTTATACGACAGCAAAAATATATACCGGTCAAAATACGTCCAGCATTATCTCCTCTTTAAAGGAGGACGATTTTTTTTTAAATATTGTATGTATAATATGACAAGACCGCCTTATACGGCAATTCACGATCTACATTTTTTAGGTATAAGATATTGACTTCTCGATAACGTCGTCCACAATATTAAAATCTCGCTACTGGAAATTACTAAAGTAATTAAATCATATTTCTGGCTCCATAAACTTAACGCCCGCTATTAAAAAATGTATAGCATAAAACTTGATATTTATGAGTAAATAAATTCGTAAAACTCGTAATACGCGTACCGTTGTGACGGTCCAAGTACCGTTACAATACATTTATTTATTTTGGTATTAACTATAGTGTTATGAGATTAATATATCTTGCTTGTTTTTTAACATTTTTATCTTTTCTATCTTTCATGACTCAATGTTTGAAATATTATTACATAGCAAGTTTGACTGAAGCCATTGAAAAGGAAAAAAATTCGCTAAAATTGCAGTGCATCATGTCGAAAGGGACTTGTTTTCTTTATACGTAATTAATTGATACCAAGTATATGAAAACAGGAAATTTATTATTATATTACAAACAATCCGCTTAAAGCTGTTACTGTAAAACGTTTATTTATAATTATTCATACAAAATGCAATCTATATTCGACTACATACAGTGCTTTCTACTTTATTTCTCTACTGTCAGAAACATTTCCGCTTCCTAAATTACACACAAAGGTGCGAAAGTATACCATTGATAAGTTTATGTGGTTTTTCGTCTGTCAAAAAATATTACACTTTTATTTGTATGGTAAATAGGCTGCTATTTATAAGCTAAAATATAGCTTATAAATAAATGCTTTCAACAATTTTTGTTTTCTTTCAGGAGTTCGAATCCCAAATGACAATTATTATTTGTAATGGCTTGTTTTTACGAGCGACTTAAAATTATACATACTTTCCTTTAGTATGATGTGGTATGTAATACATCAGTATTAATGTAGTAACTTTTACTTTTATGAAGTACTAACAGAATCTGCGGCTTCGCTCGCGATAAAAGTCATCCCCTATTTTCCCCCCTTGTGGGATGTATTTCGAAAAATGCTAAAACATGTATTTAATTGTATTGAAGAGTATAATTACAAAGTTTCAAGTAATTCTGATCATAAATATTTTTTGGGTTGTATTATAACATGTTTTCCCGTGGGAATGAGACAATTTCCCGCGGTAAAAAATAGCCTATGTCACTCTCTCCAGCCCTCCAACTATCTCCACACAAAAAATCACGTCAATCCGTCACTCCGTTTCGACGTGAAAGAAGGACAAACAAACAAACGAACAAACACACTTTCATATTTATAATATTAGTATGGATTCACATACGATATCGTAAGCTATCAAGGCCGTTGAAATATAAGCATATCTCACAGCTTGTACTTGTTGGGCTTAGAGAGGTTTGATTGAGATTTTGATTAATAATCGAGAGGTAACTGACAAAAAATGATTTTTTTCAATTGTAATCTTACTCACAGAGATACATAATATATTTCTGTGATATTACCAGAATCACTTATTCACCTCGTTCTGGTGCGTTTCTAACTAAAGTACCTATAACTCTGACACGTTCTCGGGAATTAAGTCAAAATCATAAATTAAGTCCATTTAAAAATTACTTTAGTCAAATACATTTTTACTGGCACTTGTCCATTGTCAATTAATACATTTCAGTCAAATGATCGTATTGGTGAGGAATACCACCGACTCAGGAGACAGTCCTGCTGAAAATTCAATCATTCCTCATTAAAAATTTAAAAAAAAATATATTATACCGTGGAAAAAGTATCCAAAAACATTTCATTCTAGCCATTCTAAAATCATTTTAATTCATTATTACATTGCTGCTTTAAGAAAAACAAAGAACTTACAAACATTCGCGGCCATAACACGTTAAGATAATGTGAACGCAAATTACCAAAGGTTAATTTACATGCTTATACAATTCGTACGAAGTAAAAATTGTAATGTTATATAATTTTTCAGATGGAGATTATGGGGCAGAGCGTGTTCGAGTTCAGTCACCCCTGTGATCACGATGAGATACGTGAAGCATTACGCCCAGGGAAAGACGGGAAACGAGACTTACTTTTACGCCTTAAATGCACGCTGACCAGCAAAGGAAGAAATGTGCATTTAAAATCTGCTTCTTACAAGGTATTTTTATTTACTAGCAGTTCTCACACTCTGAGATCAGCAGCACTCTGAGATTACCTCCGTTTAATCCTGAATGGAAAAACTTTAATTTCTGGAAGTAAAAAAAATATATTATATCACATTAAAATATAGACCATAGTACCTACTAGACTGACTTTATTTTTTCAAATTTAATAGAACCAGCCTTCAGGCTAATGATAACGACTTTATATCCAAATTTTTGGTAGGTTAGGTTACATTATTGCAATTTTCATAGGAATCCCTCGGTAAATCGGTTAAGTAGTTTTAAAGTTTATCCATTACAAAGAAACATACAAAACATCAAATCTTTTCTCGTAATAATATTAACTAGAAAGAATCGTAAAAATTTGTCCACTAGTAGATGAATAGCGTAACATGAAAAAAATTAAATCCGTCAAATAACAACATAGATATTTGATAACCATAAAAACGCTTGTCTAGTACATCGATCGTACGAGTAAATCAGGTTTTTATATATGTGTATTTTATGCAATGTTTGCATTGAGTTTACGTAACTGAACTATCTGAAATTTTATATTAGTGAATCAGCCTTTTAGAAAGTTTTATAAATATGAGCCAACGTTTCTTTTTCAGTATTTCATAGATATATAATAAAATTCAATTATCATGCCTATCATTAATATTTTCGACGGAAAAGTTTTTCCAAGAACTTTGTTTTTATTTAATGAGAATGGGGATGAAAGTTTGTATGGAGACGCAAGTTAGGGACGAACCCGAGTGAAGCGAGGGTGAGTCGCTAGTTTAATAGATATAAATTAATCTTATCTGTTTCAAAAAATACTTTCTCTTTGTTACAAAATGTTTAAAACAACTAAGCGGGGCTTTTTTGTTTAACATAATAAAATAATAATAATTTAATCATAAGTTGTAGGTATTTTTTTTTATAATACTGTGATATGGAAGCGTCACATGTTTTGCTGTAATCCTTGACCCGTAGCATGTTGTTTTCGACTACAATTAACACGTTTCATATATTTATTTCAAGTTTCTTTGTTCTGGCATTTAATATTTGAAAAAGATGTTAACGTAATTTAATAAATACGTAATTTATATAAACATCTATACAGAGTTCTAGATTTCTTATATATGGATATCTAAATAGCATAATTTGTTTCTCGTTATTTAATAATACCCATGGCTGGAGTACAAACATCATTGCTCATCGCACAAATGAATGCCCCCAGCGGGACTCGAACCCGCGACCGCTGGCATAGCAAGTAGGGTCACTACAAACTGAGTCAAACGTGTCATCAAAATAAGTATATATAGTTTTTTTTTATAGTTATTTGTTTATTATAGATTTCTTTTAAACAATTTTGTTGGACGTGTGAAATGTGTGAATGAAATATATATTTTTTTCTTAACAATTTTATGCAAAACAGTAATATCTATAATGTTATCTTTATAGCTATTACAAAGTAAATAACAATAAGTTATAAATAAATAATAAAATAATACAAAAATAAATGTTAACATAATACATATTTACGTACGCATAACGTCACTTCGTAATTTTTTATTCATGAAAATATACATTTTTAATAATTATAATTAAAGACGCATTTTCCCCCGCTTTACTACGTTGTTTTTGTCGCTTTGACGTCAAAACCTAAAAAATACTATGTAAATTTATTAATATCCCTAACTAGATCGCAAGATTGCTTATTCAATTACAATAGCTATTGTGGCCGCTTGTAATTCTATATGAGTGCCATAGACATAGTGCAGAATGAATAGTTGTTATAGTTATATGTTAAGTTAGCAATCTCATTTATTTTTATTTTATTTGAAACCGAAAACCATCAATTAATTAAAAAGATATTATTTTTTATATAAACAGGCAATAACTATGTGAGCAAATAATGAGATCACTGATCATGTTCTTTAACAAAAATTCACGAAATTTTACACTTTACTGACTTATATGCAAGGAGAGATTTGGCATAGATAACGATAAAGTGTATAGTATTATAAACGACACAACTTATGCCCGGATAGGAATTTTTTTTGGATCTGAAATCCTGAAATAAAACTTAGGTTTTTATGTAAATAACGACTAGAGCTAGACACATCGCCACAATCGATGTCGCTGTTCATTTTATAAAAATGGTTAAGTGCAAAGTCTTACGTGTAAATCAGTAGGTACATTAGGATAATTTCTGTAGATTTGACAAAATCCTTAATTTTTTCATTATATCCTTTTAAAATTGTGTTTCAACATTATGTCTTGTGTCTGACATTATACTTTTGATAGAGGTTTTTTTATTTACTTTATCACCCAAATTGAACCACCAAAATCAGAATTAATTTAAGATATGCTTCATTGATGTTTTTACAAAAAAACTTTTTAACAAAAAATAAAAACCGACTTCCAGGCACTAAAATGTAAAAAATAACTAAACGGAGGTTTTCATTTAGAAATACCTAATTAGATATTTTCGAAGTCGGTGCCAGCCGATGCAAAACAAATCTAATACATTTCGATACGTAAAATACATATTTACCTATTAGATATTCATAATATCTTAAAATATTGTAGGCTGGCACCGACTTCGAAAATATCTGATTAGGTACCTATTTCTAAATGAAAACCTCTGTTTAGTTATTTTTTACATTTTAGTGCCTGGAAGGCGGTTTTTATTTTTTGTTAAAAAGTTTTTACTTTTCCATTTTTAGTGTAGACGTAATAAGCAGGTAATTTGTAAGAAGAAACTTTTTTAATAACATAATAATTCCATTAAACAATTTATTTTAATAAGTATTTATTGATGATTTTTTTTAAACCGCTCTACCGATTTCGTTAAAATTTATATGGGACCACCTGGGAAGTATACCCTTTGAAAGAAAAAAAATATTCAAATAGGTTCAGGCGTCTTCGAGTAATCGGTGACCATACATAAAAAAAGATTCCGACGAATTGAAAGGAAGAAGTCCTTTTTGAAATTGTAAGTCGGTTAAAAACCTAAAGTTAATGCTACGTGCCTAGTGCACGTAGTGAATATTATATTTATTATTTCCAATTATTGTTCTAGAAATTAGCTTATAAAGCTATTATGGCAATTAATGATGATTTATGCAACTTAAAACTCGTTTGAGGCGTTTTTAAATGACTTACGACTTTCATAAAAACGAAGAGGTATGACACCACACATTATAATATACTGATATACTAATACAGATACCCTATAGGTGACCCTATTTTCAGGTATATTCTTCGGGGTTTTTTATTTTATCTGAATAGACGATAGATGGCTCAGCTCACTTGACGAACGCTGTAATTTTTTTATCCTATAGCGACTCACCCTAGTTCCGCTCGGGTTCGTCCCTAGGTACGGACTTTTCTGTAGGGAAATATAAGATACACAATTCCACCATACATTATTTTGTTATATCTCAAAGGGCTTAGGCAGCGCTTTCGTTAAAAGATCCCAGACGGCTTATTTTTTCCGACACCTCCAACAAATATCGTTATATATATTAAAATCTTAAAATTTAACAAATTATTTACTAAAACCTTCCTCTTGAATCACTCTATCTATTAAAAACAAACTGCATCAAAATCCGTTTCGTAGTTTTAAAGATCTAACCATACATAAGGACAAACGGACAGCGGGAAGCCATTTTTTTTATACTATGGAGTGATAAGTTCGGTAAATAAAAATATTTTTAACCTTTAAGGTATAAACATATCAAAAACATTTTAAGGTACAAACATATTATCATATTTGTGGTAATTTACTTAATAAATACATTTTTCTGTTATTAAAATATATATTTATTTGAGATATATTGTTTCTTTTATTTATTTTACATAAACCAGGGATATTCCCTGCTGAAACATTTTATTTGTCACCAAAGACAAAATCCATAAAGTATTAAGTGTTTAGATGATACAAAACACTTTATCCAATGTGACTTTGTTCAAAAAAATAGGATGAATTAAGTGTGAGCAACACCATATTTGATGGCTTCGATGGTGGTCATATGTCTATCATGTACGACTGCTGATCCGAAGGTTCCGGGTTAGAGTCCCACAACAGTCACAAATTACTGTGCTGTCGACCAGTATCCGTGAGATTATCGCGATAGAAATTAAAGAATGGTGTGAGAGAGTGGAGTGAGATTCAAGAGGATGCAAAGATTTTTGACTGTTCCAACAAATTATAAATAATCTTGTTTCTATACCGCTTGAAACAATCTGATTTATGCTTAAATCATCAAATCATTTATAGTGCTACAAACTTATCTGACCCGGTAACGGCATCGCTGTTGTTGAATTTAGTATTGCCGCTAAAGAGAATTTCCGCAATTTTTAGTTCCAAGTGTACAAGGAGTAATCGAAATGTTAATTTGCTGTTTTAGTCATTGTTTATACAACATAATATAATAAGGAATAATAATATCAAAACACATTTTTTATGAATTATATTTTAATGTTATATGTAATTATGATCATGTAGATAATCGTTTGGGTAATTTAGAGTCTGGATTCCAAGACAACACTTGACAACAAAATGACATTTCAAAATGGCGACACGTAGTTCTAGTTTTGGCCACCTGGTCAGATAAGTTTATAGCATAAGGCATTATACTTAAAGTAATAATCATTATAAACTATAGTCTGATTTTTAATTCGGCGGAATTCTGACATTTCAGAAATGTGGTCAACTTTGAAACATTGTCACTAAAAACGGAAAGCATTTTAGCAAAATAAAAAAATAAACCTTTCTTGAATTTAAGGTTTTAATTAGAATAACTAAAACTTAATAATTTTTTGATAACTCTAAAATTTTAATTATTTTTTTATTATCATATTATCGAAGTTAGAAGGAAATTATTTTTCTATTACAGGAATCCCTGTTCAATAATACATAGGTTGCAAGCCTTTTTTTAGAAAACCCCTTTGTTTGTAAAATCTTTGCAATTGGCAAAAAGAATTGGAAAGTCCCAAAAAAAACAGGTCCACAACGATCGTTCACGATTTTTTATTATTGTTTTTGGCAAGAATTCATAAACTATATTATAAAAGGAAAGGATAAAATGTGCCCTCTTCATGATCTGACTGATAGTGTGAGTGATTCTTTTATAATCCGAGTGGATGATGACGATAAGGATGATATAAGTAATAATGATTAGTAAATATTTTCATTTCTTATATTTTGTTTTACTCGGTTTTTTTCATTTAACCATTAAAAAAAATTACATTATAGTTAGTGTGCATTGAATGCACAAAACAAAGACTATTTACAATGTCATACATATAGTTTACTTGTTCTAATTCTGTTTCATATGTTTTGTTATTTTATATTAAAAAATACAAAGCAGAAAAGGTTTATGATATCTGAATTGTCAAAGAATGACAGCTGTCATATTTCCGTGGAATTAAAAATCAGACTATAATATACTGAAACTAACGAAAACAACCGTTTTGCCGGAAATACATAGTCGAATGTATCGACGGAAGTAGTACTGTATTTAATTTACATATATTAGTTAATGCTTATATCTTAAAGATTCCTGTAGAAAAACTAAAATGCTAATATTTATTCTTTTCTCATAGGTGATTCACGTTACCGGTCATATGCTGAATTCTGAAGAGAACAACAAAGAGCAAGAGCAGATAGTAGACTCTGAAGATGAAAAGAAGGAAAGTGAAATCAAAAAATACACAAAATCCGGTGCTCTTGTGGCTGTAGGCAGACCAATTCCACATCCTTCTAATATCGAAATACCGTTAAATAGCATGACGTTTCTGACTAAACATAACTTGGATATGAAATTCACTTACTCCGATGAATGGTAAGTTAATATTTTGTTTATAATATGCTCATGCATTTATAATAGTGTTTGAAAATCGACCATAATCATTTATGAAGATATAGAAAAACAAATATGAACAGAATTTACCTATATTTATTAAAAAAAGCTATCGTAAAAAAAATATTGATAGTATTTAAGCTCGTCAAAATGTAAACAAAACAAAAAGAAAATCGGTTGACAAACAAAAGAGAAAAAGCTATTTAACTATTTTTTTGTCTTTGCCTATTTTTTATAGATTTTAAATGAAATACTTATTGTGAATCTCGATTTAAAACCTTAATCTCCTAAAATATATTAATCTAGTTATTGTTATATTAATCGTTTTGCATAATTCATCTTCTTGAAAACTACAAAAAAAATTACTTATTTGAAAAATAAACTTTAATTATTGCTTGTTCTTTAATGTATAACAGTAAGGATACCAATATGTCCCAATAAATTATTAAACATACCCACTACAAATATTGACATGAACATTTAAAATGTTTCTTATTGGTTTTAAAAATGCTTTTTGCACGTATTATGTACACAGTATATACTATACCGCTTTATAAAATAAAATAATATATGTTACTGCCTACTTTTAATGTTTTTATAGAATTAGGAGTTTATTACAAATATCCTAGCATGAAATTTTGACAATACAATAATAGTTGTAATGTAATTCAGAAGTATCCAAAATTTTGCCGAAAGCCCCTCGAATTACCTACTTGTTGCAGTTTACGACAAAAACAAACCATTACTGCTCTCTCTATCTTAAGGCTTAGCTAGTTCACCGTCACAGTCATAGATGGCGCTGTACAACAATAGAGTATACGTATTACCTGACAAAATTTAGGTAGTCTTCTGACATAGTACGACTTTTGACATTCGGAACGATTTACTTTATTTGGTAGTATAATATCAACAAAAATATCACCTTCAAATGTATTTTGTAGGTTAAACATGATGCGAATTCGCGGTTCCATACGGTTTGTACTTAATACACGATTAAGAACGGATGTTGGATTTGTGATATTAGAAAAGTGAAGTGTTTGTGCTTATTTTGTGCTGTGTTGTGTTTTTGGGAAATATTGTTATTGATTTTAGTTTTGTGTGGCCGAATTTCAAAAGAATGGCGGGTTTTTTAAAATCTGTAAGTCATTTTCATGGAATTCTTTGCTAGTACATACTCGTAATAAATACTTATGTTATTTTATTTTGAAACATATGTCCATGTCAATATTAGTGGAAGTTGAGACAAAGTTGTCGATAGGTCATTCAAGGTTAAGTGTATACCGGTTAACATAACCTAATGTTATGCACTCTAGGTCACATTGGGGATGACCTTTGATATCATCATGGGATTTTCTAAAACTTAAAGCTTTATGTATAAAAAGTTAAGCTCATGGGACATCATAAATATAATATATAATAGGATATTTTGGAAAAATAAAATGCAGTAGTATATATTCAATGAATAAATTACTTAATTTATAATTTTAATCGGTTTAAGGAAAATATGATTAAAATATTAATTTAAAATATGATAAGGAATTTTATATTTATATTTCTTAACTAATCTTCTAGCCGGTTATAAGATTGTTCATATTAAAAATAAGATTAACTTGAAAAAATCATTTAAAGAGTTCAAATTTGCTTGAAATTCTTAAAATATGCATGAACTTGGAAATAAATATTATCTACAAATTTTAATATTAATTATTATGTATCAATTATTTTTTCCTGTAAGTAATTGTTTTTTTTATTTTTCATAAAGCAAGCAGCATATCAAAGGCAGAACAAAAAAAAATGGTAAATTTTTTTTGGAAAAAATATAGATTGAAACTTCAAATTCATATTTATTTCCATTAAATGAAAAAAAAAAACATGCTCACAAGTTTAGCCATATCATAATATTAGTTACTAGAAATTTTAATAATATAATACAATTTACAAATTCAATATCTTATTGTTGCAGCCTAATGAACAGCTTAGGGTACGATGCGGAAGAGTTGGCCGGTCGTTCACTATACGACTACCACCATGCTGCAGACAGTGCTGCTTTGGCTCAACAGTTCAAATCATGTAAGTGCATTCTATTTATTACTAATTCTCACTTGCAGATTTCTTTGTGTGCTTGATTGATAAAATGTAAATCCAAGATACAAGGTGTAAACATTCCGAATTGAGTTGAGCCTTTACAGTGTGAAGAAGTCAGGGCTTGGAAACCCGTTCAATTTTTGAACCGGTTGTGGTCATGATTTAAACCGAAAGGCTTTTCGGCTTAAAGTTTCAGTTACGTTCTTTAACCGGTTAAATCCCTGAGAACGGTTTTTGACGAATTTTAAAAAAATAACCGGTTAAAATGGGCTTTAGTGCGTTTACCTACATTCAGCAAGTCTTTACTGAGTAGAAAAATACATGTACATTTCTTACTTATGAATAAATTAACCGGTTTATTTCAGTATTAAAACTGAAATCAAACCTTTCTCTAAGAATAACCGTTAACCATTATCATTTTGGCTTACTAAACCCTTCTTTTTCATTAACCGGTAAATGAACATACAATGAATTAACCATTACATTACCTATACAAACCGTTTTGTGTAAACCGGTTCTAATACATACTTACTCAGTTTCATCTATTCTTGCCTATATATTTATGATTATAATTTGTAGTAGAATATAGGGAGGAGTATATTAAACAACAACACAAGTGTACACTATCAAATGTATAGTACAAGTATCGAATGAACCTATACTATAAAAAATTTATGATTCTGCTAAATTTTAAAATGATTTCTTGATTTTAATTAGCCTCAGTTGCTCTGCTACAATTTTATTTTATAATATATATATATATATATATATATAGTTATAACAATATTAATCTACATAATACATATAAGTGTTTCAAAGTGTAAACCCTACATTTGTGCTATAAAAAAGCTGTATCTACTATTATAATAGTAAACTTGTAAATAAAACGTACCTAGCGCCATCTGTCCATCGCTTGTTTAACTAATTTTTAATAAGGCTTATAAAACACGTATTATAATTTCTACACTAGTTCAAGAGATGGCACCTCTACTTTTAATAAAAGCGTAGTCGCTGTGATAGGTATGAATATATAATATTATGGCATATACGTTATACTTACAACATTCATGTATATTCACGCTGTGTACAATGTATATAGCATATACCTACTATATGCTATGTACATTGTACACAGTGTTTTAAAACGTCTACAGACTATTATGATATTTATATATTAGATATTAAATGTACTATAATTGTGATTGTTTTGTGTTGTTTCAATTTAATTCTTTGTCTGTGGCTACGTAATAAATTACGTACAGTCGTTAAAACACGTAACTTGTCATTATCTTTTATATAAGCAGCTAACACACTGTCACATTTGTTGCCAAAATCTATTAACAGAACATTTCAAGTGGTTATTTTGTAAAAATATTATTTGAGAATAGTCTTAGAAGTCTTTCGAAATACCTTAGTTTTATTTCTTTTCCCCCATACGATTTGAATTTAAAAAAATCCATTCTTTACGGTTACTCTTGATATTATAGTTAAAGTTATTTACTGGGCGATGATGAACAGTGCAACAAGTAAATTATATAAGTCAATTGAAGGATGCGACTTCAAATTGTGCTCTTAGTGTAATATTTTATAACTTTATTAGTGACCAGCGACTGGCCCTGACTTCGTCTATGTTTTTTTTATCCAGATCAAAGTCTATTTGTGTTCAGTAAATTTTATCAAATCCGTCCAGCCATTTCAGTGTGAATAAGCAACCAACATACAAACGTTGCCATTAATAATATTACAGAAAAATCCAATTATAAAAGGATACTCTCACATACTATGAAATTTCATAAAGTACTAAACATAAAACCAGATTTTACTTTAAGTAGGTACCAATTATTTTTTTAATATTTATGCAATTTGTTGAAGTATGCAAAAACAATATTAATTTATTTCTAACGTGTTATTATTATATTAAATTGTACATGGTAACATTATAATGTAATTCTAATTATTTCGCGACTTTATTTAACTGATGTGGATGCGTTTTTCCCTACAACATTGGCTTTCAGCCATCAAGATCAATAATAATGGTATTAAAATATCCGTACTTTGTGTACTTTCTGAAAAAAAAATTGGTGCGAGGACTCTTATAATTATTTATTATAATAGAATTGGACCGTGGCATGGTTTCCCTCATGGTTCTAATTTGTTTCGATTTATTTCTAAACACAGTTCCGACAGAAATTCACATACAAACTAGGTACTTTACTTTTTATAATATCAGTATGGAATAGTTCGATTTGATTGCTCGTAACAGATTATACCCTACGTAAAGATATAATATTATAATCTCTGGAAGTTTACTAAAATACTAATAAATCATCTCGAGAAAAATATGTTATTTAAAAAAAAGGTAAAAATATAACACGCACATTTTATTGTGAGATAGACAGAGAAACAAGTTTTACATGTTTTATATACTTAAATTTAAATAAAATTGACTATAAAAAATGTTAGTTTCAAAGGAAGTTTCGGTTTAGGTGTTCATCGAAATATCCTAATTGCACCTAAATATTAAATATTTCCTATAATGATTTAATTGCGGTCCTAGTTACTACGTTTAGCAGTCGTTTCAAGTATATTTCTACATAAAATTACAATAACTTATCCACCAGTGCGTACACTTCATCTATCTTATCATTCTACTCAAATGTCACGTATTCCGCAGGGTAACATGTAATAATGGGAATAATATGAGGGAAACTGTATATATATATATATATATATATATATATATATATATATATACACTCCGCGACAAAAGTATAACCCACCCCCCTAATTTTGTAATATCCAATGTAAGACTAATTTATCTTGATATATTACTATTGCATTAATATTTTTTATTTGTATGTAGTATTATAATATGTGTTCAATTACATTCTAAGTTGTTTTCTTATATTACGGCGTGATTGTTAGTTTGATAGTGCGACAAAAGTATAACCCATAACTTACTTTGGCTTGAACAGCTTCATGTTTTAGACGTGTCAGTTCCTTTTTATACTTGTTCTGCGTTCCTCGTAAATTAATTCGTACTAGAAAATTATTTCGATTGATATTTATTTATTTCTAAAATAAAAGGCCACGTGGGAAACGTTTCAAGGAAAGTGGAATTAATTTAGTTAGGAAATTGTATTCTAAAAATTGGTCGAAATTTAGAATTGCAAAATTTATCAATAGAAGTCATCGTGTTGTACGTAATTTTCTAAAAGATCCTGAAAATTATGGCAAAAGAAAGAGGACTGGTCGACCAAGGGCAACAACACCACCTGAAAGAAGGTCAATTCTGAGAGTAGTAAATTTGCAAAAGACCATGTTCAATGGAAGAAGAATTGGAAAAATGGTATTTTCACTGATGAAAAGAAGTTTAATTTAGATGAGCCTTATGGTTTTAATTACTATTTTCACGATTTAAGAAAAGAAAAATGTGTATTGATTTGACGACAAGCCGGGGGTGGTAGTGCAATGATATGGTGTGGAATTGGTTACTTAGGAAAAATGAATATAAAGTCCTGTTCTGGAAAATTGAATAGTAAACGGTTCATAAACATAATTAATGAAGAGGTTACTTCTCATGTAATGCGAATTGCTGGTCCTAATTTTATATTTCAGCACGATAATGTCAGTATTCACCGTGCACAAATAGTTAAAAACTATTTTACTGAAACAAATAATCAAGTTCTTGAAGGCCCAGCTTATTCTCCTGGCTTAAATATAATTTAAAAATTATTAGGGAAACTTATCACGAGCTGTCTATTGAGGATCAAAACAATTTACCACTGCTGAAGAGTTAAAAACGGTAATAATTGACGAATGGCAAAACATGAATCAAAACAATTTAAAAAGTTATATGACAGTTTACCAGATCGAATGATTGAAGTAATAAGTAAAAGTGGTGGATCTACAAAATGTTGATCGAAGTACTAAATATTAAATTGAATAAACAATCGCTCTTTGTTGCATTTCTCTTGAGTTTTATTTATATTTAATTTACCTGGGTTATACTTTTGTCGCACCGCAAAATTTATGTATCATCTGTATTTGGTTAATTTTGCATTTAACAAATAATACATTGGTTGTAAAATATACTTACCAATACCTAATTTTGTGTATTAGTAATCTATTCATATAACTATAATTTTATATTGGATATTACAAAATTAGGGGGTGGGTTATACTTTTGTCGCGGAGTGTATATATATTATATTATTATTAAGCTTTGTGTCGGTTTCGTGACTACCTGATACTCTTCCTGAATAAACATTACATCGGGAAAGACTTTGTTGTCACATGGTTCTGATTTTAAATAACTAAAGTATTTTTGTAAAGGCTGTGGAATATGTAAAAGTTATTTGTTTATATACAACACTAGCGTCTTACCACTACTTTGCCAGGCTCGTCCCCAGTTGACTAAAAATCTATGTTTTACTCTAGGACCTACTGTGTACTTACTTTCCTAAATCCAAAACTATCCAGCCGTTTCAGTGTAAAGAAGTTATAAATATACATACACACACTTACAAAAAGTCGTATTCAAAACCTAATTGCTGTCAAAGTTCCTACACATCATTGCATATTACATTCTACATGTAATAATAACAAACGTAATTTATCTCATTTATACTGTAATAATAATTATATTTGTGAACGTTATGTTTATAAAAATGCTATGAATAAATAAATAATTGTTAAACTATGTAAGATTGTGAAATCTGGACATTATAATAGTTTGATAGGTGCATAGGTATATATTTATACCAGACATGGTCGTAGTGATACTCCACGGCCGCAACTCAGAAATATATATGAACATGGTTAAATTATTATATATTAAAAAAAAACATTCAATAATAATGCTTTTAGGTTCGCTTAACCACAGCAATTTCAACTTTAACAAGAACAGAATCTCACAACGGAAGTTTAATCTGTTGGATCACAAGTAATTTTCTGCAATTCTGACTCTGAATGGTAATCTACAATTCAAATGTCTTACTTTATTAACACAGAATCTGTATTTATTTTTATAATTTAATGTACTGAACGCCATACTATCAGGGGAAGATAGCTACATGGTATTTTCCTGCTTATAAAAATCAAAATTGCAATTTTTCTAGTAGGTTTGAGGCGTCATTTTTTTAGGTTTACTTTAAATGATGAATGATCTAAGAACGAATATTAAATCTTTTATAGTCCACAATGCAAGAGTATATCATACTTAAGCGCTACTGTTTGGGGTGTCAACTTTCAATTAACATTATTATTTTCAATAAACCCTCATAGCAACTGGGCAATCGCGCGTTGAATAATATTATTCTAATTCATTGACGTCTTTCGAACCACACGTGTAAATTGTTGCCTAAAAAAATTAATGTTGGTTAAGAAATTTTAAAATCCGATTAGGCGGTAGTACATACTGTAGTAAATGATTAATCCATATCCATAATTTAATATTATAAATGTGAAAATATGTTTGTTTGTCGCCTTTTAACGTCGAAACAGAGTGTTAGTCAAAATGGATTGGCGGGATTTTTGTGTGGAGATAGTTTGGGAGGGCTGGAGAGTGACATAGGCTTTTACTGCGGGAGATTATCTCATTACCATGGGAAAATACGTTATAATACAACTAACAACAACTCATCATAACTATGTATAACAAACTTAGTCTATTTATTCCATACCTACTAAACCGAGGGACGAACCCGAACGAAGCGAGGGTGACTATCCTAGTAACATGATAAAGAATCTGAGAAAAGTTTAAAGAAAAAACTAAGTTCATTAAGCATGATCCTGACATTAAAGTTGTTCCGTCATAACTCTGCACATATTATTCAATATTTTATTATAGTTTTATGAGATATGTATGTATGTGTACCTACCTATATAAAACTTAATTTAGAATACGTATTTCTTTAGTACCTATTTCAGATGCTACGCGCTTTTAATTTATAATGGAAATATACTGCTAAGTACTATCTAACCGTCGTAAACATAACATTTTATATTTTTTTGCTATTTCGTTGTTAAATATTTTCAGGGAGTCGAGGGAGGGTAATATTGTTACTTTTATACCACAGCCGGCTAAAACCACACATTAAATAATACCGACACTCGTATAAAAGTCTTTATGGCTATGAAAATAAAAACTATATATGTATGTGTGCACTTTACATGTTGCTTTTAATACACTGTACCTACAGAAAATACTCCCTCGCGGTACGGAAATATACATTGTTTGTTCTCTCATCCCATTTACTGTTGAGATCGTTATGAAATGTGATTGTGAACCCATTTTATGCGTAAAAATATGGATCGCTTTCATATTTTACGTATTTGACAAAATTATTATTTTCTTTTCAAGGATAGATACCTACTTACATCATACTAAAGTTACAGTTCCCTTTCTATAAAAAAAATGACTAAGGTATATACATGATGTTGCATATACATGATGTTGCATATAATTTTATAATATACGAGTACATAAATTTACGTATTTGAACTTAATTTTTAAAAGCTTATTTTAACAAGCTTCATCAAGTTTCAGGTAAAATTCAATAGTGTCTTCGATGATAGAGTTAGTTCAACTTCTATTCTATTGTAGTGCTTTTTTTACTCCCATATGCATTTCAATCTCCTAGTTTAAAGGTATATAAAAGGGAAGAAAATGTATCATTTGTTTCACAGTTAGCTAATTTTATTATCATTAATAGATTACTTAATATAGTTGGTTTAAGAGTGCACTAAGTTATACACAAATATCTTCCACATTAAAATAGAACTATAAGGTACTAAAACTAAGCGAAACGAAGGCGTGTCGTTAGTTAATCTATACAGCTGGTACCAGTAATAGGTCATGGTCGAGGCCATTATAAAACATGCCATGGTGCGACTGTGAACAGCTGAGCTCAATGGAACTACGGATATTGAACGCATAATAAAACTCAGTGAAAGATAACTTACAATGTGAGAATCGACGAAATAAAGAAGAAATCTAAAATATTCGCATTAGAAACAAAATTGTTTATTCTCTTCTCTTCTCTAATAACTTTGGATATATATTTCTGTAACATTGGGCACTGTTATTGGCTAAGTTTTATTAATGATTTTTTATTCTATTTTTTTTTATACCGTTTGTTTCCAAAATAAAAAAATATTTTTTATTGACCTATGAAAAACAATGTTATTTGATACTACGCGTAAATTTTCAAGTAAAAACTAATTTACTAAGGTAGCTACTGGTTATTTGCTATATTACGTGCGTAACTGCTGATAAATACTACAAATGTCATTGTCGGAACGGCTAAATAAAACTAGTGTGACGGCCGGCCACCGAAGAATCCGGCTGACTTGCCAAATTTTCAAATTGTTACAGCAAACATTTTAACCCAATAAACATACAGCATTGGCGTTTTCTTTGTGGCATGCTTTACTCTAAGAAAATCCTGTACCCGATAATATTTAAAACGGTACAGCCGGTACTTTCACAAAGACTTCTCGGGTAAAAACGAGTTGCGTGATTTTTTTTTTTGTTTTTTGTTGTTGGGTGATAATTTCTTTTAACACGCCCCCCCAACGTGCGTTCATCTTGTCGTGGTGGAGGGGCTCAGTAGTGCCCGGCAACCCAACCGGGCGCGAAGCCAAGAAACGCACACGGAGGTGGCCCACTTCGGTGGGCGGTGGGAGGTGGCCCTCTTCGGAGGGCGGTGTACCATGCGGGTTGCTCCTAGTACTTCTCTGATAGCAGAGTGGACCTTGGAGCAACCCCGTGGTTGTTGTGGTCTGCTTTGGCAGACCTGCCGTCGGGGCGTCGTAGTTGAATGCGTAAGCGATCCTGCGACGCCCCATTAAGACGGGGGAAGGCTTTGTTGGGTTTTAGTGGGTAGTACTGGCTTTGCCGGTGAGTCCCACACCTCGTGCGTAAATGCATTTCCCAACGTTAAAAAAAAGGCTTCTTTTAACACGCAATCCGAGTTGCAGCCGAATTATTAAATAAATATTTGTTAAGGATTGTGTATTTTAGATAGAACCGTCTCCCGCAACAGGTTTTGTGAATAACGTCAAAATTGAAAAAAATTTTTTCCTCCATAGGTTTTTGTGTTTGTCTATGTCCTCTTAGATTTTAAAAATATTTTAGTTACCAACTCGACAAATGCTATTTACGTAGCCACCAACTTGAGCATTTATTGTCATCGTTTATTGTAAATATCACCGCTTTTTATATCGCATGTTTTGATATTGGAAGAGACCCGCCGCTTACATAATAATTTCAAGAACGTTATTTTATTCACGTCATCGACGTATTTTTATGCTGCCTTGAACTTGAACGCAAAATCACCTCAATATAAATAAATTTGCATATGTACGACTGATTTATTTCCTAACATTCTTAGAATAATTTATTTCGTCGCGAACTTTCTCTAATGGAATTTTTTCCCTACATTAGCGTTGTAAGTAAACTCAAAACTGAATCGTATTAATAAAATTATTATTGTTAATCCCTCCACGACCGCGAACACGCCGGCGTGTCAGTTAACAATAGATTTCTTAGAATTTTAATTAATTTCTTAGAAATTTACCTGGAGGAGTGGTTGCAAACATTATAATATTTTATATAAAATATTTTCTGTGCCATAGCTACGATATACGTTTAAGTAAAACTAAATAATGAAAAATGTGGTTATATAGTTAATCAAAAGCAGCATGATTATGTCACGAGTCAGTTATCATATTTACGAAGAAAAAGTAAAAATAAGTCATTGCTAACATATAACGGTACCCATATAAAACTCATATCTCAACGTAAATTAACATTCTTACTAGCTTTTATTTATCAATATTCTTTAACTGTGATTATATCCTTGTAATTTGCCAATAAATCGTACAACGTATTCGCGCTGACGGACTACATGATACTGCGGAAATGAAACACTTCCTGTCCCTAAGATCTCGTTACATCGCTCGACAAATTCCATTCGATATTGCGTTGGTGAACAAAGTATTATTTTATACTAGCGACTCACCCTCGCTCCGGCTCGGGTACGTTCCTACGTTTACGGTTAGTATAGATTTCTCAGAGATGAGATATTTTACCGCAGGGAAAAGTATCGTAAATGTAGATCCGGATAACCAGCTATTATCAGACTAAATCTCATCAAAATCTGTTCAGTGGTTTTCTTGTGATGTGTCAACAGACACACAGATAAGCAGACAAACAGATAGACAAAAATTTTAAAAACTATAAATTCGGCCTCTGTACCGATAATAATGACTATTTCAA
This sequence comes from Brenthis ino, assembly GCA_921882275.1. Taxonomy (NCBI): domain Eukaryota; kingdom Metazoa; phylum Arthropoda; class Insecta; order Lepidoptera; family Nymphalidae; genus Brenthis; species Brenthis ino. Next base: position 13,144,865 of record OV170227.1, on the reverse strand, counting down.
TAAGACTTCCCAAAAAATATTTAATATACAGATTCGACTCAGAAGTTTAGTATTAGATTGTTACAAAACACTACGTCGTACCCATAGTGAAAGTGTAAAAGGCATTTAGTTTATGAAAATATCTTCTTACAAAGGATAGCTTTTAGCTTTGTAGTTTAAGAATAATTAAAAATTCTTTCCTTAGGCAGATATTTCTTTCTTTTACATAGTGGTATAAATTTATTTATATTTTATATTATACCCTTGAGTGTCTTTATTAAAAATAAATAGACTTGATTTGAAAGGTATCGTTGGATGGATGGTACAAATAGTATTTTTTTTACAAAGTAACATTGTTCTATATATTCTACGTAAAGTGTGGCGTTGCATCGAAAGTTGATGAAATGTGCGTGTTTAATGTCTAGTGATTAGGTTATATGTGCACAGTGCATGTTTAAGTCTAAAGACTGTAGATGTTTTGGTACTTTGTTTTATTTTGTAAGACAATAATAATGTATATATATTTGGTTTTTGACCCACTTCAAAACCTACCCACTCTAATCAGTAATTCTTCCAATAATTTGTGAATCGATATTCATAAATTCGTTAAACCTCAAGGATGTTCCTATAGCCATGCTACCTTGTTCCAAATAAATACCACTAATAAAAGTAGTTAGTGTGTACCTTTTTTATGAAAAAAAAAAGAATTCAAAAAACAATTCCTATATCATATAACTAATTAGTAAGGTTATTTATGTAGGTATATTCAGTTAGATACAAGCGCACCGATGTATTTTTAATTTGATATCTTTACAGGTTTTAAAAATGTTTCGTTGCATTTTAATACGATTTTGGCAAACAAATCAACCGCGAGTAGGCGCATTCGTACATTATTACGGTATTAAACAAATTAAGTACGTGATACGAAAGTTAAATCGAAAACCATTCGATTAAAATAAACAACCTTTTTGACTTTTAGAATATTATTTTTAAATTCATATTTGATTTTTTTTACGTATTATTTTCCTTTTTAACTTACGGAAGTAAAGAAAGTTAATCTGTAGGTAGGTACATATAATAAAATTTTGAATCGAATCTGTACCTATATTTTTTTTAAATCTTATTAAAATAGTCATTGTTATCGATTCCAGAGCTCTTATTATTTGTAGAGATCTACAGTTTTAGATTTTTTGTCTGTCTGTCTGGTAACGCATTACAAGAAAACCACTGGACAGATTTTGATGAAATTTAGTATAATGATAGCCGGTCCTGGGCCAACATATAGGATACTTTTTACTGCGGGGAAAATATCTCAATTTTGAGAAATCTATAGGTAGGTACTAACGTTAAAACGTAACTAGGGTCGCAGAGTCCGAAGAATAAATATCGTGCTCGTCCGACCAATCCTCGCGTTAAAAACATTCCAATCTCAATAGGTTTATTCAAATTAACCTAAACCTTTTTACGATAGGTGGTATCCTCTAAATGGAAATCACTTCGTAAATTTGACTGTCTACTTTCTTTCCTATTCGTACCTTTAATAAATTCTATGTTTTACTCATATTTAGATCAAGAATGAGGAGGTACACAATTTAATTTGGGTTCGAAGGATGTACACAAAAACCTAAAGATGGAATATTTAGTGATGTTGAACCTTTTTAACCGACTTCCAAAAACGAGGAGGTTCTCAATACGTCGGAATCGTTAAAACGTAACTAGGGTCGCAGAGTCCGAAGAATAAATATCGTGCTCGTCCGACCAATCCTCGCGTTAAAAACATTCCAATCTCAATAGGTTTATTCAAATTAACCTAAACCTTTTTACGATAGGTGGTATCCTCTAAATGGAAATCACTTCGTAAATTTGACTGTCTACTTTCTTTCCTATTCGTACCTTTAATAAATTCTATGTTTTACTCATATTTAGATCAAGAATGAGGAGGTACACAATTTAATTTGGGTTCGAAGGATGTACACAAAAACCTAAAGATGGAATATTTAGTGATGTTGAACCTTTTTAACCGACTTCCAAAAACGAGGAGGTTCTCAATACGTCGGAATCTTTTTTTATGTATGTTCACCGATTGCTCGAAGACGCCTGAAATGTTTTGGAAAACTTTTGTTTTGTTTGAAAGGTTATACTTCCCAGGTGGTCCCATATAAATTTTATCGAAATTGGTCGAGCGGTTTTTAACAAAATCCACAATAAATATATTTTTTTAAACAAATTGTTTTAATCGATTATGTTATTAAAAAACTTTCTCTTTACAAATTACCTGCTTATTACGTCTACACTAAAAATATAAAAATAAAAACTTAAAAAAAACCGACTTCCAGGCACTAAAATGTAAAAAATAACTAAACGGGGGTTTTCATTTAGAATAGATACCTAATCAGATAATGTCGAAGTTGATAATATTTTAAGACATGTCATCATGGACATAATTATGTCGGTGAAGACAATATTTTATGATATGAATATCTAATAGGTAAATATGTATTTTACGTATCAAAATATATTAGATTTCCTATTCGTCGGCTGGCACCAACTTCGAATACATCTGATTAGGTATCTATTCTAAATGAAAACCCCCGTTTAGTTATTTTTTACATTTTAGTGCCTGGAAGTCGGTTTTTATATATTTTTTAAAGTTTTTTTAATTTTGTTTTTTTTTAGTCTTAGTGATAGTCTTTGAAATTATTGAATTGTTTTAAATATTTCTTACAAATAGATACAGCCATTTGTACCACGTACATTATGTGGAGTCAAGGGCGAATACTAGTATTATGTAATCATAACTAAGAAACTGTCTCTTAAATCTAAAAAAATGCTTTAGTACTCTAAAGTTCTGATTTTTTAACACAATTGTATTAAGGCGGATTGATTTAAGTTCATTTGGATTTATTACATAATTCCGGGAAGTCGCTCATTTCAGACCGTCGTCGCCTGAATTCCAATTCGTTTAAATACTCGTCTTAAATATTACTCAACAAAATGCCGGCAATTCTCGAAGTTTCTACTTAAAAAATATTATCTGAACGATCTCAAAATTTTAAAATGCGTAATTTTCTTTATCATATATTGTTATGGATACATAATATTACATTTTCAGTTTTGTTAACTGATCAATAAATATAGCGCGCATTAAACAAAAACGATCTCTGTTTATCTAATCAACATTAAAAAATCACTTTCACAAAATTATAATTTGATGTACTAAGGTATCTGCCCTCTACACCGTCTCATACCATGACCGTGCTATGAACGTTTCAGGCACGGAAACGAGCATGGCACGTATTGTATGGATGTATTTCAGTATTTTCATATCTAGTACGCACTAGGCATGTAATGATTTTTGTAAAATAAATGCAAACTATACATTTATCGTCGCGTAACGCACCTATATATCTAGTAATCTCCTAAAATAAAACGATTACAAAATAATTTACAATTGTGATCGTCCATTAGATATGAGTGTTCTCAAGATAATAAGCTTTCTAAAATATTGGGTCGGTACGCGCACCGCCAGTTGCTATGTTGATAATATCTCGCAGTGTTCCAGCAACGATAACAAGCAGCAAGTTTACGACCACTCAATTGTTTGCTAGACTAGCTAGTTGTCCGCATCTTTATGTCCTCAGATTGAGCTAGCTTCTTGGAATATCATAAGTGAATATTTTTTCCTTTCACTCTAGTAGACAGTCCAATCAATTCAATAAAAAATGGTTTTGATTCAAACTATCATCAATTACCTTGTCGTATGAGTAATTAAGATATTGATTTTGATATAAAAGCACGATATGCCGACATTAGAGTGCATGTATGTGAGCGTGACACACTTTCTAGAATATTAATTCATACTACCCAAGTGTGGCGTGTCACCGCAATATTTACGTCTAACTTAGAGACACAAAGTACATATTAAATTGATTTAAATGTTCTAAATGTTCAATTTTTATCTTTTTTTAATTCCCTTAAAAGACGTTCGACCAAAAAGACATTTTCCTCCATTATTTCAATTTACGAGTCTTGACTTCACTTTGTCTCAATTGTATCGAGGCTTTCTCTAATTTTGCCCGGCCAGCGTTATTTTGAATTCTATCTTTAAAATATCTATATGAAACGATAGTTACACAATAGTGACGTGAATCATGGCCAAACCTTTGAATGCGATGACAACATATTGTAAGAATAGATAAAGGCTTTAAAGAGGAGGAATAAATCAGCAAATATCGATAATCATAGATATACGTCATTATTGTTAAAATTAATATATTTTATAGCCATAGTAAACAAAATATAATATTTATTATTATTAATATTAATAATAAACTCCAGTTAACTTTACAGGAGGCGGATAAAAACGTTTCACGATGTGATGCTTGTAACATGTTATGCTGTTTATCACTGCTATTTCTAAATAAATACATATTATGTCCCACAATAATTGCGAATGTTATGGTCTTCATTACTTTGACAATTATATTTTGGCATAATAAATCTATACATATAATAAAATTCTGAGTCGAATCTGTACATTAAATATTTTTTTGAAAATCTTATTATAATAAATATATATTATAGTCATTATTATCGATGCAGAGGTTGAATCTACAGTTTTTAGAATTTTTGTTTGTCGGTCTGTCTGTCTGTCTGTGAACGTATCACGATAAAACCACTGGACAGATTTTGATGTAATTTGGTATGATGATAGCTGGTTATACGGGTTAATATACAGGATACTTTTCTCTGCGGGAAAATGTCTCATCTCTGAGAAATCTATACTAAACGTTAAAATGTACCCAAGAGACGAGCCCAAGCGGAGGGAGGCTTAGTCGCTACCTAATGAAACTCACAATGTTAGATTATGTCACAAAATAGTATTTTTTCTTGTCACCTTATCATTTTATTTGTAGACATTTTGTGTTCCCTTATATCAATTGTAAATATGCAATAAAGCCAAAGTCATCAAATTGTATCTAAAGATAATAAAATTGTTTTGATAGCTGGATAATAATGAGCAAGGCCGTTCCATTTTATGGATCTTTGAAAATTGTTTGAAGTGTCACCGTGACACTTCAAACAATTTGTGATTCACGATAAAGAACCTACTGAAATTACTAATGCACTCATTTTTGTTTTATTATATTGCTCCATTTAAAGCTTTTTGGATACTTTTACTACCTCTAGAGCATAACAATTCATTAACGTTATGAAACTTCTCATGATGTACATATTATATTATTATTCATTAACTATTTTATATACTGTATGTTGAAGAGTTTTGTATGTTTATTTTGTTGTTATTTATTAACTTTTAAAACTTCTTTAATGCTTTAGTGATTTATGACAATTCCATTGCAATTTATTCGTACAATGAAGTTTATTATAGATATTTACGCAAGATTTTTATGAAAATTAATTTCTGAAGTACCTAGTACTATATATTATATATTCAATTCCCTAATTAGTCTGTTTTTTTGTTTGAGAAGTAATACCACTAATTTATATTTTTTTTATTTATTATATTTATTTCCTTACGGTGAAGGAAAAACATCGTGAGGAAACCTGCATGTCTGAGAGAACCTAGCAAGTTTTCGAAAGACATGTGAAGTCCGCCAACCATCACATGGCCAGCGTGGTGGACTATGGCCTGATCCCCCTCGTATTGAAGGGAGGCCCGTGCCCAGCAGTGGGACCTATTTAAAAATATACACTAACCTATTTAAACATTTCCCGTTGTTAAATAAAGTTACATAATGAAATCAACTAAATTATTTTTACCTACTAATCATTTAAACTTGGCATAAATAATATGTACTCGTACATCACGGGATACGGAAATACCAACGCTCAAATCAGCATAGCATTGTGCTTACGAGTCTATCTATTTTAATATAATATAAATGTATTTAGAATTAAGCGGTAATTCACCTCCAGTTCCATAATAGTCATTAATTTTACCAAACAGTCTCTTAACTGTGAGTGGAAACTGTATGTCTATTATCTAGTATAAACTAGTTCATTCACTTTAGGTGGAGATATCCAGTAGCCCCGTTTTTGCCCCTTTTTGGAGGAAGTACCCCTCCAATCAAAAATCCCCTACGACATGAAAAATCTATAAGGTCGTAGAACCTGTATACCAAGTTTCGTCCAGATCGGTTGTAAAACACAGGTTGTGTTAGGTAGAGGAGTATCAACATACTGACAGAGGAAAGCAAATTTTGTCAGATTTGAAGCAGATACGCTTCGCTCGGTCGGTTAATTGAATGAATTAAAGAATTATTGTACATATTGTTTCATTAGTTGTCTATATTAAAAAATACTAGGCATGCAAAACTTAAAATCACCAATAGTCTTTATTACTGACATTTATGACAATGTACGAGTATGCTGTTCCATTTAGTTATTCTATTTATTATAGTTTATTTAATTTGTTAAAATTTATTGCTTTTCGATATGTTGCTGTAGGTCGAATATCTTAGAAATTAAAAATAGCGTTGAAAGCACCTTTGGTCTTGAAGCGACGAAAACAATCTGTTTTTGTCGTTTCAAGGCCAAACGTAATATTTTTTGTACCACAGTAATTATATCCTACTTTTTTGTGGCACATGATATAATTTCAATAAATTTTAATGTAATATGTTGTTAAAATAATCCTGTTAAGATAAACACCTATCACAAACTAATTCAAAACCGGCTTCAGTATCTCAATACAAGACTTTACATCATCAGAGATAAAATAGCGCTTAACTCTATTTAGTGTTTAGATAAAATATTTAGGTGCAGTTAAACTACTTATAAACTTATTGTAATGGTTTTCAACCGATTTCCTCAAAAATTAGGAGGTCCTCAATTCGGCTGTTTATTTTTTTGTTTGTTACCTCAGCTCCGTCATTTATTAACCAATTTGGACAATTTTTGTTTTGTTGAAAAGTGTATACTTCCAGATTGGTCCCATTTAAATTTCATACAAATATACCACCCCTAAGCGTGATAAACTAGCTAATGATTAATTTAACCTACTTCTAATTGTCATATTGACTTGAAACTTTGCAAGTGTTTCTATTTCCATTGATAGTGCAGTAATTCCGTATCGTTGACCGGAAGGGGGAGAGGTGGAACTCTTCAACGGCTAATAAATAAAATAGATACTTTGAGTTTAGTCTTATTTTGTTTGATTTGACAAGCCCAATAAGTTAAAATTTGATTTTAGAGCCAGAATTTTTAGTGTTGTTAATAAAAACGAATTTTATTTTGCCAGTCTCCATATAAAAATTGGCATCAAATTGACTTAAACGGTTTAAGCGAATATATTTTTTAAATACTTTCTTCTTACTTTGCTACTACTATGTCTACAATAAAAAGGGAAAAATAAAAGCAAAATCAAAGCACACCAACTTCTAAAATATCTGATTAGGTATTAAGTTTTTATTGTATTTCAATACTAATATACTAATAATATTATAAAGAGGTAAAGTTTGTGAGTTTGTGACGTTGTAGGGGATAATTTCTGGATCTACTAAAACGATTTAAATAAAATTTCGTAAGAAGATAGTTTGAGACCCTGGAAAGGACATAGGATAGATTTTACCGCGGAAATGATCCTTTAACGGGGTGAAAAAGGGGGTGGAAGTTTGTATGGAGAATTAATCATTTCTCAAGTAAGAGATATAAAACTCAACATACCTATGTATAATTAATTAATCTATCTATACTAACCGTCAAACGTAGGTACCTAGGGACAAACCCGAGCGAAGCGAGGGTAAATTTGCTAGGACGTATACAAATTCTCTTCACTCGTGTATCTATTGGAATTGTAAATAGAACAGTATTTCCAGAGCTCTTTTTATTATTCCTTACTCAAACCTAAATTGAATTCAGGGTCGATGGCACAATTTATACAAATGTATAAATTTATATACATTCATTTCAAAACAGAATATGTGCGTTTTAGTATTGTTTCAGTATTGCTTACATTAGTAGTAAAGATTTAATTTATTTTTAATACGCTGTTTAAAGCGGAACCCGTATGAGATCTGCCCGTTCGTCCGTCAGTCAGAGTATTTTCTCTCAATCTTTCGGACAGAGAGAAAATTTGGTTTGAGTGCACTGGTACTTCGTTTATTTTCTTTAAAGAGATTTCTTCTTATGGGTAACAAAAACATAATAATACCTTTTAAAATCTCAATGAATTTTATGTTAACCTAGATGGTTTGGTACAATGCCAGATGAGCGGTTAGCAACGTTAGAAAATAAACAAGTTTATAAACTATGTTATTTCATTCTGTACTGCTAATATTTAAATAATTTAACGGTTTGTAAATTTTGCAAACTTTTTGAAGAAATTTCTATATAAAGGCACTTTGCGACAGATTTTAATAGGATAATAAAACGTGTAGATTGTAGACATGTAAAAGGTGACAAGTAGAAATGACAAAAATATATATTACTAGCAGAACCTGCAGCTTCGCTCGCGCTATAACAAACAAAAAATACTCTAAAAAGGTAGGTTTCGTACAAACTTTCATCCCCTACTTTACCCCCTTATAGGATGAATTTCGAAAAATGCTGAAACACGTATTTATTTTAATGAAGAGCATTAATACCAAGTTTCAAGTAATTCTGATCATAAATATTTTTTTGGATTGTATTATAAAGTGTTTTCTCGTGGGAATGAGATAATCTCCCGCGGTAAAAAGTTGTCTATTTTACTCTCCAGTCCATACAAAAAATCACGCCAATCCGTCACCCTGTTTTGACGTGAAAGAAGGACAAACAAACACACATTTTCAAATTTATAAGATTAGTATGGATGTATTTCGAAGTCAGATTTTTCAAGATTATGTATGTATTTCAAATTAGTTAATAATAATCATAAAATAAATTGACCATTATGTTATATAAAATTATTCAGTCAATCATGTTTTAATGTACTACTAGTTTTAATGTAATTACCCACATATATACGATTACTTAGCTATAATCTACTGGAGCCTTACATATATATATATATATATATATATATATATATATATATATATATATATATATATATGGGTGATTCTTCAAAATTTGGTTAACTTGGTGTTAGCAGCAATTTTCACATATTTATATCTATTTTATTGAATATTTGCAACTACTAAGCAATAGTATAAAGTTCATGTAATTTGGTCACTCACTTTGATTTATATCACAATATTTTTTATTTCCGAAAATCGCTTCTTTCTACTCCAAATATCAGGCCCTAGCCATGTAAGATCTCCCAAATTTAGCAAGTATTTCATTGTTATTGTAATTCTCTAAATCATATTTGATTTAACTCGACTTAAACACATTTACTATTACATTATTAACCTAGTCATTGCAATTTTATGTTTAATAATAATAACTTTTATCATATTATTTCAAGTTAAAAAGTGTAAGCGTTAAAAAATATCAGTCCCTAGCTATTTGCGAAATTCGAAAATACGCGGCATCTAAGCTTATGGTGTTTTTCAAAACTTACTCAAGCGAAAGCATCGATGTGAAGTTAAATGTAAACACGACCAATGCCGCATCAGCTATTTAGTTTTTACCGCAGTCGCCGACTTTGTTATGGAAACACGTACTGTGCCAGTCAAACTCTCAGTCCCTAGGTAAGTCGTTTCAAAGATAGTTAATTAATAATTGATCTCATTACTTATTGTAAATTTGAGCTTTGTCTGCCTTGTTATTTTGATCACCTGCTGGTTGTTATTTTTATTTTAAAAAATAGGTTATTTTTTATTTTGCTTTGATTCGTCAGTCCCTAGACCGTCAGGCCCTCGTCGTAAAAGTGACTAGGGCCTGATGGCACACCTAGGGACTGACGGCCATACTGCGTGATCCATGGTTTTAATAATAAAATATATGTATTTGTTGTAGAATATGGCACCTAAAAAGAAAACATTACTTTCCAAAGGAGAACTCGCCAAAAAAAAGTGTGAACAGGCAAAGAAACGTTTGGAAAAAATTAAAAGGACCCTATTTTGCTAGCAGAGTACAAAGAAAAAGAACGACATAAATATCCAAGGAAAAAGAAAAAGGACAAAGGAAATTTGTCAAGGACATGACACCGCGTGAGCATAGAAGAACCACGAAACAGAAGACTGAAACGTAAAATGACGAAAAATAAGAAAGCACTTACACCAAAAAGCCATGGCTAACGAGCCTAATCAAAAAGCTGAATTGATAAATGGCACATAATTTCAAATAAATGAGAATGATATCGCTGACGTGCCTTACGAAGAATGTTTTAGAATAACTGCCAGTTTCTAACCTAATAAGGTGGAACCGTGTTTCACAGATTTAAGAAACATGTTGTCGCTTACGAAAAGTAGAACAAATAAATAGTGATGTGATAGTATTTGTGATTAATTAGAGAAAGAGTGATTATTACGTTCAAATTATAATTTTGTTACTTAGAAAGCTAATTTTTAAAGTATTGTTAATTATTTAAAGATTTTTAATTTGTAAGTACTAAACTCAAAGTACAGTTAATAAAAGAAAGGCTATGATTGTAACTTTTCAGTTTACTCAGATTTTATAAATTTTGTTTACTGAAGAGATAAGTAGGTAATAATAAGTTTCACTGATATAAAAAATAGCTTGTCAAGGTAACATAAAATTGATTGTCTACTTCAGTACATTGAATATTTTTGAGTATGATACTAAATTTAAGATTGTAGGAAAACAATTCTACTTGTTATATAAAATATCTTATATTTTGACTGTTTGTTACAATAATTAATAATAATATGTAAGTTATTTTATTTTGTTAAAGTTAATCTATACTTATTATAAAAATAAGTCCCCCGGCCGCGTCTTTCTGTCCTCCTGTCTGTCCTCCTGTCTGTCTGTACGCGATAAACTCGAAAACTACTGAACGGATTTTTATACGGTTTTCAACAATAGAAAGAGTAATTCTTGAGGAAGGTTTAGGTATATAATTTATTATGCTTTTATGTAAATTAGCTGAAATACGGCGACAAATGTTGAAGAGGTCGCAAAAAATCTCGCCAAATGGGAACTTTCCACGCGAACGCCGCGTAAACTAGCAAAGATACAGTTAAGTAATGTACTAGAGAATTCAAAATCTATAAAAATGCTACAAAAAAGTCCGCGATAGCATATCTCTATCTCTTACGGTTGACTTACAATAACCACTTTTATGTTAACATTTTTAATTAAAAACATTACGTTATTTTCAAAGTTATTTTCTTTAGTTCGGTATTAATCCTTATCCAAATGAATATTTTAGTTAGCTTAGTCATTTAATGCAGATTAAAATTGCTCTTTACACTAAATCAATCAGATGAATAGTTTTTGAGATATCGTTGTTAGAAGTAATTAGTAGCGAAACATTTTTAATGCTTGGCGAGCATTGAGATGCCTACGGCGAGTCCATCCCCTCTGCCCCGCATCGCTCGACCGCCTGCTCAAGCTATATAAACCGGGCGATGTAGCGCGCGATCCTAGGATACTTTTTACCGCGGGAAAATATCTTATTTCTGAGGAAAAATACAAAAACTGCAATGTAAGAGTATACTAATATGTAACACCTAAGAATTTAGTTTTTGGTCATCTGAACGCGGGCGGAGCCGCGGGCAATGCTAGTTTTGCTATAAAAATGTGATTAAGCACATTGACCGTCTTTGGCGTCAGTCCCTATCATGTCTCGTCAGTCCCTAGATAACTGATTTCAAAAAAACTTGAATTTCTCTTAAAATACATTGTAAAGTGACTGGCCCTTTTAGATGCAACAAAGTAAATATTATATCCACAGTATAGAATCAGAAATTTACTGATAACCATCTAAAAAGACCTTTGTCAAAGTTAGGCCATAAGTTAACCAAATTTTGAAGAACCACCCATATATATATATATATATATATATATTATATATATATATATATATATACATATATATATATATTACATAGTATATATATATATATATATATATATATGAAATTGCACTTGCTATGAAAGAAACCAATGACAACTTAACCTAATTCCATCGCCTTTTATATTTTTGGCCCATCAACACTGAAGTCAACGACTACTCACTTTGCTTATATGAAACCGTAATTCTTTTGGAGAACACGAATGTTTATATCATACTTTCTTAGATTTACGCGAATATGTGACATTTTAAATAAAATTTTCCGACTTTTCGATTGCTTTACATCCATCATGATCACGGAAGATACTGCTTTCAACCATGACCATGATTGCTGTAAAATATTCGAAACATCGTGAACCAAAAATCAAAATAAATCCGCCAAGAATATTTTATTATAAATACGAATGTTTACGTTTATATCTTGCTGGCGTTTTGATAATCTTATATATAAAATTTCCATGTCACAATGTTTGTTACCGTACTCCTCCGAAACGGCTTTACCGATTTTTACCAAATTTTATTTGCGTATTCAGTAGGTCTGAGAATCGGCTACTATCTATTTTCCATACCCCTAAGTGATAAGGGTGGCCCACATTAGGGACGATCCCGAGCGGAGCGAGGGTGAGTCGCTAGTATTTTATAATAATAATTATCAATATTTTATTATACAAACAATAACTAGCAATCCTTAAATTAATATAAAAATAGATTGTCGGGATATTGTTAACCAGTTTGATTGCTGGAGAATCAATTCAAATTGATCCAAATTATTTATTGTAAAACATTAATTAGAACCTCAGTGAAATATTCTAATGGCCGATTTCACCAACGTCACCTAAGTTTAAGGGATCCCCTAAGCATGGTTAGGGGGCTCTTAGGGGATAGTTCCTGTTTGACCGACATTTAGGGGTCATCTAAATGTTAAAATGCCACCTAAATATAGGTACTAGAAATACGGGCTCTGACGATGGTAAAACGAAATTTAATTTAGGGGCTAGTTTAGGGGAACTTTTAAGCTAGAGATCCCATACGTAGGTGGTAACTGGTAGCTTATGGGACGTTGGTGAAATCGGGCATAAGTGTCCTAATTATGGGACTGAGGTTTAATTATTATTCGGATAGTTTATATCCATCAACTGATATAAAAATAACAATACAAACAAAGAAATGAACTTTTACAATCAATACTGTTTATAATATTTTACATTTTAATTTATTTTATTCTATGTTTATAAAGTACCTATATAAAGCGATTTCAATATCAAGCTTTAAAGTTACTAATAGATTATTTAAACTAAGTCTATAACTTAAAGTATCTTATACCTCAGTATGATACGATAAGATATTTTTTATCTTTTCTGGCCATTTGTATATAGTTTCATAAATGTATTCAAAAAGGTTCTCATAATTCAACGTTTACGTTCTCTAAAACCTGCGCTGCTTTCTAAATGTCTGCTACTGACCTTGCACATAAAAATATTTTATTAAACAAAACGTATCAAAGATACTTGTACAATTTACATTACAATTTACACATACGATAGGATAATTTGATTTATGTTACTTACCATTTGTAAAGAAGTTTGCAACTGATTTACAACGTCGTTTTCCATCCCTATAAAAAATCTTAATTCTAATCGATCGAAATCGAAGTTAATAATTTATACAATATTCAGTGGCAGCTACATTAAATGTTCTTCAATAATAGTCTTCTTCGTTAAATCAGAAAATCTGATCCTGACTTTTCAAGTCATTTGAGTTGATTTCAATTTACACGAGACAGTAATAATCTGAACTGTCCCCGTAATAACTTGTGGGACAATTTACTTTTTCTTTTCCTTCATCCAGACTGTTTTTATGATTGCATTCATCTGATTGTTAATTCTGAGTCTTATTTTAAATGATTTTCTGCTACCCTAATAGTAATATTAAATTTATTCCATTATTTTTATAATTCTAATTTATATATTTTTTTGTTATGATATTAGCACGATAATGTTATGCATACATTACCGTGATATTAGTCTATATATGTATATTTTTATAAGACAATATAAACATTCACCATGTATGTGTACATAAATCAAACTTGCGACATCTAGCGCGGTACGAATAAGAGTGCATTTTCTCCTCTATCACTGTACTTATTACCTATACAACGATGGCAGTATATATATTATAACAAAAAATAGTGTTTACAAAATGATATTTAAATATTTTTTGCAGTGTTCTCAAAAGGACAATGCGAGACAGGACAATACCGTTTCCTCGCCAAGAGTGGCGGCTACGCCTGGGTGCAAACCCAAGCCACAGTCATCACAGACAAGCAACAAAAACCAATAAGCGTCATCTGCGTAAATTACGTCATCAGGTAAGTCTAGATATAAGCCGGAAAATTTTCTATGTAAATTTGTGCTTTGGCAGCCGTATTTGGATTTTCAGGGTGTAATAACATATGATTACAATTTTATTGCAGACGGTAAGTAGCTTTTTCTATTTGTATATTTTCTTACAAACATTGTCTACCGTTTGGTTATTATTATTTAGTCGACTACTTTATTCATGAAAACACATAGTGCTAGTGCTTATTGTAATTACTATTTCGCGAGTTATCTTGATAGGAATTTCTGATAACATTCTTTTAATCAAGTTTATTATGTAACGATCACGTGGTGCAATGCAAAGTATGTATGTGGAAGTACCTTAATTAAGGAGGATAATTGATATTCTTGATTTAATACTGTTTTGAAAAGAAAACTTACTTTCAGTCTAACTAAAAATATTGTAATTTTCAGGCAATTAGGTACTTTTGAAAATAAGTTTGTTTAAACTAATAGGTATATTTAATGAGTTTCTTGTTACATTTTTAATATTCTTCCAATATTGATATATGAGTCTCACAATTTGTAATCTTATAAGAAATCTTGAGCTCTGTAGCAACAAGCAATAAAGTAAGGTAGTGTAATCCTTTGATCGTGCACCGCAGCGTCTTATGTAACAATTTACCCTGGGGCTGGTCATTGGAGTGATTCGAGACCGCCGCTAAGCCTTTTTTCTCATTTTTATTGCTTTAATTTTTGACCATGACTTTTGACAGAAAGAACGAATTGCTTTAGGAAGTAAATTTTAGTTCTTGTTTTTATTCTTAAATATATTACCTATTTATAATCCTATAATTACTCTTTTTTATGCTTTCTGAGATCTATCTTTGTTGTCCTATTAGAAACTTGTTGCATTGAAATCTCTTGTAGCTTACATAATTTAACCTGCACTTTTTACAAATAAAGTTTCATTGACTTCAAAGTCACTGTTCAAGTTCTAACTTATTGAGAAGATATGGAGAAGAATATACACACAAAAATCCTTTTTGAAATCGGTAGAAAAATACTGTTGCGTCAGAGTAAAGGAACCAAGATTTTTTTATTAGTTTATAACTAATAATTAGTTAGGCTTAGATACCCAAAGCATAAACAGGTGTACATATTATTAATTAATGACTTATAATTATTCTCCCAAAATCTATACTTTTAATTGAAGGATTGCTTTTTAAATTTTAAACTATTTAAAAAATCTAAATCACATATTATTCCACACTATTTTTTATATTTATCATTTGATATTTAATTTTAGAAAAAAACGTTGACAGTTCATTTGAATGAAGCTGTTGTTCACTTATTTTTAGCCAGGAAGCATTCAGCTTTCATACATCTACTATTATACTTTCGAAAGTCCCAAGTGTATAAATACTTAATTCACTGTATCGTATAAAGATCTCCAAATAGTAAACTTATTTTCTCATATCGTCGAGTCACGAAAATCTTTATCAGTTAACCTGAAAGTGCTCCGAAAGCCATATTAGGTTTATAGCCTATACTTACCATATTGCCTGCGGACTTGTTTTTCGAGGCCGCCAATAAAATTATATGAGATTTGACACCTGAACATAACCCAAATTTCAGTCTGTACTTAATATCCAAGATGCTTCATTGTAACTTCGTATACAATTACTTAAGGCTGATGTATGTTAAGAATCTTCTTAATCTTCTACGAAGCTTATTGTGGAAATAAAAAATATTTATGAAAATTTAATTGGATCTTTTGATAGATTATAATCAAAGTATGTAAAATTATCTAATATTAAAAATATTCTATAATATTAACAATATCTAATATTTCCTAAATGATATATGAAATAATAATGAAGTATATAATAGTGAATATAAAAAGCAAATGATGAACAGAAAAGGTGAACTTGATTTACCTAAGAATTCAAACTTGCCTATTAAACGACTGAATTTCTTATACATATACTATAGATGCACAATGGGAGAGTTTTTACAGGAGTACAAATAAATCTATACTAATATTATAAAGAGGCAGAGTTTGTTTGTTTGAACGCACTAATCTAAGGAACTACTAATCTGATTTGAAAAATTCTTATTTACATTAAATAGCCTGTTCATTGAGGAAGGCTATATATCATATAATATATAGTCTATCTATTCCATATTAACCGTTAAAATGTACCTAGGGACGAACCCGGGCAAAGCGAGGGTGAGTCGCTAGTAATTCATAATTGTAATTAGAAAACAGTCAAGGCCAATATTCGCCACCTACATAAATCTACATAGAGCTACTCGATTGAAATCCAAGGCCCAAGCCGCGTTACCATACACTAGGTACTTCATACTTGATATAATATTGCCCTAATCCCTGGCATGCGCTAATCTTTTTCAGAATGCCGAATTTGATACGAATTGGGTATGTTCTAGGGTCGCTCAAGAATCGGAAATCATCTCACAGTTTTCGTCTGTGCGTCTGTCGTTCCGTAGTAGCGCAGTCCGCAATCGTTAATAAACCCATGAACCCCGTATATACATAGATAAATAAAGGGGCTAATCCAGTGGTTACGAATAAATTGATAATTTTTATGCTTTGTGAACGTTTTTCTAAAATTATATCAAACTTCATCTTTTAGACCTATGGTAACATAAATACACTTGTAGTCATACCTTATTAGTAGCTTACAACATTACGTAATAAACAGTAAAAATAAACATTTTCATTGTTACTTGTTCATCATAAATCTCTTTTATTGCTTCCTATTCCTCTCATATAATTTGGCGATACCGTATTAACGAAGTTCAAGGTTGTTTATATCGAACGATACTCGCGTCTGCTTTTGTTTTTTTCGGCTGGCTTTAGATAACATCACTTTTGTTACTTCTTGTCTAATTTTTAATAAAAACGATAAGATTGAAGAAATATTTCGTCGTCGTGGAAAAATCTGAATTATACGTTTGTAGACTTAAAAATATCTATATTCTATTGGATAAGTACAATTATTAATTTATATTTATTGCAGATTTTGCACCTGCATTGATAGAAATAGGATAGAGAAGTACGAAGTAAAAGTGGTTATAAAACTGCTTTAATAAAGTATTCACTCAGAATGCAACTAGTTTTAACGAAGCAATTCTTATGGTATGTACGTATTAAAAAATTAAAAAAAAATGCACTAAAACTTAGGTATATATAGGCGTATATGTATGTATATAACCAAGATGATACCCTATTATCAATATTTTCAACTCGCAATTGCTCCAATTTGTGTGGGTGCTATAAGTAGGGTTTACCCTTGTGACATATTAGAAGGAAAATATTTACAGTTGAAACTTATAACATGAAATATATATATGGTTTTTGATGTTCATTTCTAGAACAACAAAGATTCCTGTTCTCTAAAATGTTATGGAAAGTAAAGAAGATCAATAACATTAATTCTAATTTTATTATAACACATATTTACTTATATAAATTCATTGATAAGCGTCGTTTGATCTTAATATATAATTATTTATTATTAATAGGTAAACATAATTTCCTGTTTACTACAATATGAAGTACTTTATTATATTCGATTTAACTCCCCATTAAAACGTCTTTAAAATTCACAAATTTGGACAGGTCGTACAATTTTTTAGTATTTAAATATTAAATGTTTCATAATTTAATCTTATGATATTTAATTACAATTGTAAAACCGTTGAGTAATTTCATTGATGGTAATCGTACAATAACAGAAAGTTTATCTTATCTCTTTGACTCTAGATAAAAGCTAATGCACATTGACACCACATGCATCTAAAGCCATGGGTTATCTCTATGGTTGCTAGGTATTAGTTACAAATAATTATTTATTATTGATTTTCATAAAAATAAATTAATTATATTTCTATATTACTAAATAAAACTAAAAATAGTTTCTAAATATATTTATCAATATGTATGCTAATTTAAATTTACTTGACTACCAAAAGTAAAGATTTTTAAATGATTCTGCATTAGCCTTTTCCCGCGACTCCGCACATGTAGTTCGATTATATATTTACTACTCGATGAAATAGACGTTTTTCAAGATAAGCTCAGGTCACATGTGCAATGTAGTGCAACTTATTTTTAAGTTAGTAAAAAATAATAATAAATACCATTGTAGGTTTTATTATTATAAGTAGTAGTAGTATTATTTATTATAAGTTTCTTTCATACACCAAGTCATACCTAATCGAAGAAATATAATTTATTCCCATTTTTAAATAATGTACATTGTACAACTGCGAAGAACTGATTTATTTACTTTTCATTTTAAAAACTACTCTACACTAGCTTTCTCTCTGAATCTCAAGTCTCCTTTTTATCTATCTGATACCTATATAAATCTATGGTTTTATTTTTGTCAAATAATAATAGATGACTGTTAGAATATTAAATGATTTCAAGGTTTATTAATGATGACGATGATTAATGATGATAATACGTAGTGGGTAACGCATGTGGGTCACCATGTGAAATGTGAATTGTTTCGTTTTGATATATATCATAAAGCACCCCCCGGAATGATTTAAATGATTTTTTGGTAGAATTTTTTTATATTCCTATACATTTCAAAGCTAGTTAAATTTCTAAATGTAGGTAATATAGAATATAGGTAATATGTTGATCTAAAAATGTTTATTTTGTTAAAAGTAAGTTTTTACTTCAGAATGCAATTTCTTAATGTCAGACTGGAATTACAAACTCATACGGCCAAGATTATTTAACCTAATACTGTTTAAAATAGTCAGATTTGTTGCCAAGTTATCTAATTCTACCTTCATATTTAATACACAGTTTGTATTTTATAACTAGCGACTTACCCTTGCTTTGCTCGGGTGTGTCCCTAGGTACGCGGATTTGGTTTACAATTTCATAGATTTTATTTTTTTGCGGGGAACCCTAATTCTTTTTCTAAAATAAAAGTAGCCTAAGTTACTCCTTCAAACATCAGCTATCTACCAGTGAATTTCCCAAATCGGTCCAGCCGTTTCTGAGATTGGCTGGAACAAACAGACAGATAGACAGACAAAAATTATAAATATTGTTTTTTTTCTTATAGGTACCCCGTTTATACTTTCACATGCATTTTGTTAGAAACTGTTATATTGATCTGAGAGAGTTGTAATTTTAAATTATAGTCATCGCTTAAATTCTATAGGTATAGTTATTAATAGCCGACGTGAAAGAGATTTTATTTTTTATATACATTTTTACAATATTATTCGTGACTCACGAAAAACAGTTAACAATAGATTTCTTAGAAATTTAACCTGGAGGTGTTAAAGACCGTACCACATTTTCTTATGTCTTTGTATTTTAAATATGAAATTAGGTTGTTTCGAAAATAATATTTAAAATAAGTTAAAATTAACAAATTGCATAAAATTGCTATAACTTGTAGACTAAATATTTAAGCTTTTTAACAATAGGTATTTCATGTTAAATTACATTCGTACATACTTATTGCACTTTAAATATATTTTTGTTTGTAATACATACAAAGCTTTATGTCGACAAGAGGACGCCATATTGAATTTAATGTGACGTAACTTATCCTTTAACCAGCGGTCAAATTATAATAGGCAGCTTAGAAGATATGCGTAAAACAGCTGAACATACTTCCATACTGTATGTACATAATATAATCCTTCGTAGTCGGGTAAAAAATGAAAAAATAATAATAATTAATGAACAATACAATTTAGTATGATAATTTTATACCATGTAGGTGAAAGGACATTTTGAACCGGAGTAAACCATGAACTAATATGTCAATGTATCCAATGCATGTATAAGTAGATCTGATTTACTAAACACTAAACAGTAATGCATTTAGTTTTATAACAATGTTATACCTATATAATATAACTTATATAATTTTGGTCTACTCGTTTAAACCTGACTGGATTTCTATTTTCATTAAATCCGGTAACTTTAAATATATCATCCAAAGCTATCTTTAGGGGTTGTTCTCCAGTGAAGTGGCCATTGCAACTGTATACGCTATAAAATAGTTAAATAATATTCAAAATTCAATTTATTTATGTATGTTGCATTTAGCAAGGTATGTTAATGAGTAATGTATATGAATAATTATCGTCCGAATTGTAATCATTATACATATATTGCTATGTAATATTATATTTATTTATTAATTCTTTGATAATTCACATTTAAAAGTTATCGATTGATGATGATGATAATGTCCTGACCGATTTAGGCCACGTCAATCTCACTGAGATAGCCAAGTGCGCAGGAGATATTATAGTACACAAAGTATACGCACAGACACCAGTGCGCTCTCTATTCACTCTCAAATTCCGATGGATCGCTAATTCGACACGACCAGTGAGAGAGATCAGGCGCAAGACCGACGACTTTACGTTCTCCCCGTGGCATGGTCGTGAAACTCTTCCAACTTCCCAACGGGTTCTTACTGGGACTTTCTTAACAGAAAAACTATAACTAAGCATGGTCCGATCCGGGTCTCGAACCTAAGACTGACCTCTGGATGTGCAACCTAGCCATGCTAGCCACTAGACCACAGAGACTGTTATCGATTGATGTCATCATAATCAACATCTTCATAATTATATGAGATAGCAAAGCTATCTCTAAAAGGGCTTGTTATCTGTTTTATTTTAACTAACAAAATACTGTGTAGATATGTATATATGGTCGGGTTAGTTTAGTAACACTATTTGGATAGATATTTCGAATGTAATTTCGTAGAATTGCTATCGCCAATTTGGATTTTAAAATGTTGAGAAACGATCGAAAATATGAATAAAAATGAAGGAAAATATGTCTATTTATTAGCATTATATGAATTATCAGAAATTTGGTTTTGTATAAATATTTATAAAATACATATTATTCCTATCTCGTTATGTAACATACCAATAAAAAGTCAGACAGTGAAGCGTGTTTTAAATGATATACCTAAGTTTTTTTCTGCTAAGATGATGATTAGAATTTACCAGGTTAAAAAAGTAAAATTCTATACGCGAAGGCTATCTATATTCTCACCTCCGAGAGGTTCATTTGTTGTTGTAGGAAACTTATTAGAAACACTAATAATATTATTACAATGATATTTGTTTTGCTCTATCATATATTAATTTTGAGTTAGTATCGAATGTTTCCATATGGTTATATAAACTGCCCATGACCGTAAAGTTGATAGTTGAGCTTGTGGGGTGCACCTGCGTTAAATCGTGCGATACATATGTCGTTTATTTTCACATATATGTAGGTCAATGCAATTACATGCAACTATATGTTGTATATTGATTGCATTCAAAAGGCTACCGACCACTTGCTTCATCTATTAATAGCAAGCACATCGACTGGGTCGACGCGAATAATATAAAGAAACTAATCTACTGTTGATATCAACTCGTGAATTGTTATTTTACTAGATTTTTGTATGTAATACGATAACTATGTATCTAAACAGCTTGCTTTTATTGAGCTTTTATGGTTAGTTGTTACAATAGTAAACAGTTGGTATTGATCTTTTTAATTCGATGTTAGATGTATGCTTTATTATATTAATCATGGCTGCAGCACCGCTCGTTTAGTTAGCACGTCATTAAAAAATATTTATATTAGTTCATGCGTATTGGTCATTCCAGGATATAAGATCCGACCATCTTTCATTCTAAAATATCCTGGTATAAAAATATCAAAACATCCCAATATATTTCTTTTTGAGCAGAATATTTCAATATTTTAATAACCAATGTTTTAGTAAAGCAAATGTAAATCATGCTATTTTAGTTCATTCAAATAGAACAGTACCTTTGCATAATTTAAACTTGAGAGCTACATCAGTGCAATTACATAATGAAAGCGAAACTCTTGTTCACCGTCTGTGCCGAACACGCGGCGTCGTTGAGTTTATACAGAGTGCACTGCAACCTCCCCCCTCCCACGGTCGTTCACCCCTCCCTTCTACGTATTCCAAATAGAACATTGCAGTTTTCGTTTTAAACTGAATGGGTAGCGTGGGTGTACTCCGGTTATTGTCCCGCTTGCGGTTAGAGCGATACCTCTGAAACTACTCGAAATTCTGCAGTGCTGGATATTATGTTTTTGTTTTGAACTGGCGTTTCCAACGGTTATGTACATACATAATACATATATATCTATATATATATATATATATATATATATATATATATATATATAATATATAGATATGCATAAGTCTTCCCTTATGTTACACTTATTTCACTGATTGATTGAGTCGTGTCACTTCTCAGGCTCTGTTTTATTTCAATGATAGTTTGATTACCATTTATTAGAAGATAGATTGTGGTACTATTGGACCGGGAGAGGGTCAATGGCTGTGACGCCTTTGGGCCTATTACGAAGTTAGACTCACTCGTCTCCAAAGGCCTTGTGATTTGATTATTATTGGATGTTAGACAGAATAACATGTTTTTTTAATTTATATTTTATAGATTTTACCATTATGTAATATGTATTAAAACTATTATTTAATTGCAGTAGAGTTTATTATAATCATAAATTTTTATTTTTATTTACTTTTCAAGATTACAATCGTTCTCATATATAAATAAAATTAAATATACCTCATGCGATTGTGGCGTGATAATTTTATACGAGTTTTGAACACGTAATTAATAAAATATAACTAAGTTACGATTACAGACTAAATACACAGGAGTTACAAGTTCAGTGACACCGATTTTATCAGTCGATAATGATGTAACGTAAGACTTGTAAAAGTTTTAATGTGCTAAAGTAATATTGGCATGAAAAGTGTAAGGACTTCCACCAAGAATTATTAAGTAACAATCGTCAATAATACATGTTATTTACATACATTAAATATAACTACTAGTTAGTACTAGCTGCTAGCTGGTAATTTTTATTTATCATTGATAAATGTTATATTTTTGTTACTAAGCGGAATTTTTGATTTCTACAAATCAACAATTCGGTTTTGTTTCATTCTATCAGTGTATCTGTTCTGTACTTTGAAACTTGGCTGTCGCCTCAGTTTATGGATGGTGCATAGCCTACATATTGAATATTTCGCCATAATATATCAAGCGAGCATGATAGGCACTGTACCGCTCTGTCACGTGGTTGACATTCGAATTGAGCGCACGAGTTCGTTTCGGTGCGATCGATACTTTCAGGTAGTTCACGATAGTATAAATAAAATGAAATCCTTCTGTTCTTCGTACCTACTGTGGTATACGTTCGTGTGGACGGTCACGTCAACCAAATTTATCATATCCGACATCTACTTTGCGGTCTAAATAGAATATAAATAACGCTGACATATCTACGCTGACCAGAAGAAATAGAAGTCCATTGTTTTAATTGGTCTATGGAATATGAATTGGTAATATTATGGAAATTAAAAAAAAATCTTATTAGTTCTATCGGTGGCTTATATTTTATGATTTCAATAATATTATTAATAGTTTTTTAGATAGCGTTCAAAATATCCATGCTTCCATACTTTATATTATAAATGTGAAAGCGTGTTTGTTTGTTTTTCTTTCACGTCGAAACGGCTTGGCGGATTGGCGTGATTTTTTGTGTGAAGATAGTGAGATGGCTGGAGAGTGACATAGGCTACTTTTTTCCGCGGGAGATTATCTCTTTCCTACGGGAAAACACGTAATAATACAATCCAAAAAAATATTTTCGATCAGAATTACTTGACACTTGATATAAATGCTCTTAAATACAATTAAGTACGTGGTTTAGCATTTTTCGAAATTCATCCCATTAGGGGGTAAAATAGCGGATGAAAGTTTGTATGAAATCTACCATTTCAAGAGTTTTTTTTCTAGTTTTAGCGCGGGCGAAGCCGCGGGTTCTGCTATTATATTCATAAATATTCAATAAAAACTATGAAAATTCTTTTTAGGCTATTATAATAATGGGTATGTATGTAAGTTTGTCACATTAATAGTATAATAAGTTGTATAATATATGTAAATATTTATGGTCCATATTCACTATTCCAATAGATTTTCAGCTTTTTGATTAATATTTATGGTAGATATATATTATAAAATTTGTTTTTTTTTATAAGTTATGATTTATAAAACATATAGTACCCAGTAATTAATAAAACTCACCTTACTGCACCAACAATGCAACATTGCAATTATCACGGTCGTTTGAACTGCAATTTGAAAGTAATTTATGTTAAAAATAATATTATGTTGCATGCCATTATATTCCCTAAAGTTATAATTTGCCTATATCTATAAAATTTTAGAAAAATATTTCTCTTTTAATACGTCAATATATTATGTGGCTTATTACTATGGAATAGATAAAAAGCAGGAAGGCTTTTTTTATTGTCATATATTCTTGTTTTATTGTTATAATTAATTTAATAGGAAATTTGTGTCATACATGATATTAATCAAAATCATATTCTCACTTATACGCCAATAGATTAGTATGACGAAGCAGTAAATACAGGTGATGTAATTCTAGATTGTTTAACGTTGTTCGAGTCACGTAGTCTTCTTGAAGCAGGTCGAAAATGGGGGTGGAGCTAGGGTCAACGAACGGACCCGCGGCCCTAATGGTATAATGGTTTGCAGTTCGCGGAGTGAATCTTATATTATGCAACGACCTCTGAATTGTTAAGAAGCAATCTATGTTCCGACTAACGAGAACTTTAAAATCCGGTTTTGACCATAAAGAAATTACAAGTTTATTGATAGATATAAATGAGAATTTTAAATAAAAAGAAAATCAGAAAAAACATGAGAATTGTATCTACTCTTGATTTTGGAAGAAAGAGGAAACAAATTAAATTTTCATCCCTAATCCTGATTATTGCATCAGTTTTGACGATGGCGATAATTATAAAAACTTTGTGCAATCCTGCCACGCATGTCGGTATGAAAATTTAGTAGGCTGTTTCGTTAGTGCTTCACCAAAGCTTGTCACGGAATCATATAAAGTTAATAATATATTTGTTGAACTAGAAGAAACAAAAGATTATCTATTTAAGGATCAAAAGTCAATATAATTTGTAAGTAATAGGTATATATCATCATATTTTGTACGTGATATCTCACATTAATGATTGTTTACAAATTTAAAATTCTTAGCATCTATTTTAGTGGTAAAAATCTCATTATTTTTAAACATTCGTTATAGTATCTAGAATTATAAATCTCAAGTTTAGATTCCTATCCTACTCTAAGTGCACACAGCGCTGTCCATTAACGCGGCTGATCATGTTACGCGGCTAAATTGTAGAACAACGCTGCTCCATCCAGGAGTATCGTATTACCGATTTATGATGGATAACTAAAATATTCCATATCCTACGTAAATGCGCTCTAAATAATTCTTTTAAATGTAACTCCTTATTTAGGTCTCTGTTATTGTACTTGCATTATCGGCTTAATCTTCGAGTAAGCCAGACAGAGACATTTTAGATAGCCTAAAGTGACTCAGCATACGTCAAGATAAAGAAACTTCCCAAACATGTTTCAGTTGGAAATCGTTTCGCGCTTTTAATTTATGTAAACATATTTTTGATGCACTTATTTTCCAAAATTGATCCTTGTAAATGATACTTCAGCAAAACTTTCAAAAACCGTAAGTTTCATCTAGGAAAATAACTAGTACAGTTTTAGCTATAATCTAGGATCATTTTTGTTGCTCTTACATAATATGATAAGTATCGGATCTCACCATTCACGCCTACATTAAAATTCCTGCTGTATTTATTGTTACATATAATATTTATTTAGCGGTTTGAATAATGGCTAGATTTAGATAGCTTTGTCGATATTAAATGCCAATTTTTTTTTTAAAGCAAAATAATTCAACATCGTAATCTTGACTTGTAGTACCATTCTCATATGTTCTCAATAGCGTAAAACATGTAATTTCAGATTTAGCACATATCCCAGTTTCATAAGGTTATCGACCTTTTCAGAAATAACTTTACGTTTCTTCCAAACGCTATATTTAACATTATATAATTTATTTTCTATTTCACGATTAAGTACATATTATATTTAGTTACTAACTGTACCTACTATTATCTCAATACTGACTTAATCATCTTTTATCGAGGTCGTTTTAATAAGTAGTTGCAGCGCTTATCTAACTCTACGATAATGGCTCCATAAAAACAAGTGAAAATCACTCATTCGAAAATGATGCCGAGTTAACCTGGCCGTGATCAGTAGTTTGCTGGTGAATCTCGAGCTCTATTATCTCATCGCGTGGTCGTCGAATGTACGTGGCGGCAACCCTCAAAAATTTATCATCGGTTTGTTTCGTTTGACTGTGCAGTGTGTGTTTAGGTCGGTCGCGTCACGAGTTTCTCGAGTGCGCCGTCGCCGCCAATCGCCGCGCGTATCATTCGCGCCACGGATCTCACCGACAGCGTACACCCCATGCGTACACCCTGCCGCCCACTCTGTGAAACTCACGATCTCAATCAGCTGTTCGATTCGTAAACTACGCATAAACGCACAAACTTTTTTTATTTCAAAACCGAACCCAACTTTGTCGAAAAATGGTAAGCAGTGGTATATTTGTGCCAAGTAATATAGTGAATAGTGAGTGTTATCGTGTTTTTGTCGTTCAGTGTTATGCTAATTGTGGCTTTTCAATATGACAGAGACGGTAGACGGAATATTCATTGACGGACAGAATTATTGGTACCTAAGTAGACAATTTAGATTAGTGTTTATCTCAAAATTCATTTTTGACTCCAAAATATTGAAATAATGTTCTTATAAGTTGTTATAAAATATTTCATAATATTTTTATCGCTGTGGATGTGTAAAATTTACTTCGTGATATCAGTTATAGAATTGAAGTTAAAGTATTTGTATCGACAACGTAATTATAACGCGATCATGTTAAAGTGTAGTCAATTTGAGTATATAATCATTCAAAAGCAGAAATCCAAACCAGTTACAGTGGCTGAGCGTCTGTACACTGCGCTTATGGCTGAGTAGCGACTTGTTTTTGAGATGTGCTAAAATTAGCGAGCGCTTCCCGCGCTGTCCTCAGCCGTTGGTTATGTAACCGCGCCACCGCGCACCGGCCCGGCCTTGACTCCCGCGCCGATCACACCAACACGCCATTGGCAGGCCGATGCGTTTATTTTGAAATTAATATGTGAAACCAATATGTGCATCTCGTGTAATAACTTCTGAATGTGTTACGATTTTAATCTAATATCCATGTGGTTCATTTCTATAAAAAATTGAAATTTTCCGACTTCCAAGTAACAATTCAGCAGTTAAAAGAAAAAAGGAGTATTAATAATAACATTATAATATATTCACCATCGTTTATTTTATTGCACGTTACTGCACTCATTATATTGCACGTGCATGTTTATTTTCCAATCAAAGAAGACAAAATATTCCGTTGTCTTTTCAACTTTATAGACTCTACTATCAATGAATTTAGCATTATATATTTATAGATCGAACGCTCTCTTCTGATGACGCTACTATCGTCTTTACTATATATTGTAATGGTGAATCTTATTAAACGCGACCTTGGAGCCCGTGCGTAAATATTCATAGTGTTTACGGTAACGTCTACGTTACGTTGACATTTTGCTAGACTGATTATGGTATTCACTATGGCTCCTCTACTACTATTAACATTTAGGCATTATTAATCATTTTTTTAATATAATTTTTTTTTAGTTCACTGAAAGAGATCTCTTTCAGAGATAAGTCCTTAGCTCACATTTATGCCCACATAAATTGTTTATGTGTATACCTACCTGTTACAATTTTATAAAGAATATGTCTTTATTCGTTGGGGTCTAAGGGCCTTTGGATAATTTTATGCATACTTATTGAGGGGTTTAATTCGCAAATATAAATTCCGACAAGTTTTTATAGAAATTTATCTTATTCTTTGTTTGTACGATAATACATTTTCGTTTTTTTATTAATAATTTATTTACAACTAATCCTTTTTGATTTTAAACAATTTAATATTATAAATTATTGTTCAAGTAAAAATTGGACTTTCCCGATATTTTTATTTTTATGTTTAATTATCTGATTGCTATTTTATAATTTATTGAGGTATTCTTTACAAGTTATATAAAAAAAATGTCTAATATAATGGACGGACTAGACGGACGAATGATAAAACTTTCAACACGCCTCGAATAGTGAATCCTACAAAGTGATAAATATAAATGACAAGAAAATCAAAGAAGACACGTGTTTATAAAATAAGAAATTTGGCTATAATGAGATGACTTAATATGAATGCCCTCGACCGTCAGATATAAGTGTTGAATTGCGTTGCCCGTTCACAGAATCACGGCCAAGGTCAGACATGTAACATCTGAGTTGCTTCATGTGATACTTCCTCATATCATCTGTTTGAATACTTATAAACAATTATCAAATATAGCTAAAAGTTTAATACATTCAATTTTGGCGTTTAAACATCAAAAATTTCAATTGTGAGGTTATTATGTTCACTTTTGCCTTCAAAATTAGTAGCTACTTTTATTTTTAGCAAGTAACATCTCTTAATTCTGACAGAATTTTCTGTAGGCCTTGTGGACAGGACGTCATATCTGAATCTAACCGGCAATCGATACCGCATGGAACTCTGCGCGCGCAATCAGTTTCACTTCCATCCTAGTGAATGGCCGTTTCAACGAAAACATGGGGGATTTGGGCAGGGGGTGAACGGACAAGGTCGTTAGCAAGGCCGAGCTTACTACCATCTGTACATCTCCTTTCTACATTGCAATCTCCCATTCAACTGTCTTCCTCTAACAAATTCACTTTCGAAAGCAACGTAAACCCACGACCAAAACACACCCTCTTACGATATATGTCTGGCTCAGGATGAATTGACTTTTTGGCAACATCTATTATACGTCACAAAAATTGCCATTAATTTGCCAAGCGGCGCTTCCTCCAGTATTATTTGTATTTGATGCGTAAATCAATACGTTCTTACCTGAAAATGACAAGTATATTTTGGTGATTTGTTTACAGGAACGTTTAATAGATATTTTAGTTATACTTCTCAATGTAATCTGCGTATTAGCCACGTATACGGACAGCATATAAAACACTTTATAGTGCTGTTACGCAAATTAAACAATGTAACAATTGTTATTTAACTATTTATTGTATAAACTACTTGCCAATACTTGCATTGAACGTAATATAATTATGTAACATATTGTCTATAATTAAGGAAATGAATAATTCCGCTGATACAGTAAATATAATATCTATTAGGTTAATGAAAACTTGAACTGTAGTTAACTGTCAACATTCTTATCGATAGATCGGTAGTTTTGACGTTTTGGAATTACTGACGCAAATATATCCCTGAGGAACAATTCTTGGGTTATCTTGGTAGCTTGACATTTATTAATTAATCCTGTACTTTAGTAGTCAATGCAGTAAAGATAGCATTTGTTTAAACTATCGATTAGATTGTTTATTTAAATTAACATTAGCAGCGAGACAGTCAACACTGCGATTTTTTTAATTTTACTAGTTATAATTAAAAAAGTAAACATCTTAATAAAACTGTGACTTGAATTTTGATATATGCGGTTTTTGCTCTTGTTTCCTTTAAATTAGGAAAATTAAAATCCTCTAGTGAGCCAAAAAATACTTTTTTTTATTTTTTGTAAGTTTTGTGGTTTCGGTTCCAAAATATTTCCATCTTATTTCAATACATTCTTTGTCTGTATTGTCAAGTCATGCCATCTTATTATTATCGAATGCCAGGTAGCCGGCTTTTCATAACAACGAAACGAGAAATAAAAGCAAAATTGTCTGTATTATTCTGATGTATGACTTCTATAGATGTACGTCGTTTAACATCGACCTTGAAGTATTGTTGGCTTATTAGTCGCTTCCACATACGTTTAACATCGCGACACTAATATATGTTAGGATTGCACTTATGTTTATCTATTAGCACTAGCATCACTGTTAATATTATTAACAATGTAAACATAGTTTTATAAATCACTCTTTAACGGTAGACTATGTTTCTATTTTTATCGGCCTTATTTCTATACTTCTATGACTTGTTCACAGCGGTATCGAGTGCAAAGATGAAGTGTTTGCTGCACACCAAGTGCAGCACGCAGACTTAAAGCCAGTGGTGGCATCGACTGCGCCACTGCCTCCACAAATCATTGTGTCTTCTGAACCCGCCAACGGGGCTATAGTGGAAGCTATTATCCCAGAGGAACGTCCTATACCTGTTACAGAACTGATATTTGCACCCAGAAAGAAAGAAATGAACAAAGGATTTCTGATGTTTTCTCCACACGAGGGACTAACAAGTGAGTGGCACTTGAACGGCAAAAAAAGCTTAGGTATCAGTTGCTTGCTTTATTGGAATAGTTTTTGCTTACAAGAAGTGTGTTTCAACTTATTTGATATTTCAGTGCTTAAAGACGAGCCGGAAGATCTGACTCATTTGGCACCTACCGCCGGTGATGCTTGTATACCACTGGAAAACAGTCCTTTTGATATGTTTGATGATTTTATACTGAGTGATAACTACTGTAGCTTACTTGGTGATGAATTGGATAATGGATCTCCCGTGGACTCTTTGATCGGAGACTCCTTGTTGTCTTCTCCTGAGCCGCAGGTTTGTACATTTTATCATTCAATTTTTACTATATATATTTTATATATTTTTATTGTCTCTTAATAATTTATGACATTTAATTATATTAATATTTCTTGCAGGAAACTGAATCATCATGTGAACAGTCTTCCCTCTTGACAGAACTGTCATTAGATGCATTTAGTAATAGATCAGATAATGAGATAGATGATGGAAACTCTCCATTTATCCCCACTACCGATGAGCTTCCGCTCTTGGAGCCGGCCGTCATGTGGGGAGCACTGCCTGACAATGTAAGCCAGGCGAGGCCACAGCCTTCAGAGCTACAGAGTTCGGCACCGGCACTGCAACGTTTACTTGCGGCTCCCCCGACTGGCCCGCCACCACAAGATCTCATTACTAATATTTACTCAGACCAAGGTTAGGACTTAACTCACAGTGACTAATCAATATGTTCAAAATATTAGATTATGTTCAACAAATATGATATTTATCACAGTGACTTAAATGAATTGTTGCGTTAAATAACTTCTTTTCATGCTTGCATAAAGTAATGTGTAAATAAATAACTGGAACAAATATTTGCGCGCCATTCAATTTATAACGACGTTTAAAACGTTGAATATAAGCTGATGTAATCTGACACCAATTTTTAATTTACTTTGTTTACAAATTAAATTCCTTTTCAGGTCTTATTCCCAGCAGAAGTGTATCCTCATGGGATACGGGTGTGAAACGAGTGTTGAAGCAAGATGAAGAGCCAACTGCGAAGCGCGTGAAACGCAGTCCATCCCCAACAATTAGCACACAGTCCGCCCCCGTTAGTACGCCATCCTCAAGCGTCTTAATGAACCTTCTGGTGAGCGGCTGCGACGTTGAGTCCGGATATATTTGTATGATCCGGCCGAGGCAAAAAACAAAAGCCTGAAACAACCCAAACTCTACTCAATAAACTGTGATAATGCACGTCCAGTGATCGATTATATTGCCCCGCGCTATTCGTCTATCGTAGAATGAGGTCATATCTAAAAAGTAACTACTTTAACAGCGAAGTCATTTCAATACTTAAGCCAATACCATCTTTTAATAAGTTTTTATTTAGTAGTTCCACTTTTAGATATACTTGTATTCTATGAAAGTCGCGACTTATGTTTCGTGACCGGTACAATTCTGGATCGAATACGAATTTCTTAACAGTGCCGTCAATTCTTGTGATATTACTACTGTTTTTATACTTTCAGGATCTAAATTACTATGATTCCTATGACAATAAACAAACCGTGTGGAGACAATCAAATTGTTTGAGTTACCAAATCTCAGACTTGTAGTTAATCTTCGCAGGCTTGTGTAATTATGTACACGCCTTAGTCTGCAAATAAATGTTCAATCCCTCCACGACCGCGGACACGCCGGCGTTCAGTTAACAATAGATTTCTTAGAGTTTTAATTTATTTCTTAGAAATTTACCTGGAGGTGTTATATAGTTTTGAATCAAAACAACACAATAATATTACCCTTCATAGAATATATTGTTACCTTTGAATACTTAAGTTTTACTCTTATATTCTTTGGTGATCGTTATAAAGATATTAATTCTAAGTAGGATACGAAATTGTAAGCAAACGTTTTAGTCGTATTCTAGTGCTAAGTTAGAACGGGCGCATATCTATGTGGTTATGAACAATTTTGATTCCTAGATTTTAATAAGGTCTGCCGCGCCTTCAGTCTTATGTTTTAGGTTCGATTATTTAATAGACTTTATATTATACCTACTTTGGAAGGTCATTGCTATTTATTTTTTATTAAATTATGCGTAGTTAGTACCTTTACTTGTTTTTATGTTTAGATAAGACTAGCGCAGGTCTTTATAGTAGTAGTATGCCGTTGTAAAATTATTCAGAGTTTATATTAGCAAGACTAGATTTAAGGCAGTTTGTAGACACGATTTGCTAGTTTAGTTATTTAACTGTCGTCACTGCCAAATCATACAAAGTACAACTTATACGAGTTTAGTTGTGTTACAAGTTTTGTTCGTTGATAACTATATATTCGTAGCGTTCGATTTATTAGTATTTTTTTACGTTTGATGCAATGATTTTGTATTTAAGAAATTTTTAAGCAGCTACGGAATACTCGAATAAGAACCTGATGCGCTTGGCAATCGTCATAGCGATTTTAAATAAATATACACATAATATATTTAAAAGACGTAAATCTATGTATGTAGAAGTGTAAAACTTATCATCGTTGTTATTCAAATTTATAGTCTAAGAGGACGGATGTGTTAGAAAAGTATATGATAAAACTTTTATTTTTTGTGAACGCTAATATGAATGCCTGATGAAATTAATAAATGTTCGATATTAAAAGAAACTTGAACATAGGTGAACTGGTGCACATTGATTTTATTTACCCCCCAATCTGTTCCTGTCCTGCTATCCTACCTAAAGTATTAGCTATTATCTCAAACTTAATTATTTGTTTTATAAAGAAAAATAGGATTTTAAACTTATATATTGACATTAATTATAAAGTAGTAATCGAAAAATGTTATTGAATTCAAAATATTATCGCCATCAATCTACTATATAATATTATTTATCTTCAATCCGAGAAGTTTCTGCTAGCTATAACATTTTCCTATTTTAAAATCTCGTCGAATTTACAAGTGTTTAAACAAAATTAAATTAAGGTCTTAGCCTTTTTATTATGAAACGAATGCAGCAAAAAATAGGTACATATATGCATTATGTCTAAAAGGATCTTATCGTTTTAATAATAATAACATTTCTTTCTTATTACTTACTCTGGTTTCATTATAGACAACATAAATGATTACGAAATGTGCTATAACGCTTAAAGGTATTTAATCAACTTGAAGTAGTAAAAACTGTTATGTCCAATATTCGGAGCCAATTAGAAGTCTTTTAAAACACAAAGGGACCGCCACTCTAAATGCTGTTACATTATTACAGTACAGCTCAGATGTTCGTTGTTATTTAACCCTCTACGAGTTTTAATTTAGTATTTTACTATATAGAGTTAAATATTAGAAATCTCTATTTATTGTGCCTTTCTAATAATAGTGCTAAAAATAATATACTTTAGTATAATTACGATTAATAAAATACATATACTGTGTAAGTACAGTTATATGAATAGGCATGCTTTAGGTTTTGAGATTTAATTTACCTAAATGCCTCTTACGTAATAAAGACATCAGCAAACCTATCTTTATTTAGTTAAAATAAAGTTATATAATTGTTAAAACTAGCACGATCTAGAACAATTCGTTTCATGATGCCTGTAAGAATTGTTACAATTTTTTATCTTACAAGATTTCAAGTTAATTCCGCTTCGGATTGCTGTGGATTGAAACAATGTGTATTGACTTAGTATTCAACATAGCCTGTTTCAATGACTTTAAAGTCAAAGATATTTATTGTTAAAACCCTATTTCAAATAAGATAAGGATGGTAGAGTAATTTTAAAAAAACATCTAAATGTAAATAGTTCTAACGCAGACCGACTCACACAGGCTCGACACAAGGCCTAAATCAGACGGTATTAAATGAAATTTTTGTCATGCTCCTTATATAATGTGCTTATCTAATAAGATTAAAGATATTAAGTTCAATAATAAGAAAAAAATGTTAAAATCGTCTTCCTAAGAGGGTTAGAAAACTCTGAATTCGTTTGTTTACATAAATCCCTATTCACAATTGATAAGCTTTCTTGAAATGGTATTTTTATCCCATGTTCCCACATAAAGTATAAAAAACTGATCTTTAAATAAATTCTGTTCGGAACTCTCACTTCTTAAAGATAATTCAGGTTTAAAGTATACTTAAGCACTAAAAGAAACCCTTCTTAATTACCTTTATCAAGAATTTTAATATGAGACATTAAATAAGTTTGTTGTATATTCTTTATTTTTATCTTATTAATATAATAATATTATATTATTATTGTATAGTCTGTTTTTAAAATTCTAAGGAGATTCGCACTTATGAGTATTAGTGTCGCGTCGCGTATGAAAAGGCCAATGTCCTACCAAACAAACTAATTAAAATGTACATAAATAAATTAATTTAATAGAGACATATTATGTGGCAAGATATATTTAACAAAACTAAGAGGAAAACTGAGGTCTTTTTACATATTATTTACATCATAACAATTTGTCAGCATCCTCAGCGACAATCACTAAACGTTGTCTAATTTTCTGCTAAAATAAATAACTTTAACATAAAATTCAAATCACATATGAAGGATGTAGTAAAAAGTTGATTGTTTTGAAGGAAAAAAGGCTATCTCGGATTAGATAGTAATGTGCGACACCCGGCGGCCGGGACCATAATAAGTGGGTAGATAACAAATAAAAACGAAGCGAAAATAAAGATAAAGCTTGGTCAATTTAACCTTTGTCCAGAATTCATTGTGATCTATGTTAGAGGCTAGTCTTTGTGGTATGTAAAACTATATTGGATTTTAAAAAACGATTCTTAAATGTAACATAATCATATCTGCGTTATTATAGAAAATAAGAAACTTTGACGTCTTAAATGCGAAATTCTTGAGTAATACGTGTTAATCTAAATGTCGTCAACCGTAAAGGCATTTAAATTATGTTTAAGGTTAAAGCTAATACTTTATCATTTCCATATTCTTATTATGTAAGCCATATCAATGTGCAACAGTTAACTGATTATTTTCTTGTTATTTTGTAATAAGTTAATTATCTCATACTAAAACATATTTTTGTGTCTTACAGGATATGCAGCCGGAAGGGAAGCAAATGCAAAAGCCGAGTCCTAACTACCAGCTTGTCATGAACACACAAAGAGTGGAGTCCCTGAGCCCTGTGAACAGAAATATCCCGATACCCGTCATAAACATCATTCAATCCACACCGAATAAACAAATGATGCGTGCCAACCCAATACCAAGCCAAACTACGCTTTCTGTTGCCAGCCCGATGTCCCCCCTTACTTTGAATGTAGGCAGCCCTATGTATTCTCCATGTGTAAGCCCCAACACCACATACAGCCCTGCAATCAGCCCCACACCAAAAGACCGTGTTTTAAGCCCCTACTCCACTCCTCAATCTCTGTCACCGGCTGGCAGTTATCAAATGTATAGCCCCAACAGGCTTCTCTCACCAACTGGCGTAATGCAGGGCTACGACCCGTATCTCACAAATAAAATGCAATCGAGCCCCGGATTCGCACTCCAGTCCACAGACATGCTCCTCGATTCTAACATACCGTTGACATCGACAGACTTTTGGCCCGACTCGGAAATGTTACAAGGCACCAGCGAGTTGCTAACCGCCTTCGACGACGTAAAGCTAGTATAAGATTTTGAATGTTTGATATGAGTGATTTCTCATCTCCATTGGAAAATTGTGGGAAATCTGAATGAAATTGCTTTAAACTGTAAACATTTGCAACAATGTCGGACGAGTCGTCTTTTATCTGTTATTCACTTCACACAAACATTCCAATAGAAATGGTGCTAGAAATAATCTTTTTCTCTCATTAGAAATCACTCGAATGTATGCAGGGTCAATGATAGATAAAATAATCCCAATGGATTCCACGTTTCCTCATAGTTACCTTTTAGACCAACGTTTTTCATGTGCACAACCACTGACAATTTATTTATATAACATATCCAATGTTGATGTTTTTTTGATAAATTTTATAGAATTATATAATTATAGTATAGATAAAGGTATATAATGATTTCATGGCTATTGGTGGAATCCACGGTGATACAATAATGTGACTTAGTGTGAAAGGTTTTACTAATGTTAAGAGTATAGATTATGTCACTACTATAGATGTGTGTGGGTGTAACGTAAGTGTAAGCGTAATTACGACAATCAAATTTATGGAAATATTGGGCAAACTTATATTTTACGTTTAATAAATATTATTTTCTTTAAAAATTAATTATAAAGATATGTGTATGATATATTGAAATATTAAAGTATCGCCCTTAAATTGTACACAATGATGTGTTTTATTACTAATTCAGACGATTTAAGTAAGTTAATTGTTTTTGTATGATCAAAATTTATATACTCAGCTAGAAACTAAGGAACAATGAAAATGAATTGCCAACACTGTCAGCATTCAACAGTGGTTCGATTCTACAAAGGCTTACAAAGCATTATGAAAATATGTACTAACAAAATATTTTAGAATTATTTAACAAGAAATTTTATATCAAAATGTTTAAATTAAACTGTAGTTTATGAATGGATATTGTATCAAAATCTTAATCCAATCGAATATTTTGATGTAAAATTTATTTTTTAATGAATAAATTTTTGATTTGGCTGCACTTTTAATGGACCGTCAAATGGTTCATATGAAAGCATTTCTTTCACAAGACTAAAGCAGTAAGTAGTTTTGTACTCGAATAAACATATTTATTTCTATGTACTTTTCTTTGTACTAACGTGCTTAGCATAATTAATAACAACTGACAAGTATATAATTCTTCGCCGTACATTACAAGTACAATACTATATATTATATAAACTGTTACATAAAAATGGTATAACGTCATTAAATGCAATCATTTAAATCTCGTTAAGTTGTTACGAGTAAATTTTAGTTATAAATAAGTTTTAATTATCGTGTTAAGATCACGTTTGTTTTTATTCTATAAAGCATTATATAATATTATAAATTGACACAATTGTAACAATCATATGTTAGCCTTAAACTTGACAATTTGACGGCACTTTAAATGGGAAGTCTCACAATTGAGACCGTCAGCGCAAAAGTAGTCTAATCCACTGACAGCTACTTTGAAAATGGCTGTTAAATATTTAAATATTATTTTAAAAGTTATTTATAGTTTTACATAAAGCGCTAACTTGAGTTTCAAAGGTTTTTTTTGCGTTTTTGACTAATTTTCTTATGAACTAAATTTGTTATAGACATCTAATAACTATTTTTCAAAAATAAATGTGGGTAAGCCATTTTTGTATTTTGAATATTTATAATTTTTGAGATACATTTGAGGGTTAGGCCAAAAAGTATGTTAACTGTTCTCCTGCTGTTATTATGATTCTAAATTTTATTCATGATACATTAATGCCTACGATAGCATCTCATTCAGCCTAAGCGGCAATAATGGCAATGCAAGTACACTGGGTGGCTTAGACTGTTTTTGCGTTTCCAAAAAGTAGAAATAATTAAAATGCATAAACAACTTTTTGCGGCATTTTTTATTTATAAATAAACATCCTGGTCTTCTGTAAATCTGTAAAACTTTGTAGTATTTAAGTGAAAAACAAAAAGAATATGAGCTAGGCAGTTCTTGCACTGACGGCCTGTTATGTAGCTAAGATGGCGCCACTAGCATTTTACGTCAAAAATTAATTACATATATCTGTTTTAGGTACAATTAAAATATACTCAGCGTCAACTGAAGTAAAATGGATGTGTACTAATAATATTAAATTAACATAATCAAGTTGTTATTTCGTTTTAAAATCTAGTGGCGCCGCAAACGGCAATAAGTCGCATTAAAACATCTCATTTAGCCGCAATACATTTCATTAGGTGGATAGTTAAAATGTTTATTTGTTTTAAAGTTTATTATTACTGTATTATTATATTTACCTTACTACTGCCAATCATCTTTCATTAATCTTTGTGAAAATTGAGTTTGGAATAAATGTCAACTGTGCCATAGATCATAAAATATCTATATATTCAAGTTATATTCATCTATACTGTGTTTATGATTCTGTGTATACATTCAACTATGGTATATATTTTTTAATTTGGAAATAAATAGCTATTGTAAATAAATAAAAATTCGGAATATTCTTTTATATATTTTGAGATTAAATTTCTGTCATTTATAATGTCGTTTTACTTATAAAAAATGCTTGGTTTCATATAACGGAATATTAATTAATTAAATTATTCTGAAATATTCAATTCTATTTTCTTGTTAATGGATTTATTAAAAATTTTAATTGTTCTTACTTAGAGTATTTTTGAAAAACAATATCATTTACGTTTATACCTTTTTGGGATATATTTAAAAAAACTTAAGAAAATAAATCAATAGTGGCATTTATAAACTCTCTCTTTGGATAAATTATCTGTACTTAGAAGTTTCTACACTAGAGAACTATTAATATAAAATATTAACTATAATATAAAATAAATAGGTATACGTAATTATAATTTATGTTACAAAATCAATAAAACGTACATGGAAACTTATATAAACACAAAAGTAATAAGTATATAAAAATACAATTAAAAATAGTATTGTATTTTTTTAAAAATAGGTGAATTATATTATGTGTTATAAATTATATTATTGTATAATCTGTTTTATACTATTGAGCGTAATAAAAAAGTCTAGGTCACATAATATTAACTTTATATTCGTGGAGTTTCTAATGACATCTATGCGTTATTTCTTAAACTAAGGAGTTACATAAACTCTTGTTTCTTCATATTTTCAACTAGATGGCGTTAATGGAATAAGTATTATAAAGAATGATTATAGATTTTTTACCTGTTTTATAATACATAAACGTATATTACATATATAATAAATAAATTATTACAAGATTAAATATATAATTCAATTCACATCAATCCTTAGTTTTGGACAGTAGTTGGACGATTGACGTTACTGTTTTTTTTTCAATTTGGCAATTGTCAATTGACATTTGAGTCTGCATTTGACATATGTCATTCATTGTAAACGAATCAGTGGAGTGTGTAACTGTGTAACGAAATTTAATATATGCAAATTGCAAACTTTCGGCGGTTGTGATATTATTATATTTAATAATGAAATAAAATAAATAAATTTTAATTGGGGTGTTCTATCTTGTTCATTTCAAATAAACGGTTGCTGTATTTTCGTTGTGCTCATGGCTTCTACACCAAAACAAGCAAATGGCAATTTGCCATTGAACAACGGTTCCGGTGGAAAGCGGAAAAAATCGCGTGGAAATAAAGGAAGCTACTTGTCGAAATGGCTAGACAAAACAATGCATCACATTCAAGAATCAACTCCAAGTTCTGATGTATACGATACATATTTAAATTCGAGTATGAACTGGCCAATGGGTAGTCAGTTTACTCCCGGTTACGATCCTTATAAATATAATATGTACGGCTGTGCATCTGAACCCATGTCACTTCCCTCATTACCAACATATTATAATCCACTAGTGCCTCCGCCGTATTCTGACTATCGTTACCTGCACAATGAAAACAAGAGCA
This sequence comes from Brenthis ino, assembly GCA_921882275.1. Taxonomy (NCBI): domain Eukaryota; kingdom Metazoa; phylum Arthropoda; class Insecta; order Lepidoptera; family Nymphalidae; genus Brenthis; species Brenthis ino. Next base: position 13,104,671 of record OV170227.1, on the reverse strand, counting down.
TACAGGTACAAAGGCCACGACCTCGACGACGCAGCGAGAATAAAGCTGAAGAAGTATCAAGTACTCCAGTTAATGCAAACCAAACTAATTATTTGCAACCAAAGAATTTCTCCGATAGTCAAGACTTCACTAGTCTGCCTCCTATAGTAACTTCTATGGGTGATTCAAATTCTAATAGTGATTTGCAGACTAATGACAAAGACGATGGTAGTAATGCGAGAAGGTACAGTGATCCATGCGTTAGGGGATTGCCTGATGTAGCCAGACCTGCTAATGGGGAGGTAGACTCAGATTCAGAAGCTAGCTCGGGTCTATCAGGCAGTCAAGTTGGCAGCCGCCTTTTATCATGCCTACTTGACCAAATAGCAGCACTGAAAATAGCTAATGATAGATTAAACAAGGAATTGCAGGAAACAAGAGGTAGGTTAGAATAAATGCTATAAAGGTTACATTTTCCCCTGTTCTTTACGTAATTAAATTTTGGAATTTGTTACTATACATAAAAGTAGAATTGCCCACTATTCAGCACTCTATATCTATCACATCTTCTATCACATATTTGCTTATTCATTTTGTGCCTTATAAACTAAAAAAATATTATTTCTCAAAAATCAACACATTATTATTATTATGTAATACAAGCATTACTACAGTTTGATATGAACAAATGCTGTAAATATATTTTTTAGTATTGAAGATAAGATATTAGATAAATTTCAAATGTTACATTTTATGTGTTAACTTATTATTTATTTGGGTAAAGTATGTACATCACAATCCTATACTAAATATTATGTCTAAAAATAACAATGAAAACTATAATGAGCCAAACAAATAATAATAACTAATAATATATATATAAAGAAATTCAAAAAAAACACAAAACAAAATAAGGCACACAGTAGGCAGCCATATGGCTATAAGCAATCTTTTCCTTGTAATCTAAAATGCTCATTTTTAAAACATTTGTAGTACTTAATATAATAAATATAGTGCTTATATTTTATATCATACATAATGTGTATTATGTAAATGTAAATGAATATTCATATACATTTAGTTCCTACTAAAATCTTCAAGATTTATTATATGTAAAAAGTATTAGGAGTATAAAATATTATAGTGTTAATAAGAATATAATGAGATTTCAATATTTAACTTATACTTTTGTTAAACAATTGGTCAGGTGTATGCAACCTTGCAGCCTACAGCAAAAAGTCCATAAGAACATTCAAATATCTATTCACCTACACAATATGATGCAAGGAGCCTCATCATGTTACATTTATTATAAAAAATATCACAGTAATACAATTCTAAGACAACAACAAGGTCATTTGATGCAATCAAAGACTAGTAAACTGATATTCAAGAGATCTATCTATCTATGCATTGCATAGATACAATTAGAAAAAACCTTTACATGTAATTATTTTAGCTCTAATAAGGAAATTGAAAGATTTTGTAACATTAACCTATTTAATGTAAAAATTGTGTTGTGATATTAATCATAGTCCTATTATATAGTTTGAATAATATAGGTATTTATACTTCAAAAGTAATAAAAAAACATGCTTTCAACCAATAGTAATGTATGGGGCTTATTAAAAAGAATGATTCCAATTTTGAAGGTTTTATTAAAAACCAATAAAGACTTTCACCAACCACCTCTTCATCAGTTAAAAAATATAAAAATTAGAAGTAGGCTAAACTCGACTTTCTTGATCTTATGTACTATTACTATTATTTTCAGCTGAACTAGAAACTGTTCGACATCACAACTCCTACTTTGCAAAAGTTCCTCCAACAATGGGTGCACCAAATCTTAGTGGGAATGGTAAATATATGCTTGTATTTTAGCTTATCTTCATAAGATTTTATAACTTATCTTTGTAATAGTCCTTATATTTCATCTCCGATATATTTTGCACTTTATTTTTATTTTTGAACTAGTTTTTGCCCGCGTCCGCGTTGTACGCACGTACGATAAGGAGCCTATGTGTTAGTTCAAGATAAAGGTTATCTAAATTCCGAATTTTACTAAAATCTGTTGAGCCATAACATTGTGAAGCAGTAACAAACCTACCAAACTCTCACACTTTTAAATTTGGTTAATTTCTTTACTAACATTAACTTACTAATATGTCAAATATTAATAAATAAAAATTGGTAACTTTTTATTACATATTTTAATAGATATTGTATTTTTACGTAGACATTACTTATACTACTGTGTAATCCATAAAATTAGCCTGATTTGAGTTTATGCCAAATCGATTTATACATGACATGCGAGGCTCTTAAGAGACCAAGAGGGGCTTGTATAAAACAATCTACTCAAGTGCAGTCAATTATATCAATTGGACTTATTTCCTCTTACCGATTACACAATAGCGAAACATAATATACTTATTGGGATCACATATTAGTACATACATAAAGTATATAAATAGCACTCCACGGACAATTTACAAGACAACCTTACAATCTTAAAAGGTTTTAAATGTGGGAGTATCGTAAAGGACAACATGTTAAAAATTGAAGCAAAAGTATTTTTGTTTTCGTAATTCGTAAGAGTGATTGATATTTTTTGAAGTTATACTTCTTTTGGGACGTTTGGAAAACATTATGAGAGTAAAATTTTTACGACGCACGCGCACACCGACAGCCAAAAAGCGACATGATCAAGTTAGCTGAAAACTAGTTGTTGTCATGGTAACCGTTCTTATTGTCTGAAAAATGATATATAATATATACCTATTCTTTGCTTAAATGATATTCTATAAATATATGATTGTAATATGACCTATTTTATTAATTTATCATACCTTTTACAAACAGAGAGTTGTAACATACGGGATGAAATCTTAGCTACTTTTGTTCTGTTACGTCAAAGAAGTATAATTTCTTACGGGCGTAGTGCGTACATAAAGTACACATACACATTTTTTTATCTTTTTAATGCAAAAATACTCGTAGTTATGTATCTACTACCTAGTTACATGTAAATATCAGCAAAATGAATAACGAACTTTTATGAATCATGCTAATTTTAATATAATATAATCGTAGATTATGCACGTAGATGTCTCTACTAAAATCGATGTCAAATTGGTGCTTTACATAAAGAACGATAGTTATTTAAAAATCTTTATTCAAAAATATATATTATGCTTTTTACTCTGTAACGATATAAGGTTATAATTTTTATTCACGTTGGAAAATGTAGATACTAGGTACTTACATATGCTTATCACAGCCTACGAGTAAATGCAGGTGGCTAAGTGGTGACTCACACATAACCACCTATTAAACCCCAATGAAGCCTTCTCCATCTAAATATGAAGTTGCAGGGTCATTTTTGCGTTTAACCGCGTTGTCCCATCGGTACCCAAAGACATCCCGAGGGAGAAGCCAACTCCTGCCGGGCGCGTCCCCAGGTGGCGGATAGGGGCATGCCACCCGCTTAGGGCCAGCGGGTGGTACCGGAGTAATCCGGCGCGGACCAAATATCTTGGTGGGGGCCGCTCGTCGAGGCCTTGAGCCGAAAGGTTCGGCGTTGCGGCCACCGGTGGTGGGACCGCTTTGGCGGTCCCGCGATCGGATCGGGAGATGCTGGTTGCGGGACTGTGGTGACAGGCCTGCGACCGGCAGGGGAGGGGCCGCGGTGGAAGAGGAGTGCCGGTATTTGACGAGTGTCGGTGTGTCGTTGCCGCTCTCCCTTTCCTCTGCAGCCGGATGTGGGGTGGCCCACTTCGGTGGGGGTGAAGGTGCCAGAGGGCGGCCGACTTGGGGAGATTGGTCGTCCAGCGTTCTGGCTGAGGAGGCCATCAGGGGTGGTCGACCATCTCAGCCCCTGACTTTAGGACGGGCCTTAACAGGCACTCGCTGTCGGGGTCACGGAGGAGTCTCTTTGGTACCCGCGCGTTTACCATCTTTGCGCGGCAGGAGCCCCACATAACCCGTCTCGCATCCCCCATTGGCGGGGGGTGCCCGGGAACAGGGTTTTTCCTGACAGAAAAAAAAACGGTACCCAAAGACATGATACCTACTATAATATACTATAATACCCATCACGATCTATTTTCAAGGGAAAAAATTAAAATAAACCATTGCTTATACAGGTGAAAAGATCCTAGGGATAGGTAGTGTCTTAGAGAACCTACCCAATTATTAACTCACAGTAGGCTAACGTTGCTGAACTAAGGCTAATTTTAATGGTTTATTTTCTAGTCATATGACGTTAAAAGGGCTGAATTATAAAACTGTATATAATTATTATTTATTTAACGAATAGGTCATTTTTGCAGGTTCACGACATCTTCTGAAACTTATAATATATTACATCTGATAAAACTTATATTCTAAAGTGATTTTGTTGACTAGAGTATTTTTGACAGAATACCACTAACGTTTCAGTTATAGGAATGTGAGAAATCATAACTCTTTGCCTTGAATTGATCAAATAACAAGGGGTATATTTTATAATTCTAGCTATACCTTAATTTAACTTACAACGTTGGGTGTGTTTTATTTTAATACAGATTGAGCAATATTGATGGGCACACCTAGATAAAGAGTAGCGCACCTCAAAATATCTTTATTTTCAGGAATAGAAAAAATCGTTTTACTCTTTTTCTATGTAATACTATATTAAAAATAATCTTATGTTTTCTTGTATATAAGTTTACGAAGATATTTATTTGATCAATGGCTTGTCATCAACTAGCAGTAAGTATCACTTGAAACCAAGTCAATATCAAACTCTTGAAGATATTTATTTGGAACACCAACTAATCAACTGTACTCGTACCTATATTAAACACCAACTATTCCAAAAATAATTTAATTCTTTCGCGTTAAATTAGTAATCATGACAAAATCATATGGAGTTTATGTATTTTTTAATGCAGATTCCTATAATAGTAATGACCCTAATTTGGATTATTTAGAGTTGTGCTACCGTTTATCTAGGTGTGCGGTATGTTAAGTGTGTATGAAGCCGATAAAAAACTAGTAAATAAATATATACAACTAGCGATTCACCCTCGGTCCGCTCGGGTTCGTCCCTACTTACGTTTTGACTTTTAATATAGATTTCTCAGAGATGAGATATTTTCCCGCAATAAAAAGTATCCTATGTGTTGACCCGGATAACCAGCTATCATCATACCAAATTACATCAAAATCCCTCTAGGGGTTTTTGCGTGATACGGTCACAGACAAACAGACAGATCGACAAAAAATCTAAGAACTATAGATTCGGCTTCAGTGTCGATAATAATATCTATTTCAATAAGATTTTCCAAAAAATATTTAATGTACAGATTCGGCTAAGTTACAATTTTATTAAATGTATAGATATAAGATAATGGGGTATCGTATATTTCCATTAACACGGTAGCTAGCATCTTTCTCCTTCAGTAAACAATAGCTATGCCACTACATACGCATAGTTGTGTGTTCATTTTTTTATTGTTGTTTTGTTCGACGGCGTGTCGAGTTAACGGAACACTTGTATAACTTCAATAACTTGAGTTCCTCGTGCGCTAATATGGAAAGCGCGGTTTTTAATTGGATAGTAATGAAGCGCTGATTGGTTTAATTTATACACGGTATTTTTGGTTTTGTTTTTTACTGGATATTTCCATGGTATGTTATTATATAAGTTACAGATCCAGTATAGACACATTCAGGGAGTTTCAATTTTTTTTTTTTATTTGAATGGTATTTTGGTAGTTTATGTTTCTTGAGAACCGAACTGATAGTTGCTAGAATTGCAGAATGTAAGAATTTTTATGTAACTTTAAGCATTTTTATTGTTGTTTAATATTTAATATAACAGAATAAGATGTATAAACGACTACCGACTCACCCTCGCTCCGCGCGGGCTCTTCCCTAGTTACGTTTTAACGTTTAGTATATATGTATTTCTCTGAGATGAGATATTTTCCCCCAGTAAAAAGTATGTTGACCCGGACAAGCTATCATCATACCAAATTTCATCGAAATCCCTCCAGTGGTTTTTCCGTGTTGCGGTCACAGACAGACTAAAATTCTAAAAACCATAGATTCGGCCTCTGTATCGATAATAATGTCTATTTCAATAAGATTTTCAAAAAAATATTTTATGTACAGATTCGGCTTAGTTACAATTTTATTATATGTATAGATTTAATTGTCAAATCAATGTATCCACCGAAATCAAGCCTATGATGATCGAAATAAGATTATCTGAAAAAAAAATATGTAATATTAGATTATTTTTTTCATTTAAGTATGAATCTTAAATATTATTGACTAAACTTTCAATCGATTATATGGTCTAAATTGTAAGAAATCATTAAGCATTAAGCATTGCGTGCTCCGACCGACCCAGCCAGATAACCTCGGTCGCACTGTGTTCTACCACGCTAATATAAATATGTATGTAGTAGGTAGGTATCTACATTTACTTCTTACAATTTGAGGCTCATAATGGAAGATTCTTTTATTTATTCATGCCAATTACATTCAAAGCAGCGAGTGAAACATGAATTTCAAATGTTCCGTAATTAATTAGCTACGACTGAAGTATTTGTCTTCGCGACTCTCCATCCATTAATTATCATTTTGTTTTACAAATTACCTACATATCTACATCTATACTACTATTATAAAGAGGAAAGATTTGTATTTTGTATGTTTGTAAAACGGGTCTGCCTTCAACACGAGGGGGGTCACGCTTTATTCACCACGCTGGCCAAGTGGCAGGTTGGCAGACTTCACATGTCTCTCGATAACTTGCTAGGTTCTCTCAGACGTGCAGCTTTTCTCACGATGTTTTACTTCACCTTAATACAAATGGTAACCATGCTGTAAATGATTCGCAAATGAAAATATCAGAGGTGCGAGACCCGAGATGGGAACCCGCTTCACTTAGTTTCCCAAGCGAGCGCGTCACCACTTGGCTACTACCACTGCCTTTGTATTGTTAGTATGTAAATATTGTATAAAAAATATATTTGTTTGTTTTGTTATCAAGGTGGGCAATACTCTCCGGGATTCGTCACGGACCTAGTGCGAGAGATCAGAGATGCAGCGCGCATGCGTGAAGACGCCATGTACGCGCGGCTACGAGCCATGGTACTGGAGAGGACTGATGTACGTATAACTGTAATTGAGAAAGCTATGTAATATAGGTAACTGATTAGGAAAAAATATATATTTTTGAGTATGCACATGGTAAATTTATACTTTTTTTAATTTGATACATTTTTAATAGAATTTCACTTGAACAAATTTGTAAAGTTCGTAAAGTTAGGCCACGTATAAACAATTCTGCCTTTAACTTAACTCTAACTCTACCTATATTTGAGATATTTGTGGTTTATTTGACGATTTACTGTCAAGTAGACCGTCTGTCTGCGTAAAAATATAACATTGGTAAATGAGCTATCATATGCTTAACTGAAAAAAAAAATAGTTTTGAAAAATTTAAAATCGCGTTTGACCAACTCTATCAGTATAATGATATTGTAGAAAAATATTATATTTTCAGTTATAATACTCGTAATAGTGTGGTGAAGTGACTTTATATAATAACTGTCAGAATGCGATTAAAGAAAAATAAACACTTATCTAAAATTTTATTCGTACACGGTGTATAATAAAATTATTTTTGCCATCGGCATGCGTGAAAAATATTTATATGCATTGCTATAACCGTCCGTCCGTCCTTTTCAAAATATCTTGGCGACACTTCAAGATTGCGTTTCATTTCTTATAGGACGTGTGGTTTCAGCAATGAGGAAGACACGTTGATGTTTACAAAAGTTATCAGTATGCAATCTAGGGTCACCTCTATTTATTAATTAAAAGCTTTTAATGACTTTGCAATGATTGTAGTTGATATTTTTATATGGATTAAATCTTACAAGCTGAATAAGAACCTTTAGAACTTTCTCTTATCCAACAGAGTTTAAACTTACATGTCCAGTTCCTATGACAGTAACTTTTCATGATAATTATGACTTGATGCTTCATTTAAAATTGGCTCCAGACGAAGTAATACAACTCAAAAACTTCCTTCCTGTTAAAACTTCTGACACGAAGTTTTATACGCGTATTTCAATTTTATATTGTTATAGCCTGTGCGCGAATTTTGATCAATTATGTCAGTAAGTGGACATCTTTATTTTGGAGCAGTAAGTTCTCCTTTCGTAAATAAATATTACATAGTTTATTTTACGCGACGTTACAGTAGCATACCTACACGTGGTTTTGTTATTGAACATATCTTATATACGATATAAGTTTATTTTCTCTCCTTTCTTGCCAAACGCTTTAAAAAGTAGGATAATTTTTCGATATTTTTTTTTGATAAATCTAAATTCAAGAAAATGACCTATATTACATCTTATAAATATTTTCCATTTATTGGTATATGGTGCATTATGCTTAATAGTAGTGTCCACTCGCACTTTCGGCACAGGTTATTTAATATGTATTTACTACGTAACTCTCGCCTAAACTAATAGTAATATGAAATATCAGTGAATGTGAAAACTCTTTCGATGAAAAGGAACTTATTTACGCATTTATAATAGTTTTATTTATGTTACTATATTAATAGATAATCGATGAATCGTAATTGTAAAAAATCTTATTGAATGTACGACTGTTAAAGAAAATCTTCAATTATCAACATATCTAGCTAACCAATAACAGACCTATAACCTATTTTCAACCGACTTCAAAAAGGAGGAGGTTCTCAATTCGACTGTATGTTTTTCACTTCTTATTGCTTATTTAGTTTTGCGCCCTGACTTGTATTTGCTTTTTTTAAGCTTACACCCGAAAAATATTGTTTCTCATGTACACTTTGTCAATACTTTAGAAGATAATTTAAAAAAAAAGTCTTGTAATTTATTTCATTATTGATTTATATCGCAACTGTTTACTTACACTCGTTTCGCTGTGGTGCGTCCGTTTTAAATAGATAAAAAATAGTTATCGTGAGTGTACTTTATTAGTGTGTTCCACATACAAAACTTAAACGCCTATTTCACCGTCTTCAAGTTTTATTTTCGCGACAAAAAGTACCTACCCTTTGTCCTTCTTCAATGTTCCATTTATCTCTATACCAAAATTTATCAAAACTGGTTCATTGATTTAGGCGTGAAAACGTAACAAACAGACAGACATACAGTTACTTTCGCATTTATAATATTCGTTTGTATTGACCCTTTAGATCCAATGGTTAGATCTGGAGTCTAGACGAGGATGAGTCAAGACAAAGAACTTATTTGACATTTTACATTTCTGTGACCTCGTATACTTGTATAACTTCGTCGTTATTATTTTATTCGAGCAAATCAATACCTCTGTTAGTAATTGCATGAAGCTTTTGACCTTCATTATTGATCTTAGAAAGAAAACTGAATAAAGTGTAGTACATACTTTTAAGCCATATTATGTTTTGGTCTTATTTAAAGAAAACCTATACATTTATACAAATATTATGTTTAAATATTTTAATTTTGAGAAACATTACCAGGCATCATTTCAGGTATTTTTTAAATTTAAACTCAAAATATATTTAATTATTTTTTTCCTAATTCTCTTTATTTTCTATTAGGTATATTTTATGTTTTTCAAATTATTATTTTTCTTTTTGCTGATTTTGAAACTGAATGATTTAGGCTATGTTTTATTCTGATATTTGATGACATGTTTGGCTCAGTTTGTAGTGATCCTACTTGCTGCGCCAGCGGTCGTGAGTTCGAATCCTGCTGGGAGCCATTTATTTGTGTGATGAGCACGAATGTTTGTACTCTAGTCATGTGTGCTTAATATATTTATAATATGTATGTATTTAAAGTTATATATGTGTAGTGTATCAACTATCTGGTATCCATAACACAAGCCTCGTAACTTACCATGGAACTAGATGGTGCTGTGTGATAATGCCCCAACATATTTATTTATTTATATATTCTGATGGGAAATCATTCGCAAAATCTATTGTAGGACGCGACATAATAAGAGCTTGATCGAAGCAAAAGCTGGTCGCTTTAATTTTTGAAGTTTTAAGTGTTCTTTGTATAAATGTAATTTTCATCGAAATCTTCATCCCGATATCTTTAGATAATATTGGTACATGATAACAGTTTATCTCCGGTATCGAGGCCCGTGCTACTATGTATTGCTATGGACTTAGGAATTAAATTGATGCACTTGTCCCACTTTGTACGGCTGTATTTTATATGTTAAGCTGATAATGAATCACGAATGTAGTGACGTTATTTTTTACATCTTTAGAGAAATATTCAGTGGAGTGATTCTACACGAGTCGAAATTAAATTAGACATCTATTGTCATATTATGATGTATTGTATTATCTTTTAATCAAACGTATTGCCAATTAATCAATTATTAATCATATTTATTTTATTGTATACTAGCGACTTAACCTCGCTTCGCTCGGTTGTGTCTCTAGGTACGTTTTAAATATATATAAATAGATATTAGCCAGCGTTAGCCATGTAAATAAAAAAAATGTGATTTTTTTAATATTTAAATAGTTATATTTACTTAGTATTTATGGTTTAATTTAAAAGTCATAATCAAAAGGCACAAAAAACATGGAACCCTTGTAATTTCTTCATTCGTTTGTCGTGTGGTAGATTATTGGTCTATCTGGTACTACTGTCAGATTTTGTTAGTGAACCGGCTGCGAAATTAACTTTGTTTCTCATAGGAATACTATGAAATAAAATGAATATCGTAGATGACTAAATATTTTATTGTACTTTTGACGTAACAAATAATGTACATATTATATTCAAATGTAAATGTTACAGAACCTTCGGTGCGCACGTCTATCTCGCATTGGAAAAAGCTTCTTTTTTTTCCAAGCTTTATCTTATAATCTATACTATATAATATTATAAAGAGGCTGAGTTTGTTTGTTTGTTTGTTTGTTTGTTTCTTTGTTTGTCAGAAACTACTAAGCCCATTTCAAAAATGTCTTTTGCATCAAGCCAAAGGGTTTTTTTGTAGTTTTAACGCAAGCGAAGCCGCAAGTTCTGCTGGTACACTATATCTTCTTACTACCTGAGTCATTAGAGTTATTCTTGATACTATAATTACATTATGAAATTGTAATTTGCTATCTAATTGCAATCGATTCGAGTGATACAATCGTTGTTACGTCAATTGGATAGATTTGCGTCACAAGATAGTCTTACGGAGATACGAGGGAAAAGCGATTGTCCCGTATTATAACGCTTGTATTCAAATATCTGGTCATTTAATTTTTTTTAAGTATTATTTGTGTAAATGTAAACACAATTGTTATTATTTTTGATATCAACACAGTTGTTATTGTTTTTGATGCGATCAGATTAATGAGATGATTTATTTTCGTTCGATTTAAAGGTTTACGCATGCAATTATTGCTTAAATTCTTAAGATTTTGAAGTAAAATGTAATATTAGCCTACGATATGGTATAGTATAAAATGCTAATTGTAATAGGTACAATATAACAAATCAAATCTATTAACACTCATTAAGGACGACCATCCGTCCATCCACCAATCATTTTAATTTTTAGAACGTTAAAAATGAAATTTGTCGATGAAATACAATTATCAAAAATAATAAAAAATATTCACGTAAAAGTGTCAAGTGTATGATTATAATTTGTGTTCTTTTTATTACTATTTATATTCAAGTATTTTTTATTTTCAGAGCGGATTATCGTCGGCAGAATCGAAACTCGCAGAAAGGACTCTAGATGAAATTAAGGTAATTAATCAATAAATTGCTAGAAATAAGCAAAAAACAGTGATGGAATTGAAACTATGCCCTTTGGTGTGAGTGAAACGCGTAAAGTTAATAATTCATTCAGCGCCATCTTTGTACAAATGCAAAAACTATTTGGAAAAGCATTATAAAAAAGCGCCATCTATTATGTTGTATTTATAACGCAGTTGTAATTCGAACATAGTTCGATAGAGGGCAGTGTGCTTATAAGTAATTTAGCCATTTTGCTATCAACATATTTCGGTTTGGGAATATTTGATAAGGTTTTTACTTCAATGCTGCTGTACTGCCAAATAGTTTAAAAACATGTCAAATTATTTATTGAAAAATATTACACTATTACGGTCGGTATGATAATTACGTTATAGATAAAAATATCTATTACATTAAATATATATTAAATATATATATAATTCTAAGACTTAATATATTTCCGCTTTTATTTAAACAGCGCCATCTATAAGCTATTATTATTAAGAACTAAACCCTCAAAGAAAATTATCTCATTTTGTTTAAATCAAACTTCTATATTACTAATTGGGATCTTCAACATATTATTCTACATCCGTGTGCTCTCTGTATACTTCAGTGACTTCCGAAATAAGTTGCCCTTGTGGATGTTGTAGAATATGCAGCGTTATCTACACTGTTATTTGTACTATAAAGCAGAAAACTTTTATCTGTTCGAACTTACTAATGTCCGGAACCACCGATCAGATTTGAAAGTTGCTTTTGCATTTTGTAGCCCATAGCCATTAGCCACTCACCTTCGCTTCGTTCGGGTTCGTCCCTGGGTAGATTCCCCATACAAACTTTCATCCCCCTTTTAATAGATTATTTCCGGGATATAAACTATCCTATGTCCTTCCCAGGGTCTCAAACTATCTTCTTACCAAATTGCATCTAAATCGGTTCAGTAGATCCAGAGATTACCCCCTACAACGTCACAAACTCACAACTCACAAACTTTACCTCTTTATGATATTAGTATACATTTATTGAGAATAGTTATAGCGTACCTTATTATTACATTGCGACCCTTGGGAGCGAAGCTTTAAGCTATAATACATAAATAAGCTACAAGTGCAGCCTTTGATAAAAATTAGTTTATCATTTTTTTGTTGTTTACGATTATAATTTTTTTATTTTTAGTGATTTTTGCACTAAAGACGGTTACTGTTCCGTTCCATAGAATACATAAGAGTAAAATATCGCTTGAAATGAAATTGAGCTCCAAAAATCCAAGATTAGTCTTTGTGTCGTCCGCGAGTATCAAAACAGATAGTAACCCTAGCCAAAGTCAAAATAACCTTGTAATAACATGAACAAATGTATGAATTTTTCAAAGTTTGCATTATCACTGCGTGTCGGGCGAATCGTTTCGCACATACACAGTGTAAGATGCGAGGTGACGTCAAAGAGCTTGAAGTGCACTCGACGACCACCCAGCGCGTGTAAATAAACTTTAATAGCGCCGAATCGAAAAACTCTATGTGACTGGAAATGTTTTGTTATGTTATACTTTATGGTGTTTATTGTAGGGTTGCCAAAGAAGATTAGATGTCTTCGGGATAGAAGGTACATACATAAATACATTTTTGTTCCTAATGTGATTATTTGATATATATAATCATTTTCATGCAACTTGCACAGACTTAAAAATATAAAATAAAAACGTAAAATAGTTTTAACAACTGAATACCGTAAAACCATGAAGTAGATACCTACCTAATTAAAAGTATGAAGTAGTATATGAAATATTTTACATATTGTTTTTCTTATTATAGGTATTTATATTTACTAGCGACTCACCCTCGCTCCGCTCGGGTCTGTCCCTAGTTACGTTTTAACGTTTAGTATAGATTTCTCACAGGTGAGATATTTTCCTGCAGTAAAAAGTATCCTATATGTTGACCCGTATAACCAAATTTCATCAAAATCTGTCCAGTAGTTTTTTCGTGATGCGTTTCCCGGCAGACAGACAGACAAAAATTCTAACAACTAGATACTGCCCCTGTATCGATAATAATGACTATTTCAATAAGAGTTTCCAAAAAATATGTAATGTACAGATTTGACTCAGAATTTTATTATACGTATATATTTATATTATATAAAAGCGATTAGAACGAGAAGTAGATATGTATATACACATTCGATCCAATTATTCAAAATGTCCAAGAACCAAAAGCTCGTAAAATCCAAAAATATTGTTATATACCAAAAAGACTCCAAAGGATAATCTATGCTCTACTAGATCGAGTAAAAATTGTATTATAATATAGGTAACATAATTGGCTTAATGAAAAAGTTGTTAGTTTTTATATTTTATTAGATTTGGTCCGCTGCTTTGCTAGCTCGCTACATGAATGAAAATTTGTGCTAATCCGAGGTGGATAATGTAGTACCTAACTGTAATTTATAACTAAACTGGCAACTCACCCTCGCTTCGCTCGGGTTCGTCCCTAACGAAACACAGACATAAATTTATCCCACGGGAACCGTGCTTACATTTTTCCGGGATAAGATTAGGCTATGTGCTATTCCAGACTATAATCTATCCCTGTGCCAAATTTCATCTAGATCCGTTCAGATGTTCTAGCGTTTTTATACATCCATCCAAACTTTTGCATTTATAATCTATATATACCTATAATAATATATATATATATATAAAAGAAAGTCGTGCTAGTTACACTATTTATAACTCCAGAACGGCTGAACCGATTTGGCTGAAAATTGGCGGGGAGGTAGCTTAGAACCCAGAGACGGACATAGGTTACTTTTTATCCCGGAAATCATCCCTTAAGGGGGTGAAAATGGGAATAAAATTTTGTATGGGAAAGCAAGCTAGGGACGAACCCGAGCGAAGCGAGGGTGAGTCGCTAGTATTAAATATTTTTTTGGAAAATTTTATTGAAATAGACATTATTATCGATACAGAGGCAGAACCTAAAGTTTATAGAATTTTTATCTGTAGGTTTCTCTATGTCTGTCTGTCTGTGGCCGCATCACGAAAAAACTACTGGACAGATTTTGATGAAATTTGGTATGATGATAGCTGGTTATCTGGGTGAACATATAGGATACTTTTTGCTGCGGGAAAATATCTCTGAGCTAACAAGCTAAAGTGACAAGAGACGATCCCGAGTGAGCGAGGATGAGTCGCTAGTATTATATAAAAATTATGGGATTAAAATTCAAATTACATGATAATAATGGCATAATTGGATTATAATGGCATAAATCTACGAAATATCTATGTTTAAAAATAGACATAATACTAATACAAGACATTTTCAAAACATCGAATAAATAAACTAATAATTGTTTCTAAGAACTGGATGTACATAGCACATACATTCTCGGAACGTTAACAATATTAAAAATAGCTAAAGAACGTCATTTTGAACCTATAAATAATTGATAAATACATACCATAAAATTACTCAATGTAACTTGTGCTTTTTATGAATTGATTAAATCTATACTAATATTATGAAGAGGCAGAGTTTGTTTGTTTGTTTGTTTGTTCGTTGAACTACTAATTCGATTTGAAATATTATTTTTGCATTAGATAGCACGTTTATTGAGGAAGGCTATAGACTGTATATCATATAGTCTATCTATTCCATACTTACCGTTAACGTACCTAGGGACGAACCCGAGCGAAGCGGGAGTCGCTAGTAGTATATAGTCGAACTTATCTATTTTGTTTAGATTAAAGTATCCGACAATGTCATCAGTGCTGCTTGTTTTTGTTAGGTTTTTATAAAATAATTGTATTATATTCATTCGTTTATATTCGGAGGGTTGTTTTCGTACCTCGCAGCGGATTATAAAATCACCGTGAGTAGGTAAAGAGCGGAACATCGATTCATCCAAACGCGAGGGCATTCGTATCATCCAATAGTTTGATGGGGCCGACCGTTACACCGTTGTATTATTGTGTTGTTTGCTTAAATAAATTAAAATTAATTAATAGGATGTAGATTGTGATCTTTTTTCTGTTTATTTTAGAATATCGTTTGTTTAATTTTTGTAGAAATTATATACATAATTTATTAAGTATATAACTTAGGTTATTAAGTGTATATTTCTTCGCTCGAGTTACTTTGATTTTACTTTAAAGAAAGAGATACAATGATTAGGTATATTTGTAATGAAATCATATGCATTTCTCTATTAAAATTGTCATATAAAATTCTTGTTATAACATATAAGGTTTATTCCGAAAAATTACAAATACGATGGTGTAACACGTACGTTAGCCGGTATTTTGTAGTCTTTACCGTCCCCCACATCGGGCATTTGAAATATGAACGGGTGCGTAGGGGTGGGGCGTTGTGTAAATATTGGCAGATGTGAGTGGATGGCTGCAGCCAGGCGCCACCCCTGCGAGTACGTCCCGCTCCTACGTTTCACCGATTTTGAATCGTAACCGACTTTATCGTGTTTTAGACCTGTGATGCTTTATACCGTAACATATACGTTCGTATAGCCATAATATGGAATATAAATATCCGAAAATTGTACTTAATTGTTTGAAAATAGTCTTTAAAAGACGATTTCTATTAATAATATGTATAATTATATTATTTATTACATTAGAGTGTTAATGGCTTTTACTTCTTTTGGGATTTCTTAGAAAATTTAAATCCTCAATTCTGTTTTTCACTTTAAGCGCAGTTTTACCAGACGCCTACAGACTGATTTAAGATCTCCGATAATCACGCGTTAACCAAATATATCGTAGGCAAGTTTGTGCGTTCCATTAGCGCCAGGCGCATACCGATCGTAATAAGTTAATTGTGCAGAAACTTCACACCAGTAATGCATTGTTGCGCTAAACCACGCTAAACATTACCTATGGCGCTAACCAAACTTGTTTCGTATCCTGTGCGAGAGAGATTATTCTTAGTAACACTGGATGCTGTGGAAATTACTTATCTCGCTTATTTTCTTTCATTCCTTACAATAAAAAGCAGCGTCTTTTTATCTGTTATTTCGTACGTTCATAGTCCATGGCATAGCAATGGTCCAATTTACTTGGTTCTAACCAATTTATTTTAAACGTTTTGTTGCTTTTCTTAATTGGAAAGCAAAATTTTGATGTGCGCGGGTTTCTGGAGACGAGCAAGGTGTAGTTTGGATTTGTTTAAAGTGAGGATTGGTCTAATGAGGTGCTTAGTTCAATAAGCTAGTACCTAACTGAATCATCCAATGTAACTAATAAGATATGTTATTAAAAGAGAAAATTTGCAAACCAAAGTAGCTGTAATTTACGATGTATTTTAGAAATTATGTTTAATACTTCAAAATAAATAATTTAAGATTTTAGAATTAGATAAGCTTATATTCTTCAAAGGAATAAAAACAATCTCTATGAAGAATAAATCTTACATCTACCTTACGTAGGTGTTTTCGCTATTCTTGTTTATTTGACTCATGAAATTAACTACACTTTGTTTAATGAAGTTCATTCACTCAGCATAGTTAGTGAGATTCCGGGTATCATATACCTATATAGGAAAATTTCTTTGTCACTTTCCCAGAGAAATGTTTAGGACGTGACTCTACATGTTTGGGGGTCGCGGCGCAACAATGATAGCTAAAATGTCATCTGCATAGATCTGTGGCTAGAGTGGACCTGAATAGAAGTACCTAGATGGTGTTGACTGAGAATATCAATCGATTTTGCATTCTTGTTGTAATGTGTGCTAGAATATTTGTTACTTGTTGCGTTTTTCAGAATTTAGGTAAATTAATATAATAGACCAAGAAAAAACCCTTAAAATTGGACTCAAAAATTTAAATTTAAATATTTCACACGAAACTAACGATTTATACAAATACACCCAACAAATATCCATATAAATTAACTATCCATAGTAGCGAATAAAAGCTCTACAATATGCATTAGAGCTTTTTGGTCCTATTATCAGAATAAATTTTTATCTCGTTTTCATATAAATTTAGAGTTATTTATACTATAGCCCAAATACGTCCAGACGTTCAAGCGTAAAGGAATAACAAACATACACACACAGAGACACGTACGTACAAACTTTCATGTTTATAATAGTCGTCATATATTGTCTTTTAGTACGCCATTTAATACGACACGTGACACGATCACGTTGACACTGACATAAAGAGAAACAAACAAAATTAGCCGGCTTGACGAGCGTCTGTCTGTTTGCACGCGTATTTAGACATAGCCGTGGACTCCTTTAATCTTTACGCGACATTGATACACGCGTTGGTAACGAAAATTTCTTAATGGAATTTGTCGTTTCCTGAGGCCTGTGCTATTTGTACTTTAGTTATTTATCTATATATCTAGTATACTAAAAGTATTATATTGGCGCTGATTAGATTTTCCTAGTGACTCGATTTCTCAATTAACGAAATCAACATACAGTATACTTGACAGTAACAGTTCTAATTATTACATCGTCTGTCGTATTTCAATCTTGTTTTTTTATGTATACAGATAAATAAAATTGAAGTGCCTGTTTGTAATGTAAAATGACAGCTTTTTTACTAAATGCATATAAGAAAAATACAAATTGTAAATTGTCTGCCTGTTTTTTTCCGGATAATATCCGAAACGGTTGGACTGATTTTGGCGGAACTCTCGCTGGCAGATACCTGATATTATAAGGAGTAATTTAGATTACTTTTATTTTAGAAAAAGAATGAAATTTGGGTTTTGTTCACAAAAATTAAAACGCCTAGGGACGCACCCGAGTGAAGCGAGGGTAAGTCCTAGCGACTACCAAACAATATACACAAATAGTGACTTTATCAATTGACGTTAATTCTGCTACTTGCTATTTATATGGAATCTGTGTAGTAGTGTCTAAGATATCTGTTTTTCATATTTATAAACATGTAATTATAACTTTCT
This sequence comes from Brenthis ino, assembly GCA_921882275.1. Taxonomy (NCBI): domain Eukaryota; kingdom Metazoa; phylum Arthropoda; class Insecta; order Lepidoptera; family Nymphalidae; genus Brenthis; species Brenthis ino. Next base: position 13,085,948 of record OV170227.1, on the reverse strand, counting down.
AAACTACAGACAGTATATTATATGAGTAAATGTTCATTTCAAGATTTTTCAGAATCAGTAAATGTTATATCTATACAAAGTACCTACCTACAGTATGTATCTAAGTCTTCAAAAGGCTTCAAATTTATTCAATAAAGTTCGTATATTACAGAATTTACAAGAAATTGCTGGTTTATAGGTCCTTTAGATACACGCGGTCAGCAAGTCCCGTCCGTGACTGCGCATACATTAGCCCGTAGCCGTACGGTCTTTTGCTAGTTGTCTGTCCCACTGCTTAAATACTTCGTTGTACCGAAATAGATTTCGGATTTATCTTATATTTTTGTTATGTCACTTGACATTTAGTGAAATTAAATATTTATAAACAAGATCTTGGCAATTTATAAGTGCTATATACTGAAATATAACTAACTATATGTGTATTGCGTTTTTCACGAACGACGCAAATAAAAGTATTGCATTTTGTGAAAACCATTTCCAACATGTTAACCACTTGTCTTACAGTGAAGGAAAACATCTTGAGGAAACCTGCATGTCTGAGAGAAACTAGCAAGTTTTCGAAAGACATGTGAAACCCGCTAACTGGCACTTGGCCGCCGTGGTCCCCGTCGTAATGAAGGGAGACCTGTGCCCAACAGTGGGACGTTAAAGAGTTGTATACATGTTTTGAGAGATAGATACAAGAGTTATTCGTATGTCTGTGTAAAATTATATTATATTATATGTATACGTGTTTGAAAGCTTTTAGGGATTTGCTGAATACTTTAAACACGATAAAAGTCTAAGTGTGCTCGCCGTAATTTTATTCACATTCTAAACTTCAAGTCTGATTTGATAAATAATTTATTCTAAGTTATAAACTGTAAAATATATCTGTCTGTCGGTCAGTTTCATTACACATCAGCTGTGAACGTCTTAGACGGATTAAATCTAGATTAATAAGTGGAAATCCACTAGCAGTTGCTAGTATTTTTTATATTATGTAATAATATTTTGTTACAGAGTGCCCTTCGTGCCTCAGAAGCTGACAAGCGACGCATGATGGATCGAATTGTAAAATTGGAGGACGAATTACGTGTACTTAGGATGGCCAATAGGTAAATTAAAAATAGAAGATAACTGAAAGCTTTATATACCAATTTATTACATATATTTAACACTTTCTTAAATTTACGCTATTATTTTGAAATTTTAAATGAAACGATCTTTTCGGATTTTGTCGTGGTTTAATTTTATATTTTCGTTTCCGTCGCGTCGTTTCGAATGCCTTACAGAAAACATGCCGGAGACCAAAAAGGATAGTGTCATACAGATTATATTAATTTATTTTTTATTTTAACAGATAGGTAGTTTATTGATTCACAAAACTATTGGTTACGTCACATCGATTGGGTTGCGATTATTAATATACAAAAACTTAAGATACAAAATTAGCGTCACAATAGGGTCATCTAAAAGAGGTCCACAATTCAAAATTGAGCGCTTTTTCTAAATCTATTTTGTTCATTGCTTTGCGGATAAAAACGCAAATTGTTTCGTTTAAAAAAGTACTTTATGTAGTTCTTTGGATTGGAAAACTTTATAACAATTACAATCTTTTATAACCTGGCTAGATCACACTGTAAGGGATGACAGGTACGATGCTGCTTAAAAAAATTAAGTTAACATAATTTCAAAATATTTTCGTTAAATTTTTTTTTAACGAAATATAGAGGAGGTACGTGATTTCTTGGCCAATTATAAACAACTGGCAACTGAAACTCGTTTCGCTCGGGTTCGTCCCTAGTGAAAAACAAAAACAAATCTATCCCACAGTAACCGTACATTTTTTCGATATAAAAAGTAGCCTATGTGCTATTCCGGACTGTGCCAAATTTCATCCAGATCCGTTCAGCCGTTCTGGCTTGATTGAGTAACAAACATCCATCCAAACTTTCGCATTTATAATATTTACGTGATTAATGGGATTTTATTGAATGTTGAACTGAGTAAATATGTATATATTTATTTTAAAAAATATATAATTTCCATACAGCTACGAATCCAATGAGTCTCGTTTGAATGGCAACATAGAGGACGCAGATAGCGAACGCCAGCGTCTACGTAAAGAACTTGCGGACACGCGTCGAGCGAAGCAAAGTATGGAGGAGCAGGTCCTTAAGTGAGTTCTCTCATTACTATTAATTAATTAGCTTTATATATTTTACTCAATATTTAATAGAATCATTCTCATATTTTTGTTATTACTGTAACATCTTTAGTAAAATATTTTAATTCTAAGGTACTACGTATAGGTACTTGGTTTATTTTTAACTCATATAATTACTATTTTCTTAATAAATTTATTAATTAATTAGAAAATTTTAAGTTTTATTTAAGAATTTACTATTTTATATATGTATGTATATGTATAAAATTATTAATTATTAATTGTTTTCAATTAATATAATACATACATATTTTATTTGCACATTTTATTTTTATCCGCACTTATTACCTAACTACCTATCCTCCTCTTTCATATCCTATTTTTATTTTTATTGAGCAATATTTTTACTATATTTTAAGGCTAACCTCAATTGCAGACTCGAACGTCTAGTTACGCAGCTACGTTCAAAATTCAACGGTCTACAAATAACGAACGGACCCGACTCTTTGCCGAGCGAACCCGAACACGACACGCGCTCGCGGCGCAACAACTCGACCAACAATCTGACCAATCTGACCAACATGACTAATTTGACCAATCTGACCAATACTACCAACCCAACGGTCGTATTCGGACCTGTAACTGATTTGTAGCGAATCGAACTCTGGCATTTTATATGCTACGCGGTTACGGATTTGTTTAAATCCATTAAGCAAAGATTTAGATCAATAGATTAGCCCTAGATACGGTTATTTAAAACTCTTGCAAGTGTATATTGAGATGAGTGAGCTCACACATCCCGTGTCAGTCGCTCTTAGACTACAGTGTAAGATGCGCTTTAACTTCTTTGTTTTTGTAAAATTGACTAAAATCCAGCGATAAAATATACTCTAAGGAAATACTTCAATAATTAATAAAAGTCCCGTAGGGCGAAAGGTGTTAATGTGTTGTTTGTGTGTTTTAATGTGTTTATACACTTAGTAAAATTAATTACGATTTATACAATATTGTCTATTATTTATTGCGAAAAGAGCATTTTCATAACAGATAATAGAGTACAATTTTCAATGTTAATGAGAGAGTGTAATATTTTGGTATTCAAATTCCTTACGTTACCATGGAAACGCATAAATAAACAAATCACAAAAACATGGCCATGTTTAGATGCGACACAACGGGCATATCTAGAGATATAAATCTTTGCCACTAAATATAAATATGGCAAAAAGATAAGCAATAGTTTCTTATAGAAATATTACGTATTATTTGTAATGCCACGGGTGTGATTTTTGTTTGTTAGATTTTGTTGAATCTCAGTGTACCTAGCTAGCACTATGTTAAAGTTTTATCAATTTTTGCTATAATGTTATTCATTGCATTACAAATTAATGTCCAATTATAATATAATGAGCACAAAATTATCATTTTTTTTGCAACAAATTATCTAATTTATGTTGAGAACATAATCGTTTAAGTTTTCTTCTATTATGCCTCTGTGAACGGTATTACGTACTTACAAAATGATTGGAAATCACGAATTTTTAAAATTGCTCACTTTTTACTGTGATTTTATTTAATTATGTGATTAATTACTACATGCGATTACAATTTGACATATTATAAGATGCACAATTTGCTTACTTATATACTTGCACTACTCTTTTTTATACGTTATACATTTATATATTATTATATATTATAATCAATAATGAGAAGTATAAAATTCATTTTTTTCTAGCGGCCATGACTTTTAATTATATATCAGCGTAATTATATTATTGCGAATAGTTTTTTTATGAGCGTTTGCGTAATTCACTCTAAGCTGTTTACGAATACATTTGTGGGTATAATTTCCTCGATATAAAGGCGTGATTGTTGATTCTTATAATAACAGACTCACTTTTGACACTTTGATATTGTCATTTTCTATTAGGAAGAATTTACACTATCGATTTTCCTCTAAATCTTCGTCCATTTTTTTTGCTTCATATGTAGTGCGATTAGTTTTTACATACATAGCAATGTTTAAATGTTTATAAAAAATTGATTTGGTATTCGCTAAGGTCACCTTTTATTTGCTGACGTTCGTATAGGTCGTCCAGTTTTACGGTCATTGCAATTATCATGAATCTGTGTGTCGTATACATTTTTTACGTTTATTATTACCAATTTGATTTTGTAAAAAACACATCACATTTATAAAAAAAAAATGAGTTCATTTGTTTTTGCCTTTTATTTTTTCTTAGACTTATAAACTTAAATGTTAATGGCATTATACACCTAACGTCCTACTATTGAAATTATTTTGTTGTTAACTGAGTAACTATTAAATATATGCTGTAGTAATTTACTATAAATCGTTATTTTCTAACATGACTCGATTTTAAAAATAAAGTGTGAATATTGTGTGATGCCAGATAACAAATATATTGTCTAAATACTCAAATAGAAGTAATTGATGTTTGTCTGTCTACATGTAAATGTTAATTAATATATTATATATGTTTATATAATATGTATATATTTAACGGCCATCAGTGCACATTGGGTTCTTGATTTGCATCATTTAGTAAGGCAATAGTGGCGAGTTCGATTCTCGCATGAAAATTTGTTTATTTATTTAAAAATATATAACCGTGAAAGTTTGTAAAACGTTGGGATGTTGGTTGTTTAATGTTGAATAGATTGCGATGGAACTTTTGATTATATGTATTATGTTTTTGAGTAATACAAAATACTTTTTATACTGGAATATAAATAATTATTAATTACCATGGGATATTAAGTTGTTTCAAAAAGTCATACCCCTTTGTATGACTAGTTTAGACTTAGTGAGCTATAAAAATTAGATACTTCAAATAGTTTCAGTCTAGTTAAAGCGTCAGGTTGGGTCGTTATTTAGATTTCAATAGTAGATTTATTTGTGCCTAGTAGAAAAATGAGAGAAAAGCTTATCTTGATTTATCTATTAATAGGAAACGTATGATGAAAAATAATTTATGATTTCATTAAATTATGTATTGAACAAACAATTTGTAGCGAAACGTTCTGTGTATTATAATTTCTGCCTATGACTATCGCCTCGTTTTCAACTAAAAGTCCCCAAACTGTCAAATATCTTTTTGTTTTAATAAATATTTAAGTTCCAAACGAGAATTGAATTGACGACTTCCATTTTTTAAATATATTTAGGGCTAATGTGTACCCAATACAGACATCACATAAGGTATACTACCCTCTAATCGTTTATAATGCTTGTATATTATAAATAAGTATTTAAAATGTTTAAATAATAATTAATTATTAACTTATTTGATTAAATTGGTGTGTAAAATTGTTATTGCATCTGTAACTTGCAATAGTCTGTCAATTCTGCTCAAAAAGAAGCAATGTAGATTATATTCATTTACTACGTAGACAATAATGTAAATAAATGTATACCTATAATATCTATAAGTAGATAATTATGTTGGTACCATGAGTTATTACTTATTTAAAACGAAGTAGAGATCTTTTTATTACGCCTGCCCTGTTAGATGAGTTGACAAAGTTTCTACAATCGCTAATAGAAAACTATAAATATAAGGGAATTACATAATTAGCGATAGCGATTATAGAATATCTAGAGTCAATCCTTCGTTCTAGTCCGTAGACGCATTTATATCTTCAATTCTTCCATAATAGAAACGTAGTTTTCTAAAAACCTCCCGACATTTGAGTTCTTCACTGGAATGAATAATTTAATTAGTTAGAGTGGAATTGTTAAAAATGGAAATTGACTTTGCAATGACAAACTTTTTAATGAAAATGACAGTATAAAGACATTGTAGAATAATGTTATAGATTAATTAATAATTCTTACTCAAATCATTCTATAAATGATGCATAAAAACTAAATGACGTTACTAGCAATAATAATAGCAATAGAATTTGAAATAAAACTATCTATTTCGGATTTATTTTGATTTTTGGTTCCCGACGTTTCCAATGCTTTACAGCAATCATGCTCACGGGAGAGACTAAGGTGTTAGACGTCTCAAAGGTCACATATAGTTGTTACAGTCAGCAAACATCAAAATAAATCCGCGCGAAAAATCCGAAAAGATAGTTTTATTTAAAGTGTTAAATATTCGCGTAAATCTAAGAAAGTACCTATTAGGCAATAGAATTAAATAAAACGAAATTTTCTTTTTTTAATTATATAATAATGTAAAATATTTGACAATATATTTTCAATTGTTCTTTATTAATATAACATTTTTACTGTTTGTCATTTTATACCGCTTTTCCCGTTACTAACCACCGACAACTAGTATAGACTGATATAAGCTATTTATTAATTATTACATATAAGTTGTATACCAAATCGAAATAAGTATAGTTTAGGTTATAATAGATATATTAACTTATTAATAATATACATTCACTACTGTGTTGTATTAGATTTGTAAATGTGAATGTCAGGCTTTGTGTTAATTTGTAGGTATGCTTTCTTTCAAACTTTGTCGTCCTTTTTTTCTAAGTTTTATTAAAAAAAATCATTATTACCTAATAGATATTTGCACATACACATATTTGACATTTTGAAGGAAATTATTTTTTTCTAATTTGTTCGCGGTTTTTGTTATTATTGTGATTATTGGTTGTAATTTTTGACGTTTCGAATGATTTATAGCAAACATGGTATCGGGAAAGACTAAAGTATTTGAAGTCTCAAAAATCATAGTAACTACAAATTGTATTTACCCACAAATTTTTATACAATAATTTGAAATAATGGCACCGGTTGGCTATATTTATACTGGGCATTCGAATCGTTTTGAACGAAAAATTCAAATGGCGAAAACATGGGATAGAAATGTTTCGTTTAAAATGTTCATTATTGTTAAGTAAGACTTTATATTACGTTGAAAGTTTAAAATTACGTAGGTATATTTCTTTTTGTTTAAACTGTATACATTTTAATCTCGCCTTTACGCTAATATGTTTTCTATTAATCCTGAAACTTAAATACTATAATATTATAATTAAAAGAACGTATGTATATAATTGATTGTAATTAAATTATCGTATTATATAATAAATAATGGTGCCTTATTAGTAATCATGTCCGCCCATGTGTAGTTGGAGAAGTAATTGTTGTGTACTGTGCCATTTTCCTAATGCTGTCTCTAGTATCTGCTTACTACTAATATTAATGGCGAAAAATGGTACTTATTACCTAATATGACTAAAAAATTGTATGTCGATTTATATTGTAAAGATGTCGCACATTGCTCAGTAAATAAGCTTTGATAATATGAGCCCAATATTTGTATTTGTTAGAAATACTTACGTTTAATCATTTTTGGTTTAGAATTTTTAAATCTAAATATTATAATAGATAATAGATTGTAAAATTATAAGATGTTAATTTTAGAACTTTCTGGAAGCGATAAATAAGCAATATGCGACATCTTCTATATTAACAGAATTGCCTGTATTTATTTTAAAAATTATTAAGCTTTCAAAATACCAAATAAAAGGTCTCGTAGATTTAGATTTAGTTATGCACGTTGCACGACTTTTGGTGCGTGGTTCTTTTATAATACTCATAAACCATTATTTGTCTCAAGTGTCACAATTTATTTGACTGGTAAAGGTTTTAATAAATCATTAAAATGACACTGTGTCTAATTTTTAATTACCCCGTACTTGTAATATAAATGTTGAATTCTTTATAAAGTTCAGTAATGATAGTTCAATTGGTTTTTAACCCTAGCCCCCGGCTAATTTGTGTTGTGAGAAAACATAGGGTATTGTTTCCTTTATTTTTAGTGTTTTTGTATGAGCGCGCGCGTGCCGGCCGCGTGCGCCATCTTGCGTGTGCGATGCGATGGGAACTTCCGTACATCGCTCGATGGTGGGAAAGGATGATTTTTTAATATTTTTTACTGATTAGGGGAAATTGTACTGTCTATATTTTATGAAGTTGCCATCTAATTCTATATTATTGAGGTTGGTTTTAATTGTAGTCTTTTTGTGATTACTTGATTTTTGTCACGTGGAGTGATGTTACTACGTTTGACAGATACTTAAATCCCAATAAATTATTGAGTAACTATTAATTTATTATTTAATATAGGTTTACATATTTTTTTATGTATAGATACTGAGAAAAAATTACGAAACCTGCCACAACAGTGACAATAGATGAGCGTATGAAATTCCACAACTTTATAAATTAACCGCATGATAAATGCTGGACATTTTCCACTTATAATTTAAATAATTAAATATAGCGTTACGCAGACAGATCAAATATTCAGGGACCGCAGCGCGACAAATTGGGCCCAAATCAATGGCGGGTCGCTCGCGGCGAGCTAAAAAGCTCGACCTCATTATTGTACATGAATTAATCACACTTGTCGATTGTCGTAGTGCTGGCTTGTCATGTCGATAGCGGATACGTGATATTTTATAAAAATTTAAAGTCTATGGGTGTAATCTTTTGTTTTAAATATAAATACATATATAAATAAATATAAATATGTTGGGACATTAACAAACAGCACCATCTAGTTACATGGTAAGCTACGAGGCTTGTGATATGGGTATCAGATAGTTGATATACTACACATATATAACTTTAAATACATACATATTATAAATGTAAACATCCATGACTGAGAACAAACATTCGTGCTCATCACACAAATGAATACCCCCAGCGGGAGTCGAACCCTTGACCGCTGGCACAGCAAGTAGGGTCACTACAAATTGAGCCAAACGTGTCGTCAATTTTAACAACTGGTTTTTGTGTTATTTTTGGTTTGTAATATATATTTTTTTGGCATTCACTATTATAGAGTTCTAATTTTGTAATTTTAATGTTAAAAGGTATTACCATAATTGACCTATGGTAGGATCAAAGTTTTTTTCGAATACAATTAAATATGATTCTCTTTTTAATGTGTTTTTAAGTTTTAACGTATCTTCTCTGGGAATAAATTACTAGACTACAGATACAAAATTCCTATGTAGGTAATTTGAATTTAGCTATGTATTTAACGGCTTCGCTTGAATTCTTTTAACACTACTGCAGCGAATGGGGTATTAAAATAAAAGTTTTAAAGAGGCAATCACAAAAATATATACAACTGATATGTTTAAATATCGTTTAAGTTAGCACATTGTGATATAAAACTCTTAGTCCAGTTAGAACAAAACTTCAAAGCTGTAAATAAAAAGCAAACCAGAATATAGTTATTTTTTTGACCTAAAGTATTAACTTGCACAGTATAAAAGTTCTATTAAAATTTGTCTAGACTATAACGAATTAAGTGCAATTAATAAGATAGATAAAAGCTGTCAATAAAATTGCAATCACCAACATCCAAAATAAGATCTGAAACATTTTTCCTAAAAGGTTTATTCTGATTTAAATTTATTTCTATTCAAATTACATAGATTGTATATGTGTTATCTATAAATATAATAAAATTGTAACTTAGCCGAATTTGTACATTAAATATTTTTTGGAAAATCTTATTGAAATAAACATTATTATCGATACAGAGGCCGAATCTATAGTTTTTAGAATTTTTGTCTATCTGTCTGTCTGTTACCGCATCACAGAAAAACCACTGGAGGGATTTTGATGAAAATGGGAAAATATCTCATTTCTGAGAAAAAAATCAAAAACTGCAATGTAAGAGTATACTAAGCTGTAAAAGCTAAGAATTTGGTTTTTGGTCATCTGAATGCGGGCGGTACCGCGGGCAATGCTAGTTATACATATACCTTTGTATTAATATGCATTCTCTACATCAATATTTAGTAAAAGATGTTAATTTTTAATAGTTTAGTTGAAAAACTTGTCATAGGACGAAACAACTATACTTATTTTATCTTCTAATGCTGACAATTTAGTTCCGACGCATTTATATATAATTATTAAAATTATCGATTCCCGTCCCTCCCTATCGATGAATATTGTATGGTGCAATTTGTATAATTTGATTAAGCCCACCTGTGTGGAGACCGCTTGACGAGGGTGATTCGTATATGCTGTCTGCGAGTTCACTTTTATCATTTTGTTATTATACACACCACCGATCTGAATATTCATTATTGTTAATTCTGTACCTATTGCTTCTTAATTAGTTTACCAGGTTATTCCTCCAAAAAATAATAATGTTTTTAATGAAGAATTTTCAAACCCTTTAAACGCTAGAAGTGCAAATCTGATTATCTTTTTAAAACATTAAAAAAGGTTTCGCCTGTGACCTGATAGTAAAAAAAAACTTAAAAGTATATAACCATTATTTTATTTTGCACATAGCTTATGTACATATATACTAAATATAATTTATATTACAGTATTCCGTCGCTTAATAAGTTTTAGTTCTATAAAGATTATACCATTAAATAAACTTCCAGATAGTAGAAAAACTAATGTAATTTAGGACGTGAGCAGAATGCCTTATATAAATTAAAAAAAACTGCACAATATGAATCAGTCATTAAAATAGTGGTACGAGTGTTAACCGAGCATGACTCGCTTAAACGATACCATCAAGTCATTTACATTCAGCGCTTTATCTTTCCCGCACACTTATTTAATCAATCACCCCAGAAACCATCCGACAAATTACATATTAATACTGGTAACACTAAAAAGAGCACGTCAAAATGACAGCTATAGTGGATCTACCCTCATAAAAAAATTACGGAAGTCCGAACGTGTGCATATAATTATAATTATATTTTCACAAGGTTGCGTGGGATCGAGAGGGTGAATCTATTTAGTTGAGGGATGAGTCGTAATACGCTTTACCAGGTGCCTTTAAAGACAGCGGGTTGCTTACGTGTTGATTTTTATTACAATATCTTTTATCACTCGGTGTTAATATCATATTAAACTTTGATTGCTTCTATTTTATTAAAAATATATATTAGCAATATTAAGATCGTTATGTAGGACTTCAATTATAGGCTAATAAAAAAAAATATATACCTGATATGTGTGTACATTGTACATAATAGATTAATAAACTAATAATAAATAATGAAATATACATACGAGTATATAAAATAAATGTCTCACATTATTAATAATAAGTACTTATTTGCTAAACCGAATGCAATTTTTCGTGGGAAAATCAATTAAACACTTTCAAAGACTATCGTTTTAATCAAACCGCCTGCTATTATCTTCTAAGTCCCTAATATAAACAAATTGCAGTTCGATTACGACCCTTTGAACATTGTTACCAGATAACCTCGGATATATTAAAATATGCTAAAATAACCTTTATTTTATATGTGTTAGGGGAATTCTATTTTTACATTTAAAAATATATTTCCCAAAAGAGCGCCTCATTCAGAAATCGGTCGGTCGTGAACGCTGAAGAGGGCGAGTGCCGGCCACGCGTTATCATATTTTTTATTTGGCTTTAATTTAATTAATCATGTTGTGACGAATCGCTTTGAGCATTCAATCAGTGTAATAATTTCCTGCATATAGATAAGTATTTAGCATAGTTTGGATTCTGATACTTCCTTTTTGACCATAAACAAGAAATAAACGTACATAGGGTACGGTATATTTATGTAAAAACTACTCTATATTTATTGTAGGCTTATAAAGGAAATTTACACTCTTTGTACAGTCACTTTATAATTCAGTGATATTATTTGTATAAATAAAAATGATTGTTAATTAGTTATCACATCACTAGAGGACGACTGGACAGTTCTGATAATTTTTTAATGTTTGTCTGAATAAGGTTTTAAGAAAAGAAATTGGAAATGTTGCCCGGAGCATTGGGAAATTCTGCACAAATTTAATATGTTGTTGTATGACTTCAAAAATCACAAAAATATTTCTTCTGAGCAGATCGATGCTTGTCGAGTCAGCTAATATATATGTATTTATAAAAACAATAACATATTTTTATAACCTGATCAACTGACAATATCTATGGAATGAGTCTTCTTTATGTCTATATTTTAAAGCAATAATGCTTATCACACCCCGAAAAATCGAAAAATATGCAAAATTCAATAAGGGACTTTATAAGTATTAGAACACAGGTTAAACCTCTTTTTATATAATTAACACTAGCCTTACAAAGGTTTATAGCCTCCTATTCTTCGCATAGTCCAGCCACGACCACCCATGAAGTATTTACGTTCCTGCCCCCGTTTAATTTAAACACAAACAAATATTACTTTTTCTTACCTTCTATCAAGGGTTGATTATGGTCAGTTGAAGTAAACACCCCTTTTATGGTATTGTTAAAGATATGAGTTTCGGGGTTGTTGTCATTTGTACTTCACAACTAGACGGTTTTTAGAATATTTTTATCAGGCGCATGTAAAGGGTGTGAGGTGTTAGGCAGAGACTAATCAATAAGAGCTATTCTATGAGAGAGAGTAGCAAGTACCTACCTATTTTAGTGTGGAGCAAAATTAGGTACTTTTATATAAATTTAGCTTTTGAGAGAAGCTAAGGGTTTTCTCATGACCCATCCTAAACGATTTTGTACCCCCAAATACTACATGATATTAAATGTTGGTTCCATTTGAAATCAAGAAAAAAGTCACTCAGTGCAGTACTCAGTACGATAAGTAGTAGATATGGGTTTTTTTTATATAGGAAACAAACCCGTTGGTAACTGTTATTTTTTCTTAGTTATGCAGTCTTATTGTTTCATATTAGTTATGAAAAATTCTGAAATATGCTATTTAATAATATCTAACCTAAAAACAATAAAGGTACATAATTAACTTTTGACAATTTAAGTTTGCATTTATAACAATGATTTCTTTAAAAGTATTATTATTTCTGATATTGTATACATAGGGCTAATAACAGTATATTTTTTTTAGAACTTGGTTTCATATTTTTTTTAAATTTCCAACAGAGTTCTAGAGTATCCGCTAGAAAGAACTAGTCAAGAGTTCAAGAATACTCGATCTCGGGTGGTCCAGTACAGACGCAGGGTACATTTAATTAGAAAAAATATTTTTATTTACAGTATAAATAAAGAAGTACCTACTGTTAATTTTTAACTTCATAAATTTTTATTGTTGTCTGAACCAACTATAACAATATTTAGAGAATTTTTTTTTTGTTGCTTTTCAGTTTAAATGCAATTCTCTTTTTAAGTTACAATACGGTGTAATTTTATTTATATTACATATAAACCAAAAGTACATCACTCTTATATACGTACCAGTTTATAAATACTTACCATGAAAAGAACGCACGTGTGTACTTATGCCCGCACGTAAGAAGTTGTAGGTAGTTCTTTGGCGTAATAGAACAAAAATAGCTAATGATTTCATCTCGTATGTCACAATTCTCTGTTTGTAAACGGAATGCAACTAACTTCATCATGTCGCTTTCAGCTAACTTTATCATGTCGCTTTTTGGCAGTCGGTATCCGCGCGCATCGTAAAAATTTTACTCTCATATTTTTTTCCAAACGTGCCAAACGAAGGGTAAGTTCAAAAAGGGTAAAAAAATAAAAATACTTTATTTACGTCAGTGTTTTAACTTATAAAATACAAACATACTCGTATAATAGAGACACTATTTGTCTCGAGCGGCAATCGAATTCATCCGAACAAAATTTTCAAGGTATCTAAAGACTTGTACATATATGAATTTCGTGTTAGCTCAAATAACATTCCAATATCCCCTGCACCTGTACGTTCATAGCAAGACAAGTTTATGATGGTTTTAGTGCGAGAGCCACTTAACGCCCGTCAGGCTACCGTGTACTTACACCCCTCTCCCCGACTACCCCTTTGTAGATGCATCCCCTGGACTAATGTCATTCTTAACGAGGTGTGGGATTTTTATAATATATGGCTTAGTTATCTTGTAAGTATGTTTTATTTTAAAGTCGTCGAAAATTATACACTTGTGAGGCACAATAAAAAGATATACCAATTATATTATCCTACTAATGTTTAACGCAAAAATGTTTGTTTTTTTGTTCTGCTTTTACGCAGTAACAAAACAAGAAAAGGAAGTGATCTCTTACATAGACACAGTGTTATAAGTAAAAAATTAATAACTAGTGATACCAGTTGATATAATAGTATTTCTTAGTACCTAAGAAACAAGCAACGCTTTAAGTATAATTTATGTATAATTTACATTTACAAAGGAATATAGGAGTACCTATCTTAGAAAAAACATATTTTCGAAATTCCAGTGTAGGATTTTTCACACGAATTGCGATAACTTTACCTACTATGAATCGTTTCTAATTTTTTTTAAATAATGAGTAGTATTCTTATAAGTGATTCAAAGTGATTTTATAGTCGGCGTAACATTTTAGTTATAAGTCAGAAATACGTCGCTTGGTAATATGGAAACACAGGCAGATTATTAAAGAGAACGTTTTTAGTTCTGCTTGACCTTATAAAGAAAATCTATACTATAATAAAACAGTAGAGGTCGAATGTCTGTACATTGCAAAAAAATGTTAAAAACCGAGTCAGAGGGCTGTAAGAAGACAAATAGAACAAATCCAGATTTTTTTCATTTTTTTTGTTTCTCTGTTTGTCTGTTTGTGTGTTTGTACGGGATAATCTCCGAAACTGTTAGACCGATTCAAATGAAATTTTGCATGGTGGAAACGTATATCCTCGGTCAACAACTTAGATACTTTTCACCCAGAAAATTAAAGAGTTCCCGTGGGATAGTTAAAAAACTATAGTATTTTATACAGCTTAGTACACAACAACTTATGCACCTAATTTAGTAAAATTTAACATTCTGATACCTTATATTGCCGGTCAAACAACAGGTTACTTTTCATCCTGGAAAAATGAACGGTTCCAGTGGGAACTAATAGATCTCTATTAGTAGTTATATAAAAGTTTATAACACAATTTAGTGAAAGCAAATTATCGTGAATTAATTTTTAAAGTATAATGTAAACAGAAAATATATCATTATTAATATTGTGCAGAATATACTTAGTACCTACATTGATTTAATACTCACCAGGCGAAGTTGTACTAGTAAGACTCTATGCTAAGTGTTGCAGTATCGAGTTCCACTCGAAAAAAATATTTTCACTAGCAAAACCCGCGGCTTCGGTTGCATTCAAAGTACAAAAAATCAGAAATAAATTTTTAGATTGTATTATAACGTGTGATGAAAAGTAGCCTATGTCACTCTCCAGCTCTCTATCTTCACACCAAAAATCACGCCGATCCTCCGTCACTCCGTTTTGACGTGAAAGAAAGACAAACAAACAAACACTTTCACTTTTATAATATTAATATGGATATAATATTAGCGTGGCTTTAAGCATGATTACTAATATTAATAACACTAGCGGTACCTAACAGTGAAACCAGTAAAGAAATAATGACTTAAAAATAAAGAACAGGAATTTGTAGATTTTAGTAAGAGTCGTCCATAACAATTTTTAATGTCATGCAGCGCCATTTATTTTATTTACTTGGCAATACTCGTTTTTAGAGTGAAGTTATTATTTGATAATCTATATTCTCATGAAGTACACGGGCTCAAATTGTCCGTTTCCATTAATAAGAGTATACCAAAACAAAATCACCATATCCCTCTTGCCTCTTTTAATTATTACTTATTCTTAGTAATCTCTGTAATATATCGTAACTATAAAGCAATAATAGAGATCAGTGCTGTTTTATTATCCAACCCCTAAACGTGCTTCGTTCGTGGATAACCGCAAAATACGGGATTAACAATACTTTTGCTTTGGGGCGATTGCTAATTAATTCTGCATTATGACTACTTTATCCTAAGGTCACTATTCTGAAAGTATTTAGAGGGTTATATGAGAAAATATGTATAGTTTTTTGATGCAATTTAAAATAGAAGAATAGGTAGACGGAGGACAGAATTCGGATGTTTTCAATTCACTTCAAGTCTAGCTCTTGGCCAATGGTGAACCAATTTTCATTACTCTTTTTTGTATTGAATATGTTATACCACAATATACCTTATATTCATATAAATTTAAAGAATAAACTACGTTTAAAGGAAAAATAAAATTTAAAACTTTTAAATTCTATATATAAACTTAGATACGTGATAAGTATTAATTATCATCTTATGTAAAAACCAAATATTGCTTATATTCTCCCACAAATCGCCCTTCGCATACCTTCTACATACCTTAAGCCTACTAGTAGGGAATTAGGCAGCGGTAATAAAGTTCCCAGGCCTCCCTCGAGGCGGCCACTTGTCCCGGATTATGCTGGTTTTAGCGACTCGCGAATCGGTTTGCTTAGTTTATATGACGTTAGGTAAAATACGATGCAGTTATTATCTGTAGATCTGTATGTAACAGACAGACAGACAAAAATTCTAAAAACTATAGATTCGGCCTATATATCGATAATAATGTCTATTTCAATAAGATTTTCTAAAAAAATATTTAATGTACAGATTCGGCTGAGTTTGAATTTTATTATATGTATAGATTAGTAGGTTCGTTTGACTGTAACTACCAGAATATTTACTCTTGATGATTATTATGCTACTAATATTATAAATGCGAAAGTTTGAAGGATGTTTGTTACTCTTATTCACGCAAAAACTGCTGAATGGATTTTAATGCTCATAAATCAGAAAAACATATAGGCTACTTTTTATCCCAAAAAAATGTACGGTTCCCGTGGGATAGACTTGTTTTTGCTTTTCTAGAGGCGAACCCGAGCGAAGCGAGCGTGAGCCGCTAGTTTTAAATATTTAAACTGCATAATAATGATTTTTTATAGACCTCTCTTCCTTTTACTATACAATGATCTGTTGATTATTGGATTATACGTAGAAAGAGATACTCGTATTTTATAGACTGGTGGATGTAGTTACATTAATATTTTATATTTTACAAACAATTATTTTTACAAACTAAGTAGGTAGGTCCCATGGACAACTAATGTGTTATTAAAAATTTTAAGGGATCTAAAGCAGAAGATATTTTTAATTCTGTTTTAAAATGAGAAAATACATGTTTTCTATAAAAAACTTCACCATCATATAAACCTTCCTTATCTGGCGGTCCATGGCATAACTTTAATTGTTTTTAAAGTGCGTACGCGCGGTTGGTCTCATTCATGATTTAAAAGGGCTTTACGAGTGTGGGACACTAAGTACAGTCGAAACTGGAGTATAAAGTATGGCTATACATATTCTAGTGTACTTATTTTCAATAGATAGGGATTACAGCGATAATGTCTTCGAATATTATTTTGAATGTAGAGCAATTTTGATATTGTTTTTAGTGCATTTGCTAATATAACGATACTTCTTATTTAGGAGTATTTAAAATATAATGATTTTATGTAAGAAATATCTACAAATACTCGTAAGTATTGAGGCGAAGATCCCACATTCTCTTTCACACATGAAGTGGAAGTTTGTATTCATAATATAACTATTAATTTTATTTTATACTAGCGACTCACCCTCGCTTCGCTCGAGTTCGTCCCTAGCTTGCTTCCCAATACAAATTTTTAGCCCCATTTTCACCCCCTTATGAGATGATTTCCGGGCTAAAAAGTATCTTATGTCCTTCCCAAGATCTCAAACTATCTTCTTACCAATTTTTATCTAAAACGGTTCAGTAGATCCAGAAGTTACTTCCTACAGCGTCACAAACTCACAAACTTTACCTATAATATTAGTATAGATTTTAATAATCGAAAACTACCAAAGAGAATATTTAAAACAAACAAACGTAGAGCGATGTTTAAAAGCACGTAGTCGAGATTTATAATGAAATATTATAACATTATGGTCTGAAATGGGAAAGGAAACAGGCTCTTAAGATGGGACGGTTTCACCGTACCTGTGCAGGCGCACCGTACCTGACCTAGGAAAACAAAATGTAGTGATGAGTATAGAGAGGATAAGATGTGGCTAAGCATTCCAGATTTTACATTTTAAAAATAATTAACTAATAAATTACGAAATAATAAAAAAATGATATGAGTTTAAAGTCGCTTTCATTCTAACTAGAAGTAAATTAATATATTTGTTGTTTTTTAAATTATTATCTATATATTACAAGTTTATTTTTTGTACAATACCTATACCTATTGTTAATTGATATAAGTGCATTTCATATATTATAGTTAAGTATTTATATTTAAATAGGCAAAGGCAAAACAGTTAAGTACCTTTTTCTCCTCTGTTTATCAACCGATTTTTTTTAGTTTAGTATCTTTTATCAGTAAAAAAAATTGGAAACAGATATTTTTTTATATAGATAGGTAAATACTATTCATATAGGTATGTTTACCTCAAATTTTCAATAATAACTATAGGCGAATGTCGAACACTATGCAGATACCAGTTGTAGTTGATAAATGTTCTATTTGTAAACAAAATAGATACGTTCAAGATTTTATTATTTCGTATAGACGACATAATAAAGTCTTAAACGTATCTATTTATATATAATAAAGTAATAGTATAAAATTTTGTATTTTATAATCTTATAAAAGTGTCTTAATGTATCATTATAAATACAAACCCAATATATTTACATAGGTATATCCACTGACGCCTTTACCTGTTATAAGTATGATATTTTCATATTTTGATGGTATTTTTTGTGTGACACGCTAAGTGGCACGATGGGGCCACCCACGGCGTCGGAAAACCCGAAAACATTTTATTAACATTCGATTATGGCAAAGAAGTGTACTAATAGACCACTATATAATAAAAAGTACTAGTTCTGTTACTGTAGTACATAGGATTAATAATTAGCCCTTTATTCCAAAACCAGACATAACATATTGATGTAAAAACTAACTTAAAAACAACTTTTTATAAACGTAAACACAAAGCTTTATAGAATGTTTTTTGACTTCTGTATGCCTTTTGGTATATGCCTCCTCTAACCTTTTCCATGGATATCTGTCACGAGTAACCCTCCTCCGGTTAGGGCCTGCTGTCACTTTTATTTCGTCTTCCCATCTAATTTGTTGTCTGACCCAAATGCGTTTGCTATTTTTTGGATACCAGTCAGTCACTGCCTTAGTCCTTTAGCGTTACGCATCATGTGACCTGTCCATCGCCATTTTTGTTGATCTATCTTTGCCACAACAATACATATATATTAGGTACATCAATTTATACCTATTAATACCTACCTATAAATATTTAGGTATACCTATTTAAACACTATTCTTTATTACACTTAAATGAAATACGGAAATTAACATACAATAAAATTAGTTTACAAAAGTGGACTTATCTCTAGAAGAAATCTCTCCCTATGATAGAGATAATGTTATAAAGCAGGCTAAAATGCATTTATATACATAATATATATAAATACTACTACATACACAAAAACATATCTATATAATGTAATACATAATATATATTTAAGATAATTGTGGGTTCATTCAGTATATGAATTAATTATCTTTATTCTGAATTTTACTCAACTCCGTCGAGTCATTAGCGAATGGAGAAGTGCTAGTATTGTGTCATTCGCATTTTTAATACAACTAGGGACAGTTTGTTATATTGAAATCGGTTTTGATACAGAAAAACAACGTTTATTGTTTATATATGTTCTGTCATATGCTGAAGGCTGTAAGCAAGTATAGAGGTTTAAGTTTATGTTCAAAATAAGAATTCAATACCTATCAAGTATCAATACAATAATCATTAATTAACTTTGGATAGAGGTTTTTAAAACCAAGTGTATACCTGCCATAATTGAGAAAATTATTTCTATGTAGACTAAGAATTTACTTTGATCTAGTATCAATTAAGCAGTAAAATTTTATTTAATTTCCGCACTTCGTACCAATAAGTTTGTTTTGCAATGTAAAATAAATATACCAACTACATTTTTTCATACTTTTCAATAGTTATTTATACTTGATACACCATTATAATGATAAAGTAATCAAAATGTTGATTTAAGTTGAAGCGTAAGTTTTTTAGCGAATCCATTTTAACTTAAACATGTATCACGTGTTTATACAGCAAGTGCTCTCGTGTGGAGTATGTACCGACTGCGAGTGGGCCACTGCCCGTACAGTTATTTGCGTTATTATTGCATTACTCACTAAACGGTCAAGATGAATTTAAAATACGTATATTATGAGATCTTTTGTTATACAGATAAATTAGACTTCATATATTCGTTTTGGTCTCTCGGATTGTTAAATTAAATGTAACTTTGTAAACTTATTAAGAACTTGTGAGAGTGACCGTACGTTACCAAATATTATTGGATTTGCTATAGATATGTACCTATATATCAATATCGTTCCCCTGCTCATAAACTGTCACTATGAATAAATCATTTTTTATTGAAACACTAGCGGCTCACCCTCGCTTCGCTCGGGTTCGTCTCTAGGTACGATTTAAATAGATATAAATAGTTATTATCCAGTGTTAGCCATGTAAATGATTTTTTTCATAGATTTTTTCGATATTTTAATACTTATTTTCCTATTCCGGACTAAGAGAAATACAAAAAATCAAATATCATAAAAATTGGTCCAGCCGTTCTTGAGTTATAAATGGTTTAACTAACACGACTTTGTTTTATATATATAGACATATGTAGGTATAAGTACTTAGTTAGATTCCTGCGTAAAAAAAGTAAGTACGTGCTTATTTTATCCAACAAAAACACTACTTATAATAAAGGATAATATTTTAAGTAGCTATAGGTATATGTACGTTAACTTTATATAATGCTATATATTGAATGAAATTCTCTTTTTTTACTCGTAAACTATTAAAACTGTCACATTCAATTAAAATATGAAGTCATACATTTTGCCATAAAATATAAATGCTAGTGCGATCGTAGCAACAACGTGAGGAAACACGAGTTTTCGACAAATTTTCACATAAGCGTGGGGAATTTAGTTAGTTGGTCGCGATCTGGACGCTGAGTCAATATCGGCCTAATGGTGTGCCGTGGGTGTGTAAAGCTGGCTTTCCACTAAAACGCTAAATACCACGTATTATTCGTATTATCACGACTTGGTATCGAAAAAATCATATAGATGATGGATGGAGTTATTCAAATTTGATTTAAATCTAATTAATAAATATTATTTACTGTTTTTAGTTGCGATTTTGCCGGCTTCATTAACCTTACTTTTATATATGAATCTAATTTCAACACTAAACTCTCTCAGGAACTCAATACAGTGTAAAAGTGTTAAACAAAAATAGTTTTAATGATATCAATTAAACCTGTGGTTCGCATAAGATTCTTCTTATGTTTATATGTACATGGTTTTTAATATTTTGGGACATTAATATACAGCACCATCTAGTTCCATGATAAGCTACGAGGCTTGTGTTATGGATACCAGATAGTTGATACACTACACATATATAAACTTTAAATACATACATATTATAAATATAAACACCTATGACTTTAGTACAAACATTCGTGCTCACCACACAATGAATGCCTCCAGCGGGACTCGAACCCGCGACCGCTGGCACAGCAAGTGGGGTGCAAGCAACACACTGAGCCAAACGTGTCGTATCTAGGTTATCTAATTTTTAGCTTCGCATTAAACTGACGATGGAACAGTGTCTTTATAATCGTTTGTCCGAACTTACGGCTCTTTGTAGATCATGCTTATAAGGCAAAGGTTTCGGTGTGTGGCCTCTAGGGAAATAAGTTTCATAATTAAATTTCTTTTACATGCAAATTGGTATAAAACATGAAACGCAGATTTTTAACAATTTTCATATTCCAATTTGCATTACTAATGTAAATAATAAAAATATTTCGTAGAGTTTAATCTCGCTAGATATTCTCAGAACTGAAGCATTTTCCTCCCACGACTTAATGGTTTATGCTGAATAAAAAATGTAAATTTGGAAATCTTTTTATGTTACATTTATAATAATATATTTAAACTCAACATAATATAATAAAGGGGAGATATAATTTAAAAAACTACTTTTCAATTGTCTTTGTGTGTATCTGGTCCAATTTCTTTCTCCGAGGTAATTTTAAATAAAGTTATTGGATGCATTGATAAAAGGAAACAAAAAGCTTAATTTGCTTCAAGAACATTTTAAACTTTTATCCAACCATATAATAAACACGAGATCAAAAAATATTATTTAATTTTTGGACAAATATACCTGTAATTGAACGATGCGGCAATTTTCAAAAAAATGGATTTAATGAACTATTAACATCAGAAATTTTCTGATTATTAATTTTTTTTTAATAATTGTAATGTGATAATTAAAGCATTATTTTTATGTGTATTTATTAAATTGTTTATTTTCAATTAATTCATAATAAAACTTATGTTATGTCGATTATTTTCTAGTCAAACTCTTCGACACAAGATGGCGCTACTTGTAGAGACATCAATAACTAAAGTATCTAATCTAATTAATATTATAGACCAGTCTTCTTTTCGTGCGGGGTATTCTTGAAATTGATAATTTTTCTTTTTAGATGAATCTTTTACTATATCCCCCTTTTTACAAGTTGATTTAAATAATATGTAGCTTTTATGCTTTATCTGTTTTTAAGGTATCCGTATGATTGAACTGCGAATAAGTTAAGTCGTGAAAACCAATTTAATATAGAAAGAATTACGTTTTTATATGTGTTATTTATACTTAATTATGAAGTTAATATTTAATATTTACCGATGACACTTTATATATAAATCTGAAGAGTTTAATTTTTTGCTGGATTGAACACGAGTACCGATCCGGTATAAAAAAAACCCTATTTATAGCCTATTTTCTGAGAAAGATTATAGGGTATTTAACATCACTCTCTGACCTTAAAGAGTGGATAAATTATACATAAACTATACGAGTGAAGATACAGACAAAGGCTCGTCTATTATAAATGTAAAAGTGTTTTTAGTGGTGTATTTTTTTCACTTACCAACAAAGCATAAAACTTGATTTTTTTACAGTGAAATTATTTATAGGTAGAGGAGTAGTATAGTGTTCTTTAGCTTATAATAATAAGTGGTTCTAAGGAGTAGTCGTTGCAAAAGTTTAAGGCTTGTAGACCAGTAACTAGTTATAGATAAAAATAACGATATTAGTGTTGAATAAAACTGTCTTTTCGGATTATTTCGCGTGTTTATTTAGATTTTTAGTACCCGACGTTTCAAACGACGTTTTTTGTAAAATTGAGGGTAAACATTGCCTGTAATAAGTATATAACGCCTTTGAGACATCTAAAACTTTAGTCTCTCCCGTGACCATGATTGCTGTAAAGCATTGGAAACGTCCGGAACCAAAAATCAAAATAAATCCGCGAAATAATCCGAAAAGATAGTATTATTTAAAATGTCAAATATAAAACTATATTAGTTATTTTATCATTAAATACGCACGGATATTAAAGAAAAAGCGAAGCATCAGAAGCAAGAGAAGGCATTAAAGAGTGACTGGATTTGCTTTTGTTCGAAGGAAGTCAAAATTTTGTAGCAAATTCTCACGTCAATTTTAGTTCAATCTTGCCAACAATGGGATATAGACAGCGATTATGAACGTGATGGCTTTGATGCTCTTCGGCTTATGTACCTGGCTTATCTCGTTAGGTGTAAGGTGGTCAAGGTGTCTACACCTTTGTTAGTTAATGCGTGAACCTCCTTTGTAATTACGCTTTAAATAAATAAATAAGCCATATTATTATATTGTATGAAGTTTTTTTTGTATTTTGTTTACATTGTGTTTGATGATGTATGAAAGTCAGTCTTAGTTTATTTTTGCTTATTGTGATTTAGAAAGATTTTATTTGAATATGCCAATTAAATATACTAACACAATAAAATTGTAATAGAATCAAAGTTAGATTTTTGAAGAGTGAGTTCAAACAAAACTCCGCATATAATAATAATAATTTATTTTCATAAATTTCGGCAACAGCGGCCAACATCATTGAAAATAGCCAACAATTTCTTGACAAATAACCCTAATTGATCTATGTATCAATCTGCAATCATACATATCTCTACCTCTAGGTAGAGTCGCATTAAGCTAGAGTGTTAGATACACACTAGCTTCCCGCGACTCTAAAGAATGTTTAAAATTTGCTACGGACGATGGACATAGACAAACATAAAGATAAATATTTCAATATGTTTTTATTTTCTACTTCATCCTTTCACCCATCCATATAAAAAATAAATTATATGTATGTATGTATTCAGTCCTTTTTAACGTCTCACTGAGCATGGGCCTCCTTTCAATGCGACGGGGGTCAGGTCATAGTCCACCACGCTGGCCAAGTGCGGGTTGGCGGATTTCACATGTCTTTCGAAAACTTGTTAAGTTCTCTCAGATATACAGGTTTTCTCACTGGGTTTTCCTTCACCATAAGCCAATATATTGTTAATTATTAATTAAATATTGATTTTTAGTAATAAGAATCAATTCTAATATAATGTAGGTACAAACTTACTTTTGCTACTCGTACATTATATGTATGGGTACATTATATGAGTTCTTACTAAATTAGGTGAGTAGTGAGATAAAATGGGTTTAATCAGCAAAACAAAATGCAGTAGTAGGCATGAAGCGATACTTTGTTTGCGTTATTATGGCGGTAATTAGCATTGTTGCCAAGACAGGCGCCAGCTGTTTACCTAATTAACTGTTTTGTTTATCTCTAAAAGTCTTACTCGGCATCGCAAATATATAAAATGCGACGAGTTTTAGAATAGTTGTAATATGAAGAATAAAACTATTCTGTTCTATACCTAACTATATTCTAGACTAGTTGCTGTTGAAGGCACGTAGATATTCGTAAAAACTCAGGGATCGAGCTTCTTAGAGAAAAATCTTTTTAAAATATAGGGGCTGTTGTATTAGTTTATTTTATAATTTTATAAGACACTAGCTGACCCGACAGACGTTGTCCTGTCTACACGTCTTTAATTTTAAAATTTCAAACTTTTTTTAATAAGCTAAAACATTCTGGACCATTTTGATGAAAATTATTATTCAAATTGTGAATCTAAACCATTCTCAGATCCCCTTGAACACACAAAAAAAATTTCATCAAAATCGGTCCAGTCGTTTGAGAGAAGTTCAGTGACATACACACTCACAGAAGAATTATATATATAAAGATATACAAACTTTATGATGTTACTATAAATTATATGAAACATAAAATAATGACATTACAAGATGAATTCTCACGATATCATGTAGTTTTATTTTAATTAATATAATATTAATTTAATGTAACAGGGGCATAGACAAGAGGACATTCTACAATCGTCTACAAATAGCAATTCTAAAGTTCTGGACGTTTTTTTTATGCAAACAAACAAAAATGTTGGTTGAATTGCCTAAATAAAAAAAAAATCGCTTTGCCTTAGGCTAGTTTATAGTACCTACCTATTTGTCATACATATCTGCTTTCTAACTTTTTATTCAAAGACTTAAGAAGTGTTTAGAAATGATAACATTTTATCAAAACTATTATTATGTATTTAATTTAACAATTAGGGATAAAAAATCTACAGTAAAAAGAAGTTTCCTTTCATTAGTACGAAGGGAAACTTATATAATTTCATAAAGTGTACCTATATATTTTTATATATGTATATTCGGTTAATAAGACATTCAATATGACCAATGCGTATACAATGCAGTTCGTGTTACACGCGAGGAACACGTATTGGCCATTAGCTTGGATCCGGTGTCGAGTTGCGATGAGTGTCCTCCACTTTGAACTGTCGATTGTGATGAAATTTTGTTTAATAAATATATTATATACAATTTTGCTTTATTTAGAAGCCAATTTTTCCGAAGCAAGATTTTTCTATATTATTGCCTGTAGCTTTCCAGTTTCCTCGCATGTTAATTTATGTTCAATCCGCAACCACTGTGTATATTATATAGATCTAGTATACGTGTATACTATTATGTCTAGTAAGTAGTATACATGTGGATGTGTGTGTGTAGGCCTGTGCGTGCGAGTGCGTGCGCGTGTATGTATATTTATATAGAGCACGATAAACAAAAACTGACAGATGAACGGAGATGTATCTTTGAATTAACTTAGCTAATTAAAATGGCAGACTGATAAAAATCATTCTTTTGATTTAAGATTCATTCGAATCAAAAATCAAGGTACATAATAATAATATATAAAATAAATTGCTTATATATTTCTTTTTTGACAATGAAACCCTGATTCATGGCAAAGTATCTTTATGTATTGTAAATATGAAGTACACAGTGGAACATAACAGTTATGTGGCGCTCAGTTTCCGTTAACCTATTGGACATTGTGTATTTTCTTATTTATTCTTATTTAGTACTAAACTTTGTAGGTGTAATACTGTCAAAGTACATAGTAGGTAATACTCGTATACCTACATAGATACTAAGATAGATCCAATGTGTGTTATGTTATTTTGATTTATAATAAATAAGAGAATATGTATATATACTTAAAACTTTTCAGTCTCTAAGATCTAGATATTATAAAACATCACCAAATTATTTTAAGTTTTCTCTGCGCTTTTGCACGTAATGTAAGCACTGTGTAAATATACATGAGTCTGTATAGCTAATAGCATGGAATTCTCAAACTTTTTTCATCAATTACTAATAGGAGTGTAAGTAGTGTATGTATTGCTTGAAACAGCGGTTCCCAAATGGTGGTCCACGGAACCCTAGGATTCGTAGGGGCCAGTCATAGGGGTTCCGAGTTCCGTTCGAGAGGTTAAAACGTTGCCAGACTTGAAACCTAATTTTAGTGCTATTATAAATAAATATGTACAAAAATTTCATTCATCCACATTAAATAGTTTGGTTATATTTTTGGTACAATAAATATGGTATAGGTAAGTATTGATATTTTTCATTTATAATTTATTCTTTCATATATATATATATATATATATATATATATATATATATATATATATATAATAACGTACATTAGATTGTGATTGTGTACATGATTTGTGTGTGTATCTAACAATGATGTATCTAACATTACATATAATAGAATGTGAAAAAGAGAGTAGAACATATAGAATCGTATGTATGAGTAAAATATAAATAAATATCTAGATTTTTTTAGTTTCTTGTTAATTAGATTCAAAATCAAAACTTGGAATCTCCACACCCTTTATCGATTAAAAAATATACCTATAGCCTATTAAAATATCTAAACACCATCAAAACCTAGTATAGAGATCACTAGATCAGTAGATAGATAAGATCAGTATTGTAGGTAGGCTATCTCTGTGAATTCTATCCTACAAATATTATAAACGCGATAGTTTGTAAGAATGTATGTACGGATGTATGTTTGTTACTCTTTCACGCAAAAACTACTGAATGGATTTTGATGAAAGTTTGCAATAATATTGCTCATACATCAGAATAACATATAGGTTACTTTTTATCCCGGAAAAATGTACGATTCCCGTGGGTTAGATTTGTTTTTGTTTTTCTAGAGGCGAACCCGAGCGAAGCGAGGGTGAGCCGCTACTTTAATATATGAACCTAAACATTTTGAAATATTCACTATTATTCAGCTTAGATAATTATTAATTGGCAAGAAATAATTTGTATACAACACTCTTTCGATTTATAAAATTAATTTTCTAGTTAGTATAATTTTATTTTTTTTGTAGATAACTTTCAATAATCACTTTGTTTATACGAGTACAACAGACTGGACGCTCTAATGTGTTTATTTTTGATCTGATTTATATTTTTAACCCAGATAATTGTATGTCGTTAGGAGAGTTATAGTAATGCGACTCATTTGCTTAATTTATTTGTTGTTGCTTAAAGATCGGATAGGTCTAAGGGAAGTAAAAGATTTAGCTCACTATAGGTACAATGTTTGTATAGCATTGTGTTGTTAAACGAAAATCAATCAAATTCTAGGAATGACAAATAATCGCCAAATAATACCTATATCTATATTTTATGCAATAAATTAATATTTACCATAGCAAAGAGTAGGTAAGTTAACTTGCGTTAGTAAAGAGCCTAATTTACTCAAAAGAAGAAGATACTATGTTAAAAATTGTTTAAAGATGCTATGTTGATGTTATTTAAATAGAATAATAATAAATAGGAAAATTTATAAATAAACTTACAAACGCACTTCATTTTTTTACTCTGCTATTCCGCCGGAAGCGAACTTTTTTGGCAAGTAAAGAAACTCCTCGAGATTATCGATTTTGATATGGAAAGTACCTACCTATGTTTTAAAACAAATGTTAACTTCATATAATTTCGAATTAAATATAAATATAAATATATATATATATATATATATATATATATATATATATATATATATATATATATATATATAATATTTTTCCTACTTTTATTTATTTAGTAGTGGTTGGTACTTTTATTAATTTTAGAAGTAATTTATACTAATTAAAGTCATGACTCTAACAGTGCTTTTGATAGAATATACTCTAGTTCTGAAAGTACAACAGTACTTACCTAAGTCACTTCATTTAAGATTAGTACATTTTATTTTAAAGTATTTTAAAAAATCTATAAAGATCTTTTTGATAAACTATCAGTTCTCTTCTCCGTATTATACAAAAAATGCCTAATAGTTGTTAAAAGATATTCAAGTATATAATAAACAAATCGAATAAACATTAAAAATAAAATTCAGTCGTTTTCCGATAGTAATTTAACACAGTCAAAAAGCTTTATAATATTACAATATTATTGTGGACAGGCTCAAAACTAGGTCCTTATCAAATGTCACAATAAAGTATAAGATAATTTTATACGACAATAGCTGGTAAGATTATTTTAGTATTGTCTATACTCTACATACTGTAGATGTTATTATTTTTAGTAAAATAGTATAAATATATAAGCACTGAGCACAAATACAAGGTAATTAGACCTAATTGAATGGTGCAGTAAGTAATCGAGTAAAAGGCCGCGACATTCAGCGTACGTTTGAAGAACAGTTCGCAGGCTAGGTTCAAAGCTCCACACAACTACACATTCCCGCTAACGCACTTATGATTATTCCATGTTTTTATCTTTCCGAGCTGCGGTATTATTAGCGGGCGGACGCGAGTCGACACGGCGCGGGGCATAGAGACGCAAGGAGGGGGGTGACGAGCGCGCGCACAGGGGGCGTGGCTCGTACGTTGCCGCCCCCTTAGCTCCCATGGCCGGCCGTGGAGGGGAGTGCGGGCCCCCGGCTTCTATTTACTCTTTCAATCAGTGCGAGTGTTTGCCCCTGGCCGGCGTGCACGCGCGGGTGATGCGCTAGCCATGATCTCGCAGAAGCTGTCGTACGGCGACGTGCCGACGTCCGCGTCGCTGTCTTCACTATCGCCGGGCCTCGCGCCACCCTACGTGAATGGCATGGGCTGTATGCCAGCCCAGCCGTACCCGAATCTCTACACCAATAACATGGTCGCGGGCGGCTCGTGCATGGGATCGCCGGGCGTCGGTTACTCGCCGCCCAGCACCATGGCATCGTGTATGGGCGGCGGCGGTGCCGTACCTTATGGTACTCTTCCCCGGGAGCAGGAAGCTGCTTCACCGACCTCAGCATTGCAACGCGCCCGGAATGACAAGACTTACCGTCGCTCCTACACGCACGCTAAGCCGCCGTATTCCTACATATCGCTGATCACTATGGCCATCCAGAATAACCCATCGCGAATGCTCACTCTCTCGGAAATTTATCAATTCATCATGGACCTATTTCCGTTCTACAGACAGAATCAGCAACGCTGGCAGAACTCTATACGGCATTCACTTTCGTTCAATGATTGTTTTGTTAAAGTACCGCGCACCCCCGACAAACCGGGTAAAGGTTCATTCTGGACTCTACATCCCGATAGCGGGAATATGTTCGAAAACGGATGCTTCTTGCGACGACAAAAACGATTCAAAGATGAAAAGAAGGAATCTCTCCGCCAGGCACAAAAAGCTGCTCAAACTCATGGACATCACGGTGGCGGTCACGACAAACGAGAACATGGTCATGAAAAGTCTGGCGGAGGCGCTGGTACTGGCGAAGAGAAAGAGATGCGCGACGAGTTGCTTGCACAGCTGCACGCGGCGCCAGAGCTCTGCTTGCCCGAGCACACACCACTTGCTCTAGAGCATTATGCGCAGTTGAAACAGGAACCTACAGGATACGCTCCTGCGCCGCATCCATTCAGTATCACTCGGCTGCTGCCAGGCGCTGACACGAAATCTGATCTAAAGATGTACGACGTGAACTATGGATATGGACATGCGCCGGCGGACAACTACTACCAGTCGCCGCTCTACCATCATCACGCGCACGCGCACGCGCAGCCGCCCTTGTGACAGTATCCCCTGGCGTAGGCGCCGCGCCGCACCCCCAGCGCTCCCTGGCCGCGCCGTGGGTGACTCCGACGCCGACGCCCAACCCAGCTCTATTCTCATACTCGGACTCATGTGAGCGTGATTTGTGTTCTTGTGATATCGTCATATCGCCGCTCGGGGCCTATAAATTATTTGTGTACATATTTTCGATTTTAAGAGTCGTTGTGCGCATTTTAGTAGGTAGTTGTTCGATGCACGAGTGGCGCGCCCCGAGCGGCGGCAAAGTTAGGCCTAACTTGATCTGTGGGACTCACGTGAAGTGCCCTTCTGAGTCCTCTGTACTGATCATAGCACACGTATACCAAATCTAATTAGAATTACGATCGAAATACTCGGTTTTAACAATATTTTTAAGGCTGTTCTCTTCATCATACGTAAGAACATAACCGTATTCGGAAACTTTTTTCAATTTACAATGATAACTAAACTTTCCGCCCAAAACAATAAGCACGCTGTATCACATAATGCTTGAAATAATCGCGGCGATAATGCGATCAATCGATACATTTATCGGGCTTATCTATCGATGTTTTGATAAATTGATTATATTCGCGCGTTGAAATCTTTTGTTTAAACATTGGATTGAAAATTTTATTCATCTACAAAAGCAGATATTAAAATAGCATTCGTGAATTTAAATAAAATATGAAACGAATTATTAATAATATATGATGTTTAGGTTTAGCAATTTATTGAAAATTACGATTATAAAGTGTAAATAGGTATATATATTAAATATTAGATTTATTTAAAAGAAATGTTATACCTCTTTAGTTAATATTCGAAGAGAACAATTATAGCGGTACGATTTCATAAAGTTTGTAAATATTTATTTAAAAGATTTGGTATAAGAGTGCGCGAGAGGTAACCATATCGTGGAATGAACAGTGCAATGTTTGTGTAACAAATGTGTAAAAATAAATATATTGAATAATAGATAGAAAAAAAAACGGAATTATTGTCCTATGACCATCGCATTTAGGAGTGTAGATAAGATGTATATATAGGCTAAGGTATATAATAATTCTAAATAATGGTGTTTGGTGTAATTGGGTACCTATCTCGCTTCCGCACATTCCATTCGAATATATATTTATATGCAAGTGTCAATTTAGCATTTTACATATTAATGATATTATATTTGGCAAACGTACGCACTACCCACTACATTGAGTTGAGATAGTAATAATATGTAATGATATTACTAATTTTAAGAAGATAGAATATTACGTCATATTGATTCTTTTCAAATGCGGAACTCTACGTTATATAAGCGACTAACGAGAGACGAATAAATGTAAGTTTTGTTAACATGTGGCTGTAATAATTTGGTGATGCGGATCGCCTTGAATGACGCATGATTTAATAGAGCCTTGTTGTATGACCTCTGTAAGTGACAAATTGCAGCGACGCGTCTATATATACGATAGAACCTTAGAATTGAGCAGATTTTTTGATTTAATATTCTTTATTCAGAGATTAATTATTTGAATTAATTCACTTTAGAGTACGTTTGTCGAATGCTTATATAATTACATGCTAAATTTATCCTTGTAGCTATAAATACATATTATGTATTCCTCGAATCTAGATAGGTAACTTGTAATATCATCTGTTAGTTCCAGAGTTAATAAAATTAAGTTTACAAAAATATTTGATGTTTTTATTGTTTCAATGTAAATTGAGATATTGCTTACTTATTTAATTAATAAGATAAATGTAAAACCAATTTCACATTTTAGGTAAACTACTTACGCCTAATTTTGAAAAATAACGCTACAAATTTGTTTTGTCATCTTGTGCTGATTCAAACAATGCAACAAAGAATCTTAACGCCACGCCTTTCAAAGCCATAAAAATTCCCATGGTAAATCCATTCAGAGATTCATCCCAAATAATCATTTTAACACTTCCGGTACCGACAAACTATATACGCAGGTACCTTTCGGCGCTAGTATTGTGCATAAAAATCAATAAAAACACTTATCGCATACTTTTACTGCCGGTTATTTTCACTTTTGTCGGCATTGCGCAAGATAAGTTTATTCTAACCTACAATGATATTCGTAAAGCTATAAAGCACAAAAGGGTTAACACGTGTCGGTGTTAATTTGTTTAAAGGAATGACTGCGAAACCACTTCTATCTGCTAATAAGCAGCAATGTCATAGGAAGAACCTTCAGTTAATCATTTCTAAAATAAAATATTTGTACTTCATAACAGATGTCTTTGTGTCTGTAATTATAATTGATTAATGGTTTGATTTATTTTGCAATTGATAAACTTTACGTTTTTGATTGCAGCATTCATGAAAATTTTTGCTAAACTTTCCAAGCCCTAATAATATTTCTAATACATACTACGTGATCAGTATCAGTTATAAATAAACTTAGGTACCGCGCATTCTAGCAACGCTTTTGAGCTTTCAAATTTCTCGAAAAGATAGTATACCACATATATGGTAACTAAATACTCTACTAACTAAATACTAAATTATTTAACAATTGTATTCAAATATATAATTAGGTTTATACATGTTAATTATTTAACTGTACGTAGAGTGCATGCAGTCTGATTCCATCAAATAGCAATTCCTAGTTTTTAAAGAGAACACTGTCTTTCGTCCAATACTTATTCTAATTCGATATAAAAATCATACAAGATCAGTAATGATTTAAAATTAGAATTTTTTACTGATTCTGAAAGGGAGACGGTGCTCACGTTTCTGGTGTTAGTCTTTTTGTGTATATTACGTGATATCTATATATACCCATTCTGAGCAAATTTTTATGATTTAAAACAAACCATAGGTTACAGGTACTTCGAGGGAAGTTCAATATAAATGTTAATAAAACGCTTTTCCAAGAGATGGTATAGTTATTTTTAAAGCATTTACGTTGAACTCAGTGTACTTCAATAAGTAAAAATTTTAAATAATTTCTCTATATTACAATTAGATGGTAAAACTTTATTAAGTTTTCTAATTTTAAATAACATGTCTATTGATGCATCTTTAGTAGTATATCGATTATCACACAACATCAAAATATCTTAACTATTTAATCTTATTATCATCCACAAATAAAGTTGTTTTGACGTAAGTTATGATAAGTCCGACGATCCCAGACCAAGGTGGGACTACGCGGGTGGTTTACTGCGTCCATAAAACTGACCACTCGACTGACACACTGTCGATTTCTATGAAGAATGAATGACTCGGCTTCATTTACTCACGTCATTGTATTTTTATAATCTATTTGTTTTTATTGTTTCTTTGCAGATGGAAACCCCAAAACTAGTATTAGTTCATATTTGGGTAAAGTTCCTATACCTAATATTCATTGAGTGTGTTAATTCTTTTCATCTGGTGCTTAATTGAATAATAAAAAAAACTTGCGTCTGTCCTTTACAATTTAATTCTACCTAATATTATAAATGTGAAAGTTTGTCAGGATGTATGGATGTCTGGATGTATACTTAGATGTATGGATGTTTATTACTCTTTCACGCAAAAACTACTGAATAGATTTTCATGAAACTTTATAATAATATAGCTCATTTATTAGAACAATACATAGGCTACGTTTTGTCGCGGAAAAATGTACGGATCCCATAAGATAGATTTGTTTTTATTTTTCTAGAGGCGATGAGTTTATTATCAGAACCCATACCTTAATGTTTTAGTGTAGTACCTATTTAGTGTAGGAAATGGTCGGCATTTCACTGCGCCACAGATTAACGTTAGATACCTAATATTTATTAAAATACTACATATTATGTATATTATTAATATTTATTATATATTACTTTATTATTTATTATATATTACGTTTAAAATAATATGAACACTTCTTTAAATAACACTAATACTTTTACTTTTAATATAACTATTGTTTAATGGAAACCAACCCCATAGTGTGTGGGCGCATTGTATTTTTTCCATTTATTGATTTAATGTGTCACTCCATTCAGCTTGTTAAGAAGCGGGCTACCGGGCTTCGTCCAAACACTTTGATAACCTTTCAAAATCTTCACAAGTCTTCAATGCTCAGTTTTACAAGTCATTTACACATCGACACCATCGAAAATCAATAGAAACACCTTTACCACATAATGTTAAGAACGAATATCTATTAAAATGTATTTAGTATAACGTAAATGTCTTAGCCCATTTATAAGTCTTATTGTGAATCTCTTGAGAGTTATTTTTTTTTCGTTTTATTGTAGGGTCTTGGTAGGATTCGTGTGATATTATGTCAGAGGCTACATGGATATTGTGTTTTGGTCGGGCACAATACAAATAAAACACTTTCTTTGTTCGTTGTAACGGTAGAAAGTCTTGAGTGGTGTCAGTATATGTTAAAATCTTTTCTTTTCAATTTATAAAGGACATGATAGGGACAGATATTTTCAAAGCTTCCTTTAATAAAAGATAAATTGAAATTTAAAAGGCTTTATTCAAGCAAGTAATTTGGAACATTTAAAAATACCAAAGGATTGCTACATTTGAATACATTGGGAATTAATTAAAGCATTTCTTTAATAGAAAGAAAATGAAACTTACCATTAAAAATATCGTCACCAATTATTACCTATATAAATTTATTTATTTCTGTTTTTTATAGTTTAAATAATATTTACTTTCTATTCTGGTTATATATTTTATAAACTGCCTGCCAACAAATCCTAATTATAGACATGATGAGATATAACAGCCGTATCATGTACGGCTTTTATATCATACTAATATTAAAAAGGTCGAGAAGTTCAGAACGTTAGGTTTCATACAGCACTAAAACTCTAATCGTAAGAACGATTTTTGATATTTTGAATATCTAATAAAATGTATGATTTTTATTACGATTTATTATCATAATATGTATGTAAATGTAAATAGTATGATGTGTATAAGCAAAATATACTGCATACTATAGGCTCACCCTCACTGCGCTCGAACTCGCCTCTAGAAAAACAAAAACAAATCTATCCCACGGTAACCATACACTTTTCCGGGATACAAAGTCGCCTATGTGCTGTTAAATGACCTATAATATTATTGTAAAGTTTCATTTAATCCATTCAGTAGTTTTTGCGTGATACAATAACAAATATCCATAGACCTATACATCCAGACATACAGACATCCATACATCCTTACAAATGTTCGCATTTATAATAGTAGTAGGATTGAAAAACGAATGAATAGAATTGTGAGAAATTGGTGTTAATAATCTATGCAGATAAATAAAATTGAAGTGTGTGTCTGTAATGTCAAAAAACAGCTTTTTACTAAATAAAATTATATAGGGTTAGGTACTTATAATTATTACAATTTTTAAAATTTTTGTCTGTCTGTAAGTCTCTTTCATCCGGCTAATCTTCTAAACGGCGGGACCGATTTTGACGGGACTTTCACTAAATGATTTAATTATAACTAGTAACTTAAGCTAATTTTATTTTAGAAAAAGAATTAGGATTCCGCTCAAAAAAAATAAAAGTTGCCTAGAGATGCTCTCTAGCGAAGCGAGGGCAAGTCGCTTTTAACAAAATATAAAAAAATATATTTTAAATATAATAATATTTATTATTATAATGACATCTGCAAATAATTATTCTTTCCTCGTAGTGTACATTATTGTTCATATCGTCTCGAAATCTCTTAGAACTGGTTTGTATATTATGATTTCATAATGCTTCTTAGCGAATGATAAATCTATTACTTCATCGATGCGGCAGCTGTCAACGTTTAATCAAATTGACCGCAAATTTATTACGTATCTACGTATGTGTATATATCTAATGTGATAGGTTACTCTCAGTTTTTGGATAAATACTCAAATGTGTACATCATTGCTTATTATTTGCTAAAGTAATTAAAACATTCTAAACTTTTTACTCTAAGTGTTGTTTTTTATATAAATAGTATAACTTGCATTTGTACGAAGTTTTTATTTGTTCTGCTTTGTTAATAATAATTAATTTCAGTTTAATATACAAAGCGAGATTATTTATTTCATTATTCATTTCTAAAGCTAGCTAATATATTTATGTATGCAGTTTTTCTTAACCTTTTTTCATCGTTAATTATTTTTCTTATTTATGAACTTAAATCGATACAAATATCTGTACAATGCAAATATTTCTTTTTAGTTGGAACCAAGTTTTTGACCTTTACAATCGTTTAATAAACGTACTTTAGGTACATCACACACATCTGGGTCACTACTACCTACTTAATTAATTTATATGTTAATCTTGAATATTTATTATAATCAAGACCATTATTACTATTCAATTATTTGATACCGAAGTGCTTTAAATGTCCTATTAAAAGACGGTTTCGTGGTCTCTATAAGGAAAATAAAAATTATAAAGAGCATTTCAAGTTTTATACCGATACCTAGATGATATTCTATGAAACACATATGTAATATGCTTTTCACATACATTTATACATCATTTTAAATGTGCAATGTATGTAATAATGTACTCCCGATCGACTTCGACTATGGCGGCCAGTCTCATTGAGACTCATAAGGACTCATCTGCGCAAGAGATATTATAG
The DNA here is from genome assembly GCA_921882275.1 of Brenthis ino. Lineage (NCBI taxonomy): Eukaryota > Metazoa > Arthropoda > Insecta > Lepidoptera > Nymphalidae > Brenthis > Brenthis ino. Next base: position 13,048,850 of record OV170227.1, on the reverse strand, counting down.
TGAACAAGTGTGCGCGCAGATATAAGTACACTTTCTATTCTAGTCACTCTCATATTCCGGTGGGACCACTACTCCATACGATCAATAAGAGTTAAGGCGCAGGACATGAGGATAAAAACCGTTGTCCGTTAACTTCCCAAGTCCGGGATGTTACTGAGAAATTCTTGACACAAATACTGAATAACTAAATTTGACCCGATCACGGATTTGAAATCAGGACCTTCGGATCTGCGGCCGTACGTACTAGCCATTAGACCACTGAGGCACTTAAGGTTTGTATTATGTATGTTACTCTTATTTAGCTCGAGCTAAAAAATATACATAGGTATAGATAGATGAAGGATGCAGTATTTACTATGGCATATAACTTTTCAGTTATATTCTGTTCATAGTACCTACTTATTGCATTAAATTGTAATTTTTCATCACATAATTTAAAAACATTATTAAGTAACTAGCGACTCACTTGCTTTGCGCTAGGGTGAATTCCCGTACAAACTTTCTTCCCCATTATCACCCCCTTAAGGGAAAATTTCTGGAATAAAAACTATCCTATGTCCTTCCCAAGGTCTCAAACTATCTGCTTAGCAAATTTCATCTTAATCGGTTTAGTAGTTGCAGATATTACTTCCTACAAACAAACTCATTAAACTTACAAAACTTTACCTCATTATAATATTAGCATGATGAAAAATTTAAATTAATGTTTGGTATAATAAAATGAATATATATTTTTTCAATTCACTAAGGAAATGGTCCCTTTATTATAATTTGAAATAATCAGACTTAACGAAGTATTTAAAATGTGCAGTAAAATGAAACAATTTACATGTATGTCTTAAATATGGTACCTATATTTCTATAGCAAAAAAACACACACTTCGTAACATGTCATAATTATTAGGATCTAATGCTAGTTATTTACGAGTTCCTCTAAAATTAGCAAATAGTGAATAGCACGAGTAAAGAAATTACATTTATTTATTTTCTTATAAGTTTAAGTGAAGGCAGGAGGAGATATTTCATATAGGTGCTAAATATGTTAGCTCGAAAGGGTGCAGGAACCTTTTTAGCTTGTGTTGGCGTTATCGGATGTTTGCCCTGACTATGAGTTTGTTGCTTCTCGGAAATATGGTATGTGTTAACGTTTTCGAGAAGAAACTGAAATATTTAGGGTTTAAAATATTTATTTTTATATTTAAATTAAAAATTATTACCTTAGTTTCTAGCTCTTGGATTAAGTGGTTAAAGGCACGCCAGAGATCAATGGATCGATATTATTTTTGCACAGAGATATTTTTATGGATGGGAGAGTAACACGAGTATCATATATGTATGTACTTATATAGTATATGCAAAGTGTAAGGATTTTGATTTTTATATCTTATTATGTAAGAAATCTTGTATCTTTCCCTGCAATGTATATTTTTTTGTGAGGCGAATAATTTGTATTTGAGGTATAGTGACTAATCGTCACCTAAGATAAATGGTAATGGTATTTTTTTAGATTTTCTTAATATGTTACATTTTTTAAAATGATTGTTTTTTATATATATTAAGTAGCTTTAGCAATTCTAAAATGTGAGCTTATTGCTATTTATATCAAATTAGCAAAGTAATATAAAAGCAGAAAAAAATCAGTAATATAAAGCTGACTTATCGTTAATTGTAATATGCTTCATTTTATTCTAATAAAAATTATTATTAAGAAATAACACAATTAACATATACAAAAAGAACAATTTACCTAGTATTGCAGGAAACGTTACAAAACAAATACGCATAGTTGCCTTATATACTTACTAACAATATAACTCACCCCATACATAAGTCTGAGCTTTAGAATTTTTGAGATTACGTCCCTAATATCAATTTCGTGAGTGAAATATCTCGATAGCGAGCGGCGAGTGGCGACATAAAATTGAAAACTATTTGTCGTGCAAACACCATCCATCACCGGCCGGCACTTAGCCGTATTGCCGGAATGAAACCGGCCTCGGACTAACCCTGTATTTTACATAGTTTTGTGAATTCCCGTAAGAAATCACCGAAACCTATAACATTTTTAACGTAAATTAAGAATGTTTTTCGCCTTTTTTGATAAAAACTTTAATCTGCCTTAGAAATTAAAACATTTGACAACGTTAATATATTTTTTAATTAGTCAGTCTATTTTATTTTAATCAGTCAGTCAGGCACTCTTGCCACTTTTCCACACGGACATGACTTGTACAGTATAACTAGGTGTACATTTGTCAACCGACTTCAAAAAGGAGGAGGTTCTCAATTCGACTGTATGTTTTTTTTTTTTTTTTTTTTTATGTTTGTTACCTCAGAACTCCGTCATTTATTAACCGATTTGGACAATTTTTGTTTTGTTTGAAAGGGTATACTTCCAGATTGGTCCCATTTAAATTTCAAAAAAAAATACCACCCCTAAGGGTGGAAAAACAACTAATAATGAACTTAACCTACTTCTAATTGTCATATTGACTTGAAACTTTGCAAGTATTTCTATTTTCGTTGATAGTACAGTGGTTCGGTGTTGTAGACCTGATCTGATGGCAAGGCCAGAAGGTGGATAGGTGGAACTCTTCAACGGCTAATAGTAGATACTTTGAGTTTGGGCTTATTTTGTTTGATTTGACAAGCCTAACACGTTAGAATCCTTACTTTGCTACTACTGTCTACACTAAAAAGGGAAAAATAAAAACTTTTTAACAAAAAAATAAAAACCGACTTCAAACAAAAGCACTAAAAAGTGAAAAATAACTGATTGGTAGTTTTCATTTACTATACATACCTAATCAAATATTTTCGAAGTCGGTGTGCTTTGGCTAAGTAATTAAAGCCTACCTATTAAATACATACCTAATCAAATATTTTCGAAATCGGTGCCAGCCCATACGAAGCAAAGCACACCGACTTCGAAAATATTTGATTAGGTATGTATAGTAAATGAAAACTACCAATCAGTTATTTTTCACTTTTTAGTGCTTTTGTTTGAAGTCGGTTTTTATTTTTTTGTTAAAAAGTTTTTATTTTGTATATATAATTAAGTATATTTGTAATTTTCTTTATTGTAAATAAAAGTAAAGTTATTAATCAGTACAGTTAGACTTTACACAAAAACTACTATTAATATTTTATTTAAATATTTTAATTATTTATACCGGACATCAAAAGGCTAAAGATATAAATATAACATGTATACATTCGTACATTTATTATGTAACTTTTATATTTTCTTATCTTAACCATACGTCATAGTGATTTATGATGATTTACCCGACGGAAAACTTTCAGGGTTCGATAAATTGCTTCTGTTTCATAGAGGTGAGTAACATCCATATCTGTCACAGACCATATTGCGTGGATCCTGAGTTTGAGGATAAATTATTATTTAAACTGGAGTCATGGTGGTATAGATAAACACTATTGTTAAGACAGAGGACTTGAACTTTATTTTTATTTAAGAGTATATCAAAAAAGTACCATTATTAGTTTTTTTTGGATTCATGGGATTTATGAAAATAGATTTCTTTTTATCGAGTGTCAGTATATATATATATATCATTCTTTTAGAGCTTTAATTTAGCTGAATTTACTAGGCGCAAACAGTTGAACATTTGGTACATATTTTAAGTAATGTCAAGCAATGATGGACATGGATGTCCTCGTAAATTTAAAAAAAAAGTTTGATTGAAGTAGAGTGAACGAGGAAAGGGCAATTTTTTTTTTAAATCAAAAACAAAATTATGTAAATTGAAAAAAAAGCTTATATATTTATCTACTGATAAAGAATTAGAACATTAAAATTTAATAAAACACACAAAAGTAGAAATTGCGTAATTATTTGTTAATTTTAAAAACTTAAATTGACACCAAGAAGTAGAGCTAGAAAAAGAACCAAGAAAAACCTATATAAAAGTACTTAATAACTGTTTCCAACTCTACAATAACACGTATAGATAGCTGATAGCTTCACTGCAACTTTATTGATTTTAATCAACTGCATGTTTACAAAACAGTTTTAATATCAACTCAATCTTGCCACTTAAGAATGAGTATAAGCGTAGGGCGGTTACGCAGTGCGTTGACCGAATTGACTTGCAGCCATCTTGCATTTTTAATTATTACACGTTACTAAAGTACTCACACACTCACTAAAGCATATTTTAAAGGTAAATAATATTTATTTAGTATTCTTTTATAAGGCAGTGGTAGCCCAGTGGTAACGCGCTCGCTTGGGAAACCGAGTGAAGCGAGTTCAAATCCCGGGTATCCAATCTCTGATATTTTCATGTGCGAATCATTTCCAACATGATTACCACTTGCCTTACGGTGAAGGAAAACATCTTGGGGGAGAAACATGCATTTCTGAGAGAACCTAGAAAGCTTTCAAAAGACATGTGAAGTCCGCCAACCCGCACTTGGCGAGCGTGGTGGACTATAGCCTGATTGCCCTCGTACGTAGGGAGGCCCGTGCCCAGCAGTGGGACTTTAAAAAGGGCTGAATACAATATTATTTCTATTTAACTATACTAATATATATGGTGAAGAGATTTTTGTTTGCTTGTAACACATTTTTTATATAATACTAGCGACTCACCCTCGCTTCGCTTGGATTCGTCCCTAGCTTTATTCCCAATATAAACTTTCATCCCCATTTTCACCCCCTTAAGGGATGATTTCCGGGATAAAAAGTATCCTATGTCCTTTCCAGGGTCTCAAACTAGCTTTTATTTTTTCCAAATTTCATCTAAATCGATGCAGTAAATCCAGAGATTACCCCCTACAACGTCACAAACTCACAATCTCACAAACTAACAAACTTTACCTCTTTATAATATTAGTATAGATTTTTATATTTTATAGCCACTTTATTGATTAAGGCTATCATAGGATATCTAATATCACGAACCATAGGAGAGGTGTAATTATACATACATTAACAAAGCGGGGAAGCGGCGGGTAAGCAATAGCCACTAGCAATATTATAAACGTAAGTACATTGATTAACGTATCCTTCTTTAACACAACAAATAACCAGATTACCTAATGATTTTTTTCTACTAAGTATGACAGATAATTTTGACAGATTTTCCTTAGGAATACTACCTTGATGTACGATCAAGTTGTTACCGTGGGATATATATGCAGTTGATATATTGTAAAGAGAAGCAAAACCATATCACTAATCTATGATAAAAACAAGGTTTTTTATGTAGACCTGTTTGGGACCGATTTAAAAAAAGTAAATGAGATAAAAGTTGGCACAAATATGATAATAATTATCTTCTGCTCTAATTTAATTGGCAATTAAAGACTTATTTATCACTATAGATGTATTTGAATAATATTTAACAATCTAACGACTTACCCTCACTTCACTTGAATACCATATACCATACATATATATTACATACATACAGTCGGCGTCACCTTTTGGAAAATTTTGTTACTGACAGTAGCATGTGTGACTTCAGGTTATAGTCTATCTGTGTACTAAATTTTAATCAAATCCGTCCAGCAGTTTCAGCGTGAAGGAGTAACAAACGTACAAACACACGTACAAACTTGCATTTTTATAGTAGTAGTGCACTGTAAAAGCATCGTGCAAATCATTTAAAGCGTACAATTGTTCCAATAAATAAGATTGACTGATGTCTAGTCGATGTTAAGTAACTTATAAACAAGGCAAGAGTAAGTAAATGTTTACAAACAAGGTATAAGCAAATATGTTTCGAACATTTGAACTGTTACACACTAGTTAATTGATTAGGTGCGTGTATTTAGTTCCTTATCAATCGCAAGTGACAATTAAAACATTAATTTCGGCATCTCTACAAACTACCGCAGACAATATTTGCTCTATTGATTATTGTTGATTAAACTCATACTCAAAATGTTGCGAATCATCAAAACAAAGCGTATTTATTGACAGACAAACATTAGAATTTGTATCGATAACGTACATCACTATCGTGATAGTATGTTACATATTTTTGTCGCCAGTCATCGGTAGATGAAACTTACGAGTGATTATGATAACTATCTCTATTATATACATGTATATTTAACTAGTTACGTTTTAACGTTTAGTATAGATTTAATAGAGATGACATATTTTCACGCAGTAAAAAGTACCCTATATGTTGACCCAGATAACCAGCTATCATCATACCAAATTTCATCAAAATCTGTCCAGTAGTTTTCTCGTGATGTGATAACAGATAGACAGACAGACAAAAATTCTAAAAACTATAAATTCGGACCTTGTATCGATAATAATGTCTATTTCAATTAGATTTTACAAAAAATATTTAATGTTCAGATTCGACTTAGTTACAATTTTATTATATGCCGATTACATTTATTTTTATATAGATATATGTACGTATATAATATATTAAACTATGAAATTATACAGAAACTATAGTAAACATTTCGTACTAGTATTAACAAATAGGATATTTAAAACGTACCTAAAAGATTATTATAATTTAATTTTAAAAAAATTTTCAGGGTAGATGGCAAGGTAAGTCTGCTGTCTTAATAGTTTTTCTTAGGATTTTTTTTATATTAAAGTAATTAGAGTTAAATATTCATATTTAATTTACAAAATTTACACGTGTTTAAAATATGCAGGACAACTTTGAATCGTAAAGCAGAAAATATGACATTTACAAAGTCATCATAATCATTCAAGGTCCCAAATTGTACATACTATTTGCTCTTGTAGATATGTAGGTAGGTACGTCTAGCGTCTACATATCGCGTAATTTTCCACCAACATTAGGGTAACCAATGTATGTAAACTTTTCAAGATCTTTTTAAAGTGTTAAAAATTATACTTTTCAAATAACAATATTTTTTTTACAGTTTTAAGAACTAATTTTTGTTTTTTAACAGGAACTTTTGAAAAATAAGAAATAAAACCAAACGATTGAGATACTGAATCATAGAGGTAAATTATTATTAGAGTTATTATTATGAAAAAATGTAATAGATTACTTATTAATAAAAAGCTAACTTTTTATTTATGGGGCAAAATAATAGGTTCACATAGGTACAAAGAAAAAAAAAACATCCTAATCGAATGTCTACTCCTATTCGAAGTCGGTAAAAATAATATAATGGAATATGTACTTAGTAAAGGCGCGTTCACTTTTTATCGTCTTACGTACCTAGTATTTGCTCATTGCCGTATCGCGGGGTCAGTATCGATTCTCGCCGTTATCGAACAGTCGATATTTTTGTTTGCCCAGAACCATCAATGAGAGACTCGAGTATCTTGCGTATTTGAGGAATAACTCGCCTGATAATAGATTACTTATACTCACATTGCAATTTGTTTTATCTGTTAAAGAGTGTTTGCGACTTGATGGACACTTTCGCGTCATATAAAATATTATAGCACTGATGACTTGCTTAGCGAAATAATATTAGATTAGATACAAGCAATATAGGTATATATTTCAAATTCAAAAACGAACTAAATATGTTTAGATTGTTTTAGAGTTTACTTAATATTACATGGATGTTTTTAGGTGATCTTAACGTAAGGATGTCATATATAGGTTAAATAGGTGTATAATTGCTTAGGAGGAAACAAATTCATACTTAATATTATATTCTATTATGATACAGTGAAAAATGTGAGTCTGTTTGATTGTTTGTTTGTCCTTCTTTCACGTCGAAACGAATTGGCGATTTTTTTGTGTGGAGATAGTTGGAAACACGGTAAAACACGTTATAATTATAATACAACCCAAAAAAATATTTTTGATCAGAAATACTCGGAACTTGGTATTAATGCTCTTCAATACAGTTAAGTAAATACGTGTATACGTGTGTAATAAGTATAGCATTTTTCGAAGTTCATCCCATGACTGGGTAAAATATGGGATGAAAGTTTGTATAAAATATACCTTTTTAGGATTTTTATTTGTAGTTTTAGTGCGAACAAAGCCAACTAACAAAAAATACATCTAATTGAAAATGAAACTATCATAATAACATTGGTCAAAACAAATCGCTAATCGCCAACCACAGAATCTGGTAGAAGCGTTTATCTTCCCACAATCACTCAAAACACATTTGGGCTATGTAATAAAATACTAAACACAATATAAAGCCGATCGCATTAGCTAAAGGAGCCATTATTAAAAAGTATCGAATTCCCCGACGTACGGCGGCCAATCGCATATTCGGAGCCGGCAGACAACCAATCGCAGCTGATCTTATTTTTTTTTTGATTCAGTTAATGGATTGTTCTTCGTTTTGATTTATGTATTTGTTTTTAGTTTCGTTTTTTTTATTGTTATGGTCACTTTGTTATAGTATCTGGATTTTTAGTTTTTTTAACGAAATAATTTGTTGTTATTGCCTCATAGATTACACTGGTCAACAAAAGAAAAAAAAATGTTTGTTTCCTGTGATTTTATTTTTGATTTTATCTCAATGTGACAAGTATTTTTTAAATATGGCAACAATATTTCTCTAACAGCTTTTGTTTTTGAGTTATAGCTAACTACCCTCAATTACTATTTTTACTTACATTTTCGTTTTTTGTTCGACACTAAAATGTATTTTGTTGTTGTTTTCGATATGGCTTCGTCAAGAAGATGTTGTGTACTTAATCCAGATTGTTTTTGCTATATTTGTGGCGAATATATATTTAAAAAATATCGAAAACCTATATCGGACTTTGTAAAAACTGCGTATCATCAATACTTTAAAATAAAATTATGTAATCAAGACAAGCCATGGGTTCCTCATATTGTATGCCAGAAATGTATTGTGTGTCTACGGTTATGGTCCAGTGGAAAAAGGGATGCAATAAAGTTCGTAGCACCTATGATTTGGCGAGAACCTCGGAACCACCATGACGACTGCTACTTCTGCGTTGTGAAAATAAACGGAATTAACCCTGGAAATCGAAGTAAGTGGTCATATCCTAACTTATCTTCTGCTCAAAGACCTCAATTAAAATTACGAGAGGTACAACCCAGTACATCTAAATCCTCTGATGATCTAAATCTCTGTAAACCTGAACAAAATATATCAAGTGATGACTCTGATCCAGACTACAAATTTAGCCTTGCAGAACCTGAACTATTTAATCAAAAAGAACTAAATGACTTAGTAAGAGATCTGAACTTACCAAAAGAAGCTTCTGAAATTTTAGCATCTCGTTTAAAAGAGAAAAAATTGCTTACCCCGGAACCAACATCACTTTTTATCGTACCCGAGAAAAGAATCTGTTACAGTATTTTTCTCAAGAGAAGGATTTAGTCTTTTGTAACGATATTGGTGGAATTTTGCAACAGATGGGTTTATACAACTATCAACCTCGTGATTGGCGTCTTTTTATTGACAGCAGCAAAAGAAGTTTAAAGTGTGTTTTGCTTCATAACGGTAACCAATACGGATCCATACCTATTGCACATTCGACGACTTTGAAAGAAGAATACACAAATGTTTCTAAGGTTATGGAAAAAATTAAGTATCAAGACCACAATTGGGTCATTTGTGTTGATTTGAAAATGGTTAACTTTCTTCTAGGTCAACAAGGGGGGTACACGAAGTTCCCTTGTTTTATTTGTCTCTGGGACAGTCGTGACAAGCAACACCATTGGTCACAAAAAGTTTGGCCAGTGCGGGAAGAGCTGAAAGTTGGTACAAAAAATGTTATAAACGTGCCTTTAGTTAGCCGAGACCGCATCATACTTCCGCCACTTCATATCAAACTCGGCATAATGAAACAGTTTGTGAAGGCGCTTGACAAAAGTGGCGAATGTTTCAATTTTATTTCACACAAGTTTCCAGGATTAAGTACAGAAAAATTGAAAGCTGGTATTTTTGATGGGCCACAGATTAGGCAACTCGTGAAAGATCCTAATTTTGTTAAATCAATGACTGAAGTCGAATCCAAAGCTTGGAACTCATTTGTTTTGGTCATGAGTAATTTCCTTGGTAACAAGAAATCTGACAACTATGTCGAGCTTGTTGAGTGCATGCTATCGAACTTGCAAGAGCTAGGATGCAACATGAGCATAAAAATCCACTTTCTCCACTCGCATTTAGACCGATTTCCAGAAAATCTGGGCGATTATAGTGAGGAGCAAGGAGAAAGATTTCATCAGGATATTCGGACAATGGAAGAGCGTTATCAGGGAAGGTGGGACTCACATATGATGGCAGACTACTGCTGGAGTTTGCAAGGAGATCTACCTAAAGTCGTTCATTCAAGGAAATCTTATAAAAGATCATTTGATTGTGTTAAATAGAAATTTTGTTAACATATGTATTAATTTTCTTGTATTTTTTAGTGAAAATAGTAAAAGTCTATATTTCAAAAAGTAAAGCTGTTAGCAATCCCCCAGTATTTTTATTGTACTCTAGGCCATAGAAATACCCAATAACAGTAAAAAATATTAAGGAAACAAAAATTGTGTTGACCAGTGTTATAGGCTATGTAATAAGAAATAGTAAATGTTAAAAGTATTCATGTAAAATATAATGTAAAATTCCTGAATAAATTGTGGCGGATTCTTATCCATCAAAATAAAAATTAGAATAATTAGCAATTATTGAATAAATTATCCTAACTTTTAACGATATACTTGTTCAAGTATTACCTTAATACCTTATACTTATTTACATATTCTATACCCTATATTACTTTAAGCTTTCTGAAAAACTAAAATAAAACCTACGCTTTTTGAAATACAATACAACTTTGTATGGACAATATCATGTAATTAGTATAATCATTAAAAAATACTGTACAAAAATCATGAAAAACGTCAAAATATCAGTCTCCTTTGCCAATCCAGCATATAATTGCATCCTTAACAACTTGGTATAAGTTAGCGTGCCGTTACACTGTTAACTGTTATCATGAACAAATAGAAACTAGAAGCGATAAAGGATACTTGAAGAAAGAATTTCTTAATCAAGTCTCTTTACATTATTTTTAATGACTCGATTAAAGAAAGTTTTATACGAGGATCTGTTTCGAAACATTTTAATACGTAGAAGTGCTGTGGATTTTACTATAAAAAGAAATGACAGCAGTTGTAAGTATAATAGGTATATTTGAATAATATTCGATTTACGCATAGATTAAAACTGCCTATGTCATACATGGATTTTATATTACGTTATACAGGAGCTGGTAAAGAATGTTTTTAATAACAATGAAACTATTTTTTAGATTTGGATTTCCTACAAATTATATATGCTACTTACCTACATATAGAGGGATAAATATCTACTTTTAAAAATCTTAATTAAAACATATTATTTATGCAATTGATTTATCAGGACTAGTTTTAAATCTAGATTTACGAAGGAAAATAATAAATATGTTGGGACATTAATAACACACAGCACCATCTAGTTCCATGGTAAGCTACGAGTCTTGTGTTATGGATACCAGATAGTTGATACACTGCATATAAACTTTAAATACATTTATATTATAAATATAAACACCCATGACTGGAGTACCAACTTTCGTGTTCATCACACAAATGAATGCCCCCAGCGGGACTCGAACCCGCCACCGCTGGCACAGCAAGTAGACTCACTACAAACTGAGCCAAACGTACGACACGTTTGGCTAATAGAACAGAGTTTTATTCTTTTTACTGAACAAAGTTCTTTCAAAACATCAATATGATTTATTCCCTACATTACGTCCTTATTAACAGCATTCATTGCAACATTATAAAAATACGAATATAGTATTATAATGTCTTCAAATTAATAAAATGTACCATATCGTTATTATTTTAAGGTTTGTAATGTTTTAAGGCCCATCATTTAGTTTCAAGTCACCTAAGTTTATGTTTGAAAATTATAATAATTACAAAACTGCACTTATTTTTAGATTTCTCTTTATATGAAAATTATTTTTGAGCATATCTAGTATCTTACATCGTGGAACTCCCCGGCGAATAGAGGCATGCGCAATGGACACAGTCAATACTAGCGGGTGCGTGGTCGCGACGCGCGCTGTTCGCTGAAATTGTTCTCATTACATTCTTGAGAGTTGCTGCTTGACGTCGTACCTTAACCTATCGTACAACAAAATATTAATAATGCATGATAGCATGTTTGTTATATTAACATGTTATAAGTGTTGATTCTCTCTCCGAAACGGTTAATTTTTTGTTTCAGAATCTACTTAAAGTAATTCCTGTAAGAATTGTTACTTCTTGTTTTTATATTCTGTCCGCATAATTATTCAAAAAGAAGTCTTTCTTTGAAGATCATTTAGTAGGACAACGTTTAAAAAACATTCACTCCTTTAATTTATAAATTATGAAATTCAGAACCTTTTTTTAATAATGGCAATCATTTAAACAAGCCATATTATTTAAGACATTTTACCACTTATCCTTATTCAATGTTGCCGTATAACATCTAAAGTTTTTAGGCTTCAAGTAGACTTGCCGGCGGGCCTTCAGCTTATAGATTATGCAAACTGCCACTTGGCGACAAAGAGCTGTCATAAACTTGTGATAGGCTTTTACTTTTTTAAATACAAAATACCTGTAAAATAAAAAAATAATAAAAAAATAATAAGTGAGCCATTAAGTACACTGTCACTGTTATATATATATATATATATATATATATATATATATATATATATTATAATACTGCTAGGTGCATAAGATATATACTGTAACTGTAAAATGCTTCATAAAGTAAGAAAAAAGTTAAAACATGATCGTAACAACAAACACGTTTAAATAGTAATATGAACTTAACAAAATTGTACATCTAAGATGCACTTCCTTTTAGTAATAGTGGAGAGATTGACATCAGCTATCTTAAAAAAAAATCTGATCTTTATGAAAACTAATTAAGGACTCCGCTCCACTATTTTTTTTAATACCACACTTAATATTTAATGCTTTAACTTAAATATATTTACTGGATACTTTTTTAACTTTTTTAAGCTACATAGCTTTATTTTTTCATTCTAGGTTATTATTTTTAAAGTTTCTGTTGTGTTGCTGTATTTCAGTGTCTTTAGTAACGCTAATAATAGCTTATGAAATAAAGGTAACTAAAAAAAATTCATGAAAGTTATCTATAACTAGCGACTCACCCTCGCTCCGCTCGGGTTCTACGGGTTAGCTTGATTCCCTGTACTAACTGTCATCCCCATTTTCACCCCCTTAAGGGATGATTTTCGGGATAAAAGTATTCTATATCCTTCCCAGGGTCTCAAACTATCTTCTAACCAAATTTAATCTAAATCGGTACAGTAGATCCAGAGATTACCCCCTACAATGTCACAAACTCACAATCTCACAAACTTTACCTCTTTATAATATTAGTATAGGATAAGACTTTATAGATTTTATCTGCGTTATTTAAAAAGTAAGGCTTAGTACTACTTTTTTCAGTCTTACTCTAACTATTGTAACTTGCCGGCGTTTAGCATACAGATTATGCAAACTGCAGCTTGATGGCGAAAAGCTGTTATAAAACTACGATAATGGCTTTTATTACCATTAATATTTATTGTTTCATGGATTAAAATAATAGTTTTTATTGAGATAGCTATGCATTTAGATAAAATTCTAATTTGTATGTTATCAGAAAATATAGTCATATCAATGTGTGTACCTATATAAGATTTAATCTATGTTTGTCTTGTTAGTCTATATGTAATATGGCACACGTTTTTTCTTATTTTTTTTTATTTATCCAATTGAATTTTTCGTGAGTTGTTTATGTCCGCGAATGTTTCTTATATCGTACCTTCTGCTCACGAGGTTTATAAAACAAACGAGCCAGAAAGCTACATAGCCTATAGGCTGCCTTTCATCCTCATATAGTTTTATTGGTTTCCGAGTAATATTAGTCTATTTAGATAAAGTTATTTACTGATGCCGTCTGTGATAGACAGTCAGAAGTTTTATTTTAAAAAGTGAGTATTTTTATATTGTAATAAATGCAAACCTTGCTTAAATGAAGATTGGTTAAAAAACATATTATTGTGGAAGAGTCAGTGGAAGACGTAGTAGAGGGAGATCTCGAAAGACTGTCAAACATCCTGGTCTTCTCAAGCGTGTATGAACAGAATAGTAATAATGGAAGACGCAAGAGGTATGTAGAAATCGTGGAGTTTGACTTTGGTCTCTTAGAGACGTACTACGTTAGAACGAACAAAGCGTTAAGTTATATAAAGTAGCCTTGTGGGTATATTACATATATTTAAAATTATATTAAAGTTCAATTCTATTGAGCACTAAGCCATTTGATGAATATACAACGAATAATCCGAAAACTGTATTTAAAACGCCATTTTAAGCTCCTCCACTTTGAGTCAACACCGATCCATGTAAAAAACACTATGAGGAAATGGCTGTACCTATTGCATGTGTCCATGCAAGTGTCAACACTTGAAAATTTTCCTACAGAAGCAGAATCCCGATTACAGGAATAGAATCTCCGTATTAGTACACAACTATGATATTAGTGATGATATCAAAAATGTCATCATCACGTCATTTGAATAAATTCCTTAAAACTTTATTTAAAAAATACTATAAAGGCAAGTTAATTGCAGCCGATATTTTTAAACAAGTAAAAATTATGTAAATGTTTTAAGAAGCTTTTTACTAACTTCATTATCGTTTCATTAGATTTGGTTGCGTAATGAGATCAAATAATGATTAGAGTGACGGCTTTGGACTTCATAAGTTCAATTGAACGGAAAAAATCCCCGAGACTAATCACAAGACGACGCTGTTTGGATCGGTTTAAGCAAAATTGTACAACAATATTATTATTTTGTACTGGACTTTTGGACATTTCGAGTTTCAATATTTTAATGAACTGGTCTACAAAATTCAAACATTTTTTTGTTACACGAAAACTTATATTATATTTCAAATATACTATGGCCACCTAACTATAATATGTTAGTGAAAAAAATACGTGTGTGTACTTTATGTACGCACGTAAGAAGAAGTAAGATTTCGTATATAAATTAATATAACACATGTTATAGATTTATGAATATTTGAGAAACTACTATGTATATAGTTATGAGTTTTAACGGGAACCGGAGAGACAGTTATCAGCTAAACTTCATCATGTCGCTTTTTGGCTGTCGGTATGCGCGCGCATCATAAAAATTTTACTCTCATATTGTTTTTCAAACGTGCCAAAAGAAGTATAACTTCAAAAAATTTGACACGTTCATTTTTTTTGTGATATCAAAACATAGATATATTTTAATGAAAAATACAAAAGTCTACGTATATTTACTGTATAATAAATTGTGATGATTTTCATGAGCATTTGTTTGGCTTCTAATAGATACTTTTTAAGTCTCCAGCAGTAGTCAGCTCACATTCCTGGACATCATTTCCCTTGATAAAGTTTCTCCATTAAAAAAATTCCTGATGAAATCTTTCTTTCACCTTGTTCGTCACTGACTGCATTCAGATTCTCATAAAATAAAACCAAACAAGAGTTCAGGATATATATTTTCAAGAACATGTTACACCCTAAAGCTTTGTATGACTTTATAAGTTGATCAAGTAAATTTATGTAATTTTCCGCTGTTTCGTTTTCTAAAAAACGTTGTGAACAACATTACAAAAACATTTCGAGATAAACTCAAAAAGTATCGAACGGATTTTCATACGGTTTTCACCAATAAACGAAGTGATTCATGAGGAAGATTTAAATGTATAATTTATTAAGGTTTTTCTTGTAAATTGGCTGAAATATGACGATGATTGTTGAAGTTGTCTAAAATCATGATGACTGGGAGTTTTACTAGAGTGCGCCGCGTAAACAAATATAGTTATATGTAAACAATGCTATATATAAGCAACTAGGGACGCACCCGAGCGAACCGGGGATAAGCCACTAGTTATGTATAAAATTTGTAAGTGTGTCAAAACTGTATATTGTATTCTGATTATTGTCGAGTATTGCTCAATTTTCGACTCTTAATACCTAGAAGCCAAATCACTACACGAAAATAACTTTTACACATTAATAGGGCAAATTTTTCTCACATATGAATATTAGGTAGGTACATAATAATAAATCGATGGAAAGATTTAGCTTTTATTAATTATACTTACTATTTTTTATTGGTTTCTTTAATAATTTTTATAATACATAATATTTTCTTTTTCTGATTTTCTTGGTTCTCTACGAATACATCGTCCTGGCTAACAATTAAGGTTGAATTAAAAAAGAAGTTTTTTGCTCAAGAAAGAGGAACATTTCGTCGGAGATCGGTAATTTGTTCAAATTTTCTTTAAAAATTTTCGCGATGTCCGTTTAATGGAGTACTCCAATGATCCTTATATTTACTCTGACTTCGTGATTGAATTGTTAAATCTTCAAATTAGATTATATTAATTCTCTTAACATAATCAATATGGATTTTTGAGACGAAATTTACCTTGGGAAAAGGAAGTACGTTATATTACAACAAAAATATTAAAGAATTTGTTTGTTTGCTATATAAAGATGTAGGTACATACATACTCATATATCTTTTAATAATTATTGTTATTTTATATAACTAAGCTTTACAATTTTAGATTTAAGGTAGCTTTGGTTTTGGTGGAATCTTAAGCATTTTATAGGCATACTTTAAATATAAAATAATTGAAGTTATTTATAAATTAACTAAGTTAAAAGTCACCTGCTATAAGAAAAAAATCGTAAGGGGTATTATCAGTTCTCATTAGATAAGCGCAGTGACATCCCGGACCGACGACGTGCGGCGCGCAAACACACTTATCAAGGGATGCCGCTATATCCGGACGTACCTAATGGCAGCGTTGTATGTTATTTAGGTAACTTATATATTTACTTATAATGTTAAAAATGTTTATTAAATTTGGGCGCAAATGTATAATCTGCACATTTTAGTTTCTTTTACAGTGCAATATATCTTAATGAGTCTATATTAACGGTTAACGGTTAGTACAGATTTCGCAGAAATGAGATATTTTCCCGCAGTAAAAAGTATCCTATATGTTGACCCAGATAACCAGCTACCATCATATCAAATTTCATCAAAATCTGTCCAGTGGTTTTCTCGTGATGCGTTCCCAGACAGACAAAAATTCTAAAAACTATAGATTTGGCTTTTGTATCAGTAATAATGACTATTTCAGTAATATTTTCCAAAAAAATATTTAATGTACAGAGTCGACTCAGTAAGAATTTTACTATACGTATGTATATACTAGGTAGGTTTTTTTTGAGCGGAACCCTTATTCTTTTTTTAAAGTAAGAGTAGCCTAAGTGACTCCTTAGAACATAAGCTCTCTGCCAGTGAAAGTCTCGTTAAAATCGGTCCAGCTGTTTTGGAGATTAGCTGGAACAATCAGACAGAAAGAAATTATTTTTTAAGTTGTGTTTTTTTTGTTCAAGTACATACCATATACAATTTCATATGTATTTAGTAAAAATCTGTTATGATGATCTTATCTTTAAAAATAGAAAGAAAATAATAACTTTTATAACAAAATACCTTACATATAACGAGTATGTAAGGTATCCTTACTGGTTATTTCTATGGAATTTCGAGTGAATATTTTATAAGTTATTAATTAATTTAAAAAACCAGGAATATTTTGACGAAACGTTTGGCTCAGTTTGTAGTTGTACATAGGCTACACGTTTGGCTCAGTTTGTAGTAGGTACATGCTTCCAACGACCGAATAACCTTGCTCGATACCTAATGTAATATAGGTATAAGTATAACGTGTATTATATGAAACACGTAGCATTGCTGAGTTCAGGCCTCATCGTGAGGCGTTCCGCGTCATTGCTTGCCGCCATCTTATACTTTTTGGTACCGACAACAAATAAAATAAATAGTTTTGTTTAATTTACTCAAAAATACTTAGTATAATAATAAATAGTATCGTCCTCGGAAAATTTAACTTATAGAATAAATAAAGTAACAACTCTAATGTAAATAAAAAAAACTTATTATTTTTTCTAAAAGAATCCTTTAATAAAACTTTCGCCAAAAATTGGTACAGATTGAAAAATAAATAATCAAGTTCAGTCGACGTCCACAGATATGAGATAAATATGATTAATTAATTGAGTGTATTTTTCGTTATAATTTAACATTCATAAAGATAATGTATTCATGAAATAATTTATTGACAATATTTAATGTGCCAGCAGTACAACGTTTATCAGGCCAAATATTTTCGAAATCGTCCACGAGCCGGTTTGGGAGTTTTTTCGTTTCATCGCTTGCCATCTCAGTTGAATAAACAAAGGCAAGTGTACGCTTCAAGGAAATACCAATTGAGAAAATGCCATTTCGATAAAACCTGACATATTTTAATTTGGTATATTTCTAAATTCGGTAATAATTAATTTGTTAAGATTTCACTAATTATAATTTTTCTTTAACTTGTTTTGTTTTGTTAACAGTTTAAATCTAGCTTAGTAATTGTAATAACTCTAAACCTATAATTAAGAAAAAGTTTTTATAGGTACTTATAATTATGTAACCCATAAAGGTCAGAAGTTTTGTCAAGTGCATCATATGGTGTATCAAGTTTAAGCCTATATTATTATCTGGGGACTAGGTCTAAAATTTTGTTAAAATATAAAAGACTTGAGACACAGGAAGCTCAGAAAATCCAAAATCATTCGCTAGAGTTTGACTCGCTCCTGACTAATTTTTCAGGTCCATATATTCTTAAAACTTATTTATTAAAAGAATAATACAATCCTTTTATATGAGAAATTTCTTTTACTAAGGCTTTAATTCATTTGTTAGGCACATCTTATCAAAAATAAATAATTAAAATATAATATATTGTAAAACTTGACTAACTTTTCTTTATAAATATATTATTTTTAATAAAAATGGTTAAATTAAAAATATAATCAAATATTAGCTATTTCAAGAAATAATCAGATTTTTCTTATTTGCAGCACTTATATCTACATAGTATGCGTTTTGCAATTATTAATAAAACATAATTCTACACATAAAAGTACATTGTAAATAAACGAGATGGCAAATCGATAAGTTTGATAAGGTTGACGGAGTGCAGTCCACCTTGATAGTAAACTTGATAGCGGGTTCGATGCCTGATAACAACAAGTGACACTGAAAACTTAACGTTTTATATCTAACGTCTAGGAGATCTCATATAAATTCATAAACAAATTTGTTTGTATACTTAATGCCACTGTACATCGAACTTCAACAATCTGCAAATCCGCAAGCCAAATAGACAAGTAAATAAAATGTTAGTAAGTTTCTTTAGTATTAAAATAAGAAAAATCAAGAAAATACATAAGATTTTACTTTAATGAGAAAAAAAACCGTTCATTATAACCTGTAGATATTATTTACTCATTACTAAGTATAATATTGTAAAAATGTTATCTATAGTAGCGTATATCATATTTTTTAAGTACTCTGTTTGTTTTGAAATATAGGTGTATAAAAGAAAACGATAGCGTGACATAAAGCTAACGGACACATTATTAGCAAACGCGGGTAATGTTGTTATAAAATATTATTTATTGCTAATGAACTAAAGAAGTAAGGACGTTAATGTCTCTTAGGCACATACCATAGGTTATAAAATATTTCAATTCATATAATACAGTGATAGATGAATATCCAGCAGATGATAATTAAATTATTTTGTATAACAACAAATTTATTTTTGAAAATTTCGTCTTATATTTACAAAAACTAGCTGGAGTTATGTTGAATTATCATATCTCGCTCTTTTGCTGTATAAAGTCCAAAGAACTCTGCTCTCACACCTGTTAACTTGAAGAATGCTTTACATTATTAATTTCTTAGAAACTATTGATGAATATTATAATTGCTTTACATACGATACTTAAACTGAAATTGAAATTATTATTACTAAATTATTTGTCACTATAATATCATTATTTGCTTTCATATCTAAGATTTTGTTGAGCTACCTGTAATTTTGATAAAACCTATGTAAAAAATATTAAAAATGTAATAAATTAATCTTTACGTGCACTATCTACACAATTACAAACCAATCGGTCCGCTAACAGCTTTTAAAATAAGCAACACCAGTTCGCTTTACGACATACTAAGATCCTAACCCACCCAGGGCACCTAGTAAGAAACTAGGGTCGAGACACAGGGAATACTAAATGAGTCAATCCACCATAATCTGTGATGCAGTCGTTTGAAGTGAAGAATTAGTGGCCTTGCTGCAAGATTGGCTCTCTTTGGAGCCGGGTGGTAGCGGGCTTGAGGTAATTAATCTTTACGTCAAAGGCTCAACCCCTTTGTGACCGGGACAGCGATCTCTGTAAATAAAAAAAATATTTTCATTAATAATCAGACTACATATTGTTCTATTGTAAATGCGTAAGTTTGTATGTGGATGTATTTGTATTTGATACTTCTTCAGGCCGAAATAGCTAAATGAATTTGGATGAAATTTTGTACATATGTATATACTTAGAGTAAGACACTGGCCATTAAGCGAAGGTTTGTCGTTGAGTTTTAACAAACATTCATTCACTCGGTAACGACTCTAACTTATTTGAGTTTAAATCAGAATGGAGATGAAAGTATTGATAGAGATTTTTTTTCACAGCACCATCTAGTTCCATGGTAAGCTACGAGGCTTGTGTTATGGATACCAGATAATTGATACACTACACATATATAACTTTCTAACTTTTAACTACATACATATTATAAATATAAGCACCCATGACTGGAGTACAAACATACGTGCCCATCACACAAAATAATGGATGTTACTACAAACTGAGCCAAACGTGTCGTCGATGGAGATAAAGAAGAAATATGAAGCTCATATCCTAAATTATCACACAGGTAGTCAGTTGATATCGAAAACCTTAAGTTATAGATAGAGCTGATTTTTTAAACATTCAACTAATTTAAAATGATGTTCGCTCTTTTCATTATTTAATTGTTTTCCATTAATATTCATTGTCAGTCAAGTTATATTTATTTCAATTAAAAATATAACTTTAATTAATTGATTAAAACAGCAGGCTTGGTTGTCTGATGATTAAAAAAATCGTACTTTATTATTATGGGACTTAAGTTTGGCACTAGTTACACCTGTTGTTATGTCGCATCTGTTTATTGTAGAAGTGATTATTTAGATAATATTGTGTAAAATTATATATAAAACTAGCGACTTACCCTCGCTCCGCTCGGATGTGTCCCTAGTGAAGAATTTAGAGAGAATTTTTTTGGGTTGGACCATCCTTATCACTTAGGGGTCTGAAAAATAGTTAATGTCCTATTCTCAGACCTACTGAATATACATACAAAATTTCGTAAGAGTTTTGTTACAAACACTGTGACACGAGAATTTTATATATTAGATAAATAATCTAAGCATAGAAAATTAGTTTTGAAGTGATAATCTTTAACTTTTAACAGTGGAAAATTAATTTTAAAGTGACTTTAAAGGCAGTGTACCTTTATAGTTATGCAGTTTTAATATACAGTGTGGGGGAAACTTGATGTAACGTAATAAAAACTAGCCTACGTTATTTTGCGTACCATATATTACATATTATATATCTACTAATAATGATGACGTGAATGTATCGCGTTTTCATAGAAGATCTAGAAACTAACAAACACACTATCGCATTTATAATTGCTAACAAAGATTTAAAAAAATCATTATTTTTGTTATAATATCTTAAAGCTTGATCATAAATGTTATTTCTTAAAGCCACACGTCTGTGGAAAGGCATGGAATTTTGAGTGAGTCGATGTTGTCACAAGTCGGTCATTTCGCATATAGGCGCTAACGATATGCCATTTCTAGGAACTTACTCCATGTTATGGTGTTTAAACATCATGCTTGTTTGTAATGGTATATAGTACATTAGAAATACTCCTCGAGCGTTGTAAATGTTTCTATACACTAAATAAAGTAGAAAGCTGACTGAAAAGATACCTACTATATAATATCTTATGATTTTTAAGTCATAATTAACGAAAAGAATATGAAATACAGCAAAAAACGTATTGAATGGTAATATATGTATGTAAAAATAATAAATGGTTCTCTTCCAACCGGATCTGAATGCGTGCGGAAAAACAGTTTGGCATTTTCTTTTTAGTCAGATCAGAGCATACATCTACATTACTAACACAAACACGCTCCCTGTATGGAAATCAAATCCATGACCCACAGCGTATTAGCTAGCGCCCAACAAACTAAACTTCAGCCTTTTTCATTTCTTTGTAAATGTGTTATGCATGATCGTCACATGGCCCATCAAACTCATTTTTAAAGCTTTTATTTAACTTCTCATATCTGTTTTTTGTTATTCCGGTCATTTTATATGATCAGAATAACAAAAGTAAAGTAAGATGTCGTAATATTATTGGAAAAAAAACGCGAATTGTTTATTGCCTCTAAGCTATCACAACCGTCAAGCCTATTTCGAAGTAAAAGAAAAAGATAAAAAATCGTACAGTCATAAAGAGATGATGTTACTTACTTATATAATATTATAAAATATACCATTTTTGTTAAATGTCCAATAAATTATACATACTTACTTTGTACATATGTACATATATAGGTATAAAAAAATTAAAGGTGTAGCTTGCATATATGTAGGTACACGTTTCATGAGAAAAATAAGATTTTCCATACAAAACTTGCCATACTTTGAAAACTTTTTAAAAATAAAATAAAAACCAACTTAAAAAAAGCACTAAAAAGTAAAAAATAAGTCGGTGTACTTTGCTTTGTATCGGCTGGTACCGACTTCGAAAATATTTGATTAGGTATGTATAGAAAATGAAAACTACCAATCAGTTATTTTTTTGTGTAAAAAGTTTTTATTTTTCCCTTTTTAGTGTAGAAATAGTAATAGCAAAGTAAGAAGAAAGTATTTTAATAAAATATTCGCTTAAACCGTTGAAGTTACTTTGATGCTAATTTTTAAACGAAGACTTACAAACTAAAATTCGCTTTTATTAGTAACACTAAAAATTCTGGCTCTAAAATCCGATTCAAAAATAGCTTGTCAAATCAAACAAAATAAGCCCAAGCTTAAAGTATCTACTACTTATTAGGCGTTGAAGAGTTCCACCTATCTACCTTCTGGCCTTACTTTTTGTAGTTTACTTATATCACGCGGGAACTCTTTATATTCCGGGATAGAAATAAGTAGGTGCCCTGAAAAGTGGGTTACATAGATCCATTCTTCCGAATCAGAACATAAAAAATTAAAAATAACATTAAAATTATTCTTACTTGGTTGAATTTCGTGCAAGAGCGTACTTGCCAATAACTGGCCAGGGCAAATATTGGTGTAAGCAAGACAATGTTTTTGAGAATTCCAATGAAGGTCCGAGCTTTATTTGTGTTCCCGCTTGTCGCATGTAATCTTTGTTTGACGTCGCTTATGTTACCTTTAACACTACAACTTCTCGTATGAAGGAAATATAATTTTCTAAAATATACAAATTGAATAGAGTTTTAGTCTGAGTATTTTAATATTTATATATAAGTATGAATAATATAACAAAAATTACGATACCGGCTGAAAGTATATTTTATGAAGATATTTAAAATATACTTAATACTCGTATATTTTTTAAATATATTTTATTCTTTGAAAGCTTTAAGTAACACAACACTTACAGCATCTAAGATGGATTCTAAGATGACTCTAAAACATCCAAATAAGTCTTTATAACTCTAATATTTTGCTGGTCATAGTTCGCGCAGGTGAGTTATCCGGCTTTTGTCTCGTTTCATTTATCATGCGAATCTCCATACACTGAATTAAATATTTAAACATTAACACAGGAACAAAACATTTTGTAACATTTTAAAAAGGGCCATTTCTATTTTAAAAAAATTTATGGAAAACAAAAATTTTATATATTTCGACTGTTCATACTTTAATTATTATTGAGGATTCACATACCAAGTTACATAAAAGAACGTACAGAATAGCACTATATGTCTTAAAGAGAAAAATATAAATTTGGCTAAAATATTTACGTTATAAAGGATAACGTTATATATGACATGTTACTAATATTTTTTTTTCTGTATTAAAAATGTTGAATAAACGGTGATCATCCCGGATTCGATTATCAGGGCAATTACTTACTTAACAATGGCGAGCTTTATTAGATACTACCACAGATCATAAAAAATCAAAACAAAAAGCTTATTGAGGTAATACTTTCTTAGATTTAAGCGAATATTTGATATTTTAAATAAAACTATATTTTTGGATTTTTTCTCTGATTTATTTTGATTTTTGGTTTCCGACGTTTCGAACGCTTTACAGTAATCACGGGAGATACTAAGTTTTAGATGTCACAAAGACATTGTATGATGTCTTATTGCTCATATATAAAATTACTAAATAAGTTTTTGTATATAACAACCTTTTGTCTACATTTCGTACTTTTATGTATGTATAAATAATCTTGAAAACCTAACTGTTTAGTTTAACAAGCCTTCAGGCTTACGCAATTATAAAGGATTTTAAAATCTTCAGACCAAGTATTATATTAACCTCCTTGACATAGTTCCTCTTAAGCTGATGACGTGCTCACGTTTTTCCAATAAGTGGTAGCAACGAGGTGCTAATCCACTCTTCGTAATGAGGATGCTAATCATTCAAAGGAACTTCTTCAGCCTTCGGTCACGGCGTAGTGCTTTAAAAATAAACTCAAACTAAATATTTTTATTTCAATTATACTTTATCAGCGTAATCAGTACCTTTTAAAAGATTTAATATTGTGGCGATAATAAAGTGTCGAGTAGGTATGTATAATGTAAAAAAAGAACGTGTCTTTTTTTATTGTTGGTGACTGAATATTTAGTTTGGAAAATAATATGCCTACTTATATACATTTACAGGTTACACATATTTGTGTATATCTATATCCTAGCAATTAATATTTTATGTCTATATATAATTGTGAATGAAGAAATGAATGAGTGGATGGGTGAGTAAAACAGTGAGTAATAGAATGGGTTAGTGAAAGTGAGTGAATGTGTGTGTTTGTCATATTATGTTCTTTACTTCTTAACTCTGTATAGGCTTAATTCAATTCCTATTATTATATTTATAAAAGATAAAATATAACTTTTACTTCGGTAAAGAACAAGAATCTTCTATTTTTTTTTTCTATTGACCTATGATTTTGGCCAATATATCTTAAATATCCAAACGCATCTCATCAACATATCAATCCAGTGCATGTGTGCATCAATCAATATTCTCTCTGTGCGGCACCTGTAGAGGTAGAGGCAAACAGCGGCGGCCTTTGATGTGCTCAGACAACGTCAAAGGCTGCGGCTTTGACGAAATTGTCTACATGTGCTGATTTTACAAACGCTATTGCTATGTTTTATTCATGGTTACTTCAAACGCCTGTATATTATAAGTGTATCAATGATCTTCATAATGCTATATGGACTTAAATTTCTATCAACGTCTACCTATGCTATATACTTATACATGAAATCAAAGTGTTTCTTTGTCATTTCAAAAAGATTTGCGCGATATCAAAGTGAAAAAACCATATATTTTTTTCTATCTTTATCTCTTGGTCTCTAGAACGCTTGAAACCTGAAGGCGACAAAGGCAACAAAAGGAATAAGTTTTTCCGGAAAGAATGAGGGTCAACGGAGAAAAAGAACAGCTCAATTGATTTTAAGAAACGTTTACTATCAAGTTAGAGAACTCGGTATAGAGAAAACTGCAGAATTTCGACAACGTGAGATATTTTTATTGTCATCGTAAGCAGAATCGTGAGTGAAAGCTCGTCATTTACAGAACATTAAAAAGTTAAAACATGTTTTAGTGTAAAAAGTAAATTCCACTTGCTTTCAGTTTTCTTATAACGAACTAAAAAAATATAACAAAATAAGCTATATGCTACAAAAGGCTACATCAAAAATAAATCACTTTTAAAGTACACAAACGAAAATAAAATTCAATTGAAATGTCATCTCTTTAACATTTAGATATCTGTATGCTCTCAGTTATAAAATCCACCTACGCAATCAATCGCCATACTGAAATAACAGAAAGTACGCAGATAGAACTGGTGAGTGATTCGGGCATTTATTAAAAAGCACACAATGCTGAGCCACTACACTGAGATCGCCTCTTTTATATTTTATTTTTAATATTAAACCCCCTGGCGATAGCGTGCCACAGAGTAATACAAATATCAGGTATTTATTACTGCTGTACTAATATGTACCTACATTTGTTTAATATAATATCATATACAAATCTAATATATAAATATTTCGTGTCACGGTGTTTGTGATCGCACTCCTCCGAAACGGCTCGACCGATTTTAATGATTTTTTTTTGTATATTTGATAGGCCCTCCTATCCCCACCCCTATAATTTATATAGTAGAACAACGTTTGCTTGGTCAACTAGTGTGTATATAAAAAATGGTTCGCTTACACCTAAATAATTCATATAACAATATATTTTCTTATAACAATCTCTTTTTTTTTTCAAGTTAATCATGACAAAATAAATGAATACATCTTATTTACAAACTTTGATTATTTTAAATAAGTCTGAGCTTTTATTGGTCTGTGCTTCAGTACTAGCGCAGTCTGCTGAAGAGCCCTTTACAGCGTTATTGAGATTCAGACGAGCCCCTCTTCATCATTTCTTTCAATCCAGGAAGATGGCTGAAACAATAATAATGATTTACCTACAAAATATGTACTAAAATATTTCAAGTATCTCCGTAAATATACTTTTCATTAGGAGACCTAAATCCGAACTGTATACAATTATTTGGCTCTTTAGTAATTACAAAAAAGACTTGTTTTGATACATTATAAGCAATCATATACATATATAATTGGTTATTTTATTTTAAGGAATCGGTAAAAGGAAAATTTGGTGGGATAAAAATTTATATTTCCTTTTTCATTCTTATATATTTTTAAATTATTTAATTACCTTTACTAATATTATATATCCAAAAGTTTATGGCTTTATCTTTATTTTAGTAGGCAACCGAGCTATCCGAACGGATTTAGGTGATTTTGAAGTGAAACTTCTTTAGAATCGTTGTGATTTGAAACTCGATTAAACGAAAATGCGACCCGAAAAAGAGACAAACACATAAATATATAGGATTGAGCCGGAGAGAGAATGAGATAGAATAAATGATTAATTGTTGCCATGGTAACCGTTCTTATTTGTCAGATAAATAATATATAATATTATATTCTTTCCGTATATGATATTCTATAAATATATGATTGTAACATGCTTAATATACCATGAATTTTAATTTGTTTTAATTTAATTGCGATATTTGCTAAAGAAGTTTTACTTCAACCGCGCATAAAGGTTACACGTACCCATTTTTTTTTTCATACAGATAGAAGTGACATAGGCTGTTTTTATTTCAGTACCTATATAAAGAAGATTCCATGGGATATAAGTTTCTTGGAAAAATGTACTTATAGACACAATGTTAAACGCCTTCTTCGTAGAAACTTGTAGTCTCAGACTACACAATACTTATTTTTCAGCTCTACTCTTTGCTTTATTAGTTTGATAGATTAGAATTGTAATTTAAAGACTTTTTACATTATAACTATTATTTATTCGTTCACACACATTGTTTTTTTCGTATCCAGGCAACGGATGGCAATTGTTTCCCGACGCTTATTATCTTCAATTTCCAGTCAAAATAATATCTATATTCTTAATAAAATAATTATTTAATTCTAAACGGAAAGTGTCATTTGAGATACCAAAATATTCATAATATGTATATATATAGTTTCACGTTCTATTATATATAATATTTACACATATCCGCTCTATTAAATACTAAAAATATCTAAAGTCGTTAACACTTAGTAGTATAATAGTTAACTATTTTACAACACGATGCATACAAAATTATTTTCTAAATGACCAAATGTACTTCTAAATGTGTATACTAATAAAATAACATTTGTTTTAAGTAACACATAATTTGAAACAACAATTTTAATTCAATACCCATAAGCCTAACCTCACTCTATACGCAAATATCCCCTGTAAGCTATAACTACATATGCGGTATAAATGAGGCCTTTACAAGCTTTCCATGTGTCCCGATCCTTATCTGGCTTATGTCGGCAATTTCGTATCGCGTGCGGCCTCTTTGGACTACGGTGTAAGTGGTAAATGAAAAGCGATTTTTTAAGCTGTGTATATATTTATAGTATAGGAATTGGCAATAATATTCCTTCTTAGATTTAACAAGTTTCTAAGCACTTTATATTCGTTTCGCTATTTTGTCACAAAAATTACTGTAGATCCTTTTTTTTATGAAGACGAGAATAATATGTTTGTTTGTTTATTTGTTCAATCGCGCCGCACTCCAATTTTTTTAATACACTGGAATTTTCAACTGTATAATTGAGATTCTAAGATACAGCTAGAGCCTCCAATTCTTCGTATTTTTACATTATGATATCAAAATGTGAGTATATTGCATTTAAAAACATTCAAAATATTAGTCACTATCAAATTTTTCATATTATTGTCCTTGTTCTTATTCCACTCTGCGGGGGCAAACATGTTTCTTTCTTCCACTTTCCTCTATTACACGTTATCTTAGCACATCTTAACTGCCTCGGTAGTGTAGTGGCTAGCATGTACGGCTGCACAACATTTGTTTACTATATTATCTCCTGCAGATTTGGCTAGTCTCAATGAAAACGACCGCCATGGCCAAAAACGGTCTGGAAGACTTTACCTCAGCACGTACCTTTCATACACATCGTCTTCAAAACTGCCTCAGTGGTGTAGCGGCTAGCATGTACGTCTACACACTCGGAGGTCCTGGGTTCGAGTCCCGGGTCGGGCCAAGTTTAGTTGTTGAGTCTTTCTGTATAGTAAGTCTCAGTAACAGCCCGGAGTTGGGAAGTTGGCGGTGTTTCACCCCCGTGCATCGGAGAGTACGTAAAGTCGTCAGTCCTGCGCCTTAACTCTTCCTGGTCGTGTCGAGCAGGCGTGCTACCGGAGTATGAAAGTGACAGGAATAGAGAGTGCACTTGTGTGTGCGCGTACACTTGTGCACTATAATATCTCCTGCGCAGTTGGCTAGTCTCAATGAGATTAGCCACCTTAGCTGGAATCGGCTCGGAGCACATCATCACACATTGTCTTTCATACTAGCCATCCATACATTTATCGGATTTTAGTATATTTAGTATATTTTCTTATGACCTATGCCATATGGTAAACGCTGTCTAATGGACAGTGGATAGCACAGGCAATTATAAAGGTTGTGTAAAGTTTAATAGGGGCTAATGTCGTGTTTCACGTTGATTTATGCAACGGATAATTTTAATTGTTAATTATTCCGCTTCATTATGAGGACATTTAGGAACAGTGCATGGATAATATAATAATGTGTTTATAATTTTTTTCATCATTTTTCTTAGGTTTAATCGTTAGTTTCCCTCAGTACAGTTTTTTTTTATCATCCAATATTTTTAAAACAACACGTAACAAATGTATATCATACACAATTTAAAAAAAATGATTTGTTTACGTTAAATCACTTTTCCGGTTATTCTCTACGAAAAATATAATAATAATTTTATTATACTAATAAATCGCCATCGAGTTTATTATTTAACATTATAGTGATGATGTAAATTGTTCTCATTTACTAAAACGTCTATACGTCATTTAAAAAGTAACATTACTCAAAGGTAATATTGGAATACCTAGTATTAGGGTCTGCTGAATATATGTATGTATACAAAATCAATAGATACTTCCAAACTTTTAATGTAGAACTAGGCACGCAAAATATTATTCTAGATAGTTTAAGACCCCTATTCATAGATACGTTACAGCTATAAAATTCTTATATATTAGAATAATAATTTTATTTTATAATCATTCAATATCCATATGAGAATAAGACAGATAGAAATTAAGTATATATCAATATTTCTAAATAGAAAGCAAAAAGCATTTTTTTTATTTAGTTCGTAACAAAATAAACAGTTTAAAAGTACACTTTTGAATACTTTAAGATGCTTACTTTAAATTCAGAGATAAAATAATAAGTAAATTAAATTAAGTGATAAGCTGGTAACCAACTAAACACTAAACAGTGACAGGTGCTTGGTGGGGTGCCCGCGACTCTAATAGTTCAAAATTCAAAGTTGCACTCAAACAGGTCGAGCAAACACTACACCATCTGGCGACGTTTGTTCAATGTTCAATACTCGCCAAACTTGCGTATACTGCGACGAGCTCTCTATAAGGTGTATGAAAGCAGCTATACTTTATTTTTTATGATACAGCCCTTAGATTTATTTTGATGTAATACACTGTAATAACATGAAATAATAAAATTATATAATAACAAAATGAAATTCTTAGAATTGCACTTATACGCCTTAACGTTAGCGTGTGAAGTTGATAAAGTATACACTAGTACAATAATATATAAAACTATAGAAACTCTAACAGATCAAAAATAATCACCAACTATCATGGCCGGGCGGTCACGCTATAATAAAAATTTGCGTGCTGTCTTGGGGCGGCCTGTTATTGACAGCCTCAAGGAGCGCCGGGTGGAAAAACATGGCGAATTTTTATTGCTGTCAATCTACTTGTACGTTATTGATACCCCTGAATGGGCACTGAATAATTCGCGTGCTTTAACATAATTAGTAATTGTCTTGTATAAACCGAATTATGAAAATACCTTATTTATAGTTTAAAGGCTTGTTTATATAATTAAAAAGTTATGTTAAAAATATTTGTCAAATACATAAAGAAGGGTGAGTATTTATTAATGGATAGGATCATAAAGGTACATTCATTATGAAACATAAGTAGAGACCGTATAAAGTGTTCATTTGATAATAAACGATTGTTTGATAACTTAAATTTTTCTTACATAAAATATTTTTAACATCATGCAGTTATTCATTATTAATAACATTCACCACATGCTAACACTCAGAATACTAAAAATTTTGACTTTTCCTGTCAATAGGCATATAGACTTGTTAACAATGAAAATAACTAAGTGAAACTGATTCAAAATGTTCTGACTGAAAGTTCTATTATCTCGTATCCTTTATCTTTAATTAAAAAAAACAACCGCTAAAATATCTCCATATAGGTATTGATAGTAAATATCATCAAAATAATTATATATTGCAAATACTAAATAATAATTGTACTATAAAATATAATTAGTTTTGTCATAACTCGTTTGTGTCGTTTGTGTTACATATTAACATGACTGTTATTTCAAAATTCTTACTTCCTATAGCGTGACTTAATAGAACCGTATGTAATCAAATATTAATATGATTCCTAATAAAGGCAAGGCTACTGGAGCATTTTAAATAATTACTGGGAATGTAAATACTGTTCAAGTGGCCACCACGGGGTCGCGTGCAGCCCTGCGTGGTGCGTACTGCTCGTCCTTAGAGAATATCGTTTATTGCTATCCCCGAAGAGTAAAAACCACCCTTAAATATTCTGTATAGCTTTAAATAATAAGTAGTGAAAATGTTGTGTAATCTAACATAATTATCAATCTTTAGGTTTCAATGAATTCGTTGATGTTAACTGAAATATCTACTTTTAATAGCTTTTATATACGCCTCATCATAAATAGTAAATAGTAAGTAAATAGTAGTAAATGATGTCATACACATTCATAAAACATATATCTATATATATTCAACATAAAATAAATTTAAGGAAAAGTTTGCATTTTCTTATTATTATTTAATACGTGTACCTATGTATGCACATTATATATACTTCAACCGTTACGACTCAAAGCTTACATTTGAGATTATTAAAATTACTGTAAATCTAATATATAAATATCTCGTGTCACGGTATTTGTGATCGCACTCCTCAACGGAAACGGAAACGGCTCGACCGATTTTGAAGACTTTTTGGTATATTTGGTAAGTATGAGAATAGGTTGTAAAGTATTTTTCACCTTCCTACCCCCACCCCCCGTTTTTATCGCAATTTTAATTTTTAGTAGTTTCTTTGTATGAACAATATCCAAACAAACTTTTTAGAATTCATAAGAAAAGTCCGATATCTATATATAGGCAAAAAAAACAGTTTAGTACTTTTTCCTTTTCTGTTTGTCACTCAATTTTTCTTTTTTTTTGTTTAGTAGGTACCTATTGTTCAGCTTAGTTTTCGTTCAGATTAGCCTTATCAATAAAAAAATAGTTGTTTTATATTAATATGTAGGTTCCTTCAAATATGTTTCCCTCAAATTTTCAATAATGATTTCGAGCACTGGGCGAAATAGAATACTCGTAAAACTCAATCATATAAATGTGTAGGTATTAGAAAACTCACATTTTATTTGAGAGACTAAATTCGTTCTCTTCTATAGATTTTTCATTTCGTTAAACTATAATATTAATGATAGCAAATAACGTTTCATTCTGTGCAAAATAGTAATAGCATATAATATAAAGGGGGCCGACATATGGGCGATATCACGACTTTATTAACTGTCCGTCAGTCAATTCGGCGTATTAGCGAACGTGGCTAGCTTTGAACACAGGATGATAGAATTTTATTAGTTTACTTTAGAAAAAGAAACTTTATAAAAATGTAATTGTCCGACTTTCTTCACGTTAAACTTTTACTGTTAATGAATGATGAATTTATGAATGATGAATTTATTTTAAATAATGAATGATGAATTTATTTTAAATAGGTTAGTTGTCATTTTCTATTTGCTGCAGTTAACATTAAAACTAATTAATTATTATTTAATCAGTAGAAATATTTTTAATTATTAGCAGATCATCTATAGTAATATTATAAAGAGGTAAAGTTTGTGAGTGTGTGAGGTTAGGGAGTAATCTCTGGATCTACTTAACCGAACTGATTTAGATTAAATTTGGTAAGAAAATAGTTTGAGACCCTGGGAAGGACATAGGATACTTTTTATCCACGAAATCATCACTCAGGGGGTGAAAATAGGGATGAAAGTTTGTATTGGGAATCGAGCTAGGAAGGAACCCGAGCGAAACGATGGGGAGTCGCTAGTTATTATATAAGGTACGTAATTTTTTTCTTAAAACTAACACTGAGATACAACTACAATAATTACTGTCCTTTACCCGCGACCCCGAAATACTTACGAAATTCACATAGTTCATTAATGTCTTTCTATATCTTATTAATTAAAGTCTATATATAAATTTTATATTTGCATATAAGAGAAATAAACATCTATATATACATACCTAGAAACTTTTATTCTCATAAACTTTCACGTTTAAAATATGAGTACGATTTTTCACGTAGAAATCAAATACATATCAACTATTAAACATCCTATATCAAAGTAAGCCGTTGCCGCAGGCGCTTAGCTGACAAGTATTGTCCTGCCCCTCAGATTTGGCCGACTCCCGCGCATGTTGTGGAACAAAACATAATTGATTTAGTTATGCGTGAAATTCCGCGGTATACGTTTATATTATACTCTCGCTCTGATGCATTTTGATAATGATACGGTGGTTTGATTACTGGTAAATTTGGGTTAAGGTATGATTTTTGATATGTTATAATAGAAGTAAGGGTTAATAATAATTAGGTAGAGATATACGAATGTGATGGATGTGTTTGAATATTTTTATTCATATTTGTACGTAAACCATTAACAATTAACTCAATATTCTATCATAAATAAGAGAGGATTTGAGAGTACTAATCAAAATATTTAGAAAAAATGATTAAATTGGCATCAATGATTACATAAAAAAATACGGTACTTAGAAACATAAAAACGTTGAAGTTTATTTATATCAGAAAAACAAAATTGACAACAAGTTTGGCTTAGTTAGTAGTGGCCCTACTTGCTGTGCCAGCGGTCGTGGGTTCGAGTCCCGCTGGTGGGCATTTATATTTATAATAATATGTATGTATGTATTTAAAGTTATATAAGTATAGTGTATCAATTTTCTGGTTTCTTTTATTAACATTTAACATGTTTACCAATACCAATTACCATGGAACTAGATGGTGCTGTGTGTCAATATCCCAACATATTAATTTATTTATAAAAACAACCTATATGTTAAGTCATCGTTTTAAGCTAAGAGAGCTTGAAAAAAAATCGTTTTTTGTGTATATACTTCAAATCCTTATGCGTATTATTTTAACAGATGCTCTTATTTTTGTCACAATATAATTGAATCAAACAATTATCATCAGTATTTTCCCGATATTGGCCCCTCGTGCCTCTGCCCTAATAAAACTGTGTTAATTTATTCGCATCCCAATAATCCGGCGACTCGTGATCCGCGATCAGATGTGAACAATAAAAATCTCTGCACTCCGCCCTCGGCCTATACGTGCATCGGGGGTGTATTAAGACCCTTTTACGTTTGACTACAGCAGATCATAATATGGTAAAAGTAACTACGTACTTATAATACATATAAATATGAAAGTACTACACAGATATGTTTAGTTAACTGAAAAAAAAAAATCATATAAAAGTGCTCTTTTATAAAAAATAATTAAAAGATTTCTTAAGTTTCAAAAAACATACAATAAACTTAATCTTTCCACGACCGCGGACACGCCGGCGTGTTAGTTACCAAAGGATTTCTTAGAATTTTAATTAATTTCTTAGAAATTTACCTGGAGATGTTAATATTTTAAATCTAACTAAGAATCAGTACGATACATCTATAATTATTGTAATCTGTCATTCAAAATCAAAAACTTCGTCTATTTTTCAATATGCAGGGTCCACAATATACGTCATACGAAGGGATCGCAACGCGACGAGGCGCGACCGAAAACAACACGATTTGTATTTATATCTAAACCGTTGCTTTTGTCGAGCGATTAGCAGCGCTGCAGGGCGCGAGAGTGGAAGGGGCTTACAAGAATAAGCCGCGATAAATGTTATTGCCGAATTTTAACTGACGTATATTAGAGCTATTAAAATATATATAATTTATCGCTTCACTAATTTGTTGCTACGACTTTGCTTAGAAAGCATAGCTAATATTTATTTATTTGACACCGCTTACAGTGCATTTTTTATTTGAGTAGGTACATGCAATAATAGAAATTATATATTTTTTAAATTTATTTTTACGTTGCAATTTTTTTTAATTCAATGGCGTATCTGGTACGAGATAACTCTTAAGTTATCCGTGGTATCACTGTGTGATAATATATGTATCTATGCAATCCATGCTAATAACACAGAAGAATTCGAAGTATAATCTCTATATAATCATCATCTTTTCAGGAGAAAAAAATACAATCATTATGTAATCAAAAAACTTGTGTCTGTACTTACGTACGCACGTGAGAAGTTATACTTCTTTGGAGTAATAGAACAAAAATAGCTAAAGATTTCATCCCGCAAGTCAGAACTCTCTGTTTGTATAAGGAATGATAAATTAATAAAATCATTAAATAAGGCATATCACAATCATATATTTATAGAATATCATTTAAGGAAAGAATAAGTATATATTATATATCATTTGTCAGACAATAACAACGGTTACCATGACAACAAATAATTATCAGCTAACTTCATCATGTCAGTCAGTTTGGCTGTCGATGTGTGCGCGCATCGTAAAAATTTTACTCTCATTATTTTTTCCAAACGTGCCAAAAGAAGTATAACTTCAAAAATATAAAGTAAACCAAAGTGTATCAAGGACATAAAAATTTTCACTGTATGCAGTTCTGATTATAATACAAAAGTTAACTAATATCCTGCTACGAATTCGTAATGATGATACATAAGCGATTTGATTATTCACATTGGAAGAAGATAGACAGAATAACAAACCCTCGGCTGTTCTGGCTTCTTTAGTTGTCAACTATGAATTTTGTAATTCTTAAAAGTATATTTGTATTTCTTAATCAGAAATTTCATTCAATATGACATTTTTTATCATATTTTTCTATTTTTTCCCATAATATTAAGCCTTAGAATTAGAATAAGTATTATTTATTTACGCTATGCTACTATTGACTCAGCAAATTCTTAAATATAGTTCATACTGTAAACGTTGTATGTTTATACATACAAAGTTTCAACTTTTTCCGTTCAGTATAATTGAAGATGTCAAATGCAATGTCAAGACAATATCAAAATTATAGTGTGTATAGTGTTGCAATCAGAACTCTTTTGTGGCCAAATTGCTTTTGCCGGACAAAAACAAGACAAAAGTTTTGACTGCAGGCTTCGGTCCAGTTTTGACATGACAGTTGACAGTCATATCATTAAAGTAAGAATGAATGAACTGTTCAATCTCATTCGTGTCTTCCTCACAAAACGTGACACTAGCAGAATGGATTGCATCTGTTATCACAACTGTAAGCCATTGTAGAAAAAAGAATGAATTTAATTAAACGGCGGCAAAGAATTTTACTAATACTATTATCAATTTAGGCTATTTTCAATATATTAAAAGTGATTTGATTAACGCTCTTGGTCAATATCAGTCAAAAGTACTTTTGTCTAGTAAATAGTCTAGCCAGTAACAAATACAAATATGTATTGTACTTGGTTGTATCTGAGCTATCAAATCGAAAACTTTAAAACTCCAATACGTTTCTATACTAGTAAGAAATTTATTTTCACACATTGTTATTCCATTCATTTTATCTGTCCACGGAAAAACACAGAATGTGTGCCCCCCTAGTCACGTCCCGTCTGCTAATAGAAGATAATCCTCCCTATTTCGCGACCTAGTGATTATATTGCGTTACGTTGAATTAATACGATGTGCGAGGGACGCGTTTAATGGTTAATTGTTTTATTTGTATCGTATTGTATCTGAACCGGCCTAAGAATAGAACAATTAAGACGCCATACGACAAAATTGATTGTATTAGAGTTATGTGTAGTCTTTAGTTTAGTACGTGGTATTAATATTTGTATACTAAATACGATATGTTACGTATATATGTACCACAGTACTGGTTTTTATAGCCGGTGAGTCTCACATAACCACCTGTTACCCTGTATGTATGCAGGTGGGATGCGTAAATGCCTTTCCCAACATAAAAAAGTACCTACATATGAACCAACGTACTAACTTAGTGGAAAAAGTTTGTATATAGTAATCCGACACGTGCTTACAATACATTAATAATATTAACTAACTAAACAAACCTTATATATATATAAACAAAATAAATTATGCTAATCTATTGCTTTGTCCGTATGTGAAAAGAAAAGGACAATGAAGG
Organism: Brenthis ino; assembly: GCA_921882275.1. Taxonomy (NCBI): domain Eukaryota; kingdom Metazoa; phylum Arthropoda; class Insecta; order Lepidoptera; family Nymphalidae; genus Brenthis; species Brenthis ino. The sequence goes on along the minus strand of OV170227.1, from coordinate 13,011,515 downwards.
AGAATTACAATTAATTTTGATTCTCATAAGCAGAATATACACATACATTTGCATTAATCATATTCATATCTGAAATAGCTTGAATAATAGTGCAAGATATTAAACAACGCGATTTTGCACACAACGTATCGCACGTTATCGCACGTATATAGGAAGAAAGATCAGAAAGAACGATACGTGTAGGTACTATGATTTTCTCAGTATAGTTAAAATCAGCGACTCACCGTCGCTCCGCTCGGGTTCGTCCCTAGATGATTTTTTAAATTGACCTAACTTTTTTATTTATGAACCGATTGAAATAAAACAAATACTAAATGTTAAGTGAAGCTTACCACAACATATTAGTGAAAACCGCATCTAAATCGGTTTAGCCGTTTTTGAGATTAGCAACAACAACAACAACAAACAGACAAACCAAAATTCTAAAAATCATTGTTTTGGGTGCTATTGCGTAAATAAAGACCCCCAATAATAGTTTTTCCCAAATATCTTCCATGTACAGTCAGCGATCAGTTACACTTTTATTATATATATAGATGAAGCTGGATAAAATAGTACAGAGTAGTAGTAATATATAAGCTACGGTTCCTAATAAAATTTGCTAAAAGTTTACATTTAATACATATATACATTTAACACATGCATAGAAAGTAGAACGCACGCGAGCGAAGCAAAGATAAATGTTTAGTATAATAATATTTTAAAACAACTTCTTAACTAAAATATTCCTTTTCGTAAGTACAATTATTGAATTATTAAACTAAGCATTTCACAACACAAAATTTATAAGTCTATATGAATATTGTGTAAAAAAACATCTTCTCTTTTCTTAAGACAAGCCTTGGAAGACTATATTTTTCATAAAGCGAATTTAATATTTGAAACTTAATTTCGCGAGATGAGACGAAGGCATCTTATAAAGGATCTTGCCTCACGATATGCCATCAAGTTTAATGAAAAAAGTCTACTACGCCCATGTTAGGGGATGTCTAGACTGAAATTAAAATAAAGAAAAAAAACAACTACAACATGTACATTGGATAAGGTATTAGAGTAGATTTGTTATAAATATTCAATATTTTAAACTTTAATGTGCAAATTACTTTAATATTAAGAAATATTGCTAAGATTAAAAAAAATTTGGAAGCTCTATTTGTTGATTGATTGATAGTGTTAAATTCGAAATTCTATCGCCAAATTCAAAGAATTGTTAAAGAACTGTGCTATTATAAAATTAATGATTGAAGATGATGATGATAAAAGATGCACGGTACGCCTTGGAAATGAAGTAATCATCTCCAGGCTACTTCAATTTTATAGAAATATTGTAAACTTAACTTTATAAAAAAAATAATGAAATAATATTAGTCCCGCTGAGTTTTTTTCGCCAGTTCTTCTCAGGTCTGAGGCTTCTTCTTTCCGAACTGGTGGTAGACACATGATGTTCAGTAAAAAATTGTAATAATTTAATGCTGAATAAAATATTTTGAATTTGAATTTAAATAAATAAAGTTTTAGTACTTAACTGGGTGACCGAGCTTCGCTCGGAGTTCTTTTTTTTTGTACCTATCGTATTTTTAAAATAAAAAAAACTATTTCAATAAGATTTTCCAAAAAATATTTATGTATAGATTCGATTCAGTAAGAATTTTAATATATAGACGATTTATGTAGAGAAATCGATAGTTTTGTATTAAGTCGCAAAAGACACAGCGTTCACGCGAGCAAAGTGAGAGTATATTAATAGCTTATAATATTTCTAACGATTTTTCACCGTTCAGCCAAATATAATACCTCCATACATATAACATAACTCCAGATCCATTAATTTTGTCATCACGCTATTCCATTATCGAATACATAAACATCAAACAGATGATTAACGAAACATTAGAAATACATTAGTAAGAGCGATCACAAAGATATGAAGCCACAAGAGATTAAATACTTATGACCTATGATATAAATGAGGTATCAGATTATAAAAAAGATTTGATTTAGCACTATAGAGTGATATTGTCGAAAATTATGTATAGATAATAAATGTAGAGTTATATTCACGTATTTATCGCGTAATACAATAGGGCGTATTAATTTCATTTTCGAAAACTTAACACGAAAAGTTGTTTATTTTATAGAGCTTTTTACTTAGTCAAGTCGAAACAATTCATATTATGGAAAATACAATTAGGTATATTATTCACGCTTCAAATTCAGAGCAATGCTTGTAATTATAAACAAATTACTACGAAGCTTAACGGTTATTTTATATTTATTTAAGTACTAGCATTGCCCGCGACTCCCCCCGCGTTCAGATGACCAAAAACCAATCTCTTACATTGCCGTTTTTGTATTTTTTCTCAGAAATGAGACATTTTCCAGCGATAAAAAGTATCCTATATGTTGACCCGGATAACCAGCTATCACCATACCAAATTTTATCAAAATCCCTCCAGTAGTTTTTCCGTGATGCGGTAAAAGACAGACAGACAGACAAAAATTGTAAAAACTATAGATTTGGCCTAATAATGTCTATTTCAATAAGATTTTCCAAAGAGTATTTAATGTACAGATTCGACTTAGAATTTTATTATACGAGTATGTATAGATACAAATAGCGACTTTACACTTTGAAAACTAGAGCATTAGATTGTATTTATGTATCGGAAGCGATGCATGTTTGCTTCGGGTTGCGTGTGCCCGACAGTCGCGAGTAAACACGGGCGCGGGTCGCTAGCGTGCCATGAATGCAATATATCGACAGGCCCCGATACGTTTTACTGTTAAGCTATAGTACACGACAACGAGATATAAGGGTGCTCACACATTTGCTACACAAACGTCGTATTTCAAAATTAGACAGCATTCAAACTCCGGCTATTGTATTTTTTTTATCATTATGAGTGTTATACTTTTCGTAATAAATATTAATTATTTTGAAATGCTATGTTCTAACTAGAGTAAAGTTGCAGAGTTAACTTCTACAAATTCTAGAAACAAAACCTCAAATATTCTATTAATATGTATATATGTAGTATTTACCTATTATGCTACGTACAAGATTTTATAAGATAAATAAACTATTATAAAATACCTTGACTTATAAAGCAGACCTATCCCACGGGAACCGTACTTTTTTCCGGGATGAAAGGTAGCCTATGAGTTATTCCAGACTATAATCTATCTCTGTGCCAAAATTTCATCCAGATCCGTTCAGCCGTTCTGGTGAGAAAGAGTAACCAACATCCATACTCACAAAGTTTCACATTTATAATATTAATTCAGATCAGAAATGAATATAATTTTACATAACTATATATTGATCAAGTTAACAAAAACGTTCAAGTTTAGAATAAATATATCGTTGTAACGCATTTTACATAGTTGACATGTTTGGTAAATTAAAATAGTCAGTGATAACCTTACATTGGACACGCTTTCAGTGACCTCACAATGTATATACAGTATGATTTTATAAAGCAACTTTAATTGAATTTGTCGTTTGCTTGTTCTTGTAACAAGTAAATATGATCGCGGGTCGAGCGCGCGCGTAAAAGTTGCGAGTTGCCGTATCAATACTGGCACATCTTAACTGATCTAGATACTTAAATTTACAGTGTTCGATCAAAATAAACATGAAATTTTTGACTGACTCAAAAAAAGGAGATGCTTAATAAGGTTAAATTTTGTTTTATCTGTTTCTGTCTGTAACGCGATATATATGTTTACCAATTAGAAACCGAATTTCTTACTTCATTATATAATGAACAACGCAAACTTTTTAGTTACAAAATAATATTTTTATATTTATTAAATATATAGAAAGTTACTTTTTAACTAATAATAATAACGAGTTTTTCGCAAAATATTTTTATTAATAATATCAATTTTAAAATAACAAAATAGATGCGAAATCATTATAAAACAAAAAGTACTGCTTATTGTACATTCGTCGGTTCGATTCTCGCATGGATGTCTGTGTATGATACCTGTATGTCTGTCTATCAACTAAAATAAGCCGGTAAGTATTCGGATCTTAGGTTCGTAAAATATAGAAATTGAACGTCACAATACATGTCTAGCTTCATGGTTGATATTTTGATTAGTGTTTGCTTATAAGATAATTAAAAAAAGTTTTTCGGCAATTTCAGTATAATCCTCTTCCAAGAGTTCTAAGCAAACTCCATCAAACTGATCTATATATTTTAATACTATAATGAATACATAAGCACATATGTATGTTTCAAAAAGATTTTGATGCATTTCTTCTAAACCTAAACTAAAGTCTCACTGGCCGGTATTTAGGGCACTCCACACCTGCGCAAACACGTCCCTGTGAATAATTATTTTTTTTTGTGTGATAATTACATACATATGTGTGTGTTTGTGTCAAAACTATGATAACGAGCCAAGATGTGAAATAAAGTTTGTTTTGAATATATGTTTTTTAAAAGTAAATTTTTGTATCCATTGTTTAGTTTTGTATAATTTTATGTTGTTAAGAAATATGAATAAAGTGTAAAAGAATTACCTGTTACAATGTTAAGAGTTTAAATTGTATTAAACTACCATGAGGCTTGTAAAGACACAAATATATTTATATATTAATAAGTTAAAATTAAATTAAATTTAAAATTTACTTCCAGGGATGGTATCAATTGACAGAAGACGACGGAGGACATTTCTATCAAATGCAATCTAGTACTAGTTTTGGAATTTTGTTCATTTAATTCACCGCTTGAAAAGTACAACATATCTATTTTTCTTTACAAAATATTTTAAAAAAATTTAAAAACATAATCTTATTACTATTGAATAAATTTGGTACCTAATAGCTAAATTGAGTTATCTAAAAAAATCTAAGCAATCGCATAGGTAGGTACTGAATGCAAGATAACGTTTTTAATATACATATGTATAAAATTCAAAACATAGTAATTGTATCTAAATTTATTTCGATCAAACTTAATCTCTAAATAAATTGCAATAGGTACCAATACTAAGTCGACAAATATCTTTCGAATCAAAAAAACACCCTAAATCTGAGTCTCCAAGGAATACGAGGGTATTCGTATGTTTACACCGCATCTCATTAAACAGCCCTCACATAGGAATTTGTTGGACCATAAAAAATAAATAAACCACCCCCAACTATGCACTTGATTGCTGGGATTTTGCAGGGAAATCGCGAAACAGGGATTGGAGAAAGTACAAGGGAGATGAAGAATTATAGTTTAAAAGTTATATAATATACCAAATCTTCTTTAAGATATATTGTTTGAAATATTTAAAAAAAAATGTAATATATAATATGATACTTTCTTAGATTTACGCGAATATTTGACATTATAAATAAAACTATCATTTCGGATTTTTTGGTTTTTTTATTTAGATTTTTGGTTCCTGACATTTCAGTCTCACCCGTGACCATGATGTAAAGCATTTGAAATGTCAGGAACCAAAAATCAAAATATATCCCCAAAAAAATCCGAAAAGATAGTTTATATTTAAAATGTAATAGCATGACTATTTTTGTTGTTGAAGAGATGTAGTTAATTTTCAAAATACTATCAGCTATTTAATTTCAGGCCCAGCATTGTATACAGACAAACGTGATTTCTATATTTTAATGTTTTAGTTTGTGACTTAGAAAAGACCTTTGACTACGACAGATTTCTTTATTTATTTTTTATCGTCTAACAGTCTACTTTACATCTTTATCTAGGTAGTATGATCTGTAAAGTCGCTATGCTCAAATGTGCGATTAAAAATCACAGTGATTTGCAAAAAACATCCGTATTATCCGTATTTTAATATTACCTATAAATGCGAAAGCTTGTGAGTTTGTATGGATATTTGTTACTCTTTCACGCCAGAACAGCTGAACGAATCTGGATGAAATTTGGCACAGTAATAGGTTATAGTCTGAAATAATACATAGACTACTTTTTATCCCGGAAAATTATACGGTTTCCGAGGGTTAGATTTGTTATTGTTTTTGTATGTTTGTATTTTTAAATTTTGTCTCATATTTTTATCCCATGAAAACTAATACTCACCAAATAAAGCATTATCTTATGAAACATACTTTAATAATGAGGCCATAATTTAGCAAAAACATAAGCCTACAAATCATTCGAAATCCCGCGCGACAAATGATCTAGTGAAAGCCGAAAGCTCGCACGAATATAATGCGCCTTAATAAAGATTAGCATGGGGAGGTTTTATCAACTGGTAATTATAATTATGTATATCTAACATTTACGAATTTTTATTATGTGTAAAGAAAAATGATAGTGAAAGTCATACTTGTACGTAAGTTTATTGACCTTTAATTAGCATAACTGTGATGATTTTTCTGTAATTTTTGATTTTTAGTGTCTATTTATATATTTTTTAAGACATTTTTACAATATGATTGTTTCTACAACGTTCTTTTTTCATTCGCTTATATACTTACTGCTCAACAAACTTCAAAGGATAGGATGATTCTAGAACTGGCGGATAATTTTTTTATACTGTAATAATATAGTACATATTACCTACTTTCTATCTGCACTTTGGCCATAATATGCCATATCGAAAATACATATTAAGGATATATATTAGCAATTATATTAAAGTGTAAAATATGTTTGGTTTGCAATGCAATTCTATTTTAGAACTAATTATTTTATTAAAAATAAAAATTACTCCGGTACCGATAAGTATCGAAATAAAATGCCTACGGACATTTATTATAAGTCATTATGAAAGGTATGATGAACCAAGCCAGATATTTTTTTTAGTGTTGAGTAGTATTATATATTATTATTTATTAATAATATGTATTCAACATTACATATTATTGTCAACTTATTTGATAAAACAGAAAAACACTTACCTTTTTTAACTTTAACTTTTTAATTTACAATATACTAGCGACTCACCCTCGCTTCGCTCGGGTTCGTCCCTAGGTTGATTACCCATAGAAACTTTCATCCCCATTTTCACCCCTTTAATAGATGATTTCCGGGATAAAAAGTATCCTATGTCCTTACCAGGGTCTCAAACTATCTTCTTACCTTTCATCTACATCGGTTCAGTATATCCAGAGATTACCCCCTACAACGTCACAAACTCACAAACACACAAACTTTACCTCTTTATTATATTAGTATAGATAAAAGATGTAAAGATTTAATAGCTACATGGATTATTGAACAATTAATTTAAACGATCCCTACATATATCTTTCAACTAATGTGATCAAATTAACAACATTACTTTTCGCCAAACAGTCATTTGTAGGTGACCGTTTAACATGTGTTGAAAAGCCCCATTCAATAAAACCTATAAACTAATGTGTCAAACTAAACTCGCCCACACATTTCACAGGCTCAACTGGAACGTTTCAATTTTGTATTTGCAACCCCTAATGTGAACTTTTAACTGAGGACATACTATTTGTCTAACTAGATCGATATCCTTATTAATGTAATTGACGAAAATGTTTTTGTTGCTTTATTCTTTTACAGCACGACGGATGAATCGACGTGATTTTTGCGAATTATGAAATTAATATATTGAGAAAAAGTTCATAGACTACTTTTAAGTGATTTGTTAAAGCGTTATATTAAAAGTTAATATTTCAATAAAATCTATATTTCTTTTACATGCAACACTCTGTATTTCTAATTTACTTGTTGAACGCGATTATTTTGAAATATATTTGACAAGAATCATTTTTTATCATTTCTAATTTTAAGAAGAAAACCGTTTCCTCAGAATATCGTGCAATGTCTAATCGTTATAATGATCCAAATCAAGCAAGAGAAGTTAAGAACAAAATATAGTCAAGGAAGTCAAAGTCAAAGCGAGTGGGGAAAATTACAAGTAAATAAATAATATATATCTACAATGTAATTAGTAACAGAGCCGTAGGAAACGTAATACTATGACGTTAATTAATTGGAAACGTCGGCAGTACCGCTCCTTGTCTCTCCTCACATTATAATTATTACTCTATGCCATTATTGAATTGAAGTATGTACTGTAGCATGTACACGGACCACTAAATGTTACAAGAGGTATTTATATAATTGTATTATGTTGGCATATATAAAATTTTGGTTGTCTGTTGGTTAACTTAAAAATATAAACTGTATAATTTATTATCTATACATATAATAAAATTGTAACTAAGTCGAATCTGTATATATAATACTTTTTGGAAAATCTAATTGAAATAGACATTATTATCGATACAGAGTCCGAATCTATAGTTTTTAGAATTTTTGTCTGTCTGTCCGTTACCGCATTGCGAGAAAACCACTGGACATTTTTGATGAAATTTGGTATGATGTTAGCTGGTTATTCGGGTCAACATATAGGATACTTTTAACCGCGAGAAAATATCTCATTTCTGAGAAAAAATACAAAAACTGCATTGTAAGAGTATACTAATTATGTAAAACCTAAGAATTTGGTTTTTGGTCATCTGAACGCAGGCGGAGCCGCTGACAATGCTAAAATACATATAAAACAATTAATATCGCGATAATGATAGATTCATACATCAGGAATTCCTTTCTTAGGCACATGTGAAACAATATATGAAGCGGACATCGAACCTACTAGGTATCAACGGCATTAAAGTACACGCTACGTTAATCTATAAAAGATGCTTTCTGGTCTCTCCCATAAGTATGTTTAAAACGTCAGCAAAATCCAAGAAAAAGGACTTTTTATAGTTATTTAGAGGTTAGGTTTAGGTTGATTCCCCATACAACATTTCATCCCCGTTTTCACGATCTTAAGGGATGATTTCCGGAATAAAAGATATCTTATATCCTTCTCAGAGTCTCAAACTATCTTCTTACCAAACTCCATCAAAATCGGTCCAGTAGCTTTTGAGTCTATTCGTTACAAACATATAAAAATATAGAACTTTATAATAGTAGTGTATATGTAGACTAGAAAATTTGTTTCATAAAAGGAACTTTCTTGACTATGAACATGAACACAAAATGGCTAAATTTGATGTAGTTATTTATATTGCCTTCTTTCAAATAAACATCCAAACTTTGAGCTGAATTTCAGATACCTAACATCAATATAGATGAGCAAGGGTATACAGAACCATTTCCGGAGGCCCATCCCTTTTAATTATTTATGTATCCCCCTAACGCAGTAAAAACGGGTTAATTTGTGTAATAAAACAGCCCGGGTGAAATTAAACGCTATCTGCGCGTTGTCGCTGGAGCACCCGCTTCATAATTGCGAGATTCTAAGCAAATACTTGAACTTTAATGAATTTTTCCTTTTGTTAATTTCTGCTTTTGTGTGATTAATATGAGCTAACTTTAGGATACGAATTATATAAGGGCCGGTAGATTTTTTTAAAAGTTTATATGTTATAACATATTTTATAATGGAATTAAATCTATATAATATTATAAAACTATATCTTTTGATTTTATATAGATATATGTATTTTAAAGTAATGCGAAGACATAGCGTCTGTCGGCAAGCGATAGCGTGCTCGTGCCTGCCCTTTTCACGTCGGGATTAGAACGGGCGACGACCCTAAACTTAGCAAGAAACCGACTTCATAATACGAAACTAATATAACAATTGTATATAAAGGTTCATGTTGAAGTTCAAGTATATAAGAAAACTTTAAGTGAAGATTTCAGCTATAAAGTGCCCGCATGTTGAAGGGATTTCACCCTCAGAAAATAACCCTATAGTACAATAATCGTATTTGTAAAATATGCGATACAGATATGCACCAAAATGTTCATAACAGCTAAATGTGAATAATAAAAAGTAATTTAACTTTATATTTTAATAAACAACTAGTCGCTTTTACACATAGATTCGTTTCTACACAAAATTAACACGATCGTTTGAGAATGAAAACATCTAAGATACGAGAAACACTAAAATTGGAATTAGAACAAAAAGCTTTCATGAACATAACAATGTACCCGTTCAGTAAAATTAATGAAAAAATGTAATTAAACCTTTATTTTTTTCTTTTTTAAGTACTATACAAAAAAGGCGAGTAAAATGCATAGCACAACAAGCTATATCTAACACAGAATAAAATAAGAAAAGCAAAGCGTAAATCTAAACAACGTGTCACTTATTTTTCAATAAAACAAACCTTTGTATCAGTGACATTAAGTGGTAGAATCTGGCGCGGGCTACAATAACCACGTTCAGTGCACGTGACCCAATCCATTTCCATATTCTTTTAATATCAGCAGTGCGCACGCGTCGGTGTTTGTGACACGCGCTCGCCACGCGGACGTTCGAGGGCCACACCTAGTTACAAATTTTCATCCACTCTAATGAGGGTGGTTTTCGAAATCTGCTTGGTTGCTCATTTCATTTTTTAATTATTTAATTTTTCACGTCTCAATAATATATTAGGAGTCTAAAACATTAAATTGATTCTTTCAGTTAAAAAAATATAATCTTGGAGTAAACGACGACACGTTTGGCTCAGTTTGTAGTGACCCTCCTTGCTGTGCCAGCGGTCGCGGGTTCGAGTCCCGCTAGGGGCATTCATTTGTGCGATGAGCAGGAATGTTTACTTCAGTCATAGGTGTTTATATTTATAATATGTATGTATTTAAAGTTATATATGTGTAGTATATCATCTATCTGGTATCCATAACACAGGCCTCGTAGCTTACCATGGAACTAGATGGTGCTGTGTGTTGATGTCCCAACATTTTTTTTTATTTTTTTTTATTTTTATAGTTTGGTTTATAATTTGCTGCAACAATGAATGCTAGTATATATTTTTATCGGACAGATGTACTTAGACGTGAAGCATTTTTAGAGTCATGCCGATACATGTTAAAAAATATATAGAGTTGCATACGAAATACTCGTAGGTTGCATTAGGTTGCCATAGTAACCGTTGTTATTTGCCTGAAAAATGATATATATGATATTCTTTCCGTTGTTATCTTCAAAGATAACTATTTTAACTAATTAAAAAAACAAAAACACTAAAATCGACTAGCTGAAATAGACGTTTCAAGTTAAACTAACAGAGGTGTGCCCTGACACATCCCCACACGGTATTTTCATATTATTTTTCCTAGATATTTCAATGTTGCAATTTTACAAAAGTGTCACAAAAATCGATACAGCAAATCTTTATTGGATAAATCTTCCAAATTAACACTCGCAAGACAGAACAGACAGGGTTTAATAAAGATAATTCAGGGTCGCTCACCCCTGTTTGCTAAAACTATCGCCCTGATTGATACGGGCCGCAACAATGCGTGTTTGTTTTCAATTACAGCGCAGCTTCAAACGGAGGTGGAAAAATCGCCATCAGAGGTTACCACCGCGTTTTACTTTTATATTTGTGTTAAGCTTTTTGACGAATCAGCAGCCATTCATCGATATAATTTTACTCGTTTTTAGTGATGACAAGTCGTTTCACATCTCAGATGTTTTAGTAATGATGCCTATGATTGTACAATACATACAAGTATTTTATACAACCAAAATATTTGTTCAAAACATTTAATCAAATCACAGCTGGCACAAGTAACATATTTTTTGGCATATGCTACAAAGCAATTTTCAACAGAAAATTATACAATGTAACGATATAATAATTTCCCTTTATATTATAAGCTTCAAACCCTTTGAAAATTCATTCCAAAGTTCACAGTAATAAAAAAATTCATGCCAAAATCTATCGACATTAGGTACATGATCCTTTTCCATACTCATATGAAAAATGAATTGAAATATAAATAGCATTTTTTCTAGTATTTTTTCCATTACTACACCATTCAGTCATGTGTCGAATAGGTTTTACTTTTGAAAAAAACTGTAACAATCGTTTGGAAAACGTTGTGAGGGAATTTTAACAAGTTGGGCTTTTCTATTTGATTTGTTTTCGCCGGCGGGCCTTTGCCAACCGTCTACAAACTATTTTAATATTTCATTACACTAGGCACTCGCTTTTAATAGCTTCCAATGTTAGGTTTTTATTGTAGTTAGTCGGTTTTACCACTCCGAGATTTGAGTTTGTGGTTTAAACCATTAGATTCTATTCGGAGGATGTAAAGCGGTTCTCATGTATTGTCCGATTTTACTCAGTCATATGTGAGTGTAGTGATTTTCAAAATATTATTTCCTAGCGGCTTACCCTCGCTTCGCTTGGGTTCGTCCCTTGGTACGTTTTAACGGTTAGTATAAAATAGATATACAATATATGGGTACATATTACATAGGTATAATGAGTTTTATATCCCTTACTTGAGAAATGTTTAGTTCCCCACATTCCACCCCCGGTTCCCACCTCCTTAAGGGATGATTTCTGAGATAAAAACTATCTCCATACGAAATTTCATCTAGATCGGTTCAGCGGAAAGTTTTTGTGGAAAAAATAGTCGAAAAAACTTATTTACATAAAATCACTACATTCAACCCTATTATCATGCAAAAGTTAAAGATTAAATATAAGTAATTAATAAAACGTATAATCCCAGTAACAAAACAAAAACTCCGCCAGATTCTGGCGTTAGGTTCGAGTCCGAGTAAGCAACCCCGTCGTATCGCAGCGCGCCTTATTTAAAACACAAATATTTGCCCCAGATGAAACTTTTCCGTCTCCGGGCCTTTATTAATATTTTATTATTTTGTCTTGTACCTCCATTTCAGAAATTTTCAACTTCCCCTGCTCGAAACTCTCTCTAAAGCGATTATATTTTAAATTATTTTAATTAAAACACTGTGTAAACGTCTAAGACTCGAAGCTGTTTAGTTTGTTTTCAGAATTGTTTTATTAATAAATAGATTATAAAATTGAGTTTGATTATATAAATTCTAAAATCAAATTTCATTTTAATCTGTTATACTGAATTTCTATTGTTCTAATACTCTAGTTTTAATAACCATCTCATAATATTCTTAAATTATCTGAGATCTATTGCAAAGGTTTTAAAGAAATTTACATAATATTTCTTTAAAGACTTGTTATAGATACAATGAACCTCACCACATTTCAGTCCCTATTGCCTTGAATAATTTACAAAAAGAAATATTCAAGGCAATAAGGCAGGGGAAAGGCGTTACATTAGTTTACCACCAAAAGTGGATTTTATTTAGTAAATATAAATTAAACAATTTTTTCAACGATTGATTTAATCGAAGCTATCATTGGTTGTAAACAATTTGACATTCTAAAGAACGCTCAAGAAAATATTGACTCATTGTGTCGTGTTGTCTTAACAAATTTCTCGTGTAGACAGTTTTTATTCGAGGTTTAAGTAACCGACACTGTTTGAACAGTCGATTAAAAACTGTTTACATCGGTGGTTGAGGTGCTATTAAACGATTCATCTAAATAATAAAGAAAGAAAAATTGCAAGTTAAAGTTATAATCTCTGTTAATTATAAATTCAATTAAATATTTAAAATTATAAGTTTCTTTACGTTGATTTTGCAACTTCTGCTTGCCTGGTTCAATGTGACTAAGTTTTAGTAACATTTTCATAAGTTTTAAGATTAACGGAAATTTTCTGTACGCCAATATAACTTAGGTTCTTGTTCTTAATTAATTTAATCTATGCAATGGTAGGCAATAGGTACCCTTACAACTCGTCTTAGAATTTTGTAGGTAACATTATTTCATTACTAGTGGCTCACGCTCGCTTCGCTCGGATTCGCCTCTAGGTAAACAAAAACAGACCTATCCCACGGGAACCGTAAATTTGTCAAGATTAAAAGTAGCCTATGTGTTTCCAGACTATAATCTATCTCTGTGCCAAATTTCACCTAGATCCGTTCAGTCGTTTTGGCGTGAAAGAGTAACAAACATCCATACTCACAAACTTTGACATTTATAATATTGATACTGATTGTAGAGCTGTCATATTTTTAGAGCCAAACATTGAGCTGCGTAACATTTCCATAATTATTAAGATAAAATCTTTTTATGCAATGAAATAATAAAAAAATAGTAGGTATATAATAATAAACAGTTACGGATATTTCAATAAATAAGTTTATTAAGGAGTTATGTAAACCTCTCCTCCATGATTAAGTGTTTTATTAACAAAAAAAAAATATAGTAAATAAATTCATGAGATAAAATTCACTCGAAATAAAAATAATACTCACAAATCTCAATATATTTCTGCAATTGCTTCATTATGACAGCGATAATCCCGAATAAAGCTGTATAAAATATATTGTACGAAGATTAACGTCACACGTAATCCCTTTCGAGAGGCCAAAAAATCCACAGCGCTTAGACTATCGCATTGATTACTGAGTGACGTAAATATGGCCATAATAGCAATAACTTTGCAGATGACTATATTATATAGATACTTTTGTATCAAAATCCCGCTTCGAAGATCCATATATTATAACAGTGAAATGATTTGGGCATAATTGTCTGTTTGCTTATGACATTTGACTGCTAAGCCTAGAAGTATAAAATGCACAAACGTGCCTGATATAAAGAATATGAGTACTAAGGTAGGACTTTTGAATGTTTTTCTTTTTGAGCTACTGTTATTTTTCCTATAGGAAACCCCATCAGACTTACTGCTTGTAGTACGTAAAAAGTATTTGTTTTTAAAGGATAAGCTCTGTAAATATTGAATGGATAATAAAAATTTTGTACCAAAAGAAATCTACACCATTCCTGAGTAACGTTATATTTTGGCGAAATTTCGCGAGAATCATTAGGTACTATTTTCTGAGATGTGTGTTTATGGCATATAAATGTTCTAGAAATGGGTCAACTTAAAAACAATTAAAAGGAGATTAACACAATTTTTTGCAGACTATTGTCTATCAATCTAAAGTTATAATATCCTTTGATATACTAATTTTAGATTGTTTACTAGATTTTAATACTATTTTTCCACTAAATTGTATTTTGAGTTGATCCAAGTGTGAATAGGTTTTATATAATAATGCGTGTTATTATTTTTTTCCATAGACAAGAGTGCGAGCTGTCATTTCACGCGCCATTTTTAAGGGCCCTCAATGTTGCTAGCATACGACGCGCGAGACATCAAGTGGTTCCGAGATGGGAAAACGAGTCTTTGTACCTATATTTTGTGTGATATGTTTTTGGCATTTTTGTTATAATCATTTCATTTTTCTATTATATAACTTCCTGTAATGTAGGGGAATATTACAAACCAGCCATTGCCCTTCTTCAATTATTTTATAAGTTTCTTATATGTAGGTACTGGTTAATACATAATAGTTTATATTATTATATGTACATTGATAATATACAATATATCCTAATATTATACTAATATTATAAATGTATTGTAATTTGTAATTATTGCAAGTGTGTGTGTTTGCTTGTCCTTTTTTCTAAAGCTTTTTTCTTTCTAATAAAATTAAAGAAATACGTGTTTTAGCATTTTTTAAAATTAATTCTATAAGGGGGTTAAATAGGGGATGACAGGTTGTATGAAACTACGTCTTTAGAGATTTTTTGCAGTTTTAGCGCGAGCGAAGCCGCGGTTTCGGCTAGTAATATATAATATTTTAATTACAGCGACACTGTGCCCTCCTTTCCTTTACGTCTCAACTACATTCCCGTACATATGCGTACATTACTAATTTTTATTTTGCATTTATGTTATAAATTCATTTATTTATCGTGTAGACAGTTTTTATTCGAGTTTAGGTACACTAGGTTGATTACCCATACAAAATTTCATTCCCATTTTCATCCCCTTAAGGGAAAAACTATCCAATGTTCTTCCCAGGGTCTTAAACTATTCCCCCCCAACGTGCGTTCACCTTGTCGTGGTGGGGGGGCTCAGTAGTGACCGGCAACCCAACCGGGCGCGAAGCCAAAAAACGCACAGGGAGGTGGCCCACTTCGGTGGGCGGTGGGAGGTGGCCCTCTTCGGAGGGCGGTGTACCACGCGGGTTGCTCCTGGTACTTCTCTGATAGCAAAGTAGACCTTGGAGCAACCCCGTGGTTGTTGTGGTCTGCTTTGGCAGACCTGCCGTCGGGGCGTCGTAGTTGAATGCGTAAGCGATCCTGCGACGCCCCATTAAGACGGGGGAAGGCTTTGTTGGGTTTTAGTGGGTAGTACTGACTTTGCCGGTGAGTCCCACACCTCGTGCGTAAATGCATTTCCCAACGTTAAAAAAAAGGGTCTTAAACTATCTTCTTACCAAATTTCATCTAAATCGGCCCAGCAGTTCGGAGCTTCTTCGGTACAAACAAACAAACAACAAAACTTTTCTTTTTATGATATTAGTTTAGATTTACAATAAACATCTTAGTAGAGACTCTTTCAAGTCTATCATTAATTTTATTGTTATCGTTAAATACCTATACTTTAGATAAAAAGTAAAGTAGAGTGCTGTATATGCCTTCAGAAGGAACAATACTGATAACACGCTCTAATCCCCTAATAAATCATTTTTGCAAATTTATGAGCCCGTGGAGCATATGCGTAGTATCGTGTAATATGTGTTGAAAATAAAAAATATATTCTATAATTTATTACGTGCGATAAACGATGTATAAAATTGTGTATCTAAGTGCCTCCGTCATTCTCTTATACAGTGTTACTTTTTATTATTTATTGTATTTAAGCTTTTATAAAATCGATAAGTGCGATACGCCATGTATTTTTATTAATCAAAATTGCCATATAATTTATTCCAATTATGTATATTATTTATACATTTGGCAGTTTTTTTGGTCATTTATTTTTATTTAAAATATAATATAAAAATTTAAAATTTTAAGTACATTGTAAAATTCATTAATGTATTTTTAATAATATTTTACAATAAAAAAAATAACAATAGGAGGTTCCAAGTCCAACGTTTCTATTGTACCTGTAACACGTGGCAGTGTTGTCATATCAATAAACATTTTTCTTTTTATTCCCAATTCTTGCTACCGGCCAGACACATGTTATTATTATTCTATCCATTCATCTTCTGTAGCACAAAGCAATGTAAGGAACTATGGGTCGTATTATAGTGACAAGTCTAAAGCAAAAACGCAACGTGAATGTATGGAAAGAAATATGCCTTGAACGTATTTGGGATGTAAAACAAACTGACGTCAAATGTAAATACTATTGTTAAATGTAAACGAAATTAATTTCTAAATAGATATTTAATGAGCCCTTTTGCTGAATGGAAATTGAAAGCAAACCGTGACTTGCGTGATAGTTTCGACCTTTGTAATTAATGATAATTTGTAAACAAAATAAGACTTTGGCTTTGTTAGTTATCGTTATGTCAATTAAAGTATGATAAGAAATAAGAATAAAATATTATTTATAAGAAATAATTTAGTGTTTATATTACTGCAGAAAAATATTGCAATAACTTGCTTCAATTATTATATATATTAAAAAAAAGCCAAATAAATTAGAAGATAATAGATTTTTTTTGTTCTATGTTCTGTAACATTTAATATTCGCCTTTTGTCTGATTTGACAAATTTCCTATACCTCCATGCTAATATTATAAATGAGAAAGTGTGTTTGTTTGTCTTTCTTTCACGTCAAAACGGAGAAACGAATTAGCGTGATTTTTTGTGTAGAGATAGTTGGAGGGCTGGAGAGTGGCATAGGTTTGATTATCTCACTTCCACGAGAAAACACGTTATAATACAACCAAAAAAATTTATTATTAGAATTACTTGAAACTTGGTATTACTTACTGCTCTTCAATATAATTAAAGAAATACGTGTTTTAGCATTTTTCGAAATTTATCCCATAAGGGGGTAAAATAGGAGATAAAAGTTTGTATAACTCCTACCTTAGTACAGTTTTTTTTGTAGTTTTAGCGCGAGCGAAGCCGTGGGTTCTGCTAGTACTATATAAAAAGCATATTAACATAAAAGTTTGTCACAATATCAAAATAGTTTTTAACTACAAATATTGTTATTGAACTAATATTAATTTTCATATATTTTCTGTAAAACGAAAACAAATCATTTCCGTATTGTTCTAAATATATTTATTATAGGTTTGTAATGTAAATACATCCTTTTGTTCCGAAATTTAAATTCGATGAGTGGGTTATTATACTATATGTATATGCAAACGTCACTGTGTCCGTTTATCCACGGTGGCACAAATGTGTCACGGTTCTTCAAAACCAAGTAAGAATGCTCTTTTTTTATATGAAATATCTATTAAAAACAAGTCTTATTTCTTCTATGTTAAAAGCTATAACTGAAAAAGGTTATATATAATGTATGCAGGACATGTTTGTTTCATTTAAAAGGCGGATCTCGGGTTTTGGTTACGTAATAAGCACCCTGCGCGTGAGTTGAAACCCAGAACATTTCATAAGCACTTATGCTAATATTACTTTAATGTTAAATTTTGTATACTCTGAGTTTATATATTTTTTTCCTTCATTTTCAATAAAATTTAAAAGCGTAGTGAGTCATGTTACTCAAATAAGTACATAAAATTTTGAATATGAAGAAACTGTTCAAACTAAAAATAATATGTCGAAAGTTTTCAATATAAATAAATTATTATAAAATAAATTATAATGGACAATTTATTATAGCAATAAAAGCATAATTGTTGTTACATAAACAATTTGTATAGAAATTTTTAACATGCGGAACGCAAATACGAGTGTAACAAACTCTTTGCATTTCCAAACTCCTCTTACAATGTACCTGCTAACAAGTAAAACTTCCTGTACCGACAAAGCTTAAATTCGCCACGCCCAAATCAAAATATATTATCGATCTATAAATCCATGGAAAAAATTAAACTGGTAAAAAAATTTGCTCGACTGTTCGCACAATCAATCAAGCGCTAAGCCAATAAACCTCAACGATGCGCTTTTGAATTGGGATTTCTATTTTTGGCAAGCTATTGTCGGTGATAGCCGTCGGCAGCGCGAAGCTGCCTTGACGAATTACACAATGTAGGGGCAAGCGGAAGTGAACACGCCGGTGTCTCTGACTGAATAGCGGCTAGATGCGTTCAGGAACTATTGAGGTCGATGTGGAAACGTCAACGGACGTACAGATAGCATAAAAATTATATACATAAAATTGATTGTTATATTTAATAATTAGCTTTGTTAACTTTAAGCTTGCCATAGAATAATTTAAGGATGTAACAGATCCCAGATGTAAACAAATTAAACAAACAAAAAAACTACTCATATTAAATTCCTTGAAAATTTTGGTCACCTCTGAGGCTAGATAACACATGTTTATAAAAATACCATTCTAATTTTGTAACTACAGTAGAAACTAAAGTATTTATAACGTTCTTGAAAACATAGAAAAATCACTTTCATATTTGACTAATATGAGCATAAGATTAGTATCAGAAGACTATTAATTGCAATATATAAAAAAAATATAAATTATGCCTAAAAATGCATCTACCGACCGTACTCGCGGCATCAAAACGTTTGTATAATATTGTACAACAATACAACGCCCCCTATTGAATATAAAAACTGCTATTGTAACAATGAAAAAAACCGGGGTTGCTATAAAATTAAACATACCATAAAGGTAATAATGAAATATGTATTACATCGGTATAATGTTGTTAGCCCCCGTTCAAAATGAATAGCCTTTTGGGATGCGTTTGACTTGTCTTTTGTGAAAAATTACGCGTGTAATCGTTCGAGATGAGATTGATTTATTATCTTTTATCTCTTTGTACTGATTTGATGGTTTTACTAATTGCTAAGAAGGGTCGTAATGTCGTATCTACTAAGTAATAATTAATTATCATATCACCCGATAAATTGATAAAACTATACAAATAATCACCCAATAGCGCTTATTAGATATTTGTATTGGTGAGTGAAAATAAAATTAAGTTTATGGATAAATAGATTGATATAAAATAGTTATATTTAGAAACGTATAATTTTTATTTGGTAGAGTAGAGAACTTTTGCTTATTTTTTCATTTTTAATATTACGGATTGCAAAAAAAGCTTTTTGCAATCGTTTGCACATACATATTTCTATAAAAAATGATGTAAAACGGTTTACACATATGTATTTTTAGGTTCAGAGGATATTCGCGTACTGTCTACTGTATTGCATTAGAAACTATACCTAGTTTGGAACAAACCAATCAAAATTAGAAAATTAAATATTATGTAATCGTGTAATTATAATTTTTAACATAAGTCACATGGTTTGAGAAAGCGACTGCTTTCACCGTTCATCCCAAATTGGATTTACGCAATTAGAAGAGTTTTTTGCTCCTAAAAAGTTAAAAATTAACAATTTTGAACTTTATATTTATCTCAATACGGTTGTTTCGCTAGAAACATTTAGTAATTCAAAGTCGTAAAGTAAGGTTTTCTTAGCAACTCCGAAATATTCTCTAATTAGTGTTAATCAAATAATGTCCCCTTTGCTTCAAAACTAGCCGCTTCCGGGCCTAATGGAGTCGGAGAAGAGCTATGGAAAAATGATTATGAAACTCAGTTTTTAACATTCCAAAAAGTACTTTATTGTCTTTTATAGATCTATTTATTACTTGTACATATAATTAATCCCTCTACGACCGCGACACGCCGGAGTGTCAGTTAACAATAGATTTCTTAGAAATTTAATTCACTTCTTCTTTTTTCCAGATATATTTCATAAAAGGATAATACGTAGTAGATACAGCCTTGTCGTTTGCCTACTTTGGTTTTATACTTGAATTTACTCAACCAGTGACGTAAGAGACTTATTTCTTAATTTTTTAATCTATTTTTTAAATTACATGCATTAAAAATTAGACAAGTGCCAGTATTACCAAGATACGGAGGGTTCTATCCCATCTACGTATCAGTAATGTTTTATTTATGTAATATGTTAGATTAAAGTTAAATAAAAAT
Organism: Brenthis ino; assembly: GCA_921882275.1. Classification (NCBI taxonomy): domain Eukaryota; kingdom Metazoa; phylum Arthropoda; class Insecta; order Lepidoptera; family Nymphalidae; genus Brenthis; species Brenthis ino. The sequence continues at coordinate 12,990,650 of OV170227.1, read as the reverse complement.
ATTTGAGCACAATATCTAGTATAGTATTATGTGATCTGTGACAATACTAATTTTAACAGCCGCTAAAAATAGTTAAGTGTTTCATTGTAGGTAGGTATTTTCTAAAGATCTATGAAAAACAAAGCTAACTCCTAAATGTGTACTTAAAAATATGCCAGAACTCAAAACTTATTTGACGTCTCTTCTTTAAAATAAATTTCTTTAATTTTTTTTTATTTAAAACTATTTTTTTAACATATACTCCACTTAATACATTACGGACAGAGAGACAAAGAAACTATATGATTCTCATTTTTGTCTATTAAATGCTGTCAAGCCACGAATACTTGTCGATTATACAAAGGGGCAAATGAACTGACAAAACTCAAAAAAACTGTCGAATCAGTTTCATTAAATATAATATGAAATTTTTATTATTTGTAGTCTTTTGCTATTAGGATATATTTGAAGTGTCTTTTGGGTTTAAAATATTCGCTAAAATTAAAGCATTAAGTCACGAGATATTTTTAAATTAAAACAGAAATGTTAGTCACTGGCAAGTATTATTTATAATTCTTACACAGGAGATCACGGGACTTTAAATTGACGTTATGACATACAGCAGGTATCCTAAATGTCACCATTCGCGAATAATGTCAAGATAAATAATAAATGTTATCTCTTATCAAGATAAATGGTATCTTGGAAAATTCCATTTAATTACCTAAGCTTAAAATAGCGCGAAAATGTTCTTTGTTTGACAGTGGTAGGTGTGCTCGTAAATGCCTCTAGAGACATGACAGGGATTAAACATTCTGACGCAAGTAAAAATATTGTTGAACTATTTAAATGAAATGATGAAATGTTCTGCCGGTGCATTTTAGGAGATAGTTACATTTTATTATTAATTTTTAAGAAACCAAATGAGTCATTATTATTATTATAAAATTACTACAATTTCGTAAACGTGAAAAGTGTTTTCGTTCATTTCTTTGAGAATCCACGATAAGCGTCATCTATTGATAAATTCAGAATTAAAGTGATTTTAAATAACTCAAAAGTTGAATTATCATCCCAAAGGTACACAATACTGAGACAAAAATTTGCCTTGTTTCTTTTCCGGACATGATTTATGTATTTGTCAGCCAAATTTTATCCCAATGTGATCAGCGATTTACGCGTAATTGAGTCATATCATAACTAAGATAACTTAGACTTACAAACACTTTCAGATTTTCTTCTACGTATTTTATCTTATAACACAAAGAAAATCGTATAATATACTAGCGTCTCACCCTCACTCCGCTCGGGTTTGTCCCTAGTTACGTTTTAGTATAGACTTCTCAGAGATGAGATATTTTTCCACACTAAAAAGTATCCTATATGTTGACCCGGATAACCAACTATCATCATACCAAATTTCATCGAAATCCATCCAGTCGTTTTGTCGTGATGCGGTAACAGACAGACAGACAGACAAAAATTCTAAAACCTATAGATTCGGCCTCTGTATCGATAATAATGACTATTTCAATAAGATTTAAAAAAAAAATAATGCACAGATCCGACTCAGAATTTTGTTATATGTATGTATAAATCACATCATTGTACTACGAGTATTATAATCTATAGAGGACAACGAAATGTATGTAGGCAGGACTCAGGAGTACAGATAGAGCCTATATATGACAAGACTATAGAGTCATTGTGTTATACCCACTGTGGGTAATAGACATCTGTACCGTTACAATCGTTTGCTTTAAACGTTTAAAATCTTTTATTTCTTTTGATTTCAACCCCAATACATAAAAGACAACACGTTAAAGAAGACTAGAAGTATATTCTGTGAATGTTCATAGAGATAACAATCGTAAAATTTAATTCACCTCTTATATCTTACAATGCTATGTATACTTTATTTCCTAACATAGCAAGTAATAATTTTTACCTCAAGTTGATTTCTAAAAAAAAACCTTTTATGTGTAGTGTTAGATTTTTCTCTACCATCCAAATTCAAATATTTTAATATTATCCCGCACTCCGAGTAATATTACCTCTATGATTATTAGAATGTAATATAATAATCTAATTTATGTGTTTTATAAACAATGAACACCTTTTATTACCTTCTATATATATACATATATATATATATATATATATATATATACATATATATATATACTTAGATTATTATATATTATATATATATATATATATATATATATATATATATATATATATATATATGTGTGTGTGTGTGTATGTGTGTGTAATTATGTATACATATTAGCCGCGGCAAAGCAATCACCACCATTAGTCATTTACACTATTATTTAAAACAAACTAACATAATATATAATCAAAATATTTACAGCTAAACATCATAGAGTCAATATTAAATAATTGTATTAACAAACGTTAATAAACAATATTTTTCGTTGCAATCCAGAGTATATTCGAATTAAACATTAAATATTTGCTTCAATAAACGCGGGAAGTGTTTGCTGGTAAAATAATATCTAAGACTCTACAAATTAATTTAGTTACTTTAACGGACTCTGTATATAATACTGAGAGTATTAATTCATATTACATATTTTGTTGGTTTTCATTTTTCTCGTTATTTTTGTAAACAGTAACAAATATTTTTGTTGTAAATATCAATATTTAGAATAAATGTATTTTATGTGTTATCAGATAATGTACTTCTAATAATTTTAAAGCTAAATACGTTACATATCATACTAACAAAAGAGTTTTTGTTATTTCTTCAATTCAAAAATTCTTATTGGGGATTGGAGTTTATGTACCGGATTCACCCGCAGTCTTCTCATCGGCGTTACACCTATATGGTTGTATACATGCATATCAAACTCACGTAAAACGTACTCTCTCTTCAATCTGGATTCATTAAGTTCATCCTTATAATTTTTTTATATAATTAATATAACTAAAAATTCTTCACAGTGGTTACGCGCTCGATTGGGAATACGAGTGGAGTGGGTTCAAATCCCGGGCCTCACACCTCTGATATTTTCATGTGCGAATCATTTTCAACCTGATTACCATCTTGTCTTACAGTAAAGGAACACATTTTAATGTCTGAGAGACCCTAGCAAGTTTTCGAAAGACTTAGCCAGCGTCGTGAACTATGGCTCGATCCTCCTATGAACCCTATCCCCTCGCATTGAAGAGAGGTCCGTGCCCGACAGTGGAATGAATATTATATACATATATAACACAACACACAATACATACGTAAATATATCACTATATCCCTTCCTTCTTTTTTAGTGTATACAGTAAAATAGAGTATATATGTATTAGCTATGTATTAGGCTCAATTTCCGAACGGTTGTAAGGTAAGCTAATAGTGCAGAACCTTCTGCTATTAAAGAGATTAATATGAACAATGGTAAAATAAAAATAAACTAGGTATATTAACTTTCCTTACAGTAAACTTGCAGACTTTAGTTTCTAAAATAACATTACGAGTTTATGCAACATTAGCTTTTCTTTCTAGGGTATCTATAAAGCTAGCTAAAGCTGAACTAGAAATACTTTGTGTACATTGAAAACTTTGAAAAATATTTATTGTTTAATGGAAAGTTAATAATTGAACTACTTTTATTTATTTTCTGAAACTTTATAGTCTTGAAAAGCATAATTAACACTTACATTTACGTACAAATTTCTTTACTATTAATCTGAAGATTAAATTATGTTAAATACCTATATACATATGAAAAATTATACTTAACTTTTGTACGTCAGTACTGTATCCATGGTATTTCTTTAGCTTCAGTTTATTTTCATGTGTAATTTTCCATAACATTTGTCCGAGGCCAAACAAGATGGCCGTTAGTGCTAACGTTTTCAACAAACATGATTATTATTGAAAGTCACACGTCTGTATATTTGATTTACCTTATTGGACGTGGATTATGACATTCTGAAATAAAATACTATAAATGTAAATTTTAAGCCATGGTTTTTATACAACCCTTTCTAATATTGTTCATATAAATGAGTATCAGTTCCATTATATAACAGAAGAATGACGGACTGATGTAATTTTTGCATAGAAGCCTACTGCCTACCTACCTACTACATTTTATATTGTTATATAATCCCCATGAGATATTAGTCTGTTGTAAAAACCCTTTAAATATGTACACTTGATGGCAAACGAAGGGATAAAATTTTTATAAGGAAAAACATACTTTAAACATTTTTGGATATATTACGACATATAGACTTCATACATTTCAATGATCATGTGTGAAACTATGAATCTTTGCTGACTTGTAAAGGCCTTAACCCATCAGGAAGGCACAGTACCTACCATGGACATACGATAAGTGGTGCGTAAGTCTTATAATCTATACATACATACATGTAATAAAATTCTAACCGAGTCGAATCTGTACATTAAATATTTTTTTGAAATATCTTATTGAAAAAAACATTATTATCGATACAGAGGCCGACTCTATAGCTTTTAGAATTTTTGTCTGTCTGTCTGTCTATCTGTCTGTCTGTAACTGCATCACGGAAAAACAACTGGAGGGATTTTTATGAAATTTGGTATGATGATAGCTGGTTATCCGGGTCAACATATAGGATACTTTTTAGTGCGAAAAATATCTCATTTCTGAGAAAACTATACTAAACGTATAATCGTATACTAAATATATTAAATGTAAGTAGGGACGAACCCGAGCGGAACGAGGGTGAGTCGCTAGTATAATTTAAATCTATTCGTCAAAAACGATAGGAACGTATTTTAAGTGTTATGTGTATCTACAACAATTTACATTTGGAAGAATCTATGTACGTATAGATAGCTAGTTCTAAGCAGTTTTTATAAAATAATAATATTATTGCAAGGAACAAGGAACGCGGCTTCGCTTTTCATAGAACGCCCTAATATTCCTTATCTACTGTCGCATTTTATTTCACAGTATAAATAAGACTTAAGTATTATTATATGTTTTGCATAAATGTTAAAGTCATGTAGATCCTATTATCATACCGTTTCCGAAATAATATTTGTACTAGGATTTATATGAGCACTTCTTATGAGCAAAGCCTAGAATTATGTGTACGTATTATATTTATGTATAATAATATTGAAAAGATTTTCTATTCATTTAAAAAATAGAGTGTTGACCTACCTATTTTTTCTTTACATACCATTAAATACGTATGAATACCTACATACATAGTACATACTACATTACACTATTCAATATATAGCTGCCTGACAATTGAATAATTATAACAGAGAAAGTTTAATAATTTTTAATTATTATGAATGTCATCAACTTGGCTTAATAACAAAATTTTGATAACATGCTATCTCTTACCCAACTTTTGAGTAATAATAAAAATCAAATGAACCATGCAGTAGTTTCATAAAAATAAAACCAACTAGTAACTAGGTGCTAACTAAAGTTTTAATCTGATATAAAAAAATGAGAAAGCCTACTCTTGCATTATGAATATTAACTTAAAAAAAATACGGATAAGTGCGAGTCGGACTCGCCCACCGAGGGTCCGACTTTGTAGGAAATCTGTTTAACTTTAATTTTCAACTTTTATATTTTTTGCAATTTTTCGTTTGAAAAAGACCTTGCTTATTGCGAAATTTCGTGATTCTCGGCCAGCAGGAACTACCATCTAGGTTTTCCAAAACCTACATGTACTAGGGTACTTCCGCTTGATCTAGAATTGTCAATTTTGGTTTAAACCAAGGTCTTACAGCACAAGTAAGGGAAAAATTCCGAAATATAGAAAAAAATAAAATTAAGGTAAATTTTGGTGCTTACAAGTTTTCGCTAAAATCTAAATTTGCCCATATCTTTTTATCGTGTTGACTTAGAACCTTGATTATAGACCTCAGTATCTGGTATAAATTTCAACTTGCTAGGTCTACCAGTTTCTGAGAAAATGGGTAACACACGGACAGACAGACAGACGGATAAGAGAGTGATCTTATAAGGTTTCCTTTATTACCTTTGAGGTACGGAACCCTAAAAGTGCCTTAAAAATAATATTGTCATCAAATAGCAATAAAATACGTCCTGCCATTGTTAAGTAATGTTTATATAACATATTATTTAAATGTCATTTGTATTTCTACTTGCAACTTTTTAACACTTTGATTACTTTCAAATGCCTAAACCCATGTCCAGAAGACATAGTACATATCCGGAAGACATTCTTCGGCATCGATAATAATGCCTTTATAACAAAATAAGTATTTTTTTTCCATACATTTTTTATATAAATATAAGACAAAGTAAGGATTCATTTAATATTTGACAAAAAAACAGTTAAGTTCTTTCTTATTATATATATATATATATATTAGCACAAATTATTATTAGCATATATTAGCACAAACTATACTGGCTTATAAGTAACCTATGTACGTTCGATTAATTACAGTTACATGTAGTTTTTTTGTTAAGCAAATACAAATTAGTATTGGTATGTTACAAGATTTGCAAACACGAATTGAAAAAAACAAATATTAGTTCCGAACTTTTGATAGTCTCAGCTGCCCGAGTGGCTAAAATTCAGTGCTAATATAATTGAATAATTAGTTAGGCATATTTCACGCTTTATGCACATATATTTTACTGCGTATTAACATAGGTTGTAAGTAAATATATATGCGTCTGTATGGTAGTTCTTCTTCTTCCTCGTTCCCTCACTGATGAGGGTCGTGACCACATATGATTTTTTTCCAGTCAGTTCGGTTCAACGATGCCTGGACTGTGGCATGAGAGTAGCGCCTACTGCCTTCTTTATCGCGTCTCACCACCTTATAGGTGCCCTTCCCCGTGCGCGTTTACCGTCAATTTGGCCTAAGATAATAAGTTTCTCTAGACTGTGCTTGGATGATCGCATAATGTGTCCAAAAAACTTAGGGCTCTTTTTTGACTGAAAGTGAAGAGCAGTATGGTAGTAATATACGATTATTATTCCCACCTGAATATATGTATAATATAATATTGAGAGCTATCGCGTCCCTAAACTAACTAGTAACATCCATTACGACTTAATGGAACCTTCACATTCTCTGTCTTAATGAGACGCAATGCCTTAACGACAGATTAACTACTAGCTTGCCCTACTCTTATTTTCGGATTTGCTTAAAAAAGGGGGATGCTCTTATTTTCCACTCTTAAACAGATAAATACCATGAGCAATCCGAACATCTCTCGACGACTACCGAAGCAAGTCACCTTTCAGTCATTTTTTATCGAGGAAGATAGGCTTTACTGTGTTTCTCGGCTTAGCGCTCAGTTTGGTTTCTACTGAACCCACCACTGCGACAAAGTAAAAACACTATTTGGAGTGAAACTACCCCCTAGACGATAAAATTTATGATGTTAATAAAGGGAGTTTTTACTAAAGACCTAAGTAAGATATATCAACCTAAGATCGAGAAGAACGATCTCAGAGTAGTTCCTGTACTACTTCGTAAATTTCAATATTTTTCAGCATAATACCATCATACCAAAAATTATATAGACTGACAAATATCTTTACCGGACTTAAATTAAACCTAGATTTTTCCGTAATATATAATATTTTTACCATCTGGCTTAAATTCTATTAAATAAATGCTTAAGTAGGATACTTGTAAAAAGCCCACACTATCCACAGTTTTCTTTAGTGAAGCAACACCCATATGTACACTAGGCCTGTAGATTATCAATTTCAGTGACAAATTACACAAGTGGCGTTGTTAGCGAACCGAAAGTGCTTCAAATATAAATATTATGTTTATATATTGATAGAGTAAAGCGTTCATCAAACAGTATAGTATACGGTGCCAATATTAACACTAGTTATCAAGCCCGAACTTGCCTTCAAGGTCACGGTCAGGGTTAACAGTATATATTTGCTGAGTCAATATTGAAAATGTTTTCGAAAGGATAAAACTTAAATATGAGCATCCGCTAATAGTTCATACAAAGATTGAGTCCTGTAAAATGTTCTAATAGATATTATTAATTATATTAAATAAATAATATCCTACCATATTTCTTTATGTTTGGAAAAGTATTTACGCATACCGCCTGTACACATACAGGTGATTATATATGACTCATCGGCTAGAATAGCCAGTACTACCCACTAAAACCCGTCAGAATTTTCCTCGTCTTAACGGGGCGTCGTTGGATCGCTTACGCACTCAACCACGACGTCCTGACGACAGGTCTGCCAAAGCAGACCACACAACCAAAGGGTTTCTCCCTCGGTCCACTCTGACAGAAAAGTGAAGAACAACAACCAGGAGCAACCCGCATGGCACTTTGCCCACTTCTCAGTGGGCCTGTGTGTCTTTTGGCTTCACGCCCGGCTGGATTTTCGAACGCTAATGAACCTCTCTACCTACCCACCCACCTGTGATGGACATTCAGAGGAAATTTAAGAACAACTTTTCTTGATTATTATTTTTATCGTAGTTTAGTAACTGATTCCCACGGGCTTAAAGCACGTAACAAAAAGTTTGTATAGGACGTTTCTTAACTGTAGGCCTCTCTTAGGTCTTGAGAATAGCGGGCTGATTTCTAATATTGAACAAACCAGAAATTATAATAACTAATAAAAGTTATATAGTGAAAGTTAATATTTTATTATGTTAAGATTAAACTCATTTTTATTCTTATTTTCATTAAATATATATGAAGTTTCGAAGTTTTACATTTGTTTATTAATTACAGCAATTGATATACGTAACCTTCAATTAAACACATGAATAAATAAAATAAATTCTAAAGATATTTAATATTCTTACGACTAACATTAAAGCCTATAAACTCGATAGATACTAAAATTTACAGACAATGACAATAATGATAGTAGTTTAAACAGTCCTTATAAAACAAATATGTGTTACTCCAAGTTCTAGTCTGTCTGTGTACTAACAATAAGTTTTATAAAAATCGTTCCAGCTGCACTCATGCACATACAAACTATCGTATTTATTTTAGAAATGTGATTATATTTATTACAAAACATATCTTAAAATATTAAATGAGCAATTCTTCTATACATATACATATGTAAATTTACATCGTGTATATCGGAAACGGCTCTAACGATTTGGATCAAATTTTGTATTTAGATTAGGTTTTGCTTTTTAAGTTTATCTATATATGTGACTTTTAGGTTTATTGGGCTTATAGGTTTTTTAATTTTCTTTTTGGTGACTAAAAAAAAGCAATTGGTAGCTATATCTTTTCCGAAAAAAAAACAAAACAAAACCGCCTCACTGGTCCTCGCCATACTAAAAGTAGTTCTAATACAAAATTCGAAATGAAAAACGATAATTTGTATTTAAAATTTATGATGATGATGATCATATTCTCCTGGCCGATTCCGGCCACGGCGGCCAATCTCATTGAGACTAGCCAACTGCGCAGGAGATATTATAGTGCACAAGTGTACGCGCAGACACAAGTGCACTCTCTATTCCTGTCACTCTCATACTCCGGTGGAACGACTGCTCGACACGACCGGTGAGAGTTAAGGCGCAGGACCGACAGCTTTACGTGCTCTCCGAGGCACGGGGGTGACATACCGCCAACTTCCCAACTCCGGGCTGTTACTGAGATGTACTATAGAGAAAGACTCAATAACTAAACTTGGCCCGATCCGGAACTCGAACCCAGGACCTCCGAGTGAGCAGCCGTACATGTATATATTGACCACTAATATTCATTTATTCATTCTCTCACCCTCGGTATACATACGAAGGTGTTAAAATGTAGGTTTTATTTGTTACATAGCGATTACTATACCTATTCAAATATATTATTTTCAAACTGATTTGTGTGCTCATCATTAAGATAAACTCCTTGGCTTACATTGACGGTGTTACTAAATATTTTCTGTGCAAGCGGTATGTTTGCGCAGTTTGTGTGTTCTGTATAATATTTATTTAGCCCACTCCTTCGGTCTATTAATGAAGAAATCGAGTACATAGAGTCATTATATCCCTCGACTCGTCGACTTAATATAAAAAAACTATAAATAAATGTGTTTCTCAAATATTATATTTTAAAACAATCTTTTAAAGTTTGGAATGAAAGCGATATTTATTATATACTAACACATTTTGTTACTTTTGATATACTCGTATAATTTTATACGTAATTTGTAACCGCAGTCATGTAATGTAACAAATATTATCATTTAACACGTCTCTTCCGAGTCGGTAAATAAAGATGATATGGGTACGTGGTAACGAACCTATGTCACCTTGATTATTGCTAATCTATTTTCCTCCCAAAGCTTTGAGAATTATGAGACACCTCATGTATCACACAAACCACAAAAACTCCACCTCATAAAACCTTAACGGAAGCTTCATAGTCATTAATAGCAAGCTATTAGGACGCTTTGAAATCACTTATCCTTTTGCAACCACGCCGAAATAAATGTAAATTGATAATAGTAAAAATATAGATATTTCATAATTATAGTGGAATATTTTAGTAACAACTTTATTATTGCCCGTTTTCCCAGACTGCGTTGGGTTGTAAGCATGTCAATGAAAAATCCAATGTGTTTTTTTTTATTGATTTACTCACTTATGATCAGGATATAGACTACATACCACGTTTCACACAAATTCGTTGTACCAATTTAGCGAAAAGAAGTAATAATTATATTTATCCAATCACAAACTTTCGCGTACATAACATAGTGTGATACCTAATAATAATCTAAGAAGTACAAAGGCGAGATAAGTATGTATGTTAACAATGAATCACATTAACAACAAACATCCAACAAAGAGATAAATACGACTCTTAATTACGCAAACACTATAATCCTAAAGTCCTCATTTACATAGTAGGCAAATTGTTTTCAAAACCTTTGCACAGGCAGTGGAGTAGGTAGAGGCACGTTTAAAGGAGGTTTTAACTATCTAGCCTTAGGTTCATACGTATTTTTATGTATAAAATTTTAGCTTTTTTATTAATGTCTTTTAAGTAGTAATGTAATAAACTATCGAACTGAAAAGGTGATAAAAAAATATAAGATCGTTTTGGAATTAAAAAGATTTATTAATTGTTTAGTTTAGAAATCTATACTGAACTTTAATGTATTTGCATAATATTATGAAAGATGGTCCAAAGTCACATGATAAGGTCTTGGTTCCAGAAAACAAACTCTTGCGCAGCTCGCTCTTCAAACATGGCGGGCGATAAGCCGCCATCTTGTTCTCGGATCGAGGTTACGACGTGTCACGGCAAATTTAAATTAAGATTGCATTTTATCCTGTACCAATCATAAAGTGTACATTTAATATGTTTTATTTTTTAGTATTTACTTTTCATAAAATTACTTCATTTTTATAACTTTATTATATATTTAATATTGAGAAACTGTCCATAAGATAAACAATTACCGATACTTTTTTCAGTATAAAATAATATTGAAGTAAACAAATCTTACCTAAACAAATTTTAATAGTTACCAGTAGTTAGTTGCCTTTTTATTAATTTGTTGATTGAAATATTTGCATCAGAATATAACAAAATATATACATAAATGTTCAAAATACCACAGTAAGTATGCTATAAAATGACTCAGTGCAGTATTTTTGAGGATACAATACAAACAATACCTTCATGAAAACAGCTGTAAGCTAAATACTTTCAGGTATTCGTAACCCGATGGTCCCATGCGTCATAACGTTGCTTTCGCAATCATTTTGCAAGATAAATACACACAATTATTATAATATCCAACAAGATAGAAGTTTTATCTTTAGAAAAACAGGCTAATCCTGTCGCAGTGAGACGAAGAACAAATTTGCTGTATCAACAATCAACTGGCACCTAACATTGGTACGTATGCCTAAAGGTCTGACTACACTTTACAAAATATAAAAATGCAAAAAATTTTTTAAACATTTGAAACCCAATTAAACCAATTTTAATTATCGCTTTTTATTTCTCTTTATGAATTTCGATGCATATATACATTACAGCCTATAGCAACAAACTATAATAATTGTTTTAACTAGCGCTGTTTTAATAAACAACATTTTTCCCTCAGAAAAACGTTTGTATTTTTCTTTTTAGTTATCCAACGTAGCAAATAATTGAATAAGTAACTACCGAAAGTAAAGAAGAAAGAGAAGAAAGAAAATAAGTGAAGATAAAAGTACATAACATTTCCATATTATACGATCAGTTTTTCATAGTGTACATGCAGTTTTTCCGTTACAAGTAAAGTGTGTGCGGAGCTTAACGTATAGTCACCGCTTACACTGCAAATATTTCAACAAAGATACAGGGGCGCTCAACTCCAACTTTAACTAACCTGTACACAGGCTTATGAAAGCGAATAGTTTGCTAATACTTGTTTAATTGCATATAGAGCGTTTACTTTGTACCAATAGATTGAGGTAAAGCAAAGAAATAAATTAAACTTACTGAAATCTTTAAAACCTGGAAAAGATTAGCATCTGGTTAGTACAATCATCAAAATACTCGTAATATGCGGAATAAACGTATTCACGAGTATATTTACAAAAGTTTTGTCTACGTCCTAAAGCTCGCATATCACTGTAAATATTCCCAAAATACATATTAAGCTACACTTTCTTCAATTCTTTGAACATGATATAATATATTATGTATTATAAATTTATAATTATATTTAAATATATGATATATTTATACATACATTACATACATATAAAGCCGATTTCTATTCAAGGCGTTGTATTGCACTCAATGGCATCACTAACCGAGGTTCGATATAGGAGATGCATTTGCAATGATACTAATCTTTCTATACCCTACTGAATGTGGTATCTTATTCGTATATACTCTATCGCCCTGACACTTTCTATATATAAATAGCCAAAGACAAAACAGTTCAGTACCTATTACTCTTCTGTTTTTAACCGATTTTATTGACTTGCTTTAGTCTTTTCAATAAAAAAAATTGGAGACAGTTCCTTTATATATATATATATGCTAAACAATCATTTTTTCTTTAATTATAATATTATTATTAAGAGTAGGTCTTCATGATTTTAATTATTAGAAAAATTATTCTATTTTGCTCGCAATATATAAGGATAAAGTTGCATTGGAAATACATATTGGTGTGTGCACAAAGTTACAAGAGCGGTCAACTCCAACTTTATCAAAACTCTTCATAGGACCACTATGTATATGTACGTAATAAATGAAAATGCCTCGGTAGTGTAGTGGCTAGCATGTACGGCTGCATATTCGGAAGTCCTGGGTTTGAGTCCCTGCTCGGGCCAGTTTAGTTATTGAGTATTTAAGGAAGTCACAATAACAGCCCGGAGATGGAAAGTTGGTGGTGTTTCACCCCCGTGCGTCGGAGAGCAAGTAAAGCCGTCGGTCCTGCGCCTAAACTTTCATTGGTCGTATCGAGTAGCGGAGTGTGAGTATGAGAGTGACAGGAATAGAGAATGCACTTGTGTCTGCGCGAATACCTAAACCTAAGCACTATGATATCTCCTGCGCAGATAACTTTTCTCTCATTAGGAAAATTCAGGACGTTTCATTCAAAATCATTATTAAATAGATAAGCGACTCACCCTCGCTTCGCTCGGGTTCGTACCTAGCTTATTTTCCAATACAAACTTTCATCCCCATTTTCATCCCCTTAAGGGATGATTTCCTGAAAAAAAGTTGTTTTTAATATATGTATATTGGTACATATTTTTTGTGAGTACCAAAAGAGTCCATTTTTATCTTTTTTATAAACATTGTTTAGAAATTTTAAATCTTCATTTTATACAGGTATTACTTTTTTCGAGTAACAATTGAAATAATAAAGACACATCTAATCTATATTTCTATACTAATATTATATAGATGTAAAGTTCGTGAGTTTATGACGTTGCAGGGATATCAGATTAGATCAGTTGTAGGGATGTATGAATCTCTGGATCTACTGAACCGATTTAGATAAAATTTGGTAAGAAGATAGTTTGAGACCCTGGAGAGGACATATTATATTTTTTATTCCGGAAATCATCTATTAATGAGGTGAAAATGGGGATGAAAATTTTCTTGGGGAATCAAACTACTAAACCTCAAACCTGACTATAAAATACAAACAAGCAAACATTTTTTTCCGTGTAATTAAATTTTCAAATTTCCTGTAACATTAGTACCTATATATATATATATATATATATATATATATATATATATATATATATTATGTTACTGACGGTTATAACAATAATTTTTTTTAAATATAAAAGCATTACAACAGATAATTATTGAACAAGCTCAGGTCAAACATTCTCTACCCGGTAAACACATATAAAGTCGTATTCACACTCGCAAAATCGTCCTCTAATACGCGAGGTTTTCAAATATTAGTATTTGTCAAAGAAGCGGGGCCGCATGTTTGTCTGTTTGTGCGACCCCGATCAGCTAAGTCACTGTGTTAGTTAGTCATTCCGTTATTGGATGTTTTATTTATAATACAACCTCTTCTAATTATTTACCTTGACCTTTTAGCTCAGTGTAACCTATACGGTATATGCTAGTGGAGGGTTACAGGATCAATTACGGAAATATACACATACAAATTTTGCTTTGGAAATACACCCTAACGTATAACTACTAATTGAATATGATAGAATACTAAATTATTTGTTTGAACTTTGAGCTTAGATTTCTAGCTATTCTTTTTTTTAATGTTTTTTTTCGTTTCTGGTACAACTTTAACTATAAATTGGAAAATACTAAGATTTTTATTTTTTTAATTAAACTTATGTTATTTCCTACTAGATCGGTAGGCGTGAGTTCGGTTTATGCATTGGGATGTAATGATGCATTATTTTTTTGATCTAGCTAAATACCCACCTCCTTACCTTTACCCAATACAGAGTCAAAAACGAGAAGTAAAAACGTCACTAAGCCAAATTAATGGGAGCCTTAATGAATTTTTATTTCTTGCTGTGAGAAAAATTACGTAAAGATAATCAAATATATTACTTCTAACACATTAAATGGACTCCTTTATTTTGAATAACAAACATACAGTAATAATTTAAGTTGTAAGCCTAAATCTTTGTTAAAGCTGAATATCCGAACGCAAAAAGTGGTTTCTCGTCCCCAATTAATCCGTTTGACGGCAAGTTAAAAATCGTTTAAACGGTACCTGAGCGAACAACCAATTGAATTATTAATGCAGCCTCCAACGGCGGGTACATATTTACTTGTCGCGTAAATAGATGCGCACACAGCGAACACGCGTTTCGTACAGTGTAGTGAAAGATGGGAGATGAAACGTCATTTTTATTTTATTAATATTATCATTGTATTAATTTATTTTTTGTTATGTTTTTTAAAATAGTATATATATGGTGATTCCATAATTATTAGTTGGCTTTTCATATTATAGAGAAAATAATTTACTGGAATTGAGTTTCGTTTAAGTGTGTTATTTTAATCCCGATCAGCAAATTTGTTAATATTTCTACATCAGTTTAATCAAAAATTAACTTTAAAGTTAACATGACTTTTCAATAGAAAATTATAATGGCAAATTTAGCTTAAAGCAGTAAAACAGTGCGTTTTATTTATATATTTATGTTGTTCTTCAGTTTTGCGATATACATTCGCGTACTCGTACACAATACGTACGTAAAAGGCCGTAGTTTTCCCGGCTGCGCGCGCCTCCCTGCCGTGTGTGCGTGCATGCGCGAGTGTGCCTCAGGGTTGGCCTTTTGAGGGGGAGGGTGGGGGCCTTAGGAGCGGAGTCGCTCTCTCCTCGTATTTGCCGTCTTGTGCAATTAGCAGTTCTTTATGAATATTCAACAAGATACGGGTTTTTATATTAATTGACGTGTGACTTACATGTAAATGGACGTGGGTGTGTGTTAAGTGGTTTTAAGTCGAAGCGATGTAACTTTTCTTTCGAAACTCGTTTTAAATAGTTCAGATAAACTCTATCTTGTATATAGTTCATTATCTTATACATAATATAAAAGCTTTCTTTGAATTAACTTGAATATTTCTAGAAATATCTTTCATATTGCAAGACTCTGTCCGGAAAACACAGTTAGAGAGAGACGACATTGTGTTTAAAGAGAAGGCAACAGCGGGGATGAGTCTTGGCAAACTCGCTGATACAAGGTCACACGCGGCAAAATGTTGCTGAACGAGATTTAACTTTACCATACAATTTTAGAATATATTTTTGCATATATGTTTTTGTATGTGGATATTGTGCGTGTTGTATTAAGGCAGAAGAGTGCGGACAACAAATATTGATTCGGAGCCTGGTGTAGGAGGGGTGGGGGGCATATAATTTGGACTAATTCCTCCGATGTTGACACAGGCTTGTCTGCCGGTGCAGCCGATCAACTTATCTTTTCTTATACAACTTTTAATGGTTATTAAAGTTTTATAGATTCACTTTACAACACTTTGGAAACAGAATACGTTATTTCAGTAGTAGAATTACGTTTCAGAACGTAGGTATCGTATATACCGTATATTGTAACGTAAATAGCGGTATGTAGGTACTTGCTAGAACTATTGTTTATTTATTTTCACAAAATGAATAAATAAATATCATTTATTGTATGATTATTTTGACTAAAACGTTAAAGATAATCTTTGTAAGAACAATAATTTTATTTTAGTTGTACAGTTACAAACAGAAGTGATAAGACACAAGAGGAAATAAGATCTCGAATTATATATGGGATCACACTATGGTATATACTATATACGAAGCTACGTAAAAATATTCCAAATGAAATCTTTAAAGTTTTTTCGTCAAATTCATTATTTTATGTTTTGTTTACAATTATGCGCATAATTCCGCGAAACGTTACATAAATATTGAATGTACCGCCACGCCCCATGGGAAGGGAAAAACAGTGGCACTTAGTGTGTGCTTACGAACAGCATACATAATTCATTTAGTTACATCGAAGTCTTTCAAAATTTTACAATTCAATTCAAATAACTATATAGGTAACACGTGTATATATAACATACAGATAAAAGTACCCACGTCAACAGAAAATCTACTTCTTCCTTCAATACTAGTTATGTAACATTAAATTACATATAGCTACTACACATGAAAAATTATGAAAAAGTAATGAAATTCTAAGTAATTGTAATTAAATAATAATGCAGTCTGAGGTTAAAGCTACGTATTAATATATAAAAAGAAGAGCGAAAAATCTTTGAATATGATATATTATTTTATGTGTTATTTTACATGGTCCAAAACTTGAAATTTCGCATTAAAATAACTTTTACTGGATTGTAGAAAACTATTTCAATAATATATAATACATAAGTTTTGATTCATATATACCTAAACATTGATCCCCCTCGTATTGAAGGGAGGCCCGTGCCCAGCAATGGGACATTAAAAAGGGTTAAATACAAACATTTATAAAAATACAAAAAAAAATATTGTTCAAAATATAAAACCAAGGTATATAGCTAATACGTACATATATGTTTTAAGTAAACAACGGGCATCCGCTACGTTGCTTATCTCCCTGAACAAACTTCGGCGCTATCTTAAAATATTCCATATACAACGTCTTGGGCAAGAAATTCTTAGAAAACGATAACTCTGCGTATAACGTTTTAATATTAACGGAAATGTAGAGGAAACTTTTAAATCATAAACTTGAATATTTAAGTGAAATATCTGTACATATGTACGTATTATCGAGTGTATGCGTATTTTGTTTTATTGGCATCATTTTTGACTTTTAAGATTTATAAGAATAAATATTCCATAATTAATTTCTATTAAATAAGTTATAGGTATAAATAAAAGTGAAAAATCTTAAAACTTTAATAATATCATGTTATTTTAACATTTGACAACATTTCCATTAGTACTCTACTACAATGGTAGGCTCCTCAAGACATAGATTTCATATAGTTTAAGAATTTATTGAAGTTCAATTTTAAAAGTTTATCTTTAAAATTCTCACCTGTACTTTATATGTCACATATACGTATATAGGCGTCAAAGTCCATATTATTTTGTCCTTTATACAAAAATATATGACTAAGGTATATAAATCTATACAAAAGTAATATTATCAGAATAAATATGTAGAGCTATTAACAACACTCAAATTTACGCTATATTTATAAAAATAATAGGAAACCATGAACCTAAAACAATTACAATAAAAAATCAAGTATTCGCAAACATGCCGGTTAATAAACGTCAAATGTACGAACCGGTGCATAAAGGCCTGGGGCCTTTAGGACCCTAAGCGCGGGATGATCCGCATCTTACCGATATTAGCACCGCGGGCAATTCAGGCTCATAAATAAAAAATACTTATTACTAGGGTGAATATAAATATATAATGGACTTTTTGTACAGCAGAGATCTAAGCTTTTGAAGATATAATTGTTCGGGCGTAGATTTTATTTGGTTTGCTTTATATTGCCCCTCCGTTTTAGGGTAGTAGCATTATTCTTTGAAAGTGTAAGTTTTACTTTGCCTTAATGTTGTGTTCTTTTGATATATTAAATTCTATGAATATTTTATATGCCGTAGACGAATATATAAGCTTTTCAATAAAATCGATAGCAAAAGTGAAGCAGGCTACAACATTTTATATTGAATTAATTCAGAGTAAAAACGAATTCCTTATGGAAAATATATAATTATTTAACACATAGAGACATATAACAATGTGTTTAAAATACTTATATTATAAATATTCAATGATAACATAATTTATGTAGTGTCGCCATTCCGAAAACAAGAATTTATCACAAACTGTGTCAAATATAGGAATTCTTAAAATATCCGCCTATAACATTCGAATGCGCTTGGTTTTGTTTACTTTAATCACTAGTAAAGGCAAACAGGCTCGGATGTCGACGTATCCGACAAGCGGGCGCTGTTTACTGCGTCGTTATTATCTAAAACATATTACCTATATGCAAAAATAATAGGTACCTATATGGAACAAATAGTATAAACATATAAAACCCAGGATATTACAATTTAATCTTATATTAGCTTTTACCCTTCTCTGATTCATTGATAAAAAATAGCCTATCCTGTTCGATATACTCGTACATCAGTGAAAGCTCTAGTAAAATCAGTCTCGGAGAATCTTCTTTTTCGCTGTACAGAGATTTGAGTTAGTTATACAAAAACACACAGGCAGACATAAATAATATGAATATAAATACATAAGTGGGTAAAGAAGCTAAAGTAGAAAAGGTATTTACGTAGCAAAATTTAAATAATAAAGAATGGAAAAGAGCCTACTATGTTCATTCCTATACCCCACAAGAGCAAGAGCAAGAGAGCCTTAATATGAAAGAGATATAATCGTAAACAAAACAATTCATCTATATATAACATATAGAATGGTAGCTGTTCCTGAGCTCCATTTGTATAGTGTATTTAGGTATAGTAGCTTCATTCGTTGACCAGATTTTAGGTATCCTCTACGAATGAGCTTAATAAATAGGATACAAAATGTAAAAAAATCGATTCAGAATATTACTTCTAGAGATCAGCGCATCCGAACAAACAAAACCGCAAGCTCTACAATTTCAATCATCATCTTTACAATTTTATACGAATAAACATACAGACACACATACCAACCCTGTTTTAAGAAGTAACTCCTGGTTTAAGGACTTATGATGATTATTAAGGTAACATTCTCGCAGTACCTAGTAATCGCTTTATACAAATATTTTAAATCGCAAGATAATTAAAGCCAGTAAAGAAGAAAGCCAGTAAAATTTTTGTTGTTGTAGCTGCGTAGCATTACTTCAGCATTAGGTACTAAGAATTTAGAGCTGGATTAAATTATTTTCTTTCTATACAATTATTAAACACTCGTGATCACAGCAATCATCATTCTTTAGCACACAAATGTTGTTTAAGTATTTTTTTTAAATTTAGGAATAGAAGTTTTTTTAACACACGTACACACATAAGTACCTACCTCTGTGCTCTCTAACTACTGATGCCCTACGAGTAAGCTCAAAATTCTAATAAATGTACATAAAATATATATTCTGAAAGGTCCAAATTCCAACCTATAGGTATATAATCAGCAAACATTAGTCACAGGCAAGATGGCGTCGGCCACGTGACCGCGATGCGTTTTTAATTGCAATCATTCCGTGTTTTATGGTGTTTGCGCACTTTGTTTGCCGGCTTTATTTATGGGCTTTATCGCCGGTGGGAACGCTCGCCCAGGGTGGGGGCGGAAATTTAATGATGAAGAATTGTTTCATTGAGGTACCTGGAATCTGATACTCTATCGTACACGTATCGAAAATAGGAAATATTTAATTGAAAGAAAATTAAGAAGTAATGAATTTTTAAAAGTAGTTAAGTAGAGATTACTAAAAAGTTATTGGGTTATAATGTTAGTATTTTTATGAAAATTGCTGGGAAGAATAAATTTCATAGAAAATTTACTTCTAAATTCATCATATACCTACGTTTTTTTTGCAAAACAACGCCAAGTTAACCCAGCCTTAGAATCAGTTGAAGGATTATAGTTCCTGAATCATACTCATATACCTATTGCATTCTTATAAGCAACTAGCATTGCCCGCGGCTGCGCCCGCGTTCGGATGACCAAAAACCAAATTCTGAGGCTTTACATATTAGTATACTCTTACATTGCAGTTTTTGTATTTTTCTCAGAAATAAGATATTTTCCAGCGGTAAAAAGTATTTTATATTTTGACCCGGATAACCAGCTATCACCATACCAAATTTCATCAAAATCCCTCCAGTGGTTTTTTGTGATGCGGTAACAGACAGACAAAAATTCTAAAAACTATAAATTCGGCCTCTGTATCGATAATAAAGTCTATTCCAATAAGATTTTCAAAAAAATATTTAATGTACAGATTCGGATTAGTTACAATTTTATTATATGTATAGATGTAGGTATAGATTAGGAACCGAACATTCTCGACTCTTTCAGTTTTTCACTTTTTCGTCAATACTTTTCTGAAAAAGCGCTAAATACTCTATATTTTGAACTTTAATATCTTATGCGATTTAATATCTTATTCGTAAAACATATTAATTTTATTTTAATCTTTATTAACAGTTTTATAACAAAGTTTACTTAATACTTTCTTAGATTTACGAGAATATTTGACATTTTAAATAAAACTATCTTTTCGGATTTTGTCGCGGATTTATTTGCATTTTTATTTCCCGACGTTTCGAATGCTTTACAGCAATCATGGTCACGGGAGAGACTGAGGTGTTAGATGTCTCTAAGGTATTATATAGTTGTTACAGACTTAGCTTTTTTTTAGCTAATTAAAATTATATAAAAATGTTTAAAGTTAAAAGTTAAAATATTGTAAGGTACTTTAGTGCCATTTTTCAATTTTTTGAATTCATTTTGTTAATTGTGGGTAGGCTGTCTGTAACAACTATATAATACCTTAGAGACATCTAACACCTCAGTCTCTCCCGTGACCATGATTGCTGTAAAGCATTCGAAACGTCGGGAAATAAAAATGCAAATAAATCCGCGACAAAATCCGAAAAGATAGTTTTATTTAAAAGTTGACTTAGTTTTATCATAAAAGAATCAGTAAATAAAGAAGCATTAATATCGGTTAATCCACATACTCTTGCAAATGGGAAACTGCGCAATTCAAATTCAAATTAAATTTTGGCATAACAGAATCAAACGAAAAGTTTTATCATCTTTTGCGCATCGTAAAAGCTTCAATATACCAATATAAGTAAGTTAGTATCATTACAGTAGTGTGCTTAATCTACTTAGCAGGCACAGTTACCAAGTATTAGCGAGCGATGTTTGCACACCGTCGGCTTGTTTTACATAAATTCTACATTCGCCCGCTTAAACTTCAGCTACGTATTGCGTGGGCTTAGAAGTTTGAATTTAGTTAAAACTAACACTATTACCTGTCCTAGTAATGAATTATGTTTCTCGATCAGTAAATTTAGTATATAATAAATGAAATGTGGTGAATTTAAATGGAAACTTATAATAAGCTTTTAAGATTTTATCTCTAATAGATATCGTGGGTATATTCATATACTTGACTGCCTCGGTGGTGTAGTGGCTAGCATGTACGGCTGCACACCCGGAGGTCCTGGGTTCGAGTCCCGGGTCGGGCCAAGTTTAGTTATTGAGACTTTCTGTATAGTAAGTCTCAGTAACAGCCCGGAGTTGGGAAGTTGGCGGTGTTTCACCCCCGTGCCTCGGAGAGCACGTAAAGCCGTCGGTCCTGCGCCTTAACTCTCACCGGTCGTGTCGAGTGGTCGTCCCACCGGAGTATGAGAGTGATAGGAATAGAGAGTGCACTTGTGTCTGCGCGTACACTTGAGCACTATAATATCTCCTGCGCAGTTGGCTAATCTCAATGAGATTGGCCGCCGTAGCCGGAATCGGCTAGGAGAACATCATCATCATCATCATCATCATATTCATATAGGAAACTAAACATACTGTTATTATATTTATACTCGTACTATACACTTTAACATTAACTCAGGGTGCTTTCTTGAGATATGTACTAGATAATGGTTATGGTCACTACTGCTGAAAGAAGATAGGTCCATATTTAGTTATAAAATGTTTGAAATTATTAACGATGCAGAATTCCAAGTTAAAGTGAGAAAAAAATCATGTCGTCCCGTCTGCATCTAGTTTATTCCCACTTACCTATTACGTTTAGAAAAAATAGCAATTTTAATGACAGGCAAAACTCGATTTTCACAAAATTAAATTATTTATAAAAAACTTTTTTTATATTTAACTTATACAATAACTAAGTATCAAGTTATCAAGCGTCCCCCAGACGTGCATGCGATAAAATGGGACGCCTAAGTAAATATGCGACACGACGCATCTGCCGTGCGCCCCACCTCGATAACCGTATCGGGTCGCAGTGTGCTTTATAAATATACTAGTACAGATTATGGAATTGCTTATAAAAAAATAATTCATTAAAATATGCATACGGTTTCATATCTGCGAATGAAACATTTTAGAACACATGCCATAAAAGATGGCTTGTTCCTCCCTATTGACAATTTTAGGTGCTGTTCTCTATGTATTTCAAATAGAAAATAATAAATACTCAGAGTAACAAATAATATAGATTCCTTTTTCTTTAAAGAAAGTTAATCTGTATGGGAATAGTGAGAATAGTAGCGTAAACAGCAAGTCATGCTACTAATTAAGACTTTAACATACTTTTTGGCTAACTCCCTCTATATAATTCTTTAGTCTGAGGTTGATATTTTTGCATTTTTTATAATACCTATTATAAAAAATGCAAAAATATTTCAATTGTTTCTTGGTTTGTCGTTCTTTACCACAGCAACTGAGAATTTTGATCAGTGAGCTTTTAATATTAAAATAGCGTATGGGCCAGATAGTAAGTACCATAGGCTTATAGCTTTTCTCTTTTTCTTTTCTTCTTCTTCGTATACTTCATTGTTGAAGGTCATGCTTGTCCTAGAATGTTTGCACCGATTTGTTGACTATCTTCCTCCACACCACTCTATCCTCGGCTTGTCTCAGGGCAGTCGGAATATTGAGTCCCGTTATATTTGAAATCTGGTCGGACCAGCGGGTAGGTGCTCGACCACGTGATCTTTTGCCTTCAATCTTCCCTACTATAACCAGTTTATCCAGATTGTCTGGTTGTCTACGGGCGATGTGACCAAAATAACTTAGGACTCGTTGATAGCATATAGTGGATAGTCTGGCAGTAATCTTCAGTTGGTCGAGAATAGACTTGTTGGTTCTTTTTGCTGGCCACGGTATACGCAACATTCTTATATAACACCACATTTCAAAAGTCTCGATCTTCTTTCGGTCAGCTGCACGGATTGACCATGATTCGGAACCGTACAGAAATATGGAGAACACCAAAGCTCGCACGAGTCTGGTCTTGGTGGTATTCGACACTTTCCTGTTTTGCCAGATTCTGGTTAACTTACTCATAGCTGCTCTTTTTCTTTAGTTGCCCAAAATATATCTCACTCAATCAAAGGCTCTACCAGGTCCACTAGGTATTTTTAGTAGTAGTCCCTCCGACTTTACTATCTTCTCGTACATTGATAATATTTTGTTAGGGACCTTCTCGGATGTACGTACAATAACTTACAACATTTAATCACAATCAAATGTTTCAGGACAAAATAAATGATAAAAGAAGTTACAAATAATAAGACATTTTTTTTATTTTTTTACAACAGGTACCTAAAACCATATCTAAACTGTATCTCTTACGAAGGAGGCGAAGTCATTGGATTGTCTGTCCCTTTACAGATTAAACCACATTTTGAATGATCCATATACCTACCCAATACCTACTATGGAGAAAGATCTTACAATCTAAGGCGGAATAGACGAGACTATATTTACCATTTTGGTGGCAAAATAAGACTATATTAAGGTTTATATGTTATGGGCCTCTGTTTACATATTTAAGATCTTTTTGTAAATATTACCTGAAATAAACGATTAAATAAAAAAATAAAAATTACCTATACATATACTTTATGTTAGGTTACATACACACTATTCATAATATTCTATATAACCTGAAGCAAATAGATCTATTTCTTGAACTAAAAAAATAAGATAAACGGAGCGTAAAGCAGTAAATGAATCCAAACGAAACTTAATATTAAAAATAAAATGTGTCAATAAATTATTATTTTTCAAATTTTTGCAATGCCAATCAACGTAATTATTTATTTTTTTATTTTATTCCTTATTGCATACCTACTACCATTTCCCGTTTTTTTATCTTAACTTATAATATGGCCAATGTGATACTCTGATGTATAAGCTATAGTACCTACTGTAATTTATCATCAAAATGCTTTCTGTAGTTTTTGCGTGGAAGAATAACAAACATCCATCCATACATCCTCACAAACTTTTACGTCACTACATATTATAAAACAAAGTCCTGCGCTGCGTCTGTCTGTCTATCTGTTCCCGATAAACTCAAAAACTATTGCACCGATTTTATGCTCTTAATCTCGAGGAAGGTTTTAGTATGTATATAATTTGTTAAGTTTTTGTATACGTACATTGGTTAAAATATAACGATATTTGTTGGAGGTGTCGGAAAAAAATAAGCTGTCTTCGTTTTAGTTCGTCTCACTTTTCATTAAAAATTTTACTCTTAGAATAGCTATAATTTAAAGTTTTATTTTATTACTTAGAATAAGATTCTACATTATATTTTAGAAACATGATTTGTTTTCATTATACAATGAAAATAAACACCGTAACTGAACGCCTGACGTTCTATTAAATTCCAAGTAAGTCGGACCCGCATGTAACAAGATATCCTCCCCGTCCGTGTAGCCAATCGCGGGATTATCTTCCTTGAGTCGAGCGCGGGAAATCCACCAAGATGGCGGCAATGAGAGCAGATTATATAAATTTATATATTTATTACTTTAGAAACCTTGTATAGTATTATAAACTTAGCACATATTATAGCTATATAATATAAACGATGTTTTGTGACTCAATGTATGTAAATAGTACCTAATAAAATCCGATTACTTTTACACAACCTTCTTATGATACATATATGTACTTAATTATCCGTGTTGAAGTTTGTAAAATGTTAAAATAAGTAACTTTTTATATAAATTAAATTTAAACGAAGGTTATACCTAAATATTATTACGTATTTATTTAGTGCATTATAAGATTAGTTCACTTAACATGTTAATAGCCAGTTACGATATTATAACGTCAAAGTGAAGCAAAATTGTAAGTTCAAGAGTTTTTCAAAATACAGAGTACGTAGCGCCATCTATGAACGAGTAGAAGAAATAATTTTCATAAGAGTCCTAATATATATTTTCCTCTGTATTAATCATAGCTCATTTCAAATTATAACATAATATATAATAAAAGCGTCATGCATATACCAATAAAAATGCTCATTACCAAATAAAGAGACGAGAAAAGTTCATTACACATTCACGCGGACTCGTCCGCAATTCTATTTGCGAAAGCAATTTCGCGAAATGCCACAATTTATTTAAAAATTACGCCCTTGTTTGTGTGGGCAAATATTGACGTGTTTGGTTTATGATAATGGCAACACTGAGCGGCAGGTAGGCTCCGCGCACCGGCTAGCGACAGTATTATTTACCTGTACACATATTATTTAATATTTACTATCGCAATGTAAAGTTTACAATATAATATTTGTCAAGTATGCTCCTCTTTGAAAGTATCTGTTTGCACCTCATATAGTGGTTTTTAATAAAAGGTAAATTTGGAGATCAAACATTAGTTTGAGCACTTGATTTGTTTTATAGCAAAATATATTATAAATGATAACAAATACCTATATTTGGATTGCACGTGCTTACCCATAAATCCCATTCTTTTACTGTATAGTGAAAGTTGCATGATCTTTTTATGCTTAAATATGAAAGAAGATGTGAAGATAACTTCTCCTATATAAAGATTAACTTGTTAAAAAATGGTTTACGAATGCTGCGGAAAGAGAGCTCCGATCATCTTAATACTCTTAATAAATTTACGAGTGTTGACTCGCAACATCGAACGCTGCCCTGCCAGTCGAACAAACTCCTCGATTGAACGCAAAGTCGAACCACAAACAATATCATCATTGTATTTGTACTGAAACAACAAATTTGTAGCTAGCTTTAAATGCAAGCTCGACACGCTGGCACACACTCACCGTGTGTACTGAGACAATATGTAGGAAACACTACTACGATCTTAAGCAAGGCGACAAAATGAATCTCCGCTCGCGACTGATACGGCCCAATTCAAACATAGTCAGCGCCATTTTGTTTTGACAAGCGGCTATCTCGCCCGGCGGAGAGCACACAAATTTAGACCTAGAACCAATATATTAGAAACGGAATTGGAATTGAGTGGGACCGGTGTAGAAACATCGGAAATTAAGGGAGGACCAGACACGATTCTGTTTGCCGTCTAACGTGGTCCCAGGACGAAGTTACAAATATTTGACGTGTCAATTTTGTGAATGTTGACCGAGAATTGCGGTTAATATTCCCGACCCGACTAACCTGGAGCGCGGTCACCCTTTAATTAAATGACTAAAAACAGTGCGATTGTCGATTTATTAAGTTCAACTTACATTTATTTTCAAGGGCCACTCCATGTAAGTTTATCATTTTGCTCAAACAAAATATAGATTGTAAGTATAAAGTATAGAATCAAAAGTTTATTTCTTCATTGTAGAAGCAAGTGATCATTTTCTTTTAATAACCTGTTTTGCGATGAATCTAACAAAGGGCGTTGTTTTAAAAGAGATTTTTACTTGCATTTTTATAAATAATCAATTTGCATAAGACAAAAATCCAGCAATTAGCCGCTGCTAAAAACAATAACAAACAATAAAGGCCAGTGGATAGTGAAAAGCTGTAGCAGCTTGTTAGGGCGTATTGCTCGTTACCGCTATTTGTTTTCGAGTGGCAACATCGAAGAGTCCATAAACAAAAAAACACTTGAGCGACTATTTTCATTGACAACAATGGCACCGCGTTAAGAGCGAAGCTTGGAGTAGGCACTTACTTTTCGCGACATAGGTATCGAAGTAGGGGCTTTCGTACAGTATTTTCATTGTGTGCTTTTAATTTTGAGTGCGCGAACTAGCTCGCTCTCCCGGGACGAATGTTTCCGAGGGTAATATTTGCTTCCGCTATAATTCAGCGGCCCGCCATATTTGCCGAAGAGCAATCATTTTAATATCGTCAGGCATCACATTAGGACCAAGTGGGATACTTACTTTGGTGAATGGATTAATCTTTGACCGACTTCAACAAAAACGATATAACTCAGCATATTTATTTACAACGCAATTTACAACAGAATCATGAGTTCACAAAATATGTTACACTCAAACATTTTTGTATATAATCAAAGATTTTATATCTTTCAAAAAAAAATTTGCTTCCAGACTTCAATAGCATTTAAAGTCGCCCACGCACTTACCACGTTTTACTGTATACCCGTACTATACCATCTATCCTCATATCATATTCCGATTTAAATATCTTTACTTAATCTCACTCCTCGTCTCACGTCTTAAGTTTTCCTAATTTGTGTCGGTTTTATTCAAAATGTAGTTGGTCAACTAGACCTCAAAATAGAAAAAAAAGGAGTCAAATATTAAACACTAGCGACTCACCCTCGCTTCGCTCGGGTTCATCCCTAGGTACTTTTTAACGGTTAGTATGAAATACAAATTTTTAAATTTCTCGGATTTTTTGTACTATAATATACTTGTATTATAGATATAAACCTTCCTCTTGAGTCGATTTATCTATTGCTGAAAACTGCATTAAAATCCGTTGAGTACCTAGTTTAAAAGATCTCAGCGAACAGACAGCGAAAGCGACTTCATTTTATACTATGTAAAGATTAAACATGCATTTTACTTTTGTATCATACCTATTTTACAGCAGTAAAGCAATTCCATTGGTTTCATATAACAAAACTAGAGCAATCATACTTAATCTATACATATAATAAAATTGTAACTAAGCCGAATCTGTACATTAAATATTATTTGGAAAATCTTATTGCAATTAGAATTATTTTCAATACAGAGGCTGAATCTATAGTTTTTTTTTAATTTTTTCTGTCTGTCTGTCCGTTACCGCACCTCAGAAAATTCACTGGAGGGATTTTGATGAAATTTGGTATGGTGATAGCTAGTTATCCGGATCAACATATAGGATACTTTTTACCGCGGGAAAATATCTCATATCTGAGAAAAAAAATACAAAAACTGCAATGTAAGAATATAGTAATATGTAAAACCACAGAATTTCGTTTTAGGCCATCTGAACGCGGGTGGAGCCGCGGACAATGCTGTGAATTCAAATAATAAAAACTATAATTACAAAGCTAGAGTATACTTGGGATTTACAAAGTGAATGTTAGTGACGGTAAGTACGTTTGATAATTTTCACAATGCTTTTCACCTTATTACAAATAAATCCAAATTCTTCCACATCATTCTTTACACATTATCTATTACTAATTGAAAAATAAATAATAATGATTATGTAATGAACAGATTTAAAAACAGTGATGTTCTTAAACTATTATACAAATACTTTAATGTTGATAAATGACAAGAGCTACAACAATGTGAGAGTAAAAGCTTTGTCATATAAGTTTGATTGTTTGAATCATAGATAATAATAATACCTAAGTAAGTATATACGAGAGTCTGACATATAGCACTCATGACATAATGTTCGTGATAATGATGTCCTTCTTGACGTATCCGTTAACGACAAACCTTGTAAGCTCCGGAAGTGGTGGAGGTGGTTAGCGAACCCAAATGTTGATTAGACTAATTCTGAGAAATTTTGTCTTGCAGAGTTATAGGTGTACACGTAGGAAGGCTACATATCCCCCCCAACGTGCGTTCACCTTGTCGTGGTGGGGGGCTCAGCAGTGCCCGGCAACCCAACCGGGCGCGAAGCCAAGAAACGCACAGGGAGGTGGCCCACTTCGGTGGGCGGTGGGAGGCGGCCCTCTTCGGAGGGCGGTGTACCATGTGGGTTGCTCCTGGTACTTCTCTGATAGCAGAGTGGACCTTGGAGTAACCCCGTGGTTGTTGGGGTCTGCTTCGGCAGACCTGCCGTCGGGGCGTCGTAGTTGAATGCGTAAGCGATCCTGCGACGCCCCATTAAGACGGGGGAAGGCTTTGTTGGGTTTTAGTGGGTAGTACTGGCTTTGCCGGTGAGTCCCACACCTCGTGCGTAAATGCATTTCCCAACGTTAAAAAAAAAAGGAAGGCTACCTAAAGCACAGATGACACAATATGACACTAGGTATACAGTATTTAGACCTCCATGTAACACAGAACATCTGTCCGTTTTGAATATTCGTAGAGAAAACTAATTAAGTTATCTGTTTATTACAGATGAACTGTCCATAAGATAATAATTCAGATTTAGATTATAGATAGAATTATATTTTTCTTGTTTGGCTTTAAAGTAGGCCAGTTAAGCGCTGATTGCTTCGAAAATAACACTTAGAATAGAGGAGACACGAGGGAGATTGGGAGACAAAAACGTTATTATAGCATATTATTTACACAAGATATAATATAACAATGTGCCAGGAAAACCAGGACGTTACAAATATCTTGCGACATAAAATGCCAAGAATTTTCATTTAATTACTGAAGTAAAACTTCTTAAGGCGCGTCATGAGGTTAAAAAATATTGGCGTTACGATTTAGGTAACGGAAACGGCTGTTACGGAAATGAATAAATAATCAATTAAAAATTATTTAAACTATTATTTGAATATGTCAAATAATAAATTAAATAAAAATGTTTATTTATAAAAAAATACTTCTTTCATTTATTTTTAAATGAGCGATGGAATCACATCAAATGAATATTGTTAAAAAATTATTTGGTTGAAATTCTTTTTTTATACATTATAAATAGGTATATATTTTTTTCATTTATTATTACTAAAAGATTTCCATCTTTTTATTATTATTTATATGATTGGAGTATATAATTTATTGAATCATTACAACATATGATTGGAAAATAAATTTTATTTTAACAACATCTATAATACGTGAATAATAAAATATTGTTTTCCTTTTTTAGTCGATAAGAAAAAATATTTTTTTAATATCTCTCCTAATGCTAATCATTTAAAACAGAAATTCAATGTCATAAAAGTACCGATAACCTACAGAAGTTCAGTTCTTGCGCATGTATACATTGATACACACACTCTTAATTTTTTTTATCAGTAATTAATCAAAAGTTTCAAGAAAAATCATAGGGAATCAATGATAAATATTTTAAATTAAAAATTGTTATTCAGCATCCGTTAATTAACAAATAGATATCATACTGAATGTTCATATCAAAATACAAATTACCAAAAGGGATTTTCATTAGGTACAGTGCTATAAAATAATGATTAATTATGCCTATATATATTTTATATATGTGTAACTATAAACATAAAAGAATATAATTAACGTAAACCTTAAAGTAATTACTCGTTTCGTAAAATCCGTATTTCACCTATTTCAACCCATTTGGCAACGCCATCTCGTGGTGAGAAGAAAACTTATTTAAAAATATACTTGTAGCACCATCTTAAGTGATTTGATAAACTAGTTATATAGACCACAATTTCAAAGGTATAGATATCCTCTAATGTATTTTTTATTTTTTATTTTAAACTACATTTAGGCTTTTCATTTTAATGTCATTAAAATGAATTTTTGTACACTTATATTTAGTGCCCTCTCATAGAAACATTACGTACTTTTCTCTAACGTACATACGACGTAATTCATAATTATTCTACTAGGTGGCAGCAAAATATTATCATGAGGTCTCATCACGAACAAGGAAACTTTAGTTCAAATAAATGTCAGTAGATGACGTTACATGTTTTAATTTGTTATTCAATTTGTGTCAACACAAAATAATTTTTTTTATCCCAAAACAGTATATTATGGTTTAAAAAAACACTCTATTTAAAGGGCAATACAATAATGCCCCCGTAAATCAAATTTGCGTAATTTTAATGATTATTGAAATATCAGCAATGAGATGATTGGTTTGATGTACATATTCAAAGATGGCGCTTTTACATTTTATAAGTTGTTTATTACCTGCATTAGATAATTTTATATAGGTACCTAAATCTAAATTAGATGTGCTGGACATCGCATATACGAAACAATAGCATTCCCAAGGAGTGTTGATGTCAGGCAGGCGGCTTGTCGTAAACTTTTGCCAAATCCTATCAACAGTCCGGAAGATGTACTCCGCCGACCCCAAGTAATTGGGAAATGCGGAGATGATGAGTTGTTACTTATTACGGTTAGTTATTGTTTATTACTGTTAAAAAATTTTAAAACCACTAAAATTCGTTTGCATGATGCAGGATGAATGTTACAATACCTTTCGTCTGTTTGCACATATTTATAAAATAAAAAATATTAAGTATTTGCTGATCAACATCTATTATCTATTCAAGCAAACAAAAATAACCCGAAGAATAACCCGAATTAGCGCTGCCCAATTTCTTTGTATGGGATAAGGCATTGTACTAATATATAAGTAATAAGTGATCTGTGATAAAGATAATGTATAAAATTCAATATTATTTTTTATTTTCTACCATAATTCAATCTATAATAATATTATAGTATGAAAAATGATTCCATCTCATCTCTCTACAGTGTACCTTCCACTGTTTATTTGACCTCACTTTTATTCCCCATTGTTATTTTTTTGGGTAAATAAATAATCATTTTTAAAATTTGCCAGTTTTATTATAGACTTATAATTATATGTAGTTAGTCTTAAAAATAAATGCAAAAACGCACAAATCGCAATCGGTCATTAAAATTAATAAAATTATTATTTTACATTACAAAAATTGAGACAATCTTATGTAAAATTACTAATTCCATGCAATAAGAGATTTTTAAATAATAATCACATAATTTAAGTATTATAAAGAATAATATACTATATAAAAGACGTTACTCCGGCGTCATTAACTTAAAATAATAACTTAAATATTTAACTTTCAAATAAAATAAAAACCCGTTGTGATAAAATCTTGATTCAATATTTCCCAAAATAGCAACTAAAACTCTGCCGTCATTATAAAGACGGCCCTAACTAACAATTTGGTCCAAAATGACTGAAGCAGATTCGGAATCAGTAAAAAAATGCTACTTGATAGTGTTACTTAAAAAGCTCGTAAGTCTTATGAATCCGAAGATACCATAACCATTTTCATCGTAACTATGTCTAAGCTACTACTAAGTACTAAGACAAAACTTCAAATATCTCGAAATCAACTTTGACGAAGTTGCGGCCTTCTTTTTTATGACGGCAGAACTGAAACTTACATTTAATGGCACTCATGATTTTGATAAAATAAATTAAAAAAATATATTTAAAAGAACTTCGAATTTATAATGAAGTTGGTCCCACTGTAGTTTAGCCATATATCTATGTATATAACAATCAATATGTGTATGTATGTTACCTACAGACTCAAAAATTGCTGGAGTGATTTTGATGAAATTTTTAGGCCATCTACAGATAAGCCCAGCTGGTGATCTTGAAAGAATATTTAAAAATGTAGCCAAATTAAGAACCTTCACCTTTTTTAGTTGGTTAAAAAGAACACTACGACATGAAGTTGAAATATTTTCTTGTCAAATCTATTTTGAGTATCATAATTACACCTTTGTATGTTTGTGTTAAAATCTTTTAATAAAATTAATCTTAAGCATAATAATTAAGAAATACAGTGTTATTCTACTACTAAATCAAACTCCTCAATCTCTTCACACATGGAATTGAAGCCTGCGGCCCAAGCTTCTACTTCTTTTTCCTGAAAATTAACCAGCTATCATCATACCAAATTTCATCAAAACCTGACCAGTGGTATTTTTTGTGATGCGGTAACAGACAAACAGACAGACGAAAACTATAGATTCAGCCTCTGTATCGATAATAAAGTCTATTTCAATAAGATTTTCCAAAAAATATTTAATGTACAGATTCAGCATAGTTATAATTTTATTATATGTATAGATAGTGTATATACTAATATTATAAACTAGCAGAATCCGCGGCTTCGCTCGCGCTCAAACTACAAAAAATATCTATAAAAATGTAGATTTCATACAAACTTTCATCCCTTTTACCACCTTATGAGATAAATTTTTGAAAATCCTAAAACTATTTGTTTAATTCTCTTGAAGAGCATTAATACCAAGTTTCAAGTAATTCTGATCATAAATATTTTTTTGGAGTGTATCATAACATGTGTTCCTGTGGTAATGAGATAATCTCCCACAGTAAAAAGTAGCCTATGTCACTCTCCCGCCATCCAACTATCTCCATAACAAAAATCACGCCAATACGTCACTCCGTTTCGACGTGAAACAAAGACAAACATACAAACATATTTTCACATTTATTTTATAACTTTTTACTGCGGGAAAATATCTCATCTCTGAGAAATCTATACTAAAAGTTAAAACGTAAGTAGAGACGAACCCGAGCGGAGCGAGAGCGAGTCGCTAGTAGTATATAAATAATGGGATGGGAGTAACTTGTAATGATTAAATCGATATTAATTAATATAGTATTCATTATCTTGTCTTACCTTCTTGGATAATTTCTGTTTATTTGTTTTCTTTTTCTTGATAATCCTTTTCTGTTTTACAGAAGGCAATTTAAATGACAAATCATCTAAATCCTCGTCACTTGAAGCATGGTCAAGATCACTCATCGGACTTGTGTCACTATCTAATGAGTTCTTATGAAACGCTACCCTCTTAGGCTTACCATAACTTTTGCGAGTGGGCTGAAAATCAAAGATTTTATATATAGCTTTCATAAAATATATTAGTAAATAGAGTAAAGAATAGCAGTATCCCTAAAATGCTGTTTTTTTTTTCTTTTGTCTATTTAAATGTTTTTTTGTTATTGTTTTTCTTCTTTAATATATTATGTAAGCTTAGTCTATCCATCTGTATTTCATTAATAATGAAAATCCAAAATTGCCTTATGTAAGGACTTTTTTCTAATGTACTTTCTATTTCTGTATGTAGCTGTAGATTTTAGTTTAAATAAATAAATATCTAAAAACTATTTTAATAATTAATAGTAAAATATCTTATTCATTCAAGATGAATAATTATTATGAATATATAAATAAAATGTTTAAAATATTTCATTCTTAAAATTAGAGTTTTATAGTTGTCTAAAAAATTAATTTCTAAAGTGTTTTATTTGAATGTATACTCGTATTTACTAAAAACATTACCTTGAGATGATGTACAACATCTATATCTTCAAACAAATGTACTGATTGGGAGTCATCATTTTCCCCATTTTCTGGTAATGTTGGTTCGGTTATTGTAACTTTAGTGCTACCATTTGCAGCTGCTTCGGGAAAAACTGGTGGTTCTGTTGCTGATTTCATTCCATCAAATAATTCATTTACAGCATTTTGTGTCGGTTTTGATTTTGCAGTAACTGGTATCATTGCTCGCATTGGGCCTTTCTGTTCATTTAGTTCTTGCAAAATACCTCTAGTTCTAGCTCGTAGGGATCTAGCTTTATTTTTCTTTTTAGGTGAAATATTCTCTTGGTCAGACTCATCAAATCCAAAATATGTATTGTTCTCTTCAGATTTATCATTTTGGTTTTTATCATCAACATTTTCATTGTGTGTTGATAAATAAGTAGTATTACTTATATTTTCAACTGGAACTTCATGAGTTGGAGCGATATTTTCATTTGATTTCTCACTTGTATTATTTACTGATTGTTCTAACAGTGACACATTTGTATCTTCAAATAGAGAATGAGCTTTGACTGGTGTTCCTTTACTTTTCTTCTTTTTCTTTTCACTTTTTTCAACAACTTCTTGAATAAAGGAAATTATACTGGTTTGCTTTAAATTAGGAGTTTCAAGCACTTGAGGTAGGGATTCATTTGCTTCTGGCACCATATTGGTATATACATGTTTCTTTTTGCTATCATTAAAATTAATAAAAGAACATTCAAAGGCTGGTGTCAGATTAGGTTTCACATAAGTGTTCACTTGCCACTTTATGGGTAGGCTTTCAAAGTCTACTCTCCATGGGCTAGCTACGGGTTGCCTGATAGAAGTATTCATGCTACTACTAGCTGCAGGATTTTCATCAAAGAAACTGATATCTTGTAAATTCAGTGGATCAGTTGGTTTTTCTAAATTTGAGTTAACTGGAGATTTAGGATAATTTGGTGAGTTAACTGGAGAATAGTTGATATTATCATCATCAGGTTGCATAGCCAAAGCTATATCTTCTATCCTTACTGAATTATATTTTTTCTCATTAGCAATGCTTTCATTCATATTTGAATCTGGTTTATTACTCGAAGTAACAGTGGGGTCGTCATTTTGCTTCAAAAGTTCACTATTTATGTTTGACTTATTCTTTTGTATCTCTTCCGGTTTAGATTGTTTCATAGAGACTGTATTCTTTAAAGCCGCTAAGGCCTTAGCTAAATTCCTATCATAATTACTCTTAACAGATTCAATCTTGGGTTTAGTAGGTTTTTTAACTGTTTTTTTCCTTTTCTTCTTTACAGGAGGTGGTTCTTCATTTGGATCATAAGTGAATTCATAAACATCAATTTTACTTGAACCTCTTTTAATTGGTTTTTTGTTATTTTTAATATCTTCAGAATTACCCTTGTCTAAAATTTTTAAATCACACTTTTTATATGAAAATTTATTCTCATGTTCCTTTTGTTTTGCATTATTATTTGTATCTGCTGCTGATTTATTGTTAAAATAATTTTTTATTGTTTTTTGCTTACTAGCTGTTTCAGATTGTGTTGCTTTTTGTAATGCTGATTTTGTCTTTGTTGTTTTAGTTTGCACTTTATTTATACTTTCTTTACTTATTATTTTAGCCTTATTTGCTAAGGGAGTACTGGCATTGATAGGTTTTACAGGTATAAATTTATTAGGACTAATGGAATGGTCATCAAACTTACTTGGTAACCTGCAAATTCGTTTGGGACGATTATTTACCAAGCTGTTATCCAAGACGTTCGTTTTTAATGGGGTTGTAACTAGAATAGGTTGCTTTTTTGTTTCAGGTGACTTGTATTTGGGGCCAGAATTTAAATTATCGTTAGATTTATAATTACGACTGTCTTTGCTAATGGGGGCATCATTAAGTAATATATTTTCAATGTAACGATTGGGAAGCTTTTTAACGCGACGTGGTCTTAAATCATTTAGTTCATTTTGATTTTTGGACTCTGTAGAAGTTGACTTTTTGGGAAGATTTTCAGCAAGTATAGAAGTGTTGTCGTCTGATGCAGAATTTGTTTTATCAGCTAAAGCTTTTCTTGTTGGTTTAACATTTTGGCCACCATCTTTTGCCTTCCTAGATTGCAAAACACAATGATTCTCTTTTGTAGCTTTAGAAACTTTAGTTCCTCGGGTTTTAGGAGGCATGACGAAATAGTTATTGTAACTTAAAAACCTCTCATGCTTGATTAGCAATTAAGAGAGTAAGTAATATGCATAATTTCTTAATATATTATCAACTGTTCCATGATATTCCAACACAAAACAAAATTCTATTTCTATTTAGACTTTTTACAAAACTTTGTTTAACTTTGAGATTTTCGCTCCGTTTTTTCAAGGTTTGACAACAATTCATAGACAGACAAATAATAAGGTTACAGATTATAAAAAGATACCAAAAGAGCTTTAAAATTATAGGTAAAATAAAAGGATATATACCATTGTTATTTTATTTTATCTTTTCTAGGCTACTTTTTCATAATTAAAAAACAATTTGATTTTAGATTACAAAAAGCTAATTTTTAAAATATTTTTTACATTATTTACTAATATATATACGATGAAGTTTCCAGTAGGATGGTGCATGGCGAAGCTAATGTAAGCTAGTGTAGTTACAACTTACACAGCGACGCCTAGTTTTGTCATCCATGTATGATATAACCTGTAGGAACGCATGTAACCTGTAGGAATTTATAATGCGTCAAAATTCTCTTCAGACCAGCATAAACTAGATAATGATAGTGAAAGGCTAAAAAGTGTAATGGGGAAGATTTCTTAAAAGGAGGGCGCTACGTATGATCTGTTTACATTCAGTCTAAGGTTAGGTTATGATAACTCTTTTCTACCTGCTTTTTTGTTTCTGTTGTGTTGTCCAGCTGAAGAAAAAATTGAAAAGGAGAGGTCCTGTGGTGGTCCTGACTGACTAATGGACAACACAGCTTAAACCACTCGTCTTAGAAGCATGAAATTTGGAGGACGAATTCCTTATATGATGTAAGCATCCGAAGAAAGGATTTTTTGAAATTCATCCTCTAAGTGGGTAAAATAGGGGATTAAAGACTGTTTGAAACTGTGTCATACTTAATATGAAATACAAATAAAGAGATGTTTAGCTTTAAGATAAAAAATAAGGAAATTATTTATTTGATTTTTTTCGAAATTCATCCCGTATGGGGTAAAAGTGGGTAATAAAGTTTATATGAGCAAAGAATTATTTATGATCAGAATTACTTGAAACTTGGTATAAATGCTCTTCAATACAATTAATTAAATACGTTTTTTAGCATTTTCCGAAATTCATCCCATAATGGGGTAAAATGGGGGATGAAAGTTTGTATGAAAACTACCTTTTTAGAGTTTTTTGTAGTTTTAGCGCGAGCGAAGCTGAGGGTTCTGCTAGTATATTATATAAAACAGACTACGTATTTTTTTAGAATAAATAAAAATCATCGTCACTTGAATGGTTGCACTTAATATATTAGCATTTTTTTTAAATAGCAACATTTTATTTGAAAGTTTACTGGAAATTGGAATACATTAAACAACCGTTCCTTCTTGTAAATTGATAATTTCGAAAGTTTTGAAACTGTGATGTTTGAAGTTCATTTATTTCCTAAAAATTATAATCATATTTATTTTTTGACGCTGATTAAAATTTTTGTGTAAGTTTTACTTATGGTGGTTGTTTATATTGGTAAAACGAAATATGTATATTTTTTTATATTTAATTGTCCCTTTGCTGCTATTATTTGTTAAATTTATCTGGTTTCACACAATATTTATTTCATTATTTTGTAAATATCGTTATTATACTATATATAAATACTTTTTCAGTTAAACTAAATACTGGTTATTTAGAATCAAGTCTTTATTTTAAAAACAAAAGCTGACAGTTTCCTGATTAACGGTCATGATAAGGACATGAAAAATATTAAAACCATTGGAGCCGAGGTCTACGTTTAAACATACATATTATAAAATAGCCAAAATGGTAGAAGGGGAAACCAATAAAGCTACTATTGACACTGTGCAAGTTGCACTTAGGATAAGACCTTTGATGCGAAATGAAATCGATAGAGGTTGTGACGAATGTATTGATGTGGTGCCAGGAGAGCCACAGGTGCAAATTAAAGATTTATCATTCACTTACAATTATGTTTTTCCTCAACATATAAATCAAGAAGAATTTTATGACACTGCCGTTAAAGGACTCATTGGAAAACTTTTTCAAGGTAAGTGCTTACTTACTATTTACTAATATTTCTCATCTTTACTTTTAAAATTAGTGGCATCTTTGTGATAGTTTTACATTTTTATTTTAAATAAAAAAAGAATTGTGGATGTTTTTAAGGGATCTTATGGTTTTATAGGATACTAGTGACTCCCCTCCCTTCGCTGGGGTTCATCCCTAGCTTCGCTGGGATTCATCCCTAGCTTGCTTCCCAATACAGTCTTTCATCCCCATTTTCACTCCCTTAAGGGATGATTTTTGGGATAAAAAGTATCCTATGTACCTTCCCAGGGTCTCAAACTATCTTCTTACCAAATTTTATCTAAATCGGTTCAATAGATCCAGAGATTACCCCCTACAACCTCATGAACTCACAAACTCGCAAACTTTACCTCTTTATAATATTAATAGATTATGTAGGTATATGAATGTTTGGATGAAAGTTTAAGCAATATTTAGAAAAAAATATTTTCTAAGTGTAATAGTTGTAGAAATTTAAACTCTTTTGCTGTCTTTAATGACTATATTATAGAGATTTTGTTATAAAAGCACTAAGTAGTCAAAATGAACTTGCAATGCCAAAGATTAGATTTTTACTATGATCATCAACCATAGATTTTGACCATCATAGTTTTGATTACAAAATACTCTGAAAGAATTTCCTTACCAAGTATAAATACTTATTGTCTTGTTGAACACTTAAGTATTATATATTAAGTAATTTTATCAATATAATTTTTATTACAGGTTATAATGTAACAATATTGGCATATGGCCAGACAGGCTCTGGCAAAACCTATACTATGGGAACAAATTATTCTGGATCTGATGGTGACTCTACAAAATTAGGTATGCTTCATAGGCATATTAGTCCTTTTTTAATTTTTATAAATTAATACATATATATATATATATATATATATATATATATATATATATATATATATGTTTATTTTATTTTAGCTATAATTATATGATAATACTGTTTATAATCATAGTTATTTTGTTTTAATTTTAAATGTGATTTAATGAACTCTAGTATAGTTTATAAGCTCTTTACCATTATATTTTAGAAAATAAGTTTGATGATTTAGTATATTTAAAAGGATTATAATAAATATTTTTTTTTCTCAACAGGTGTAATTCCCCAAGCTGTAGCTGATATATTTGATTTCATAGAGCTGCATGAAGACAAGTTTATATTTAAAGTGAGTGTTTCATTTATGGAACTGTACCAGGAACAATGCTATGATTTACTCTCTGGAAAGGAAAGGAACCACAGCATTATTGAGATTAGAGAAGATGTCAACAAGGGAGTTATTTTGCCAGGTGTGTTCTTAAAAAATGTTATATCCGAATAACTCACATTTAATGTTGAATAATAATAGCTGGTCTTGGCTTGCTGCCTATAAATATCCCACAGAATATCACAACCTATGTCACACCCCAATACGTCCATGGCATGGAAGCAGGAGTCACACAAGGTTTTATCCTTGGTCCAGTCTTGTACTCTCTTTTCATATCAGATCTTCACTAGTCTAGAGAACATAGTTATTTATGTTGACAATATAGTATTATCCATAAATGTATAGAAAACAATAATAATAAATACTCTTTATTGTACACCCACAAGAGAAAAAAAGAAATATGTACAAGAAAAATATAAAAAGAGCTATGTACAAAAGGCGGCCTTATCACTAAAACAGTGATCTCTTCCAGGCAACCTTAAGGTGTTTGAAAATAATTAATTTAAAATATTATATATTATACATAATATAGTCTTTTCCATACTGTTAATATAAAATAACCATTATTTTTGTTTATATTTATTTTTAGGTATTACTGAATTACCAGTGACATCAACAATGGAAACTATGATGGTTTTAGAGCGCGGTTCATCGGGACGTGTCACGGGATCCACAGCTATGAATCAAGCATCTAGTAGAAGTCATGCCGTGTTTACTATTGTTATAGCCAAAGAGAGCCGAAGTGACAAGTTTGTATCTTTAAATGTGTTTTTTTAATATTAGCAACTAGTGATGTCCTCCTGGACGATTTCGTCCATGGCAACCGATCTCTCTGAGATAAGCCAACTGCACAGGAGATATTATAGTGCACAAGTGTTCATGTAGACACCATTGCACTCTCTATTCCTGTTACTCTCAATTCCCCACGGGACGAGAATTCCACACGCCTGGTGAGAGCTCAATCGCAGGACCGACAACTTTACGTGCTCTCCGAGGCACGGGAGTGAAACACCGCCAACTTCCCAACCGTTACCAGGACTTAACAGAAAGACCTAAATTTGCCCGATCTGGGCCTCGAACCCAGGACGTCCGAATGTGTAGCCATACATACTATGCAATAATAAGCATCTATTAATCGTCATTGCAAAGCATCATTGTTGCACAAGTATATAATAGATATTTACAAGATTCAATCCAAATAGTCAAATTAAATAATATTTTCAACAAGCTGATTTTCTTTGACAGCTAGATCATTAGGATAGGACGTCGTCTGATTACAATTTTTTTAAATGTCCATGAGTCCTACCACCAGTTCAGAAAGATAAAGTCTCAGAGAGAAAGAATTTCAGCAGAAACAATATTATTTTTGTATCTTTTTTATATCTTAAAATATAAATGAGAATGTTTGGGGTATACAGTATATTTTATGATAACCAATTTTGTCCTAGTTGTTTGTCATTGTCTCTGAGTAATTTTTGTTAGGTTTTAAATTTTAATCCAATTTTTTTTCTTTTTTTTCTATTATCTAATAATATTTTGTTTAATTTCTATGATGTTTTAGGAACATAGCAACAACATCAAAGTTCCATTTAGTGGATTTAGCTGGTTCTGAACGTATTAAGAAGACGAAAGCGAGTGGGGAGCGCTTGAAAGAAGGAGTTAAGATTAACCAAGGATTGCTTGCTTTGGGCAATGTGATATCAGCACTTGGAGATGGTACCAACAGAAGCTTCATTAGCTATAGAGATAGCAAGCTTACTAGATTATTACAAGGTAAATTAACTAATAAAATATACATAGGTATATAAGTCAAGTGTGAGTTGGATTCACATAAAGAAAGTTTTTTATTTTATGGCATATATAGTAATTTACTTATGACTTAAGGTATATAGAAAAATGCCTAACATTGCAAAAGTATTACATAAATATTTAAATTATAATTCGAGCACATAAGCCTGATTTTTTTTACAAAATAAATAAATTGTCATTGGATCACCTAACTCTGTGTATATCTCAAAATTCATCTTTCCTCCAATACTTACATGATTTGTAGAAATTAACAAACAATGCAAAAATAATATAATTTATATATTCTTCATAATATAAATTAAAATACATAATAAACTAAATACAAACAATAACGGTAACTCGCAGACAGTCTGGGCGGCAACTCGCTGACGTTGATGGTGGCGTGCGTAAGCCCCGCGGACTACAACCTGGACGAGACGGTGTCCACGCTGCGGTACGCGGACCGCGCGCGTCGCATACGCAACAAGCCCATCATCAACCAGGACGCGAAGGCTGCGGAGATACTCAGGTTTGTAAACGATTGTATCGTATCCCACTGCTGGGCACGAGCAATACCAAGGGGATCAGGCCCTAGTCCATTATATGATTATGCTAGCAACTCATATGATTTATACTTCGTCCCGAGCTTGATTCCCCATACAAACTTTCATTCCCATTTTCACCCCCTTAAGAGATAATTTCCGGGATAAAAAGTATCCCATGTCCTTCCTAGGGTCTCAAACTATCTTCTTACCAAATTTCATCTAAATAGGTTCAGTATTACACCCTACAACCTCATAAACTCACAAACTTTACCTATTTATAATATTAGTATAGATATGCCTACATTTACGCTGAAAAGCGGAAGAGTGTCTATATTGAGACAACTGAGTTCACACATGCTATGACAGTCGTGAACAACAGTTCTAGACTTTTTTTTGTATTATTA
Organism: Brenthis ino; assembly: GCA_921882275.1. NCBI lineage: Eukaryota > Metazoa > Arthropoda > Insecta > Lepidoptera > Nymphalidae > Brenthis > Brenthis ino. The sequence goes on along the minus strand of OV170227.1, from coordinate 12,947,481 downwards.
ATTACAAACGGTGCATTGAAGTTTAAACATTCTAAAATAATTCAGGATTTCGAAGATTTACCGTGAGTTATGTTACTTTTAATATAAACAATACACCATACAAAACGATTGAAACTTTCACAATATTTTCTATTATAATTATAAGTGGCATTGTTAAGGCAGAAAAAGATAGTGTATAATTTTCATTATGAGTATACTCATATGATGTGCTATATTTTCAACCGACTTCAAAAAGGAGGAGGTTCTCAATTCGACTGTATTTTTTTTTAATGTTTGTTACCTCAGAACTTCGTCATTTATCAACCGATTTGGACAATTTTTGTTTTGTTTGAAAGAGTATACTTCCAGTTTGGTCCCATTTAAATTAAAAAAAAAAATTACCACCCCTAAGGGTGGAAAAATAGCTAATGATGAATTTAACCTGCTTCTAATTGTCATATTGACTTGAAACTTTGCAAGTGTTTCTATTTCCATTGATAGTACAGTGGTTCGGTATTGTTGAACTGATCTGATGGTAAGGCCAGAAGGTGGATAGGTTGAACTCTTCAACGACTAATAGTAGATACTTTGAGATTGGGCTTATTTTGTTTAATTTGACAAGCCTAACACTAGAATTCTTACTTTGCTACTACTGTCTACACTAAAAAGGGAAAAATAAAAACTTTTTAACAAAAAGATAAAAACCGACTTCAAACAAATGCACTAAAAAGTAAAAAATAACTGATTGGTAGTTTTCATTTACTATAAATACCTAATCAAATATTTTCGAAGTCGGTGTGCTTTGGCTAAGTAATTAAAGCCTACCTATTAAATACATACCTAATCAAATATTTTCGAAATCGGTGCCAGCCCATACAAAGCAAAACACACTGACTTCGAAAATATTTGATTTGGTATGTATAGTAAATGAAAACTACCAACCAGTTATTTTTTACTTTTTAGTGCATTTGTTTGAAGTCTGTTTATTTTTTTTGTTTAAAAGTTTTTATTTAATATTCCAAATATCATTCATGCATTACCATTTCACCATGAAATACATAAATAAATTAATTTCAAAAATACGGCTACTTTGAGTCTTATGATGAGAAAACATGGTATGGCAGCAGGACAGACAGGCACATAGACATATTAATAGATAGACACACATACAAAAGATTCTATTAAGATTTTTTCTTTTGTAAGTATTACAAAAGTTTGAAAATATTCATTGAACACAAAAGAAGCAATACACATTAATGAGACTCTATTACGTGTTTTTCTCTAATAGTCTGAAGTCTCAGTCAAACTTCACAGTAATTGAATACATGTCCTTGAGCTGTGCCAATCAGATACATGACACACTATGCTATATCAGTCATACAATGCGTATTCCTTTTACAGGTTAAATAACTTAGTAAATGAACTCAGACTTCAACTACTTGGCAAGTTACCTACTATTAGCGAACAGAATAATGAAAAATTACAAGAAGAGCTTGACAAAGAGAAAGTTAAATATGCAGAACTTCTTAAAAAACACAAACAAGTTACAGAACATTTAAGCAATATGTTGATAGAAAATACAAACTTATGTGAGAAGGCACTGTTAGCTGAGGCGGCTAAAGACAAAATTGAAAGGAAACTTAATGAATTGACCGAACAGTGTAATCAGACTATAGAAAATCTCAACATGACTGAACCATCTCAAGATGATAATCAAAAGAGAACATCTGTAGTGGATTATTTGAAGGAAGTAAAATCCAGGTAAATATTATATTTTAATAATATTCTTAATGTAAAAATGGTGTAAGAATAATACTTCCTTAGATTTACGCAAATATTTGACATTTTAAAAAAAACGATGTCTTCCGATTTTTTCGCGGATTTATTTTGATTTTTGGTTCCCGAAGTTTTGAATGTTTTACACTAATCATGGTCACGGAAGAGACTAAGGTTTTAGACGTCTCAAAGGCTGTATAGTTGTAACAGACAGTGCCTATGCACAAAATTACAAAATGTATTCAGAAATACAAAAATGACACCAAAGTACCTTATACAATAAAAAAATGTTTTGCTATAAAGCATTCGAAACGTCAGGAACCAAAAATCAAAATAAATCCGCGAAAAAATCCGAAAAGTTTTATTTAAAATGGTATAAAAATATTAAAGTCTATATTTACACAGAATAGTTGATTTTATAGAAAGGGTATTAATATAAAAATATTTAAGTTAAACTTTTATCTTAAAAATGTGTTCCCGCAGTCAAAAGTATCCTATATGTTGAACCGGATAACCAGCTATCATCATACCAAATTTCATCAAAATCCGTCCAGTGGTTTTTCCGTGATGCGGTAACAGACAGACACACAAAAATTCTAAAAACTATATGTTCAGCCTCTGTATCGATAATAATGTCTATTTGAATAAGATTTTCCAAAAAATATTTAATGTACAGATTCGGTTTAGTTACAATTTTATTATATGTATAGATTTATAATTCTTACAACTTCCAGATTAGAAGACTTACAATCAGTTAATTTGAAGACCAATGAAGAGTTGATAGATCATGAGATCAAGTTGTCCTTTGTAAAGGAGGATGGTGATGGGGAGAAGGTGGATGATGATGTGTTAATGAATGAAGATCAGGCAGTCATGGAGGAAGAGAAGAGGGCTATGGGTCAGGTAAAGTAACTTTAATTGGATGTCTTTGTTCTAATATTTGTTAAATAGATATTTCTGGTTCATATGTACCTATTAGAATTTGGTCAAAAAATAATATTAGTCTTGCTGAGATTTATTCATCATTTCCGGAAGCTTTGTCTATCCAAACTGATGGCGTATGTTCAGTAAAGTGCTGAATAAAAATAATTGATTTGAATTAACATAGATTCTGTAATAATTTTTATTTTCAAATGAAATTATTATGTTTTTTAAAGTTCCATAGCATAATGGCTAAAATGGAACCCTTTTAATTTCGCCATTTTCGTCTATTTATATGCCACAAGTAATTTACTTAAATACTATTCAAACATTGCTTAGATTTGATAGGTAGATGTCCTATGTACATTGTTAGACATCAGTGTATTCAAATTATAAAAAAACTATAAAAAAACTTGCAGTGGCACTCCATATACGTAAGTGGAGGGTAATTTTTTTTATCTTCATATTATACTGATAGGAAATTTATATCAAAGTAACTTTTTTGTTTAAGCCAATAACTGCAAAGTTATCCTTACTAATATTATAAATGTGAAAGTTTGTGAGAATGGATGGATAGATGTTTGTTACTCTTTTATGCTAGAATGGCTGAAACGATCTTTTTATCCCGGAAAAATGTACGGGTCCCATGGGATAGATTTTTGTCTAGGGACAAATCCGAAGCGAAGTTGAGTCACCAATATGCTTCTAAAGTCGTAAAGAATGTGTCATTCTACAGAACACTCGTATTGCAAATCAGGCTCGCACTTGTCTAATTTTTTAAAGTATAATTACAAGTTTTGTAAATAAATTTTAGGTGGCGTTAAATCAAGAATTGCAAGAGCTCAATCGTGCTATGGCCATCAAGGCGTCTGTGGTCCAAGCTATACTTGCTAGCAACAAGGAAATGCTAGACGGACATAATAATTTGAAAGAAAATGAAGAGAAAATATCTAAATTAGAAAAGGAAAGGGATGAATTATTGCAACAATTGAAGCAATCCAAGGTAAGCTTCCTTTCACACAATATATTAACATGTATTCAGCCCTTTTTAACGTCCCACTGCTACGCACGGGCGTCCCTTCAATACGAAGGGGATCAGGCCATAGTCCACCATGCTGGCCAAGTGCGAGTTGGCTTATATTAACATATAGTTTTCTTTTTATGATTCACCCATAATCTATGAGGGACTATCTACACATTTGTTTTCTTCATATATTTTTTTTTCGTATACATTTTTCTTTAGTTCTAAATAAAAATAATGATTATGTGTTATGCAGAAACTTCTCACAATCGTTAACTATCATCTAGCATTAAAGTACTAGAACGTTTGTTACAATTCAATGTTTCTTCTTGTTCAGACTAAAGATCCATCCCACGAAGAGCGACGAAATAAGGTGTCGACTCTGGAGTCTGAGATAAGCGATTTGAAGAAGAAATGCCAGCAACAAGCCAATATCATTAAGATGAAGGAGAAAAACGAGGCTAAGATTGCTTCCCTCAATGCTGAGTTACAAGCTATGAAGTCTACTAAGGCAAGTGTTATACATTGCGAGAAAAGAAATAAACTATTCAATAATTTTAATATAGTCAATAGCTTTAAATTTTGAAAGGAAATCGTGAATCAGACATAAACCAATCTATACAGATAAATAAGATTGAAGTGTCAATTTGTAATGTTAAAATAACAGCTTTTTACTTAAATGAATATGAAATGATTTACGGTACTTATACGAAAAACACATTTTTTTTCTAATTTTTGTCTGTCTGTTCGTTCCTGTCTCCGAAATCTCCGAAACGGCTGGACTGATTTTGACGGGACTTTCACTCGCAGATAGCTGATGTTGTAAGGACTAACTTGGCTACATTAATTTTACAAAAAGAATAATGTTTACGCGCAAAAAAATGAAACCCATGAAATTATAAAGGAAATCTGCTTGCCTTAAGTATTACTATGAAATGAGAATAAACAAATATTTATTGACCTATACAATATGCGTTACAAATAGACTTTTTTTAATATAAACTTTAAACCGTTTTATTATAAATCCGCAGGTGAAGATAATCCGGCAGATGCGCGAGGAGAGCGAGAAGTTCCGCAAGTGGAAGGCGGACAGCGAGCGAGCGCTGCTGCGCCTGCGCAACGAGGACCGGAAGCGCGCCACCGCCATGGCCAAGATGGAGTCGCTGCACGCCAAGCAGCAGAACGTGCTCAAGCGCAAGATGGAGGAGGCCGTCGCGGTCAATAAACGGCTCAAGGTGTATATTATATTGTATTGTTGTTGTAATGAGGTTTCCTATTAGTGAAAGAAAATTCAGAATTAAAGCATTAGTTTCAGAGATTATCCTACCTCTGAGTTTTCAAAGTATACCTCTTGATAATAAAATTTTAACTAAGCCAAATCTGTACATTAAATATTTTTTGGAAAATCTAATTGAAATAGACATTATTATCGATACAGAGTCCGAATCCATAGTTTTTAGAATTTTTGTTTGTCTTTCTGTCTGTCTGTCTGTTACCGCATCACGAGAAAACTACTGGACAGATTTTGATGAAATTTGGTATGATGATAGCTGCTTATCCCGATCAACATATAGGATACTTTTTACCGCGGGAAAATATCTCATTTCTGAGAAAAAATACAAAAATTGCATTGTAAGAGTATACTAATATGTAAAGCCTAAGAATTTGGTTTTTGGTCACCTGAACGCGGGCGGAGCCGCGGGCAATGCTAGTTGTAAATAAATAAAAAGCATTAAAATTGTGTACGAAAAGTAAATAAAAGTTATAAATGATAAATAGAGATACTTTAAGGTATTTCAATATTTACCCACGGAAGCACCAAGCCACGTGAGTTTATCTAAAACTAGTGACTCACCCTCGCTTCTTTCCGGTTTGTCCCTAAGTTAATTCCCTAACAAACTTTCATACCCTTAAGGGATGATTTCCGGGATAAAAAAATTCATCTAAATCGATCCAGTTGTTTTTAAGTTTATTCATTACAAACATACAAAAATGCAAATCTTTCCTCTTTATAATAGTAGTGTAGATTTGATTTATTAAGTTAAATATTTATTTAGAGTAGTTGTATATTATTTAGAGATTTATATTATATTAAATTATTCATTTATGTGTTCCAGGAAGCTTTAGATAGGCAAAAACATACTGCAATGAAGAGAAACGCAAAAGGCAGCGTGAAGGCTGGCGCGGTGCAGCAGTACATCGAGCAGGAGTTGGAAGTGCAGCTCAGTATTGTGGAGGCTGAGAAATCTTTGGAAGAACTTATGGAATACAGGTAACGTGGTCCATTTTTTCTTTTTTTTTAATGTTGAGAAATGCATTTACTCATATCACCTGCTCATACATCATAACAGTTAGTTATGTGGGACTCACTGGTCAGAAAAGCTTGTACTACCCACTAAAACCCAACAGAACTTCCCCCGTGTTAATGGGGCGTCGCAGGACCACCCACGCACTCAACCACCTTTTTGTTCAAATCTAGCAGTTCAAATATTTAAATTACAAAAAAATATACTTTTTATTTTTCTTACGACTAGGGCGTGGATAACAGAACAAATAGAAAATCTTCGTAGTAGCCCCGACGATGAGGCCAATAGGAAGAAGATTGCGGAACTTGAAGACGACCTCGCTTTACGCAAGGCGCAAATATCTGACTTGCAACAAAAGATTTTGACCGCTGATCAGGGTAAGTGTTCATACAATTATATTATGCACAGCCTTAAAAAAGACGTAAATCTTATTATATAAAAATGAATGAATCGCTGAATATGTTGGTAAGCGCAAATCTCCAGAGCAGCTAAACCGATTTCGCTAATTCTTTTTTTAGAATATTTCTTGAAGTACTAAGATGGTTCTAACGGAGAGAAAAATTTAAAAAATTGCCTGAAAAAGTCTAGAAACAACACTTTTCTATACTCCCATACAAAAGATTCGTAATAATACTTAAAAATCAATTTGAACTTTAATACTATACCATAAAGTTTAAGTGTTAGTGGAGAGGTTACGGGAAAGCAAAACAATTGAGTGACGTTAGTATCGTATAAATATTAATGTCAATATTTGTCAATATTATTAACAAAAAAAAAAAAAATTTATATGGCTAACGCTGGCTAATAACTATTTATATCTATTTAAAACGTACCTAGCGACCAACCCGACTGAAGCGAGGGTGAGCTGCTAGTTATAATATAAGAACATTCGACGACGCATTTGGCTTAGTTTGTAGTGACCCTACTTGCTGTGCTAGCGGGTTCGAGTCCCGCCGGGGGCATTTATTTGTGTAATGAGCATGAATACTTGTACTTCGGTCATGGGTGTTTATATTTATAATATGTATTTATTTAAAAGTTATATATGTGTAGTGTATCAACTATCTGGTATCCATAACATAAGCCTCGTAGCTTACCATGGAGCTAGATATACTACTACTGTGTGTTGTGTCCCAACATATTTAACATAATATAACATACTAAGTACCTATATACTATTTTTTACTACTTTATGGTTCTGCTTTTATGATCCTTGTGTTTCATTCAAAGGACTTTAGAAAGAGAGTATTCAGTTAGTTCACGTATAATTTTAGTTAAGTAATATATTTAATTTAATATTTCAGTATAATTTTATTTTGTTCTAGAAAACAAATCTCGTATCCAATGGGATAATATACAATCAATGCTCGAAGCCAAGGTAGCACTTAAGTGCCTATTTGAGTTACTGGTTGATTCCAAGAGAGAACTACAAAACCAAAGTGAGAAAGGTTACCAGGCGAGGTATGAAGAGATTAAAGAATCCTACGACAGGCTTATGGTGGAATTTGATAGTAACAAAACAGAATTTGAACGGCAACTTGCGTCTATAAAACTACAAAATGAACAGAAGGTATGTTATTAGATTTGATTATTTTATATTTTTGTATATAAATAGTGACAAGTCCAAAGAAACTTTCTTTCTTATTTCCTTTACAGAGGATATATTTTTATTATCAATTAGGAGTCAATTTTGTTATCAATAAGAGTTTTATCTAGGTTAGTTTCCCATTTTTAAATCCAATGGATTTCCAAGTTTTATTACCATAGGTCAGTAACTATATTTACTTACTGTAAATTAGTTTGCATTCGGTCTGTTTGTCGGAGTTATGGATGCTCGCACGCACGATACTTCTATTGGATATACGCGTTTCATTTCACTGCTGTATATTTTCGTGCATTACTCGAAACTATAGATGTTAAAAAGATGTGTTTATAAGTTTGCGATTACGACTACATACATCCATTGTATAATGAAATAATCTTTGCTTTTTTTTTGGTTATGACACCCTAAAAATATGAAAAAAAGGTTTTATGGTAAGATAATGTAATAACGGACAAATAGCTTAAATAATAAAATACTGAATTGAAGATAATTTATATTTATAATAAAAAAAGTTGCCCGTCACGGGATGCCCGGCAGATGTGCAACATCGAAACTATTTTGTATAGAAAATTAGAATGACAGGATGGTTTTTTAAAGGCAGTAAATATGACATAATTAAAAACACAATATTCAGTTTTCTTTTAAAGAAACAGTCTATTTAAAAATACATCTTAATTTAATACCAAAATTAAAATACGAGCTCGACGCGGTCAGCGAGAGAGAGGAGGGAATCGTCGAGACAAATGGGAAGAATCTGAGAGTTACAAGCGCGTGGCGACGCCAACAGACGGTTAGATGTTGCACAACTGTATAAATATTATAAATGTGAAAGTTTGTAAGTATGTATGAATGTTTGTTGCACTTTCACGCCAGAACGGCTGAACGGATCTGAACGAAATTTGGCACATAGATAAATTATATAGTCTGGAATAACACATAGGCAATATTTTTTTATCCCGGAAAAATATACGGTCTCCAAGGGATAGATTTGTTTTTGTTTTTCGCTAGTCAAAAATATTATTCCAGTTAAGCGCGCTGGTGGCGCTCCAGCGCGGCGTAGTGGGGCGCGGCGACCGCGGCGAGGCATGCAAGCACCTGCAGAACGTCATCCAGTACCAGCAAGACCGGCTCGAGCAGGTGGAACAGGAGAATGTATGTATTACTCTCTGACAAGAACCCGCGGCTTCGCTCGCGCTAAAACTACAAAATAGTTTCTAAAAAGGTAGTTTCATACAAACTTTCATCCCCTATAGTACCTCCTTATGGGATGAATTTCTAAAAATGCTAAAACACGTATTTATAATTTGTACTGAAGAGTATTAATACCAAGTTTCAAATAATTCTGATGACAAACATTTTTTTCGGTTTGTATTATAACGTGTTTATATAAAATAATCTCCCGCAGTAAAAAGTAGCCTATGTCATTCCCCAGCTCTCCAACTATCTTCACACAAAAAATCACGGCTTTCCGTCACTCTGTTTCGACGTGAAAAAAGGTCAAACAAACAAACACACTCATTTATATTAGTATGGACTACTACGGGGTCCGCCAATATTAATGTCAAAGTTTAAAATAGTAGTGTGGTTTACTATTTATGCTACTATGCAGATTTTTTTTTTATATTTTCAAATAATCACCTAACACCTCCAGGTAAATTTCTAAAAAAATAATTAAATTTCTAAAGTTAAAATTTTAAGGTCGTGGAGGGACTAAAATTTTTAAATAAAATGCATGAATTAAATTAATTAAATCATAGTTTTATCATTTATATTGTATGATTTATCTTTAGTCAGGTTCTAATTTAGTCAAAAGATAAAATTTATCTAGTTAATAAATCAGCCTTCATTGGTATAGAACAATATTATATAATATAACCCTCATTTTGACATCTGTAGTGCATTTGTTGATTGATATAGTATTCAGCTTAGTCAGCTCAGTCCACCACGCTGACCAAATATACATAGGTTGGTGGACTTCACATGTCTTTCAAAAACTTGCGAGATTCTCTCAGGTCTGCAGGTTTCACGAAATTTTCCTTTACCGTAAGACAAGTGGTAATCATGTTAGAAATCATTCGCACATGAAAATTAACTTGCCCTTTTTTTTCAGAAAAAATTAGCAGATGAACTTGAAGAGCTGCGGAATGCGGGCAAGAAAGCAAAGAAACGATCTAAAAAAGAGACCAACTCTGACACTTTGAAAATCGTCGAGTATGTAGAGCCCACTGATGAAGAGGACGATGAATTCGAAGACCCGAACAAGGATCCGGATTGGCGCGCTACACCACTGTTCAAACGTATTCAGGTAACAAATAAATGGGAAGTATTTCCCTTGGATGTTTGGATAATGTGAAACGAAAAGACTACAAATACTGAATAAATGGCTTATGTAAAGAGTGGAACACAAATGTATTTTATTATTAGATTTTTGTATTATATTGTCCTTAAAAACATGACGCAACCATTCATTAGTCACATGTCATTGAAATTGTTATTTTTATTTAAGTATTTCTTTCTTTTTATAACATACTAGCGACTCACTCTCGCTCCGCTCGTCGTCGTCCCTAGTTAAAAATTTAGGTTGGTATGTATTTTTTAATGCCGAATCATAAAAAAAAAAATATTTTGGTATGAAAAATAGCTTACGTCCTATTCTCAGGCCTACTGAATACACACACAAAATTTCACAAGAACCGGTCAAGCCGTTGCGAGGAGTTTTGTTACAAACACTGTAACACGAGAATTTTATATATTCGATTTGTACAAGATTACTTTTTCCCAAGGCTCCGTTCGCGTGATACATTGCGGTAGATACATAAAAATGTATAAATGTGTAAAATATACCAATAATAAAACACAATTTGGCGACTATACTTAAAAACGAGTAATTATTAAATACTTACGAACAAAAGAAAACCTTAAAAAATAATGGAAGCTTAATTTATTTGTACAAACTTAATTTGCCATTGCTTACAGATGTTCCATTTATTATTAAATTAATATAATATTACCTAATGAGACCTCTAATATAACTTAAAACAAACGTTCCAGGCACAACGATCCCGCCTCACAATGAACTTCACACCGGCTGACACGTCCTCGGACACGTCCGCGGTCGCAGCGGTCCCCGCGCGGGCCGTGAAGCGCGGCAGCGACGGCTCCCCGCACTGCACTTGCAGAGGGAGTTGCTCCACTAAGATGTGTGGATGTGTGAAGTCGGAGAAGGGCTGTGGAGGCTCGTGCAGGTGTCAACCGGAACTGTGCAAGAATAGGCGACGTGTGTCCTCCGATAGTGAGGATAAGGAGAATAATGTTGGTTTTAATTTGTTGTGCTTTTTTATATATGTATAAGCTTCTGTCCGTGGCTTTGTTTGAGTTAATGTATTATGAGAAAGTATTCTTAGCGATTGGCGTTATGTCCTTTTGTGGTGATTTGAAGAAAAATGGATAGCATAGAAACCATGTAAGAATACATATACAAAATACATGTAAAAATGCTTATCTTTATATTTTAAAGAACTTTTGTACATTTTTGTACATAAGTACAAGTATAAATAAAACCTTGATAAGGTATTTTTAATGTTTACTGGATTAATATTTTCGCATTTAAATTATAGTAGGAATAATATTATTTAAAATGTTACAATTAAATACATATATTTTTATGTTACAGCCGTCCAGCACCGAACATTCACTTAACACAACACCACGTTCTTCCTATTTTGATAAACGGTAAGCATTCACACAACACTCATTTCTATTTTATTAAACATCTTGCTAAATAATATGAAAATGCCCAGTTTTCAAACATCGCAGGAACTAGAAGAATTGCAAAAAATAACAGCTCGTCAAAATAAAACTTCAAGATTTTCGTATGGTTTGTTAGATAAAAGGTTACAGATACACAGTCAAACACAGTGGATGCTAGCACTGCTACTATATAACTCGTGTATAGCTCCTTTATCTGGTTATTGTGCTGATAGTATAGTACATTATGGAATGGATGTTGCAAAATATAATGTGATCTCGATCGTTTTCAAATACTTGATGTTACAGGTTTAATTTAAATGATTATAGATTTAAAATTCGTGTTTGTATATGCAAGGTTTATATATAATTTCTTATTTGTTTTTTAATTATACTTGATTGATCCCTCCATTATAGTTAAAAGCTATAGCTTAAGAACTGGCTGCTGATTCCTGCAAATAGTTGTTTTATTGAAATTTGTGTTAGATAAGTGATGAGCTATACAGATAAATAAAATTGATGTGTCTGTTTGTAAAGTCAAAATAACAGTTTTTTTACAAAATGCGTATGAAAGTATATACGGTACTTATAAGAAAACAACAATTTTTAAATTTTTTGTTTGTCTGTTTGTTCCGGCTACTCTCTGAAACGGCTGTACTAATTTTGACGGGACGTTCACTGGCAGATAGCTGATATTATAGGAAGAGTACCTTAGGCTACTTTTATTTTGGAAGAAGAAACGTGAGTCCCGTGCAAAAAAATTTAAACCTGACTGACTGTAATCTGCCTACGTAGCGCTAAGTCGCTAGTTGATAATATAATTATTTATAAATTGATCAATTTATTTCAATCAAGATTAATTAAACACCTGTTATTTACAGGTAAGGAATCAGCTTCAGATCTTAGGTTATAAATATTTAGGTTTTATTAATGGAATGAAGTTCTATTTCTAAAAATTAAATAAATATAAATGCAACTTCAATTGATCTTAAAGTATAATTCAAAACAATCTTTAAACTGACTGAAACAGAGCAATAGCTAATAAATCGTATTGTAGTTTTGCGGACTATGCCCTTACTGTTTTTGAAGTATATTTTTTAATGTTACATATACGTACATATATGCCATATAATGATTTGTTTTGTTCAAGGCATCATGAAAAATACACTTTCTATAAAAACTTATCTGGGATTTGGCACATATTTAAGAGGAAGGAAGCACTTAAATTCACTTGTAAGTGCATAGTTCTGCAAGATATTATAGATAGATGTACTTTTTTACCATTAATCATTATGTTAATTTTGTATTGCAAGTAGGATTTGTATGTAGAATTATTTGTGTTATTATCTATAAAAATCATTCATTTAGTAATGCAGAACTATAATTTTAGTTGATGTGATTCCTTCGTCTTAGATTTGTATTGTTTCGTTGTTTTAGCAGTAATTTATTGTAATTAAAGTTTGAATGGTATAATTTAAATAATATTTTTTTTACAGAGATCATCACCTTGATGCTACATTTGTAAAGAAAAAGAAAAGCTATTTTTTCCCAGAAGTTGCGGCAAATAATGACGCTAAAGATAATATTGTGAAGGTATAATTTTTTTTGCTGTTATTATTTTTCTTACGTCTGTTTTATTTAGTTATTATTTTTGTATTATCTTCTTCTATCTTCTAATATTATAAAGAGGAGAAATTTTCTTCTTTTGTTTGTTTGTATCGAATAGGCTCCAAAACTACTAAACCGATTTAGGTAAAATTTGGAAAGAAGATTCGTAGTTCGTGACCTTGGGAAGGACATAGTATAGTTTTTATCACGGATTCAATCATCCCTTAACGGGGTGAAAAGGGGGTGAAAGTTTGTATGGGGAAGTAAAGTTATGTTTATGCATGTTTATTTACTTTTTATCATTCACCAAACTAAACGTTTTATTTTTGTTTCAGACTGAATAAAACACAATTTTTGATTCATGATTTTAATATATAAAGCCCTATTATCCCTATTATTGTCTATGAAATAACATTATGTGCCTTTGTATTATAGAAATTAGACTATGCTAAATTTGTATTGCAATTCAATGATAGAATGAATGGTATTGGTAAATTGTTGTGTGTTATATTCTACTATCTTTGGTATTTTTAATTTAATGGAGTAGATCTCTAAATAAATTTATTGCTATATTATATGCTTTTTATTAATTTATTTCTTTCCATAATCCTTTTTCATACCAAAGTAATGTTCAAGTTAAATAACTGGTATATAAAATAAATTATTATTTTTGTTGTCAAATTAGAAAAAGAATTAAAGATTTTGTATTAAAGAAAGCTATTTAATGTGCTTCATTATTTTTAAATTAGAAGTAATAATTCATGCGCGTCAAGGCATAATATGAAGAATTAAAAGCGATCTTTTTTAAAAAAGTATTAGGTACAGAATATCAACAAAAAGCCAACGTCACGCGGTGTTCCCAGGCGGTCACCCATCCAAGTACTGACCGCGCCCGACGTTGCTTAACTTCGGTGATCGGACGAGAACCGGTGTGTTCAACGTGGTATGGACGTTGGCTACAGAACATATCAAACGATCGAGCGCTTAAAGAGTCGCCGTTAGCTTTAGTGGAAGCAACAAACAAAACGAGAATCAAAAAGCCAACGTCACGCGGTGTTCTCAGGCGGTCACCCATCTAAGTACTGACCGCGCCCGATGTTGCATAACTTCGGTGATCGGACTAATTGTAAGTCCGGCTAGCAATTTTGAAATCCAATTATTTAAACAAAAATATACAAGTGCGTATATATTATCAAAATAAAATTATAAATATTATTTAAAATTATTGCTAAAGCAATATGACTTCTTCATATGAAACCATTAAAAATCTGTTGTTGTGTTTACTTTTTACAATATATTAAATACCTATTACTAAATTATTATGCACCTAATTGTTATTTTTGATCATGAGAGATTTTTATGTAATAGCATTGATATATAAAACTATAGATACACAGCTCCTAACCAGAAGTAGAGAAGCACTCATTTCTTCAAAAAGTGGTGTTATGATGTGACGTTAAGTCGAACCAAAGAATAAAATCCAAAAATCCACTACCTACCTAGTTGTATGGTGAATATAGCCGATTGTCATAAAGTTTTTCTGTCAAGAAATTCTCGGTTACAGCCATGAGTAAAGAATTTGGCGCTTATTTCACCCCCGTACTTCGGAGAGCAAGCGTAGCCGACGGTCCAACGCTTGATCTTTCACCGGTCGTGTCGACTTTCATATTCTTAAGAAAATGACACTCATGCACTAAAGTATCCCTTGTTCAGATGGCTATTCCAAGTGAAATTAGCCGTCGTGACCGAATCTGACAGGAAGTCATTAATTAATTACTGTCTGTAGTCAAAAAAGGGGTTGAATATGCATAAAAAAATGAGTAGAGAGACACTGTGTACAAGTAGAGTAGGTACTAGTGACTCAACTTCGCTTTGGTCTGGTTCATCCCTATGTACGTTTTAACGGTTAGTAATTAATATGGAATAGATAGACTATATATTATCTATATATGTACAAAACAAAGTCGTGTTAGTTACACCATTTATAACTCGAGAACAGCTGGACCAATTTTTATGATATTAAATTTTTTGGATTTCTATAAGTCCGGAATATTATAATAAGTATTAAAACATCGAACAAAATTCTAAAAAAAATTACATGGTTAAAACTGGCTAATAACTATTTAAAACGTACCTAGCGACGAAACCGAGCAAAGAGTGTGTGCCGCTTAGTATGATATATATATTGTTACAACCTTCAGTCAAGAAGTAGTTTACGGTCGAGATAATAGGTGTCACTACATGTCGCCACCACCTTTACTTTTAATGCTAACTAGCATTGCCCGCGGCTCCCGCCCGCGTTTAGATGACCAAAATCCAAATTTAAATTCAATTTAAGTTTTACATATTAGTATACTCTTATATTGTAATTTTTGTATTTTTTCTCAGAAATGAGATATTTTCCCGCAGTAAAAAGTATCCTATATTATGTTGACCCGGATAACCAGCTACCATCATACAAAATTTCATCAAAATCCCTCCAGTGGTTTCTCCGTGATGAGGCAACAGACAGACAGACAAAAATTCTAAAACATAGATTCGGCCTCTGTATCGATAATAATGTCTATTGCAATAAGATTTTCCAAAAAATATTTAATGTACAGATTCGGCTTAGTTAGAATTTTATTTTATGTATTGAATTAATCATTTGATTTCAATAATAATTAGTTGACAATTATCACTTTCCTTTTAAATTCAATTGTAAATAATGTCGTGAACATAATATATCATATTTAATTTTAACATAAATTAACATTTATGGAAAAATAGTAGATGATTTGTTTTCTAATAGAACTCGGAATATTAAATGACGCCATGGGTTGGCGCCACTAATATTAATTTAATAATTTATTGTTTTCTAATAAATAATAGCATTGTTAGTAAATTCATATATTAATTAACTATGTACGATACAAGTACTTTTATCTGAAATAGATGAGAATAGGAAATATAAATTGTTTAACATATACTTACTTAAAAATTCTATAAAACCGAAGACAAGAAAATGTCAACGCGCTATTCCCGTAGTTTTTTTTGAGTGATGTGCATTGTGCTTACGCTAAAAGATTGCGAAGAACCATATTAAAAGAGAAGGATTAAATTAATCATTGAATTGTTTTAGTTCGGCTATCCCAACTTCAACAATATAGCCTCCTCAATAAACGGGCTATGTAATGCAAAAAGAATTTTTCAAATCGGATTAGTAGTTTCTGAGATTAGCGCATACAAACAAACAAACTCTACCTCTATGTAATATTAAATATAGTTAAATAGTAGAAATTTGAAGATAATTTTTCAAATTTTTAGACCAAATTTTAGACCCGCTTTTTTGTATGACATAACTAATTAAGCATAGCTTAATACAGAATTAAATGTAGATGTTTGAACTCCGAAAAAGAGTATCAATAATAATTATTATTAGTTATAAAAGAAACAGATTCGGTTATCGGTATCGCTTTTGGCGCTTATAGTATAGGTATAAAACGCCTGTATATAGAAAATGTACATTGTACACCCTTGTTTTATTTGATAATAAATACAAAAAAATAGACACTCTTAATAACATTGGCTATATTTTTGTATAAGGCGTATAAATTTGCTTCAATTTTACATAATATTAATTATTCAGTATAAAATAACATAAACATTATGGTCTTACGTTTAGATAATAAACATAATATTATATTAATCACACTACCTTACTCAATCCATCACAAAAAACTTTACTAATAGCAAATTCAATTTCGGAAGAGCAGCCAAAGTAAGCTACGTCGGGCGCGATCAGGACCTACTTGGACGGGTGATCGCCTGGGAACACCGCGTGAAGTTGGCTTTTTGTTTCTCGTTTTGTTTGTTGCTTCCACTAAAGCTAACGGCGACTCTCTAAGCGCTCGATCGTTTGATGTGTTCTGTAGCCAACGTCCATACCACGTTGAACACACCGGTTCTCGTCCGATCACCGAAGTTAAGCAACGTCGGGCGCGGTCAGTACTTGGATGGGTGACCGCCTGGGAACACCGCGTGACGTTGGCTTTTTGTTTCTTATTTTGTTAGTTACTTCCAGTTAACAGTCATTCATCAAGTGCACCGATATTCGTATATATAGGTATACGAAGCATAGATTCTATTAAATACGTGACAAAAAATCTATTGTATTAGAAGCATAAGACGAAAGAAGTGATTGTTATTATATTATTTAAATATACAAATATGTAGTTAAAAAGTATTATGTATAAAATGATATATTACTAGCAGAACCCGCTGCTTCGCTCGCGCTAAAACTACAAAAAAACTCTTAAAAGGTAGGTTTCATACAAATTTACATGCCCTATTGTACCCCCTTATGGGATGAATTTCGAAAAATTCTAAAACTCGTATTTATTTAATTGTATTGAAGAGCAAGTTTCAAGTTATTCTGATCATAAATATTTTTTGGTTTGTATTATAACGTGTTTTCCCGTGGGAATGAGATAATCTTCCACGGTAAAAAGTAGCCTATGTCACTCTCCAGCCCTTTAACTGTCTCCAGCTCCACGCAAAAAATGAAACCAATCCGTTATTCCGTTTCCAAGTGAAGAAAGGACAAACAAACAAACACACAATCACATTTATAATATTAGTAAGTATGGATAAAAATGTTACATTAGTCGATAAAAGGATGCATATAATAAAGAGATTAGGCGTACAGATTAACTATTACACTATGGAACCAATCCTAGCTAGATTACTATCACTTGTAAAGATTTAAAATTCGTACACACATGCCATACTTGTATAAGTACCTCTATTAGGATATTTCAAAACAACTGAGCGTTATATCCTCCTATTGTGCTCAGAAATGAAATCGTAAACCACGTGAATAAATAGACAAGACAATGCGAGCCGCGGCTTGTTTACACACTGCTTGATACTTTTAAATATCTTTCAAGATATTTGGAATAAGAAGCAATGCTTCGTTAATCTTTTTAGTATAGAAACCTTTTCTTTAATGTAATTATCGTGTCTAAGATTGCTATAAGTCTAACCGAAGGTCATTAGTTAAATACGCTCGTAACACGCTTAGCGTGACTAAATATGCCTAAGGTGAAAGAAAATAATTGAGGGTCACTTTTATGACGTTAACTTTCCTAGGGGCTTACAGAAAGCGGCTTTGGTTACGGTATAATTTATTATAATACAAATTAATTATTAATATTTATCTACCTAGTTCTTAAATATCTTTAAGTCGTATGTAATACTAGCGGAACCCGCGGCTTCGCTCGCGCTAAAAATACAAAAAAATTTTTTTTGAGTTGTATAGGTGTAACGTGATTTTTCGTGGGAATTACATAATCTCCCGCGGTAAAAAGTATCCTATGTCACTCTCCAGTCCTCCAACTATCTCCACACAAAAAATCACGCCAATCCGTCACTCCGTTTTGACGTTAAACAAAGACAAACAAACAAACACACTTTCACATTTATAATATTAGTATGGATGTTTCTAGTACAGTCAAGAGCATAAGTATATATATTATGCCAATTTGGTATCAATATCTGATTGCATGATTCATTCATTAATATCTATATTAAATAAATAGTATTTTTACCGTATTGTACATAGGATAATGCTTACATAATTAGGTGAAACCAGTACTTTACTAATATTAACAAAATTAAAATAATCGAGTAATATATGACCACAAGTATATATTCACGCATACATATCAACATATAACAATGAGTACCTAACTGTTGTTTAGTTTTTCATATGGAAATTTATGAAAATATGTTGTAAGTGGAACACATTTTAATGGTTCGAATAGCAATTGTTCTATTAATTATTTTTACAATTATGATATAAATTTAGTTTAGCACAACATTTAAGAAGTACGTATCTACTTTTCACACATATGTTCCTGGTTTTTCACAAAACTACGTTATTCTGGCGAGGTCGACTAGAGTACTAACTAAACATGACCCATTCATTGCCTTATGGCCTAAGAGCCTGTGAACGCCAGACTTTCGTCAGTTTATAAAAGCTGAAAGTTTGTCAGCGCATGCTCCCAGCACAGATAAGAACGATGGACCATTATGAAGTTCAGGCTATGGTGGCTTTAGCAGGTACACGGTACTAAAGGTGTGTAAAATACCGATCTAAATTAGTCAAATAATAAAGTGTGATTATTTGGTATTACCTTCAGAATATTATTAAAAATTACGTCATTCAATGCCAGACACTTAACATCGTGGCAAACCCTTGCCAGACACCCTTTTCATGAAATCATAATTCTACTTACGTTATAGTATAAAAGCTGATTTTTATATATTTTTATACATTTATAGTATAGCATTTATTACACACCATGAAAAATGTTCCAAACAAGTTGGGAGGCATTTCTAAGAAAATGTTGCAAATGGTCACCAAATTTGAAGCGCTAAGAATTGACTTTATTTTTGATGGTGTGTATTAAATGCTATGCTAGCAGTCTTATAAATCATCTAATTATTACCCAAGTATTATATATAGTTTTGTATATATAGCAAACCTAGGTATAAGCTATTAAGTACTTTATATAAAATACGTTTTTTAGCGTCTTCTTATCGTGTGTTTATATATTTTTATTTTATGGAAATTACCAGCTGTAAATTGTAAGTACATTATTAATTATAATATGTTAATCTTAAAATCTTAGTAGACACGACTAGTTTTAGTAAAAGTACCAATTACATCTAGTACACAGGCAGCATTGCTAAATTAAACAAAAAAAAATGTATTAAAATCACGATAAAAAAAATACTTGGGATCAAGTTATGACCACATCTCAGCGGGTTATATTATAAATACCAATAGAAATACTAGTTTTCATCTTTATTATGTAAAAAGAATAAATTTAAATATGTATCATATATATTAGCAATTTACTTGCGTAGGTATAGATTAGGCTTTCGGAACAGTGACCAAATCTGGGTATACCATTTATAGAGCTTCTCTAAATATGATGTTGTAAGGTCGTAATTGAATCACGCTGTATCCTCAACTACCAAGTTGCGTCGAAGTTTATACCTTGACCGATTTCGTTACTTACATCCTGACGGGGCGGACGTCATCGAACGTTTTATGAGTCAAAAGAAAGCCTTTAACGTCCCTTACTATTTGTTCGTATTACTTAAATTGCATAACTAATTATGAATGTTTTACGGCATACATTTTGTGTGTATAAATGGTAGGGTTAGCTTATAACACACTTTCTGTATGAAGATACATATGATCGTAAATTTATTTTTTGTAAAAAATAAACTAGTAGTAGTAGAGATAGTATTTTTATTGTCTTTAAATGAAAATAAAAACACAAGAAAATAATTTTAAATATTTCATTTTTTTAACAATTTTATCCAACAAAATTAAAAATATGTTAACTTTGTATTTTATTTAAATGTTATCAAAAATGCTAGGTTAGCTTATGTAAATGTGAGTATTGAATGAGTTACCATAGTACGGGATAGTTGATGCGTTTCGCCGCGAAGAAAGGCTTGAAGGCTCGCTTTCGATGTTTACAGGGAGAAATCTGAGACCGGTTGGCTTGGCTTGCCACTCCGTCAGTATCGCGCGTCGCGTTCACACGTCATTCACGTATTCCTACTACACTATACGTGTCAACAACCTATACATACCTGAGAAACTTTAAACGAGACCTGGACGAAATCGTACACTGTGTTTCACTGTGTCGTGTGTGTTGTGTTGTGTAAACTTTTTTTGATTAGAAAGTGGTGTGGAGTGATACTGCGGGCCACCGGTACGTTTAATAGCGGTATTATTTAGGGACGCATTTCCATTCAATGTTAGAAAGGAAGCTTCTCAATTGGCATCTCAGTTATATGCGGATTCTTTTCATCTGCGAACAGAGTCGGCTTCTTTTTGGGAATAAAAAACCGCAGTTTTGTAAAACCATAGCAGACTGCTTTTATTATTCCAAATTTTTGTATAGTAAAATTCAATATGTTGGTAAATATTTATTAGGATATATGTTAAAAAATAATAAGTACTCCTTATTAGTGTAAAATTATTATTGATTATTAAAAAAAAGAATTTTTAACACCTTAAAATTTACTTACTTAAAATAATTATTAATTTATTTAAATTAATGTTTTTAATTCGACGTAATCAGGTTACGACGGAGCGTTTTCTTGCGTATAATAGAGTTCAACGATTGACTCTATCCGTGTTTTGTATATTGTTTAAAACGGAATAAAACTTACTTAAGATAAACGTACATAAGGTAATTTCATTTCTAATCTATACTAATATAATAAAGAGGTTAAGTTTGTGAATTGTGAGTTTGTGACGTTGTAGGGGATAATCTCTGGATCTACTGAACCGATTTAGATGGAATTTGGTAAGAAGATAGTTTGAGAACCTGGGAAGGACAAAGGTTGTATGGGGAATCAATCGGGAATGGCGTTAAAAAAGAAAGGTTTTGATAGGACCATTTAATTATTTTAGGTATAGTTTTAAACTTTTTACCCCAGAAACGAATTATTATTCCTCGCTTATATAACGTAAATGTAGATGTCTGAAGATTTAAATATCTTATAATCATCTATTTCAAAAAAATCTTAAGCAACCTACTCACATCTATTTATGTTTAAACCTGCTTAGAAATAAAATCTTGGAACAAAACCGCATAACAGACGGGCGAATTGTTGTCAGCTGAAATCAGATATGATACCAACATGATAAATTTTTTGAGGCGAAAGAGAGCGTCTTAGTAAAATAAACTAAAATGATAATAATTATTATATTGTGTATTTATTAAGCTGTAACTTCGTTAATCCTTCCACGACCGCGGACACGCCGGCGTGTCAGTTAACAATAGATTTCTTATAATTTTAATTAATTTCTTAGGAATTTACCTGGAGGTGAATGGGAACTGCAACCGATTCGAATGATTTTTTTGGTTCATTTATGGGTAGGTATACTTTAGCTTTGAGTTCAAAAAATAAATTCCAGCACCAAGAGTAGCTTTTATTACTTTAAAAGCATTATAAATTTGTTTTAACGATTTTCTTAAAAAGTCATTATGTCATATAAAAAGAGGAATGTCGACCTTACTTTTTTTGGAGAATCAAATTGCTAAGCTAGCCCACCAAGCTTTATTTTAGCGCGAGATAAACGGCAAATAGAGTAACGTTTTTGTAGAGTCGATAACCAAGATGCGGTATATGTAATTTTTTTTTAAATATGTTAGGTTATTAACGCACAGCTCCATCTAGTTCCATATTTCTCCATCCATAGTTGATACACTACACATATATATTGTAACTTTAAATACATATATGTTATAAATATGATATACACCCATGACTGGAGTACAAACATTCGTGCTCATCTTAGAAATAAATGCCCCTACTATTATAGTGCTACTATTACAGTGTTTTAAGCGTTTCTTTAAAAAAATAAGATGACTTAGATATATACATTTCCGTTACGTATACATTAGCTATTATTTAGACGTTATCGACAAACACTTAAATGAAGATTATACCGCAAATATGAAAGTATATGAAAATATTATTTTGTATATATAACATTTAAAATAAATCCTTTAATATGTACAGTGTTACTTATTCTCTATTTGTGATCAAGACTTCTAAAACCTTTTAAATCTCACGACAATTAGAATTGGGTTCACATATCTAGTATGGACATATCTAGTCGTATGATCTCGAAATTTTGTTAATATGTAATTTCGGGATGGCAATACAATAATTTAATACAATCGAACTGATCGATTCGAGCTGATGACACCAGCCGGTCGATAGTGGAACTCTTCAATAAGACTTTAATTTGCATTCAGTTGATTAATCTCGACGAATACCTAATATTAATTAAAAAAAAGGAAAAATTACAATTGGTCAAAAGTATCTCTTTTAATACTATAATCTATACAGATAAATAAAATTGAAGTGTCTGTTTGTAATGTCAAAATAACAGCGTTTTACTAAATGCAAATGAAATTATATAAAGTACTTATAAAAAAAACACATTTTTTTAAATTTTTTGTCTGTCTGTCTTTCTGTTTGTTCCGGATAATCTCTGAAACGACTGGACTGATTTTGACGGGACTTTCACTAGAAGATAGCTGGTGTTATAGGGAGTAACATAGGCTACTTTTGTTTTAGAAAAAGAATTAGGGTTCCGCTCAAAAAAATTAAAACTTACCGTAAGTCGCTAGTTATTGAATATGTGTGTACTTTGTAAATTCCAAAAATGATAAAAGTACCTTATGCTTATATAACTTCAGTAAATACCGCACGAGCCTGGTAGACATTTAACGGGATAAATGTAAGTGATAAGCTTATTATTGAATATATAATTTTAACATCAAAGCAAATTATGCATTGTATTGATTGTCTGCCTTTTAATTTGACTTTCAATATTGATCCTTATTTCTTAAAATATAAGTAGCTGTATTTATCGACAAACTGATTATTTATTCAGTTTGAATACTCGGAGCACGCCGTTTACATAACAGTAGGTATATGGTGCTCGAAAAACTGTTAGGTATACTGCATAACGTACAACACGTTATTTGTACACAAACGTTGCGGTGTGTTAGACATAAATATTGCACTGAGCATTCCGCTACACACAGGCACGGTAATGTATATGTAATTTTACCGTGACACAGGGCTGTTAAAGTAAAGAAATTAAGACATCTTACGCTTTTGTTATTATAGTGATCTAATTTAATAATGAATACTGAATAAGGACTAAAGTCTGTTATATGTTATTGTTATTGTACTGGGTTTGTTTATGTATTTTTTTATATATAATTTATTGTGAATAAATGTCGACGGCTGAAACCGCGATCACACTTTATATTATATAACACACTTCTGTCTTGAAGTAAGTGTATTCGCGGATACAACTATACATATTTGATGGTAATTAGTACCTAATTACCTACAGCTTAAAATTCAAAAAATATAACTTTTTTTATTATTGTGCTTTAGGTCACTATGATTTTGTTCATCCATTTCTGTACGGTCTGTTATTTATGTATTATCTCCAATGTACCTAATAGTGCTTTAAAAGTACATATATTATAATATATAAATCATTGATATAGAATAAAATCGTTTGAAGCGACCATTATAATAATAAATATCCCTGATATGTAAGCGATAAAAAATAATTAGGCTGACGACAGACGTAATTAATTACAAATAAATAGCCCGTCTTTGTGATGATGTTTTGTATGGATTAATGGCATTCAATGAACTATAAATTTTATAAAGCTGTTAATGAAATGAAGTCCTATAAGTAAATATAAATAGGATTACGGGAAAACCTATTACGAGCTTATTTTGCTTTCTAACAGTGCTTAAACGTGTTTTTATGTCAGTGCTTAAACGTGCATTGGTAACTTTTTTATATAAGTGTATTAACAAACCTTTTAGTTACAAAACAACGATTTTATAATTTCTGATGAACAAACTATTGATTTAGATTTTCACAGTTAAAAAGTATTACAGTTACATATTTCAATAGTTGAAGACTATTCTATATAAAACTCACGATTGGTATAATTTATAAAGTCTTGAGTAAAATACGTTGGAAGACCCTCAGCTTTATCAATATGCTAGTCTCGGCGGCGTTCGATAGCCGAACAGGCACGTGGTTGCCGGAGTATATACCAATGTACTCTGTGGTTGCCGGACAGCAAATTCACATGCAAATATATGAATGCCACCTTTACAATTCGAATTGTAAAACCGGCTATAGGTCTTTAAAAACAGTGACCCCTGGAATTTAAGATTGGTATTATATGTTACTTAGTGAATTGTTGCGTAATACCTAATAAACTAATATTCTATGCTGATGCTTCCTAGTTACTACCTGATAAATCGAGTTCGAAGCCTATTTCACAGTTTAGTGACAACCTGTTGCTCCATTGTAGAAGGAGGACATACCTTATTCTTTTTTTACATTATTTTGATTTTATTTTGATTACATTCATAAAAGAAAACAAATTAGTTAGTAATATTTCAATTTGATCCATGAAATTAAAACTCATTAGTATTATTAACATTTGCGTAGCCTATAACGGTTTTAAAACTTGGCCGAATGACACTTTTAGATCAGATTGCTTATCAATATGGGTAAAACCATTTATATACATCGGCATATTCTTAGTTAATTGTCAATAAACAATTTTTATGTTGCTTTAGTGACATCATCAATTTACATACTCTTTAGGATAGTACTTAAGCGTTATAGCATTATGTTCAGTTCTTTTTTTTAACGTCCGACTGCTGGGCACGGGCCTCCTTTCAATACGAGGGGATCAGGCCATAGTCCACCACGCTGGCCAAGTGCGGGATCGCGAACTTCACATGTCTTTCGAAAACTTGCTAGGTTTTCACTTTTCTCAAATATGCAGGTTTCCACGATGTTTTCCTTTACCGTAAGGCAAGTGGAATTTGAACCGCATCATTCGGTTTTCCAAGCAAGCGCCTTACCACTGGGCTACCACTACCTTAATATATATAATACATAGGTATTATGCTATTTTCTTGTACAAACTGTAGGAACAATTTGGTTTTAAATACATTTTAACCATATTGTATTTTTTTTCAGAAATGAGATATTTTCCCGCGGTAAAAAGTATCCTATATGTTGACCCAGATAACCACCAGCTATCATCATACCAAATTTCATCAAATTCTTTCCAGTGGTTTTCTCGTGATGCGGTAACAGACAGACAGACAGACACACAAAAATTTTAAAAACTATAATCGGACTCTGTATCAATAGTAATGTCTATTTCAATTAGATTTTCCAAAAAAATATTTAATGTACAGATTCGACTTAGTTACAAATTTATATATATATATATATATATATATATATATATATATATATATATATAATAAATTAACATGTATTAAATATTGAATGTACTAATAAAAAGTCAGAAAGCATTAAAAATAGGTATTAAAAAGTCAAATATTATGGAAGATTAAAATGAAACCGTATGAGGTATCATATATGCTTTCATAAATGTTGACCTCACGACGAGACCTTTTCGTATACACACGGTAGGAGCGTGTCTATATATAAACTTAAACTTTCAAGGACGCGTGGTAAAAATATGAGGGGAAATCTAACGGCTAATAGATTAGGTTTAATTCGTTTACATACAAATGGACAATTTTATTCAGCTTGTACATTTTTGCAACACTTAGAATTAGACATTATATCTCACAGTTATCATGTTATCATCAGTGGTCATGGTCATTTTGATATTATGATCATTAGACTTTAGGATCAATTGGGGTTTAGTCAGGTATTTTAACTAATTTTGTTATTTTGAAGGGGATATTATATTATGTACTATATTTGATTTCTATTTGATTAATATAAGTCCCTGGGCTACGAGCTTCGCTCGGAGTTTTTGTCCAAAAAAACATAAAAAAAACAAACTAAAAATTTGAATTTAACTTAATTACTTTAATTCTTGTATTTAACAAGAAAAAACAATAGTAAAAACTTTGTATCCGACCGAGATAGAACCCAGACACTTGTGGTTGTCAAACTTGCGCCTTAGTCGCTTGACCACGATGCTTATGTCTTAGCGTGCGAATTAGCGACCATATTTTGCGGGGAATTATGCGAAACAAAATCGCATGAAAACTCGAAAACACGCGTTTTCCCAGACATAAGACGAATCTAGATCAATTTATCGCCCTCGAAACCCCCGTAGACTAAATTTCATGAAAATCGTTGAAGCCGTTTCCGAAATTCAGATATATACAATAATTGCCCGTTTAAAGATATAGGATATATTCTTATTAAATAACAAGTACTAAGATTTACTTTTTGTTAAGTATAGTAAAAATGTTTTAATTCGTTTAAATTAGATTTTTTTACAATAGTTTACTAATATGGTAAATTGTAAATAAATATGTAAATATGAATATGTTGGGATATCACCACATGTCACCATCTAGTTCCATGGTAAGCTACGAGGCTTGTGTTATGGATACCATATAGCTGGTACATAACACATTTTTTTTTATCGTCGGGAAATGCATTTACGCATACCACCTGATCCCCCAGGTGGTGATGTGGGCCCCTCCAACGTGCGTTCACCTTGTCGTGGTGGGGGGGCTCAGTAGTAGTAGCGAAGCTAAGAAACGCACAGGGAGGTTGCCCACTTCGGTGGGCGGTGGGAGGTGGCCCTCTTCGGGGGCGGTGTACCTTGCGGGTTGCTCCTGGTACTTCTCTGATAGCAGAGTGGACCTTGGAGCAACCCCATGGTTGTGGTGGTCTGCTTTGGCAGACCTGCCGTCGGGGCGTCGTAGTTGAATGCGTAAGCGATCCTGCGACGCCCCATTAAGACGGGGGAAAGTTTGTTGGGTTTTAGTGGGTAGTAGGGGAGAGCGGGGCTGGAAGTTACCGGGGTAAGTCGTTCCGACGGTAATAACTTTGTAAGGGAAAGACATAGCAATAGATGTGAAGTGCGCCGTTAAAGCATCAGGTAACGCGCAGCGCCGTCAGCCATTTTAGTTACTCCAGCGACGAAGGTTGAGTGGTTGTGTGCACGTAGCTGTCAAAACGTCACGTAAGTAAATTTTTTCGAGCTTAAACTATTTGGTCTATCTATGTTTATTATGGACCGATTCATATGTAACTTTCCAAAATTGTGGTGATATTGGTAAGGTATATTAACGCATAAGTATTTTTATAATTTATTATATTAGTTTGCCAGTATGTCAGTCTTCGTATATAGACGTAATTTGGGGTAAGAAGTTCCTTCCTGACGGGGCTGGTTGTTCCCCGGAACAACTTACCCCAATTTACCTTCGTCGTATACCTAAAATACTTTAGACCTTTTTTTTCATTTTAAGGATGCGAAATTACAATCATAAGACAGAGGAAGGTAAACCCTCCGAGACTCCTCCGAGATTCTTTTAAACTGTGGCAAGAGAACCGGAAACTTCCTGGAGCTGACTGTTTCACTGGATATAAGAAAAAAATCTATTTTAACTGACACGCCAGACAAAATGCGTTAGTCGAAGAATAGAAAAAGAAGAAGACAAAAAAGAATGAAGACATTGCAAAGAAAGGATAAGAAAAAAACAAACAAAATAGTAAAGGAAAAGATAAAACCAACGGGAAAGGGAAGGGAAAATCTCAAGGAAAAGCTAAACGAAGAGTGTTACAAGAAAACGAGACTGACATGTTAGCACGATCTAGAATGGTACGGTATAATTTGTTGTGATGCATATATTCAAATTTTCGTCCAAGAGAACAATGGATAGAATGTATCATGTGTAAAATTTGGGCTCGTATCAAATGTTTAGAGGCGTACTTATGTGTGTCCCAACTGTGAGTCAGATAAAGAAATGAGTGTCGAATAAGATTCCTGATGAATGAGAATGGAGATTGCCAAATTTAATTACACCTGATTAACGTAAGACTTATATAATGAATAATTTAAACAAATAAAAATAAGTTAATTTGGAGATTATGTTTTGTTGTTTCTTGAAGTCAAGTTATGCATCTGATAAGATTTATAAGTTGATAGATCTCCATTATATGTTAACTAAGTAAAGAAACGTTTATCTGGAGCTCACCATTTAGGATTTGTTGTTTTTTAAAGTTACAAAAAGTTTATCTGGACCAGTAATATTTTGTACCAGTAATAGTTTGTTGTTTTTTTAAGTTTATTTTTGCTTAACTTAAACATTACATCATAAATATATAGAAATGGTTGTTTTATTTTATAAAACCTATGTTATTCGCATAGATTATTGTTATAATCTAAGTGGAACAATTTGCCCCAACGATGGAACAACTCGCCCCAAAGCGGGGCTGAATGTTCCGCTCCGAAATTTGACAAAAAATTGCTTCTGTAAAAAAAACTATTGAGATACTAGTATAAATGACTATAATATTACAAAAACCAATAAACATCCATTCAATATTTGCACATGTTAAAAATGAAACCCTTCATTTTTATAATAAAATTTCATGTTATTTAAAAATCGGAACTTCCAACCCCGCTCTCCCCTACTGGCTGTATTACACCGGTGAGTCCCACACGTCGTGCGTAAATGCATTTCCCAACGTTAAAAAAAAAAAAAAAAAGGTGGTGATGTGGGGCTCACTGGCTAGAAGTGCCGGTACTACCCACTAAAACCCGACATCCCTTCCCCCGCCTTAGTGGGACGCCGCAGGATCGCTTGCGCATAACTACTACGGCGCCCCGGCGGCAGGTCTGCCTAAATACTAGGCAGACCACCAAACCAATGGGGCTGCTCCACAGTCAACTCTGCTACGTCAGAGAGGTACCCGGAGCAGCCCCATAAAACCAAAACACTGCCCACCGAAGTGGGCCACCTCCAATCGGCTGCAGAGGACAGGGAGAGCGGCAACGAAACACCGACACTCCTCTTCCCCTGCAGCCCCACCGCGTCTGCCATCACACGGTGGCGGCCCCGTCTAGGCCGCGGAAGGTAGGGAGAACGGCGCACCGAAATACCGGCACTCCTCTCCCGCCGCGGCCTACCCCTCCGCCGAATGCGGGCCTGCGACCACAGTCCCGCAACCGGCACCCATCATCCGGTTGTGGGACCAAGCGGTCCCACCACCGGTGGCCGCAACGTCTTCGTCTCGAGGCCTAGACGAGCGGCCCCATCCAAGCCATTTGGTCCGCGCCGGATTTCCCCGGTACCACCCGCCCCTCTAAGCGGGTGGCATGCCCCTATCCGCCACCTGGGGACGCGCCCGGTAGGAGTTGGCTTCTCCCCCGGGTGGTACATAACACATATATAACTTTAAATACATACATATATTATAAATATAAACATCCATGACTTGAGTACAACATTCGTGCTCATCACACAAATGAATAAACCCAGCGGGACTCGAACCCGCGATCGCTGGCACAGCAAATAGGGTAATTACAAACTGAATCAAATGTGTCGTAAAATCAAATCAAATGAATATTTATTTGTATTTAATCCCTACAAGACCGCGGACACGCCGGCGTGTCAGTTAACAATAGATTTCTTAGAAATTTAATTGATTTATTAGAAATTTACCTAGAGGTGTTAAAAACAAAAAATATGTAAAATTCTGAGAGGCTGAGAATAAATAGGAATATGCATAAACACATTATACAGATGAACCTGTTGTGCTATGTTTATCTTTTTGAATGGTTTAGATAAGCGATCTTAAAAAGCTCACACTGAGTGTACATAGACACGAAGTGATTTATATTAATTTATATTTATTTTAATTTATACGATAATAGCATTTATTGCAACGCGAATAAATTAAATAACTGTTAACATTTAACTTATCAATATTTAAATCTATTAACATGTAGTTGATAATAGCTTTTTTCGAGCTTCAAATGCAAAAGGATCAGTAAATATTATTTTTAGAGCCAACGTAGTGACTCACCGCTTTATCCCTGCCTCACATTCTGTCGAATTATATGACCAACGACCTATAATATCTTAGATGTTATTCTAATATATACAAAATAATATTCTACAAGGAAAATATACTATTATGTTTATAAAAACAAAAATTATGCATACAAAAACAGAGACAAAAAAGCAAAATAAATTACTAAAACTAAATAAAACAAATGTATTTTTTGTTTCATCTAACTTGTGTAGATTACCTATATTATTTATAATGCTACATCTGTGAGATAGATATATGTAAGTATTTATTTTACATTGCTCTTTTATACTACCTTGCTTACCTTGACTCCTATATAAGTATTTAATGATTACATAAATAATGAATTTTAACATATTTGATACATAATCATTTTTTATTCAAGTATCTAATATAATTTAATGGTAATTTGAAATTTCCTACTTACAAACATAATAATTACTTAGTTCTTAACTAAAAAATTAGAGCGACTTCAAAAACATTTTGTACTAAATATATCTTATAATTTATATAGTAGTCCCATTATTTCTCCTTGAAACATTCCAGTTTATTGAACAAAAAAAATCGAAATTGGTTTACTATATAATTAATTTTTCTTGTTAATAGCTTCAAAACGTATCTGCCAGTTGAGCACAGGTGACTTCGCCAATATCACGTAGGATGGAGAAAACTTGGGTTATATTATTGACAACGATAATGCGTGACACACAAAACCTTATATTGCTTAGGTACTTACCTCTTTATATTTTTAGTCGGTTAGAAGAGATTGAAACTATAGTAGTTTATAATAGAATGGATTGCATTTAATCCTAGTTTAATGTATATATACAAATTATCTATAAAGTACAAATAATTATTATTATAAAGATACAACATGCTTTTGTTCAAAAACACCTTGACACCCAAAGCAGCACATATTTGTTTCTAAAGCGCGTTTTGGTTTACAGATTCAAAAAGTCACGGTAAAATCTCATCATAGAGTGAATGTTTCTACTGACCGTGCCACAGTCCCACTTCCCAGTCCGTTGAAACAAAACGTGGCTTCGAGAACCGTCACTTTAATATACGTTATCTTGATATTGGTTTTAAATATTTATTTATTTAAAGATAGAATTTATGAAAGAGAAGAAAAGATTTATCTATAAAACGTTGAACGGAGGTCACACGGTCGGTAAAATTATTGACATGTACTTAATTCGTTTACCCCGGAAAAAGCTATGTGAAATATGAACTTGGAAAGCACACTTTGTACTCGCGATCCGAATAATAGTCGAATAACGATTTAAAAATATTTTATATCTACATGAAAGGGTGCTGATAGCTTATTCAAGCCATATCACAATGGGTTACGAAATTGACCGATTGAGAAAAACCTCGCGCTTGTTTACGTGGGAACTCTGTAGTTCTCACTGTAGAAACTTGCTTAAATGTGCTATTATTTTTAACAAAACAAATGCCTGCTTAATTGTTCAATGCGCCTACAATATTTTAATGTTCGATGTTTATCTTATAGAGTTACATTTAGTATGTTGGTACAGAATCCTGCATTATTTTTTCGATAGAAAACTTACTGTGTAGTTGAAATTATATTTAAGGCTCTTTTATTTTTATTTATTTCCAATTGTGAGAGCTTAATATGCTTATACTGTATACATTATATAAACGTAAGAAAATATAAAAAATAATTATGACTTAAAGCCACTTACTTTATTTATAAATAACTATCAACACCACATCTCGTAACAAAACGAAAAATATATTTATAAACTAACGGACATTAACACACTCTCACCGAAGCTGTTTCGAGAGTCTATTTATTACATTGACCGCGTTGCCTCAGTGAATGAACACGGAATATATTTATTTAATACTGTACACTGCCAATGCATTACGTTATGTGTCACTGCCTATCCCGCTAGGGGTTCCATATTCCATTCCCGCATGGGTTTTACCATTATCAAAATGCGTCAACTGCTATTATTATCAAACTGTAGACTCTACACTGTAGAGCCGTCATTCGCATACGAACTCACTGTCAAATTGGTCCTCGAATCACATACTCGTATATTTAACTAGTATATGTATTATACTTATTACATTATATTTTCTTTTTCATTAAGACTTCTCTATTTTTATATTAAAAATGAGCTAGAGAAAAATAAAAAAGAATCACAAAATTATAGCAGCGACTCTCTCTCGACTATAGTGGATATTTCCAGGCCATAATAAATATATAACCATTCATGGATAAAACTATTCATAGAAAATAATGCAAGCCTGTTGTTGTCAATCTAACTCAGTTTACGCCTAGTCACTTAGGATACCATGATAAAAAAGCGCCATTTACTCTACCTAACGTGGTGGTGTGGAAATGATTTTTTTTTTGGCTAAAACGCATGTTGAGTCGACTTTGCAGCGCTCATACTCTAAAACTATAAAAAAAAGGTTATTACACAAATTATAGAAAATTTTCTCAGTTTTATTTATTACCTGACTATTTTCATAGTAATGAGCAGGAAAGGAGATTTTGTCAAAAATTTATAATCGCCATTTTTCCAATACGGCGTCGTGAGCGGCACAAATACGAGTTGGCAAAGTAGGAATTCGGAAAGAACCCGTCGAAAACTATAAAATCACCAATTTTTAAAACTGCTGGAAAATTTTCTAGGTAACCTTTTTTTTGAGCATCAAATGACAGGGCTATATCGTAAAATCTT
This sequence comes from Brenthis ino, assembly GCA_921882275.1. Classification (NCBI taxonomy): domain Eukaryota; kingdom Metazoa; phylum Arthropoda; class Insecta; order Lepidoptera; family Nymphalidae; genus Brenthis; species Brenthis ino. Next base: position 12,914,339 of record OV170227.1, on the reverse strand, counting down.
ATTATTTGTTATCTATCACCGAATCAAAGAGGGATCGAGATAAGATCTTTAGCATAGTATCTACGTATTTAATTACTAGCGGACCACAAAAACAAACATATCCCACGGGAACCGTATATTTTTCCGGGATAAAAAGTTGCCTATGTGTTATTCAAATTCATTATATATTTTTCAGAACTTTACAAACAACAAACATTTACGTTTTTATATATATGGATATTAATTATTTTGTTATACGGCATTGTTTTTATTAATTCATTCATCTTCCTCATTAGGAATTTGTGAATGTATTCATAGAACAATGGAACCACTCGGTGTCGTATGAGGTGGGAAGATGAAGTTGTAAAGAAATCGACCCAGATAAGTTGCGCTTGCACTGGCGCGACGTTTCTTGTTGTGCTAAATTATTATCTTCGTAGAGCTTTGTAAATAATAATAACATGTAATGGTTTTTAAGAGAATCGTAATATATAGTACCAAGGTATCCTTTTTATTATTAATAGAAACCATTTTTTAAAGACTGTTTACTAGGTGACTTTTTTGGCAAAAGATATTTTATATTTTTTTTAAGCAGAACAACTGCTCTAATTGTTTTTAGATTGAATTATGGTCAGTTATCTTTTTATATCTTACTAAAACTAATAATAATATGTTAATAGTACAAATGTAATAGATAACAAAATTTTATTTATATGATTTTTGTACTATGTTCTTTAAATGAAGAACGTAATGATTATTTTATTTTGTATGATAATAGTAGAGAAGAATCAGTTATTAAGCAAATGTGAAAATCTATAGATGTTATTACATCGTCTTTATGCCAGTGAAAGTCCTATAAAAATAGGTTAGGCCATTGTTTTTATAATAAAAGACTTTTATTTTCTGGAATTATAAGTAGCTTGAAGCTTCTATATCTAAATCCATGCGTGAAATTTTTGGTGTCCAATTAACAAAATGAGCTCAATATGAGGGAGCTATTCAAGTCACAGAGAGAATGAATAATGACTATGTATTATGTTATATTGTGACTTCTTTAAATGGCTATGACTTTCTAATATATCACGAACACTCACAACATAAAAACATTATATACTACCTGTTCGAGTCAATGTGATATAAATCATATGAAAATGAAAAAATAAGCAAAAAAAAACATTTTAAATGAAGTGTGTGTCCTTCAATTAAATTATTACAACTGTCTATTGAAATTCGTGTAAGTCCGGGTTTCTTAAAACATGACTATTCATGCAAACGTTAATTTTGCAACTTTCACTTAGCTATTGCTTTGAGAATCTTTTATTTTTGCACTATATAGAGGTATGTAAAGATAGTATAGGTTACTTATTGTAAATAAAAGTTTATATTTATTTATCGTTTTGTTATCATTTATTCGTTTGCTTTTTTAAGGTGAATAGAGTCAATTACCAATTTTCAAAAGACACTTTTTATTAAGTCTTTAAGCGACTCACTAACACATATACATAGAAATAGTGTTATATTATTATGGAATTGTTTTTTTCATTAACTATGTACATAAAAGCAAAGTATTACCTATCAGCATAAAAGAACTCGTACTGTAAACCCTATCACATTTAATAATAATTCATTGATGAAGACAATTTACAACGAAAGACACGTATCATTTTGTAGTTTTATTATAATGATATACTAAGTAGAGGATGGAATTATATACAACGTAAAAGTGTGTTTGTTGGTTTTTTTTATTGCAGAAACAAGGAGCGATTATTTTTGGATAGGACATTGATATTAGCTACTTTGCCCCAGTATGTCTTTCATCAATGTTAGTGGTTTCCATGATATACTAACTTATTGTAAATAGAATTCACGAAATTAAAAGAATACTACTACAACTACGAAGTCAATAGAACTAATAAAGAATTTACGAAGTTAGTAAATCAAGAATTGGTACTGTACATTGTACAACAATAATATTGTACGGCCAAAAGAAACCTTGCTCTTTGGGGCAATTGACCTTGTGACCTTCGTAATGAATCTTATATGTCATTTGGGTAAATTAATATTTATTATTATGTAAGATAAAACTTTTATGAATTAATTGAAAATAGTGGATTGTTTTTTGATTGTTTAATTTTAAAAATCATTTGCCGTCCTTTACGTTGTAATCAATTTCGATTTCGATGTATTCAATTTATATTTATATCAGTGACCTTCTACGAAAGCGATAACTTATTATATTATAATGCTACACTTTCTGATAGAGGTGAACAATGGGTATGCTTACGACACAATTGTTACGTCGAAATTGAACGACCGATACGGTCGACACTTAGGTACTTAATATTTTGGTATCAAAAAACTCTTACAAGTAATACTTTAAAGAAACAATTATTTCAATACCTATTTACTATTGTTAGCTCTACATAATGATATATATTCGCGGTAAATCTCTTCCGATATAGTATATTTGATTGCAGGTATATAGAGTTAACGAACCCCTATCAACATTCCGCCTAAGCGGGACGATATCTATCCCCCTTAAACCACAATCTCCGACGTAGTACTTTTAATAATTATAATTAAGCTGGAATATAAAAATAAATATTTTTACTAAGAGTCACTTGTCAAAATTATTAATTTAATTAAAATGTCTTAAATACGTATAGCTAACATTTGTTAAACTTTAATTAAACATGTGAAATGTAAATCAAATTAATAATTAGATACAAGTGTATTTTAACCACCTATTTAATTCATAGATCTGTTTCACGTTATCCATCACTCTGACGTGGTTCTTGGTGACAAAATGACTCCTTTATGTCGTCTTAAACGAGAGCAATTCGTAATATGTACGCAAACAATGGTTGCCATTACGAAATGATACTCGCAGTTGCGTACAGCATGTTATACTCGTACTTATAAGTTATACCTAATGCATGTTTTGTGAGTCATACTCGGATATACATTAAATAATATTCATTTCAGTTTGTATTATATTATTAAATAATTACAATAAATATTAACAACAAATATAAACAGAAACTTATTTATTAATATAACCATGTGGACAAACAGTTTTTATTTACCTTTACGTCATTTATGAGTTGAGTTTATCCTATATAAAGTTTTACTGTTTGTTTTCCTGTTTTTTAAAAACCTCTAAAATAAGTAAATATATAGGTTTCTTTTAACAGCATAAGCTAGTAGGAAAGTAAATAAAATAAGTATCTATACCTATATTAATACGTGAAGCAAAAACTTTGTACCTACCCCTTTTTACGAAAATTGCGCGGACGGAGTATGAAATTTCCCACACTTATAGTTTATATAGAGAAGAAATGCAGCATGCCAATATTTTTTATAAAATTATGCATAAAAAATACATTAAATCAATAAAAAAAAACAACACGCACGCTACCATGTATTTGACACACACACGCATACATACTCTTTTGTTTATTGTTAAAGTCTGTGGTCAAATTGGGAATTATGTATTAATACGTGAAGCGAAAACTTTGTATCCCTTTTTAAGAAATTTACGCGGACGGAGGAATGTGAAATTTGACACAGTTAAAGTTTTAATGGAGATATAGTGTAGAAAGGTATTATTTTTTAAATTATTAAAATGTAAATTAATTAAAATAAACATTTTGTTTGTGAACCGATCTGTTTATTTTTTGTTTTAGTTTAATAGCTATTGACGAGCTTTAGCTTTACAAATAAAAAAAATAATAATCATGGTCAAAGTTCGACTATTCGGCGAACTTTAGTATTATTAAATTACTGTTCTACTGTTTTTGCGTGGTAACTTATTATTATATTGTACTTATTACTATTTTTTATTATTGTATTTATTACTAGCATATATATGTATATACCTACGTTTAATATTTTATCTGTTTTATAGTTGCATAGTTTCATTGTCTGCATTGAACTCACGCAAGATTTTATGATCGAACGTGAATGTGGTTTGTAAATAATAATCAATCCATTTTAATTATTATTTAGGCCATAACTAAAAGCCTCTGTACGTGGAATTTCATATATTTCCCGCAACAGGTGCGCTAAATAACGCCTCGTAACAGTTTTGTACTTTCTCGCAAAGAGAAGTAAGGCGATGTTTCTCAGAATACATTCTGCTTACTTATTTACTCATTTTGTTCAAGCTTTGAAAATGTAAAATATTAGAATAGCGTGTTTTAGTGTATTTTAAAAAACTTATCATCTTTTCGAAATATTTTTATGCATTATCAAAATTTATTAACAGATTTTTATCTTTAGTATATCCATTAAAGCCAACATTTTATAATAAAACAGTTTTTAGCACCACTATAACAAAAATGACAAACTTTTTAACGTGATACGTAAAAATTTCTCTAGCGACTTCATTCACCATTAGTATTAACTTAAGACATTAACATATTTAATATTAATTTTAATTATGAATTTTTTTTTTAATAGCTTAAAAATTAATAACATTATGTAACAGATACCTAGCTTACTTGAATAACGCGTCCGTATATAGTGTACGTATTTATTTTACATGCCTTTAGGTACTTAATACTTATTGCTACTATAAGGAAAGTAAAACCTAAGGTTGTACGAATAATAGTTACTCGCATTAAAATAGTATTAATAATGTATGACATTCACGGATAGATGTCATAGATGATCGTGGATGACGTGCCGAGATGATCGTCCCATAACCCATTGCCACACCTATGGCTTTGGCTGCAACAGTACAAAAAAAGCGAGTTATATTGAGTTATACTAATAAAATTCGAAAATGAGATTGAAGACCATACCTGTTTAGTATCTAAGAATAAGACAGCGAATTCTTACTTACTTAATAATATAGAAATTAAAGTTCATTTTGATTTCTTAATCTTATTAACACAGGTATTAAGCCCACACAGGTTTAGTAAGACGCAACCTAACGTAATGTAAACTAATTAGATTAGTATAACGTCAGACACGCATTATCACCGCGTCGTCAAAAAGCCTAAGAACTTGTATTCATAGGTCATCCTACAAGAGAGATAGCTTAAAAATCCCATCAAAAACATAAATGTGAAAATAGTAGCCAAGTTCAATATTAAGAATAAGCGTGGTTGTCAACTTCACTGACAAAAGAATTGAGATTTAAATGGGTGCCAAGTTCTGTAGATAATCCTAAATTTTTTCATATAAACATACAACATTCTAAAATAAATTTAAAACACAATTTCTTGTATTTTTTTCTGCTACAAAAGTATTTGCTATTTAAAAATAGAACTTGTTCAATTTGAATAGTCGAATTATTTACACAGAGTAGATAACTTGGGATAAATTGATGTTCAATATTGAACTTGGCTTACATACAAGTTATTTTATATTCGGCTAATCACTAATACCTTCTTCATACTATACGCAAGTCACTGTTTTTATATTGTAAGGTCAACATGTTCAAATTATCTCTAAAGCCTAGTTCGCATTAAGCTAGTATTTTAGTCTAGTAGCGAGTAATTTAGTAACTAAACGTGTCTGAACACTAAAAATTTAGTCGATTAGTTTAGAAAGTAATTTAGTCGAGTCAATCCATTTTATTCTATTTTTTTGGGCGAGTAGCAGCCCCCACTACGCGTCCGAGCTCACTGGTTCACCGGCTAAACAAGTACGAACCTGTCGAATTAGTCGAGTTCATTAGTTGCCGCTGAATTTAAGAGTGTATTTTCATAAACAGAAAATTTACACAACTTTCGGACATTCTCAAACTATCGAAGTATTCTTTGGGATCTTCCAATGCTAATTCCTTCAGAAGACAATTAGTAGCTCCTAGTTTATCTCGTCTTTCGATCCATTTTCGTACCCATAGCTTCTTTTTATTAATCACACAAATTTCCTCATCCACCTCTTCTAAAATAGCCGTTACGATCAGCTTAATCAGTTTATTTACTTTGTTGCGTTGTAGGCTGTTCATCTTGCAAAACACCACTCACTTGTAAACTGTACTCGACCAAAGTGCGAACGATTTTTGGTGAGTAGCGAGTAATTTAGCTACTAAATTACTCGCTACTAGACTAAATACTAGCTTAATGCGAACTAGGCTTAAGGCGAGGTGAAAAGTGGCTCCAAATGGTTCGTGTAAATATACACACGGTGCTGCGTCGCCAGTTTCTTTAGCTTGAACTTGGCTGGACACGCTACCGTGTGTCTTGATCTATAATGATACAATAATATTATAAAGAAGAAAGAATATATTTTTTTGTTTTTTTTTTTATAGTAAATAAACTCTGAAACTGGACTGGTTTTACTGTTATAAAAAATATAAATTGTGACTACATCAACAAGACATCTGGGGTGGCTAGTTAATTAATAATAGTAATGACTAGCGACTTTACTCTCGCTTCGCTCGGGTGAGTCCCTAGATACGCGGATTTTGTTCATAATTTCATGGGTTTTATTTTTTTGCGCGAGACCCTAGTTCTTGTTCCAAAACAAAAGTAGCCTTAGTTACTCACTATTACATCAGCTAGCCAGTAAAAATCCCGTTAAAATCGGTCCAGCCGCTGCAACATGACAGACAGACAAAATTTAATAAAAATGTTTTTTTATAAGTATCATTTATAATTTCATATGCATTTAGTAAAACACTGTGATTTTGACATTACAAACAGACACTTTGTGACAATTTTATGTATAGATAATATTCAGAATGGTATTACACATAAATGATAAATAAAAAATAGGGCTTTCCCGTTGGATTACTAACACTTGTCCGTATGTTCAGATGGCGCGGTGATGGCGCGGGGTACGTGCGCCTTGGCGCTACTCTGCGCGCTCGTCGCCGGCGCGGTGGCGTACACCGTCGACTGCAACCACGAGTACACAGACTGCGACACTGAGCTTAGTGAGTAATAACAATTATTTCTATCCATTTATATTTTACTAGCGACTCAAACTCGCTTCGCTCGGGTGCGTCCCTAGGTACGTTTTTTTAAACTATTATTTAACGTAAACACGTAAATTACTTAATATTTTTTAATAGATTAAACGTAGGACAGTTGGTTTAAACCGTGACATTTTTCTTAATTAGAGAATTTTATATTCGTAACTTCTAAATGAAAAGTCCGATCCGAATAATTTAAAGTAGAATTTATAAGTACATAATGAAACTTAATTATCAAACCATTTAAATGGATAAGGATTATTATAATACCAATATCACCACTATTCGATTCCACCAGTATTTGAATTTTATAATTTAAACAAAAACTGTTATTATGGCTTAACTAGGTATTATAGTTACGCATATACCATCGCGGACTTTTTTGTGAGCAATCATGAGTACTATCACCTCCAGGTAAATTTCTAAGACATTAATTAAATTTCTAAGAAATCTATTGTTAACTGTAACGGCGGTGTGTCCGCGGTCGTGGAGGGACTATTAATATATAGAACACAAAGAGCTGTTTTGTATTAGAGCTTGTAGATCGCATAATACATATTATAACCGAATTGACATATTTGATAGTAATATCAACAGATTTTCTCAAAGCATAACGCACGCAAAATAATGACTTTTATAGACAACATTTTGATACCCTGGGGTTACAATGTTTCAATTTAGGTAGAGATCTCTATTTAATTTTAATATCGGTCGAGTAGTTTTTGAGTTAAATCGTAACAAACAAACCAACAAACAAACAAACAAACAAACAAACAAACAAACAAACAAACAAACAAACAAACAAACAAACAAAAAATCAAATCTTTCCTCTTTATAATATTAGCTTAGAATCTTAGATTAACTCAATCTCTCATTAACAATATAATTAATGTTGAATAGCTCATAATATCTTGTAGTCTTTCTACAGGTTAATTTTGTTTGTGCTTTAAATTATTTCGATAATTAGTAAATAATAAAATTAGTGCGATCATCTTATGACAATTTAACAATTTATATTAGCAATATAATTGAGATAGAACGTACCGCATGAATGTTTTAACGATCATGTTAGTTTGTGATGTAATAAAAAGTAAATATTTATATAATGTGTATAGCAGAATTTTGATAATTCAATAATGTTTTATTTATTTTGTATAGATAACATGATTTAACATATCACATGGGTCATGGAGATTTTATTCAAAGGTTATAAATACCACTTTAACATAGAAAATATGGAATTTATCAAATACTTAAATGATAGAGGCCGCCGAGTTCCATTATTTTTTAGGCCTCAACACAACAGTTTTGCCCCATGGTTTCGTAGAGCGTGGTTAATATATACGATTACTGAGAACTAGTTTTTGGTAAGAAATAATAATGTGGATAAGGCGCATATTCCTTTATATATATTATATAGGTAAATTTTTTGTCTTATTTTTTCATTTATTTAATTTTTTTTGCAATTTGTATAATTATTAAATAGAAACTAGAACGTCAACAGTAAAGTTCAAGTCATAAAGTGGTATATAGATAAGTATACTATAATAAGTATTTATTTCTAAAATGGATATCGTTAAAATATTTTATTGTAGTCAATAAAATACTTAAAATATCGTTTTATATATCGTTTGATGTACAATGTATATGTTTTGTATTATCACATTGATGATGATAATATGTATCAAATATTTATTAGAAACTTGTTTGAAATATAGATTAAATATTTTATTAAAAAAAATATTTTTGATGTTTCCACTAGTGACTCATGGGTACCTATATATGTCTGTACGTGAGTACGAGAATATTAAAGCGAAAGTTTATTTTTTAGTAAGGAAACTGTGTGTAAATTAATTTTCGCATAATATAGTTCCATACTTATATACGAGTACCATTCAATCTAAATCCATACTATTGCAAATGTTCTCAAAGTAAAGAAAAAGAAATAAAAAATTAAACATGGCGGAACCTTCGTGAAGTCGTGAGTTTGCCGCGTTTGGAAGACCAACAGTCAACACATTCCGGTGCTTTTTTGTTTTATAAAGACGCTTTAGTTAACTTTTTTATCTGTCACAATTTGCTACATTTGTAACACATATGAACAGTAAAAAACTTGTTGTCTTAAAGTAGTATAATTTCTTTAACTTTTATAGTAATGGCGCTAGTGTAGAGTGAGGTCTCTAGAACTGTCAAATGACACTGAATGTTAACTGCTTGCGAGCTTTTCATCACGGACCTTCATTAAGTATTCATAATTATTGTAAACATTGTGCCATTACTCGCCACTGGCGCCAACTGGTGCTACCAGAAACGTTCTTGTTGCACTATAGACAAGAAGTTATGCTTTTGACCCCTTTGTAATTAAAAACTTTTTGGATAAATTATAAAAAAGGTTTTAATAATACAAAAGTGTAAAAAGTTTAACGACTTTTGACTTTTAAAGATAAGAGATTTCTTATAGATATGCTAAAAATAAAAAATAACAAAGAAGTTTATAGCGATAAGAAATAGTATAAGCCATTAAAATTAAGTGAATATAAAAGACAATGGGAGTAATTTAAAAATTTAAACGTTTTATATTATCATGAGAAATATTTATTTTGGCCTTAATTGAAATAGTCAGTTTTTTTAATTATCTAAATTATTTTTCATTTATTTATAGTTTACCTAGAGTACCTACATAATTAATATTTTCAAAAAATTTAAAATTATTTGACATACACTAAATATTTTTTTTATTATATATGGAGACATCCTTATACGAAATTTAAATTATTCGGACTACATATTTATTAACAAACTCCAGAATTAAATATACAAAACAGAAATAAAGTGAAAACAGATAGGTAAATAAAAAAACACTACGTGTACGTACGTAACAAAACTAATTAATAAATAATCGTGGACTATTTTTGTTAAATTTTATTAATTATATTCTGTAACAAGAGTAAGTTGTCAAAGAGGCCAGTAGTAAAACTTTTGATAGCACATTTCGTTTTTAATGTTAATAAGAATTAAGAAAATTAAGTTTTACTTACATTTATTATATATTAACAAACATTATACAGCATTACTGCATGCAACTCTTGCTTAAAAATACGTAGGTACTTGCACAGATATGATTTCGGATAAAATTAATACTTATCAACAATATTACGTAAATTCATCAAAATAAGAATCATATTTAATATTTATTTACAAAAAAGAAAATTACAAATATACTTAATTATATATACAAAACATATGTATACTTAGTTATTACTGTACATATTTAATTAATGTATTGCATACTAGTTACTTACACTCGCTTTGCTCGAGTTCTTCCCTAGGTGATGATTTTAGAGATAACATACAAATAGTAAATATAAATCTTACGTCTTTTCCGGAGTCTCAAATTATGTCCATACCAATTTCATTTAAATCGGTTCAACGGTTTAAGGTAACAGACAGACAGACAATCAGATAGACAGAGCTACTTTCACATTTATAATATTATTATGGATTTTAGTATTATATGTTAGTGCTTAGAGGGATTTCTTTAATCATTAACGGTCAAGTGTGTTGTTAAGTGTATAATATAACAATTAAGTGAGACAATACGTAACTCAGTCATTGACATAACCACAGGATGTCGTGCGTGACGACTATCCACAGATAGTCGAGGATTGCGCGCGCGGAAAGTTGAGGAAACTGTAAACGAAGATTTTAATTTTGATTTATTTATGTAATAACTGATTTAACCTACTGACGATCTTGATATTTATTGACTTGGGAAGATTAAACAAAATAACACTGACTTTTTATTAAAAAAATGAATATAGCCTATAAGGTTCACTATTAATTCATAGAACTTTTAAAAGGCTTAGATGCCATCTACGTACGTTATTTTTAAAACACCATTGTATGACGGCCTTGTTCTGTTAAACGGTTTTCATTCAACTGGCCGAATAAATTACGACTGAGACAAAGTGAAAGTGTACCATAACATTGATATTGATATGACCGATTAACAATCTAGTTCAGTCTAACGATTTATAAAGTGGATGAGTCTAAAATATTTATAGATTCCTAATTATATTCTTTATGTTCGAAAATATGTTTACTATTTATAGATTACCAGTTTGTTAAGTTACATAACTAAATCGTGAAAATTTGATGAAATGGTTCCCATTACAACTTTTTCGAAAATGGAATCGGTCTACTTTAAGTAGACTAATAACAAAATAGTTCGGATAATGGAATTATGTGAACTTGTGCCAGTATAAGATAACTATGTTATTTTTATAGAAAGCTCTTTCGATCTTCTATATCGACTAAAATAAATTTTATTTATTTATGAAGTCTGATCTACCCTTAAAAAGAGTTTAATCGAAATCCGTCCACTAGTTCTCAAGTAAGAGCGATTAGAAAGACAGACAAATATTTTTAAATGTCCCCAGGCACAGAATTTAAAAAAAAAATCACCAAATAATTTAGATGTTTTGTATTAAAATTTAAAGGATAGCAACTAACATTTTAACAAAATTAAATACAAGTTTGTTAAAAACGTTTAACATATAAAGTATTCCAGTTTATAAATGTTCTTACCGATACAAGGAAATAAATTATAAATCACAAGTGGTACAGCTTGAAGGCATGAAGATGTGAAGACACCCCGTTCCGGTAATGAATGAAGTGTAATAACATCATCAATAATGTTTGTATGATGTAAACCTAGTGTTAATAAGGTTGCAGTCCACAAGTTCGTTGATGTCCACCTGTTATTTGAACTTGAGCCGCTAGCGGATTTCCTTATGAGCGTTGAACAAGTGAATGCACCTGACTTGAAACTTGGTCACGCAAAAACGTAACATGAAACACAACTTAGAAGCAGTCTCTTCATTTTATTATTTTCGCGTTTGAATATATTTTACCTAGTAGTTTAAAAAGTATTTGTATTTTTTTTTGTATTTGGATTGAAACATTTTCTTTTCTTGGAGAAGACGTTTTCGAAAAGTTGTGGTAAGTGAAAATTATATGAAATAGATTAACCTTGTCCAAAAATATGAATCAAAAATGTAAGTAAAAATGTGTATGTCCATATGCTACTATCGAACACGTTTAATAGAGAATAGATAGACTATATATTAGTATATGTATATACATAGGTATGATGAGTTTTATAACCCTTACTCGAGAAATAAATGGTTCCCAATAGAAACTTTCATCCCCCTTTTAAGGGATGATTTCCGGGATAAAAACTATCATATGTTCTTCCCAGGGTCTCAAACTATCTTCATACCTCATCTAAATGGGTTCAGCGGATTTTTCGTTTATCCATGACAAACAAACTTACAAACTTTACCGCTTTATAATATAATATAATATTTAAACATTTTTATTAGAATATAAATAAAGTCAATATTTTTTGATGAAACCGCCTTATTTTTGTAAGTTGTCACTGAGTTGCGACGAGACCGGATGCGCGATGATTTTATACAACAGTAAATATGGACGAACACAATGTCATTTCAAAAAAAACTTTTTTATGCTGAAATCAATTGAATAGTTAAGAAAATATTTTTTTTAATGGATAAAAATATATTACTGGCTAATAATCATATTTCTGCTACTGATGGATATTGTATTCGGCTATTTTAGTTTCCTACACTTCAATAATGCATTTTGAAATTATTATTACCATTAAATTACCTGGTAAATTAAGAATTTAATAGGATAAATAAACTAAAATTATTATAATATATGTATTCAGCCCTTCTTAACGTCCCACTGCTGGGCACGGGCCTCCCTTCTATATGAGGGGGATCAGGCCATAGTCCACCACGCTGGCCAAGTGCGGGTTGGCGGAATTCACGTGTCTTTCGAAAACTTGCTAGGTTCTCTCAGACATGCAGGTTTCCTCACGATGTTTTCCTTCACCGTAAGGCAAGTGGTAATCATGTTGAAAATGATTCGCACATGAAAATATCAGAGGTGCGAGACCCGGGATTTGAACCCGCTTCACTCGGTTATCCAAGCAAGCGCGTCACCACTGGGCTACCACTGCCTTTATAATATATATTAAAATAAAAATAATTTATTAGGTTTACCTACTTTAAAGGTGTAAGATCGATTTAAAAAAAATCTATAGAGTTAAAGTACAAGTTATCTATAGTCCTATGAATATGGTTTAGTTTTTAATTACGAAATTGTGAATGGATTCTGAGAGTTCTACAATCTACAATGTAAACATTGATCAGCCGGTTCTTGCAACGCTAGCTAGCGTCCTTTAACCGACCTAGTTCGATAGTCGTGAAGATTAAGGTCATAACTGTATCTAAAGCTACCAACAGAACTTGTTCTCCTACCTTAGATTCAATAACTGAGTATTTATAATATAATTTAGAATAAATTGACATAATGCTGACCTAGTTTACTAACTTTTTGGAGTCAGTAAAAAATATGAACAGAAAAAAAATTCGAGGCACCATTGCTGTCTAAAAATGTTTTTTAAGAATGGGGACTAAGATTAAATGTATTTAAAAAAATATCAATCGAATTGAGAACCTCCTCCTTTTTGAAGTCGGTTAAAATTGTTTTCACCCACAGAATTGGCGCATTTTAGTTGTTCCAAAGATTGCTGTTCACACAATTAAACTTTTACCTTTTCATTATGTTACATTATTATCTACATCATTGTACCATATAAATTGTACACTAAAGTACTAGTATAGTATTATATGACCTGTGCTAAAGTAGAGATCGGTTGAAGCTATTGTATTTAATTATAATGTTTTTTTAGGCTACTGTGTATCAGTATAATATTAGATTGAAAGTAAAATTGTAGTTTTACAACTGTTTAAGTTTGTTACATAAATATATATTTTATTACATAACGATGTAAAGCTATGTCATTTAACCGGTTTTGTAGAGCTTTTAACGTCCTTAATCTAACCTAGTTTGATGACCGTGAAGTTTGAGGTCGAGCTGGATCTGAAATGATGTTGAATGTAAAATCGTGCGTGCGTATTATATAGCAATATTTATACCTATATAAATATAGGCCTATTATCCTAATCATTTGGATTAGCGTTTAATATTTCAATGTTCAGAATTAAAATTATAAGGTAACGTATGGACTTAGTTGTTTAGACTGATCTTGTCTTAGTACTTTAAATGTAATTTTCAGAGATCTATACAATTGTAATTATGAAATTTCTTAAATTCTGCTTTAAAAATATGGTATCGTAACACTTTAATGTGCTTTAAAAAAATTAAATTTTAAAGTTTCAGATTATAGGAATGTACCTACCTTTATTTTTTTAAATAGGCACTTTACTCAGTAGACATGTTTTCATTTAAACACTTCCGTAGAAAGTGGCGGTAAAAGTTACTAGCGAGTTTTTAAAATTACTTACCATTAACCATACCTGTTTCTATTAACTTTTAGCTAATAAATTACCTCGTATTCGTGCAGAAGGGCTAGTATGAGAATAACTAATAAGCCTAAGGTAAATCTAGGTGTATCCTGTTTAGTATACAAACACTTATTCAACATTTTAAAAAAAGTTGTTTCTTTCATTTAGTAATATTATAAATATACCTACATTTTATTTTAAATGTGTTTTATTTATTAACCAAATAGGTAATTTTAAATATTTATATATTTTTTTGATTTTTTTGAAATCATATTGTAAAATTGTACGTAGGCACTGTCTGTAACAAGTTTATAAACCTTTGAGAAGTTTAAAACCTTAGTGATTCCTGTAAATCATTTGAAACGTCGGGAACTAAAAATCAAAATAAATCCGCGAAAAAATTCGAAAAGATAGTTAAATATATAAAATGACAAATATTCACGTGAATCTAATAAAGTATTGTATATATTATTAGCGATTACGTCTTAAAATAAGTATAGATTTCTCAGAAATGAGATATTTTCCCGCAGTAAAAAATATCCTAAATTAAACCCTATCCGGGTTATCCCTACCAGCTATCATAAAATACCAAATTTCATCAAAATCTGTCCAGTGCTTTTCTTGTGATGCATCTTCAGACAGACAGACAAAAACTTTATAAACTATAGATTCGGCTTCTGTATCGAAAATAATGACTATTACAATAAGATTTTCCTAAAATTATGTAATGTACAGATTCGACTTAGTTAGAATTTTATTATATGTATATATTAAGTTATTATTTCTAATAGCTACTGTCCGTCTGTATGTCCGTCTGTACTCTTTGTATGTTTGATTGTAAAGCTTAAGTTTTAAGTATTTAATAGATTGAAAGAAAACTTTATTGATTGAAAAAAACTTAGCTAGAACATTATGTTTTTTTCAGAAGTCAAAAATAATAGTGTAGGTTTGTTTTTGATATAAGTAATTTGTATTTATGAAATGAATGAATGACTAATATCGATTGAGGAAGAATCCTATGACTCAATAATCTATGCACAATAAATCCTAAAATTAGGTTCATTTATCATGCATCGTGCTCTTTGTACAAGGCTAACATCATTATGGAGACTCATTATGAATCAGGATACTCGTAAACATCGAAATACAAATTTATTTTGAAGCAATAATATTATTTTAACACCTTCAGGTAAATTTCTAAGAAATTAATTAAAATTCTAAGAAATCTATTGTTAACAGACACGCCGGCGTGTCCGCGATCGTGGAGGGATTAAACAATATATCTATATCTACTAATATTATAAATAGGCAAAGTTTGTGAGTTTTGAGTTTGTGACGTTATAAGGGGTAATCTCTGGACCTACTAAACCGATTTAGATGAAATTTGGCAAGAAGATAGTTTTGAGACCCTGGGAAGGACACAGGATAGTTTTTATCCCGGAAATCATCCCTTGAGGAGGTAAAAATGGGGATGAAAGTTTGTATGGGGAATATATGAATAATATACTTAGTAAGTAGTTATTATTTGCAAGTCAACTAACAACTAACCCGATAACGGGCCCGACGAATGGTTAAGTTTGATGCGTAGCTTTTTATGTAGGTACCATTTAATTATAATTATCATGGAAACAATGCCCGTGAGAAAAAACAAATATTTGTTCACAATCCACTTACTATTCACATCACTATGAACTTTCTGTACTAAACAGACTTTTTTTTAATTTTAGCGGAAAGTTAAAACTTCTGTTCGTCTGTACTTTCCATACCTACATAGTTCTTTAAAAAATATATACATATATAGCATGTATATTATTAAGTAATTTTTATATACAGGTAAATTAACCAGTGAAGATGATGATACGGCGTCAACCCTACCACCAATACCTCCAAGGATAGCAGAAACATCTAGTCTTGATACGACATCTACTACCCCAGCCCCAACAAGATCTACGCCAACTGCTAAAGATCAAAATGTAAATGTACCAGATGTACAAGTAACTACTGAAATTAACGAATTCACGGAGCCTATCGCGAAACCTAAGCCAAGGTTACTTAATTTAAACGTAGATGAGCTACAAAACTTCGCAAATGTGTTGCATAATCAAACTAAAGGAATCAAAAAAACAATTGACGATCTTAGTGATGTAAATTTGGATGAAGATGTAAATGAACGAGACTATGGACCTGAGAGTGGAAATAAGCAAATACCAGATAAATTTTACTCAAATCTTCAAACACCATTTAATCCATTAATGAATGTTGATAAGTCAGATGAGACTGAAATCTGCAAAGAGAGTGGTGTTACATATAAGGTAAGCCCATTTCAAAGCGTATACTAAAAATTTACAAATATTGAATTGATGTATTTTATTCATACGTCTGTTACATCGATAAAATGTTAAATTAACTGCGCGAAATGATTACTTTATTACAAAAATATGATATTTATTCTTACGCTAAAATTTATGTATATTTACGATGC
This sequence comes from Brenthis ino, assembly GCA_921882275.1. Taxonomy (NCBI): domain Eukaryota; kingdom Metazoa; phylum Arthropoda; class Insecta; order Lepidoptera; family Nymphalidae; genus Brenthis; species Brenthis ino. The sequence goes on along the minus strand of OV170227.1, from coordinate 12,897,553 downwards.
AATGGAATAATTATGTATCTAATATCAATAAATCTAATCAATCTTCATTGTTCCGTGATATTTTAAAAATAATTGTATGGAACCTGAAAAAAATTCACAGGTCGGGGAGCACATCGACCACGGTTGCGAAGAGTCATGTGAATGTACTCCTGGCGGAGTGTTCGAGTGCTTGCCGAGGTGCAAACATCCTTTCATACGTCGCGGCAGGCGCCTCAATGATCCCCTATGCTTTGAGTCACCGGTGGACGAATGTTGCTCAATCGTCGCTTGCGTTACTGCTAATGGAGGTAATATTTTAAACAGCTTACACATTATACGGTTAATATGGACATCCCACAGGAACCGTACATATGGGATAAAAAGTAACCTATGTGCTCTCTGTGCCAAATTTCATCCAGATCCGTTCAGCCATTCTGGCGTGATTGAGTAACAAACATCCATTCATCCAAACTTTTGTATTTATAATATTTATAGGATTTGAAATATTTGTCTAATTATATGACTTTTACCACATGTATTTTGAGATACCTAACTTTTTATACTTTTTATACTTAACTTTTTAGAATCTGTGTGTGCCTATCTGTCTTATCCTCTTCATACTCTGAATGTAAGTAATTAAACTTTAATGAATATATACGAAAATTAGGTATACCCCCGCCTTATCGCAGAATCGACTAATCTGACAATTTAGAAAAAACATAATTAAATCCAATGATTTTTAAAATTTCCTTACAGTTTCTTTATATACTGAACGTTTATTAACGCCAATTTGAGACACTTGTGAAATTCTCAATTGAAATCATAATTTATATGTATTTATAGCATATAGTTCAAGGTAAATGTTGTACCTGCTGCGTTTATGGTATAGTATTTTCAATATTACAATATAAAAATTTTCCTTGTTTGTGAGAAAACTTACGCATAGCTAAATTCTTTAATTCGAGGAAAAGGTAAGAGTAAAATGATGAATCATTCCATCTTCATGCTCACCCCAGAAAAAGAAGAGAAAAATAATATACGTACATTTCGGACTCTGAGATATCAGAAATTACAATAGAAATTTTGGTTTTTTGCAAGCATAAGATTTATTTAACATGTGTTTTGTAGAAACAAAACCAGCGCCACTGGAGGTGTGTAGTTACGGCAATGAAACTTACACTATGGGTGAAAAGTGGCACATTGGTTGTACCCAGACGTGCTCTTGCGAACGGAATTCAGTCGTCACTTGCAGACCAAGGTGAGTCAATGATGATATAATATTTATAGAAATGGGTGAATCATTACAATACTGTGTTAAAAATTGCACTGACCACAATCTAAATATGGTATAGCTCCTGGTTATCATAATTTTATTAAGCTATTTTTTGCCCGTTGATGGTTTTTATTAGTGTGTGTTTTGTCTCATCTTTTTTGCCGAACAAAATATAATTATTTTGTAATTATAGATGTGACCCATTACCACAGTCGGATAAATGCATAAATGTGCAAGATCCTACAGATGAATGCTGTGAGATGCAAATATGCGACGTGTCACAAGATGCTCATGAAGAACATGAAAATATAACTAATACATCATCTACTACAGAAGTAAGTAGCTTTTTATTATAGGTTTTCCCAGATCAGTTACAACTTGTACTATATACCTACTAGAAAATATATTTTTTTGTTTTTTAAAAGAGCTTAAGTTATTAATTTGTGTTATATTAAATAATTATTATATTTTTGTTTTAGGTACCGCAGAAAACATCAAGTTTAATGTCATTACCTCCCAGGCCACTCGTACTCACGGAACCTATTGGCTCTATCAAAGTGCTGCAGAACAATACCGTTCAAGTTAACCTTATGCATGTCAACAATAGTGATGACCCCATACATCTTTTATTAAGCAGCGATGGCGGAAATACATTCCATGAAATAGAATTGAAATATTCCAATCTAATACTCAATTTGGAAGGTGGTAAAGACTATATTCTAAAGACAAAGGAAACTGGTACTAAATTCAATTTTACAGTAACAGCTTCTGAGGTTGGTAATGAAGTGCCGGTAGAAGAGACTGTAAATGGAAAAGAAGGTTGCTATCACGATGGAAAGTTCTATAATGTCGGTAAGTTTTACTTTAAGAGCAATTTTACATCTGATTTAAATAGGTATATTTATATGGTTATAATATTTATCGTATATACTATAATATTGTAAATACTATAATAGTCAAAAATAATTCAAACTGAATTTTATATTTAAAAAATGAAATAGTCTATCTGAAGTATCTTCACTTTATTTTCATTATTTTATTCGTTATAAAAATTGAGACAATAATCGGTTTAATTATGTTGATGTTGGAATAACCCGAAGAATAACTTAAAAAACAAATTAAAAACACTACGCAGATTTTAAAAAGCTACAATAAATAAAATCCATGCATAAAATAGTCCATTGTCCTTTTGGCTAATGCAAAGAGACGACGTACTGGCGTGATGGTAGTCATAAACAAAAACTGTACCAGGTGACGAGTTCCACATCGGGTGCTCAGAGCTGTGCGAGTGCACGGGCGCGAACACGCGCGAGTGCGCGCCGCTGCAGTGCCCCACGCACGTGGGGCTCGAGCTGGTGTCGCGCGGCTGCGTGCAGTGGGCGCCCAGCCCTCCCGCGCGCCCGCCCGACTGCTGCCCGCGCACTGCGCGCTGCCTGAGCGACGGCACTTGCCATTATAAGGGAGTACCGTAAGTATTTTTTTTATTTTACTTATTTACTAGCGTTTCTTTGCGGTTCCGCCTGTGTTGTTCATTAATTATTACATGTTTATTACTTATGTTACTCTGATGTGTTAGATATATAACTGTATTTTGTCAAAACAAAGAGTAATTTTGTACTTATTGTTTATTTAACTTTTTCTAGTCTTTAAGGACTTTTTCTCTTAACACTTTAATTTCCACAATTTAGTATAATAATATAAGAGAACTTAGTTTATAAATGTGTTATAATAACCTGTGCCTCTCTTGACTTAACAACAAACAACCTAAAAGGATTAGTAATAATAATAAATTACATTTTTATTTCTTGACCCAAATGAACCTAAACATGCCACAGAATACCCAACTGGACAGAAGTGCCGATCTCCCTGACGGGATGCGAAGAGCACTGCTTTTGTGAGAACGGTTCGCTAGACTGCCAGGAGGCGTGTGCACCGCTGCCGGCGCTGCCGCCGCCCTCGCTACGTTGCGCACCTCGCATGCGCCCCGCGCCTGTTAATGCATCGGATGATGACTGCTGCAAAGTATGGGGATGCGTGCCGAGCGGTAAACTATTTTTATTTTATTATTTTAGAGTGCATTACATTTTCTTAGATGCTGCTTACGGTTGCCTTTGAATGGATCACACAAAAAAAATACATTAAGAAACGCGGAGAGTGGGGAGTTCAAAACGGACGGTATATTAATAAACAATAAAATAATACAATATCATTCTGATTATTATTGAAGTATTGTTTTAATAACTATCATTTACAAGTATCAAATCAAAGTCAATTATCATCATTTTATTAATTATAGCTAATTGGAGTATTCATTTTTAAATCATTAAGCATGTTTATCATATCAAAATTGCATGAGTTATCATCATCACGCATTATTGCTTGCAGCTGGCAACATGAACGCAACTTATCAGACCTATACGCCGACACGCTCACAAACTGTGAACTATGTGACACCAATTACACCACTCCCCCCGACTATAAACCCACCTTCCTTTCTTCCCACTCCTCCTACAACTACAAAAGTGACTGAATTTTATGGACGCTATAATCCAATAAAGACAAGCCTGCCCAAATTTTTTAATACCCTAACTAAAAATGATACGACCCAACATTTAGATAATATGTTTCCTCAACACACACTTAGTGGTAATATTACAGTATTTACTCCAGAAGACATTGACGCTCCGTTCAAAATTATTCATCCAGAACCCTCTTTAATGTATAACGCTGTGGACTGGGGATTTCCCATATACCCAAAAGATACCTTGTCATCTAAGCAAAACATTCATAAGACTTCATCCATTTTAACTCACGAAACACATTTACCAAATCCAAAACCGTTCAATATTATTATATCCGATGATAAATTGCACGATATCATTGATGACCCTAAATATGGTGAGGATGGTAAACTGACCACTTTAAATTCTCACGACATCTTTGTCAAACAAATGAATGACAACACAGCTATTAAGAAAATGCTATTGTCCCAGTATCATAAAATAAATTATTTACGCCCTCATACTGATAAATCTGAACTATCTCAAAGCTTTTTCAAACCTGCAAAATCATTTAACTCATCAACTGACCCCTCGGTAGTTATAAACGGTCATCACAACCAAATCATTCACAATCTCCCAGCAAAACGTATTACTGTATTGAAAAATAAAGACTTAAAAATTGGACCAACCGACATAAAAACTACAGCTTGGGCAAAAAATACTGGACACTTACTAGCAAAAGGGCCTAATCCTTATGAAACTGTATTGTTAAAGGCTTTGCCCAAAACGAATAATGGAGATAAGTTTAATTTTGACCCTGCAATGACTATCCCTAGAGTTCCTACCAAAACATATTCGCCCCTCGATCTCGAACACCTTCTCAACCAAATGGAATTAGAGTCGGACACAAATAAAAACCTGGGACGGTCGGCGGATAAGAGCCGCGGTACAATAACGGCAGGTCAGTGACCTTGCCTAAAGTCTTTTTATGGCCTTAATACCTTAATATTTTCGACAGACGTTGACTTTCTTTGGTGACCGACTATTTGCGCTCATAACAGTAATAAACTAACCGCAAATTCATTCCACTCTGCTTTTTCATACTAATAATAAAAATTACTAATCTTATAGATCACAATCGAATTGAAATCTTTTCATCTTTGATTTTATATATTAATGTTAGTACTGTTTTGTAAATTGAAAAAAAGTATGTATTCTTTCTTTCAGGCTAAGTATCTTCTACTTTAGAAACAGCAAATTATAAGTATATTTCTTATTTTATTTGTGACTTAATTCTTATTAGTTGGGGTTTATCGTGTACGTTGTGATAAAATGTTCTTCAATATTTTTACGTTAGTTTGCTAACGTACTAAATAGGTTTGTTGTTTTTCTGTATTTTGTTTACGACTTTTGTAGCAGAATTTTGCATAATACGTTGAATAATTTATAGGCTTCATTTCCTGTCTGCATATATAATTGTGCCTATCTAATTTACGTATCTAAATTAACCTACAAACGAATATAAATATTTCCAAATTACATTACAGGTCAAATGCCACCAGGATTAGCAAATCTCCCACCCCCCACACCACCAACGTTCCTACCTACCATTCCTTCTAACGATCGCTATCCCTCTGAAGATACTGATTACGAACAAAACAACATACATCGCCCAATAAATCCTCTAGAACCTATACCAGGGCTACCTCCAGGTTTGCCGATACCAAATTATGGCGGGGGTGATGATAACAAGAAACTCCAAGTGTTGGCTCTTCAAGGGGATTCACCCACAAGTATAAAGATGTTATTCGGTCTACCGCCAGTACTAGTTGGTCTTCGCGGTAGCGTGGACCTGAGATATACTGACACTGCGTGAGTTGTTTTAGGATTTTGTTATCTAGATATCTTGTTTAGTTATTAAATAAAATGTATAAATCATTTAATACTCATTTATCAAAAAAAAACTCTAATGTTAAATTTACCGTATTTTTTTAACTTAATAGGGACGAAGACATAACGCAATGGTACTCGCAAGTGTTTGCTCCAGCTGACGAGATATTAACGACGCAGCGCTTAGAGTTCAGACTAACCGGTCTAAAACCTTCCACGACGTACAAGATTCGCGGCAAGCTCTTTTTACACAATCTGCCAGTTGAGCCTGAAAGTGAAATATATACTGTACGGACACAAGACTTGCCTACCGTAAGTGCTAGAATAAAAATATATTATCAGTACTGCCATTGCGCATGGCTCCGCCCGCGTTCTGATGACCAAAAACCAAATTCTTAGGTTTTACATATTAGTATAATCTTACATTGCAGTTTTTGTATTTTTTCTCAGAAATGAGATATTTTCCCGCGGTAAAAAGTATCATATATGTTGACCCGCATAACCCGGTTTTTCCATACCAAATTTCATCGTAATCCCTCCAGTGGTTTTTCTGTGATGCGGTAACAGACAGACATGAATTCTAAAAACTATATATTTGGACTCTATATCGATAATAATGTTTATTTCAATAAGATTTTCCAAAAAATATTTAATGTACAGATTCAACTTAGGTACAATTTTATTATATGTATAGATTTATAGAGGTCTGTCATCAAAAGTATGTTAAAATTATTTCAGAGACGCGTTCCTTAAACTCTTTTAAAAATAATTAGTACAAATTTGCTTTAATTTTTCATTATTAGGAAAAGAAGCAGCTAATTTTATGTTACATTATAATCATTCTTAAACAATATAATGCATATTATACCAGCAGTAATGATACTAAATAACCATCACAAAAATTAATAAAAACGATAAGGTGTTTTGATATGTACGACTTTGTTATTCAGATTGCACCCCTCGAAGAAAAACGAAAGCAAATCGATTGCAAGTTAACAGTGGTGGAGGTCAATGACACCAGCGCGTACTTAAGTTGGCGACACTTCACAGAGGAGGAGCTCCAATACATCGACGGTATACAAGTCAGGTGGGTAATAAAGAAGAAATGAAATAATTTAACGATTAAAAACAATAGAAACATTACTGAAGACAAAGATTTTGTTTGTGTTCGGTAAGGTACGCGTACACATAAAAACCAAAACCAAAAAATAAAACATTCTAAATACATGCAAAGGCAAAAAAGAGTAAATGCGGAAAATATATTCTGAAATGACACATCCTCCTGGCCTCCCTTATCGACATGTCTAGCAAGCAAGCAGTATCGAAAGTTTAGAGTACTTATATAATGTAAAAGGAAATATAGAGAATTAATTAGGCCACCTTTGCATCCCTGGTGTATTTTCTCAGTCAAATCTTATAATTATTGAGATACCAAGTGAAGCGGATTCAACTCCCGGGTCTTTCTGATTTTCATGTGCAATTTTTTTTCAAAATGATTACCTACCGCTTTTTTTTCGAAGACGGAAAACATCGAGAGCAAACTTGCATGTGGGAGAGACTCTGGCAAGTTTTCAACCTTGACCAACGATTGACTATGGCCTAATCCCTCTAGTATTAAAGGGAATGTCTGTACTTACCGGCTGTGGGATTGTAAAATGAACTGAATACTTATAAATAAATATACATATAGAATATACATCTACTTATAATAGTACAATAATATTTTCAACAGATACCGGCCAACCGGCACTCCTATCTACAGCACCACCGAGCTGCTGCACCACAGCCGCTCGGGAGCCGCGCTGCCCGACCTGCGCCCGCACTCGCGCTACGAGGCCGCGCTCGTGCTCGCGCCGCCGCCGCACGCGCGCTCTGAACTCTACGACCCGGCGGTGGTAGAGTTCACTACGCTGCCACTTATAGGTGAGTATATCCTCTATATAAGTTATAATGAATATTACTGAATATGTACGCAATGCAAAAAAATATATAAATCTCTTGTAAATCAGAAAAACATGTGAGAATGGAAGTACTGAAGTTATATTCATTTCAATATGTTACTAATATCGATATTTTCAGCGTTTTTTCATCGGATAAATATTAGGAATCTTTAAGAAATGTATATATTTTGAACATGAACACTCCTAATATGTTGCTCTAGCTGAACTCACATCGACAAATAAATTTCAAAATCCACCAGACCCCTACAACTGGACGGTGACAATAACCGCGCACGAGGTGGGCGCCACGTCCGCGCGCATATCGTGGCGAGGCGCGCCGTCGCCGGCGGAGCGCTGGGTGCGCGTGTACCGCGCCGCGCACGCCTGCCGCGAGGAGCGCGACGCATTCAGACTCGCCGCCAGAGATGCACCTGAGGCTATTACACTTAGTGGACTAGAACCGGATTCTAGGTGAATTGGATTGTTTATTCTTATTTATTTCCTACTATTAGGAAAGTAAAAATAATAGATTTGACGACATGTTTGGCTCAGTTTATAGTGACCCTACTTACTGTGCCAGCGGTCGCGGGTTCGAGTCCCACTAGAGGCATTCATTTGTGTGATGAGCACGCATATTTGTACTCCAGTCATGGGTGTTTGTATTTATAATATATAATATGTACATTGTATGTATTTCAAATATAAAAATATGAAATATATTTAACTGCCTCAGTGGTGTAATGGCTAGAGGTCCTGGGTTCGAGTCCCGGGTCGGGATAAGTTTAGTTATTGAGTCTTTCTGTATAGTAAGTCTCAGTAACAGCCCAGAGTTGGGAAGTTGGCGGTGTTTCACCCCCGTGCTTCGGAGAGCACGTAAAGCCGTCGGTCCTGCGCCTTAACTCTCACCGGTCGTGTCGAGTGGTCGTCCCACCGGAGTATGAGAGCGATATGAATAGAGAGTGCACTTGTGTGTGCGCGTACACTTGAGCACTATAATATCTCCTGCGCAGTTGGCTAATCTCAATGAGATTGGCCGCCGTAGCCGGAATCGGCTAGGAGTACATCATTGTATGTATTTAAAGTTATATATGTGTAGTGTATCAACTATCTGGTTTCCATAACATAAGCCTCGTAGTTTACCATGGAACTAGATGGTGCTGTGTCAATGTAAAAAAAATAAATAATCATAGATGAGATAGGCGCAACATCAGCCCGGGCAGCACTAACTGGTCTTAGATTAACAAGAGCTCTGCATTAGACATGACCTCTGTTTTCAGAAAATTTGTGTTGAAAGGAAACTCCTGTGTTTTTAGATCAAACTATAAATTGAAGATTATGAAAAACCTACATAAATTATCTCTATGAACAAACGTTAGTTAAATGTTAAAGGCACTGAAAATTTTTAAAGCTTAATTTTTTTTCTTTAGGGGCATAAAATAAGGATAATTTCTTAAGTCTTTAATTATACATTATTTTTATTTTCAGATGTCGTGTGTGGCTCGAGCTGTTCCTGACGAATGGCAAAGTGAAAACTAGCAACGTCTTGGAGATACATACAAAGCCATTGGACTCAGACGAACCTATCGATAGTGAGTGATGTTATAAAATAATAGCAATGTATTAATTTGTATAAGGTATTATAATTTATAATCACTTTTATTTGAATTACTCTTCAATGAAACCTCGTATAAATCATTTAAGTTTTTGTTTTTTCTTCTATATATCATTAACTTTTTTCGTTCTCTACGAAACAGAGACATTTAATTCAAAATTCTTAGTGAGTCAGGTTAACATTGATTTAATCGTTTTAGTGTTTATACAACATTTTTTCCAATAATTTTTGATCTTTGACATGGTGGAATTTAAAATCACACGCACTGAGCACGCCGTGAGTTTGTGACGTTGTAGGGGGTAATCTCTGGATCTACTGAACCGATTTAGATGAAATTTGGTAAGAAGATAGTTTGTGATCCTGGTAAGGACACAGGATAGTTTTATCCCGGAAAACATCCCTTAAGAGGGTGAAAATGGGGATGAAAATTTGTGGGCGGAATCAAGCTAGAACGAACCCGAGCGAAGCGAGGTGGAGTCGCTAGTAATAATTATATGTATTCCAGATACAATAGAGGCGTCGTCGGTGCGCGCGCGAGGCGACTACTACGGCGCGCTGGTGGCGGTGGGCGCGGTGGCGGCGCTGGCGGCGCTCGTGGCCGCGCTGCTGCTGCTCGTGGTGCTGCGCAGGCACCGCCCGCGCTCCGTCGCTATCACTTGTCAGTACTTAGTTTATGTTATGAATTTGACATATTTTTAATTCAATTCAATTCTTTTATTCAATGGCTCTTAGAAGTACTGTTTGTACAGCATTTACTTTGCCAATGTTGCGTAGAATGGATAAGACACGTTATAGAAGGAATGACTGGTAAAAAAGAGAAAAAGACAGTTCAGACTTAGTGTTTTTTATATGTAATCGGTTACATGTAGATACGGAGCAATTCGTTGTAGACGTATTTATGAGGGGCATTAAGACAATTATTTTCTTGATTAATCAAACAAAAAATGACATGACAGATGTATATAAAGATAAGTTCTTTAATACTACTAGTTCCGGTTTTTGATAATTTTGTAGTGTTTGATTCTTTATGCTTATGCGGTATGCGTGCATACATACTTAAAAGTGTAAATAATAAAAGTTGACAATAATTAATGAAAGATAAAAATTAGAAATAACCATTCATTGATGTTTGCTTATAAATAATTTTTAATCCAAAATATAAATAATGTCGATACTACATAGATGGCAAAAAGATAGAGAACATATAAGTCTATGCAATTTACATTTATCTATATAATATTTATCTTAGTTATTTGTTGAAGAGTATGGCAAAAAAAGAAACGAACTAATCCATAGCGTTACGGAATGGTCGACTGATCAACCAATCATTTGCGAAACTCGCGCTTTTTTTGCTTCGCCCGCAGAGTACAAAAACAAAGTAAATTAAAAATCTATCCAATTAATGCCATTTTAAATTTTTAAGATCAGAGTTATCTATCGTCATTCATCGACATCATAATCTGTTAAATATAAAGCATATATTACATTACCACAACAATGTCTACTTACAGCGGTGCCGTCCGCGCCACGTGAATCCTCGCTGCCGCCGTACGATAACCCCGCCTATAAGCTGGAGTTACAGCAAGAGACCATGAGTACGATACGAAATTGTTATTTTCTTTATTATTATTTGCCTGCGTTTTTTCCGTTAAATTATTATTAGCTACAAAATCTGGAACAAATGCTAGAAAAAGTTTTGTGACGTAAACAGAGAAATCTAAAAGCGCAGCATGAACAATTATCCGGTTACGTTACCGAAACAGACCAACAGAAAAAGAAATACATATATTATGTAAATTGCACATTGAAAAGTATTTAATATTATATCTTACCAAAAACAAAATCCGTATACAAAATAATCTGTTTAAGGAAATTTAGAAATCTTACTTTTCGATCATAATATTAAAACTTAGAAAACGCAAATTAATATTATTCTATAAAATTTCAGATCTCTGACAGTTAAGCTCCCGTGGACACCAGAACGGAGTCAACGGGACAGCAATTACAGAACGACATATGGACACGCAAAATGGCCGACCTTATAACGAAATGGCCGTCTAATAATGTCAAAAATTTATGACAAAGATAATTTATTATACAGCTTTTAATAATATAATACGAATTTAAGGTACTATGTTATCTATTTTGTTAAAATAACTCAGCATTGACTGTATTTTTATAAAATATATTGAACTATTTACAGAGTCTTTGAGCAGAAGAAAATTAAATTAGGTATATGTCTGTCCTTTTTTTATCTTCATTTTAATCTAGTAGACCTTAAAAACTTACAAACGGTGCTTTAAAACAGACTGGAACAATCTATTTCAAAAATATTGAATCTGACATTTAATGTAATAGTAAAAATCAATATCATAATTCAAAATAACAAAGACGTTTTTACGTAAAGTTTAAACAAGTATTGCGATTAATCGTGCCTTATTGCATAATATGTATATAGTGTGGATATTAGGTACTTAGTTATATTTAGTAGGACGTAGACGTAAACTAACTGTAAGACTGCTTGCTGTACACTTTTTGTTCAGAATATTTCACTCATTAAATTGGGTTATTCTATTTTGATGTCTTTGACAAAAAATGGATGTTTTAATTTAAGTTTACCCTAAAGGAGCATTTACTTAGTGTTTTTCGCTTCTAGAGTGTAAAAATTTTGAGTGATGTTAACTGTGTCGCATTTTTTACAACATACGTCACATTTTACTTTCCTCAACTTCGTAAATGAGCTAGTGTTTTAACATTTCACCGACGAATAGGCAAAATATGAATCTAGAATAACCCGTTTGTTTAAAGTTAACGTAGTAGTTACCTAGATGAACAATTTTGATTTAGAAACAATGATATTATAAACTTCTTTTTATAATATAATATCATTGTGTAGGAGTTTTTAAGTTGTTAATAAAACTATTCAATAAAGTTGTTATAATAATTTCTAAGGAATGTTGTTTTATTTATATGACTTAACAGTATTACGGACGAACATAAAACATATATGACCGGTAGACGTAGAGTCATAAAATAGCAGATATGGATAACCAATAGTTCGGTTATAATATCTGAATGCATGATTTATTCATTAATATCTATTCCTACGATGACAGCCAAAATACGTGACATTGAAGGAATAGCAAAACTATCTGAATAAATTCGCGATGCAAAAATGTTGGATGCTGCATCGATGTCAAGAATATCTCTCGCACCTAAGAGGTGCATAATTAATATGGGATTGTCATGTCTGACATCATGACATGACATGTCTTAAGTTATTATCTACCTGGTATTTTTACTATATCCAAGAATAACTGTTAATGTCCGACAATCTACGACAAGAACAGCTTATGGTAAATTACTGTTAGTGAGAAAGGGACAAATGGATTGTAAAATAATATCTATAATATATTAAGTGCACTTAGAAAACTGTTGAATTTAGAAGATTTTACCAACTTAAGGTACTCTTATTTTTTGTGTCGTAGATAAACAAATAATTGTTCTTATTTCGCTTTTATATAGTTCATAATAAATAGGCGATTCTACGAGGTGTAACAGAGTAACAAACTAACTATGTAAACCAAAGTAAGTCACAGTATACTTTCTTAGATTTACGCGAATATTTGACATTTTAAATTAAACTATATTTTCGGACTTTTCTGCGGATTTATTTTGCTAATAAAATTATAAATATTGTTTTTTTTTTATTATTACTCATATCAATATCAAGTTGGAATTTATACGTAATTCGAATGACAATGCGATAATAATTTGGTATCATCAAGTGATGGAACCAGTAGGTGAAAAGTGAAACTCTTGAATGGCTTCTAGTAAAGCTCTCAATTTTTTGCATATTTAGTTGTGAATCTTCTGATAGCAATAATTGCTATGTATAGGTATTGTATTGTATAGGTATCTAATTTTGTTATTGCGTTTTCATTAAACATTTCAACAATAGAGTCTACGCCACGCTTTACCACGTGCGCCAAACGTTTGGCGCAGTTTGTAGTTTGTACTTGCTGTGCGAGCGGTCGCGGGTTCGAGTCCCGCTTGAGGCATTCATTTGTGTGATGAGCACGAATGTTTGTACTCCAGTCATGGCAAAAACATCTAAATTGATTTTTATCAAAATATCTACCCCGCCCGAGGCGGATACTCGGTACCAGCTTAACGTAAGCGAATTGTTTCATCATAGTGGGCGTTTTAACTGAATTAGTTGATGCCTTCGACGCTTGTAGGTAGGCTTTAGGTTCTAAAAATATGCCATTTCCTTAAATAAATTCATTCCAAACATCATAATAAACAATTGATATTTATTTTGATTTTTTTCTTTGCTTTGATTTGTACATATTTGAGTGACACGGCGATGTTTATAATATTCGATATCATAAAAACTAAGTGCAAGGTAAGATATAGATACTTACTTCTTTTCTTTTTTGAACTTGAACTGAAAAGAAATTTGTTTATAAGAGAGCTCAGTATGCACAGGGAAAGGATGAGCGATTACAAAAACTTTGTTTAATTCATATACAACACCAAATCACATTATATTTTCTATAATAGTAATACATAATAGATTTCTTTTTATATGATTTCGCTTACACTATGCATTGTGTCTATTTGTAATAAAACTACTGTTTATGCCCGTTACAAAACTATAATTATGCTATTCGGTTATATTAGAACAAACTAAAACACATGAATATTTATACTTTTAACTTTAATAATATTCATTTAAGAAAATATATAAACAGCCAATTCGTAGTTCGTATGGGCCCGAAAAGGTTTTATATATCCATTACTTACGACAACGATAATTATATTTCTATTATACTCTGCAACTTTAAACTAGAATTTTTCGCAGAACTTACGACATAGATAGGGTAAGTGCTGCGTAAAACTGTTCAAATGGCCTTTCATTAGCTGGGGTAATAAAGGTCATTTGAAGTGAATACTATAGAGTTCAACATATTAACTATAAAAAAATATAAAACGCTATGTATACAGATATAGTATAAATAAAACGATTTTTTTTTAATTATAAATTATGATGTAAAAAAATCTACGTCTTTAATCTAATAAACAATAAATCTTGCTCAACTTCTCGTTCTATTATAATATAACTTTAGGTGATATAATAACCCATTTTTAAATTATCAAACTGCAAAATTTTATCCTCTGATATGTTTCAATATGATCAATATGTGTTTATATTAAGAATTATAAAGAAGATGAACAAAATCTATGTATTGTGAACAAAAAATAGACGATATATTTGTGTGAACGTGTATAAAGTATAAATGCAACTACGACTAGAAAAAATATATTAAATACTTCATTTAAACTTTGTCCCAAATATAGGTCCAAATACAATTTTATATGTATGTACTTAAGAAACAAAACTTTTATATTAATGTTAGTAAAATCATCTTTACTAGGTAAATTATAATAAATGGCCATTGCATAAAACAAATTGCAAGAAAATTTTATTTTGTCAATATAAATAGTTTACAATTCATAAATACATAAATAATGACATAATTTCCTCAGACTAAAAAATATATAGACGGAGTCCACCAAAATAAATGTCAAAGTCAAAAATAATAGCGTGATTTGCTACTATTCTCAATTTTGCTAACCAGATCGTTTATTTTCTTTTAAGAACAAGGGAAATTTTGTGTATAATTTTACATGTGTATTAGTTAAATTCATATACAATTTTTGAGAATAAAATATGAATAATAATAATACTATATTCTTTCGTATTTTTTAAATATTAGTTCGTTAATTAATATTTTATCTTTATTATAATAAAATCCGTTAACTATTTATATTTATTAATTATTAATATTTATTTCCTTAACACTTGTCATTTGTATTCTATTTAAAAAGATATATTATTTTTAAACATTATTGTTTGGCTTCATGGTCTATGATACTCTGTCTATATTGTTCCTTAGTCTGAGGTACATTTCATACATGGCCCCTGCACAATACACTTGGCAGTAAGTTAACTACAAATACAAATCAATACATAATGATAATAAGGTCTATACACACTATGCTAATAAATGTGCGGGAATATGTAATATTAAATTTTTATCATTTGTTATTTCCTTTTATAAACGTATGGCAACTCTAAATTCGCTCACAGTCGTAGAAAAAATCTAATTCCGAATATCGAAAAATTTCTAAATTATTTGAGTGAGTAATTTTATAAGATTTCAAACGATAGAATAGAATGTATAGATCTTAAAGAAAACAATAATACACTTTACATGTTACTTATACATTCATACCTATATTTGCTGGCATAATTGTTTTAATTGGAGTTTAGCATATTTTGATACAATAATGATTAAACGTATATTTTATATGGAAGAAGTTTATTTACTACAAATATCAGTTCTAGCATTCAAAGGTCTAGAAATGAAAGGATTTCAGATAGGACACGAGTTAAGCAAGCCATGAACGCTAAATTAATAAATAATAAAATATTGGAGCTGTCTGAAGAGGACAATCTTATAAAGTGTAAAGTAATCGCTAAACATAAATTAAATGACCTATAGGACATACTGGCTTTAATGTTTTGATTTTAAACGAAAATCCCAAATAAAATAAGATCAATCCTTCAAATATTGTTTATCGTTAAAACCAGATACACTGTAAATAATTTCAGTATGACGAATACTTTAGTTATTCCTACAAAAATAATATAACTATACACGAGGTAAGTTCGTTAATAATAATGAATAGAACATTTATGATGATTACGAAATTTTAGCGACAATACAATGTCTTTGTAAGCGGTGACTACGCGTTCGACTGTCGACACATGTTACACAAACGGTAATAAGCCAGCATATTTTAAAACCCCCTTATAAATTATGACGATCCCTTTAAAACCCCTTGGTAGTTTTATGATTGGCCATAAAATGGCTATAAAAATAAATGTAAATTATGGAGTAATGATGCTACTATTTCGTATTACTTTGAAGATATCAATCACTTTTTTCCATATATTTCATAATATGGTTATGGCATTCATCTCATGTTAGTCATGAAAAGATGCTTGTGATAATAATTTTAATAATAATAAAATTATAAAATAATAATCTAAGTCGTTTCTCAATTCAAGTTTTCGAATCTCATGTTATTTTACTCAACATATGATAGATTAACAAACTTCCTTCATCTTCGCTTTGGAGACTAAACGATTACAGCTTAAAGTTATGCTCGCATACCTATAGCTCCTATTCTAGTTATAATAAAAAAAAATATAAAGTTTATATGAATGCGGTGTCGAAAAATGAAAACAATAGATGGTGTTTTGAAAAGTTGCAAACAGTTGCCAATACAAAAGTCTTTTGTTCTATGGAATCCCTCCCACCTTATGTATGAACTTTTCCAACAATTGCAAATTAAAGTATAAATTAAGGCTTCTCTCCTTTAGAACCAATCCCGAGGCCATCAACCCAAATGAAATTTTATTTATTTAAAAACAAATTAACAAAATAGGCTAGAAACAAAAAAAATAATGATTTTCGTGAGCGTGGGGTGAAGTAGCAGTATAATGGTTATCGTAGTTATTCGCGTGCCTTCTTGACACAACATTTATATATTTGAACAGATAAGAAATCCAATAATTTCCATAAGACTATGGGTGAATAGCGAGTTACTAAAGGTTCTAGTAATCAACATAGTTATCCTCATACGCTTTCTTGACGATGGCAAGTTTGGAGTGCGAATCCCGTTATAGCGTGAGCGTGTAGCAGTGTCTAGTCAACGTAGTTGTCCTCGTGTCGACTTAACAAACAACATGTATCTATTAAAACTGGGTAAAAACAAAACGAAATCCGACATATCCGTGAGCAGGTAAGAAATCCAATAATTTCGGTGAACGTATGTATGGGCAGGGTGTACCTATCGGGTCTAGTGGTCGACGGAGTTGTCCTCGTGCGCCTTCTTGACGACGGCGAGCTTGGAGTGCGGGTCCTGCGGCTGTAGCTGCGCGTAGGGCGGCGCGCGCGTGCCGTGCAGCACCAGCGCCCAGCCGCGCAGCCAGCCCGCCGTGCCGCCGTCGCTAGAGAACCGCGCCTGCCACCAAATCAAATCAATATATCGTATTGTATTCTGCCCTTTTTAACGTCCCACCGCCGGGCACGAGCCTCCCTTCAATACGAGGGGAATCAGGCCACAGTCCACCACGCTGGGCAAATGCGGGTTGGCGGACTTCACATCTCTTTCGAAAACTTGCTAGGTTTTTTTCAGACATGCAGATTCAATCAAAATGTACTTCATTCAAATAGACTTTTGCAAGCTCTTTTGAATCGTCAATTTTACATTTTAAATTTAAATTAAATGTCGGTGTAGTCAGTCCGTGAGGAATCTACCACAGGCTCGGAAAGCAGTTCTGTTGAGAAGAACAGGCGAGAAACTCAACAGTTGCTCTTTTAAAACAATAATTGTGTACAATATTGTAATACAATAATTATCTATTTGTCCTACGTGAGACCCGACCAGACATTAGTTCCACACGTTGATATCTACGAAGTATTCCGTGACAGTATAATAAGCCTTATTCGACCACCCAGAGATAGATCGAACGCGGAATTAACAGCCTCATGTACCTTCAAGACGCATTCCTTCATTTTCTGACTCTTAAGTTCTTCCTTCAGTAATTGAAGCTTTGCGTTATCGGTTATTATATAGTAAGGTTTTATACTTTTTCAAAAATAATATATTTTCTATTTAGGTGCTCTATTTTATTCTATGTTGTCATTTTAAAGGATATTAAAAAAAAAATTTAAATAAAATTTACCTCCAATGTCCAAGTTCCTTGAGGATACTCGCCCCACGTGTGCGTCGTCATGAAGGGCCACTTCGTAAAACCATCTCTACTGTCATCATCATTGGCGCGTCTGCTCAGTATCATTGATCTGTAATCAATTGTAATATGCCTATAAGAAATAATTTCAATGGTAGTACAGCCACATAAATCTATAGGTACATACATATAATAAAATTCTGAGTCTATTCTGTACATTAAATATATTTTTTTAAATTTTATTGAAATAGTCATTATTATCGATACAGAGGCCGAATCTTTTTTCTTCTTAGAGTTTTTGTCTGTCTGTCAGTCTGTGACCGCATCATAAGAAAACCATTGGACAGATTTTGATGGGATGATAATAGCTAGTAATTATAATAAAAATATATTCCCATCATCGATTGCAAACCAAATTTTCACTTATTATTGTACAAGTCATATCTGTTTTCGATAGCTAATATGGATGTTAAAGTATGAAATGTTCACCAAATGAGAAATATTCAAATTGCGATCTTTAGCATAGAAATCGAATCATCTGATTAGTAATTATAATATTATCTATACTTATAACTTTAACTGCCTCGGTGGTGTAGTGGCTAGCATGTACGGCTGCACACCCGGAGGTCCTGGGTTTGAGTCCCGGGTCGGGTCAAGTTTAGTTATTAAGTCTTTCTCTATAGTAAGTCTCAGTAATAGCCCGGAGTTGGGAAGTTGGCGGTGTTTCACCCCCGTGCCTCGGAGAGCACGTAAAGCCGTCGGTCCTACGCCTTAACTCTCACCGGTCGTGTCGAGTGGTCGTCCCACCGGAGTATGAGAGTGATAGGAATAGAGAGTGCCCTTGTGTGTGCGCGTACACTTGAGCACTATAATATCTCCTGCACAGTTGGCTAATCTCAATAAGATTGTTCGCCGTGGCCGGAATCGGTTAGGAGAACATCACTTATAATAAAATTCTGAGTCGAATCTGTACATTAAATACTTTTTGTAAAATCTTATTGAAAATTGTCATAATTATCCATACAGAAGCCGAATCTATAGTTTTTAGATTATTTTCTCTCCGTCTGTCTGTCTGTGAACAAATCACGAGAAAACCACTGGACAGATTTTGATGAAATCTGGTATGATGATAGCTGGTTATCCGGGTTAACATGTAGGAAACTTTTTACTTCGGGAAAATATCTCGCCTCTGAGAAATCTATATTAAACGTTAAAACGTAACAAGGGAAGAACCCGAGCAGAGCGAGGGTGAGTCGTTAGTATACTTATATAGATATATAATATACGTTACGGTAATATACTAATATAGTTATATACTCGTAGGTATGTTGGTAATATACTAATATATAATCGGAGAAGCGATTGCAAGGTAAAGCGTGTGAATATTATTTAATATGGCTTCAAACTCTCAAGGATCATTAATTTATTTACTACAGCGTAAGTAAATTACTTAACTTAGCATGCAAATAATTATTATATAATAGCATTCAAGTGTTTTTATTTGTTGCAGGATTATATCAACTGTAGACGTTTATTGTTGATGCCCGCTTACACCTGGCTGCGAAGAGGTTGCGGCCAAATGCGCAACGGCAGCTATCATTTTTCAAGATCTCTACGTATAGTTCTGTGAAGTGGAGTATAATTCATTGTAATAACAAATGCATCGTTTTTATTCCAAAAAGTCAACTAATATATAGTTAATTAAACATACTAGCGGGTACATTTGGATAGGCACCCCGGTCAAAATATATTGTCCCTTTTATTATTGTATATGAAAAATTGATTTCGATTAAATGCGCTATGAACGTAGCAATTTTGCAGTGGGATCTCGATCCATTAAAATAATACAAATATGAAATATACTTATAAATTCATTATTAAAATAAGAAAATAGATAAATTTACTTCTTGTAGAAGCGTTCATTATTGAACTATAATTAACTTAGTATTTTGTAAGAAATATGAAATTTATAAAAGGAAAAATCTTTAAATTTTGTTCTGGAAGGGCTCTTAATTACTATTAATTACTTGCTTAAAACACGACCTCAATCACAAGCTTTATCAACACTATAATCTCTTTATGCAAATGATATAAATATTTTTTTACATACTTATTTTTGCGTTCGACAAAATGAGTATCGGGCTTACATTAAATATTACATATTTTAATCTAGTTTTAACTAAATTACAAATCGTACCTATACCTACCTAAGTAAAACAAAACAAAGTATTTTGTTTAGTGACAAAGACTCCCACTCATTTCATTTTTAATTTTCACATACCTACTTCAAATATAATTATAATTAAAATAATAATGTAATATCTAAGTAGATAACAATACGTAGTACCTACTTTATTTCCCTTTCAGATTATTTTCAATTTTGATCCGTACTATAAATTTTTCTATAGATATATTTATTTTCTTAATTGTATTGGTGTAGTAGATTGTACTTAACTGGCGTACCAGAAAGCCATAAAACAATTGAATTAATAGCTGATGGTGTTTTATCGTTTATTTAACGAATAATATTTATAAATATTCATCAGAAGTGAACTAAATTGTTACAGCAGTTTCCGTTGTCTTACGTCTCCAGGTCTCCTATTGTAAAATACCTACATCTTAAAAAATGCCAGATAAAGTATTTCTATAAAAAAAAATAAAAAAAATGTAAATGAGATCAGTGGTTATTAAATTTTATTTAATGTATTTTCTGTTTTAGTAAAGAAATGTAGTAGTAGGAAATACTTACATATTATATCTTTTTACTTTTAATATTTAACTGAAGAGTTTGTTTGTTTTTTGTTTGTGTAAACGCGCTAATCTCTGGATTTACTGGTCCAATTGAAAAAAATTATAGATTATTTATTAAGGAAGGTTATAGGCTATCTTACGTCACTACGACCTACGAGAACGGCATAATTCTACTAAATTAAAAGACGCGGGCGGAACCTTAAGAAAACGCTTGTATCTATGTGGTGCGATGATTGTGAGGTGATTGTGAGTGTAAGTTTATGAGGTTGTAGGGGGTAATCTCTGGATCTACCGAACTGATTTAGATGAAATTTGGTAAAAAGGTAGTTCGAGACCCTGAAAAGGACATAGGATACTTTTCATCACAGAAATCATCCTTTAAGGGGTTGAAAATGGGGATGAAAGTTTGTATTGGGCAAGCTAGGGACGACCCCGTGCGAAGCGAGGGTGAGTCCCTAGTACTATACAAAGACCAAAATAAATATATAAAAGGAGACATATAAAAGCATGTCGCACCTGGTGCCCATGGGGCTGGTGAGGAAGAGCTCGAGGTCGCCGCGGCGCGAGGCGTTGGCGCTGACCACGGCCTGCACGTGCTCCAGGTAGCGCACCTCGCTGGCCGAGCCCGCGCACGCGCCGCTCTCTATGCGCAGCGTCACGCTGCCCTGCCGGGGGATCTCACTGGGGAAGCACTTATATTTTAAACATATATTAGAAATAGCCCAAACTGTTTAGGTTTAAAAGGAAATTTTTTAAAGATTTATTTACACCAAAGACACTTCACAGTTTGAGACTAGAAATAATGAACATATATACAGCTAGTAGACTTATTTTTTCTTAAAATATTTAGTTAGTCGATCATTCTCATTTCCCACAATCAGTCGTAGTTAAGTACTTACGCGCTGATCTCAATGCGTAGGGACCTTTTGCTTCCTAGGGAGATGCTTTTATTTTAAACATGATATTATCCCCAAGCTGTTTTACCATTTCAAAATTATGAGACTAAAATAAATATTTCTAATTTAGTAAACCATTCAAGAGTTTCTTGCGTGTCAATTATCAAATGCCTATCCATCAAAATACTTTTCATCCAGTAGCTACATACATATATGGATATAACTTCATATCCTCTACTATATAATAACTTACGTGTGGGTATTAACAGAGCCGGCCTCGCAGTGGTAGCGCGGCGGCACGGAGCGCCAGTTGGCCGCGAGCGCGGTCATGGCGCCCGCGTCCAGCACACCGAACCCGAACAGGTGGTTGAACTCCAACCCTACACCATTCATCGTCCAGTGGAAACGACCCTGATGTGTTCAAATTTAAGAAATATGTATCAATACTATAACCAGCGCTGTCAATTGGCGGGTAAATTACCCGAAAAGCGGGTAATTTTAGGCGATTTTTGATGGCGAGTAATTTTGACGGGTATTTTAATAGAGAGCAGGTATTTTAATTTAACTGATGAATTTGATATTTTAAGTTTTTTTTATGTTTGATTTAATATTTTAAGACTGTTTAATTAAGCACTGATTACAATGACATCTTTTTCTAACATTAGTACCTGTCTAACATTAGTAGTCTGCTCATGGTTGGCGCCGGCGGGATATACCGGGTAGTTTGAAGTTTATTGGTCGTGTAAATCAACGACTGTTATCTGGCAGCTTTGACTATAACAGCGATTTACTCTAGTTCCGCTCGGATGCGTCCCTACGTGTCTAACAATCTATGTGTTATCAGCACCATGTACTAAATTTCTTCAAAATCTATCCAGCCGTTTCAACGTGAAGGAATAACAAATTCATATACATACACACAACACACACATACAAACTTTCGTATTTATAATAGTAGTCCCGAATATATAGAAATTGTTGTAAATTTAATTTAAGAGCTACCCTCCATTGATGTAACTAAGTAACTATTTCAATTCAAAATCATGAAATACCGACTTAGCGTCACTCATAAATAGCTATTATATAAGTTATAACAATGTAGGTACCTAATATAATAAATATTATTTATAATGGTGAATCCGTACAAGTACTATTCATAGGATATCTTTTCTAGTCCATATTTAAGACAGACAGCTGCTCATGTGAAGGTCGAGGTCGATCGAAAATATATAGAGGTTATACACATAATACAATATACAGTACATATTATATGTATATTTATTTATGACATTATCTTTTGTGAATAACAATATTTTAGGCAATAACAATATAATTCTGAAGAGAAGCTGCGAAACTGATCTCAGTATTGGATAATGAGTAGTCATATAAAATAACCCATGGGCTATAGAGTAGAATAAGCGTCTAATATTAATTGAGGCTTATTAAGGGCACTTTAGTCTATAGCAATAATCGTCTTATCATAGTTATCAGTCGGTATGTTTGTAAAAGCTCGTTACACGTCACTGTCTGTATTGTTATTGTTGAAAACCGTATTAAACATTAAATATTAATCATTGAACGAGTTACGTACATAGGTGCAAATAAAATATTTATATTATAACTCGTGCGTCAGACTCAGTTTTATTAGAATGAGTAGGTAGTATGCTATTTTGCGTTAATAGAATGAGTTGTGAAATTGTGATAGACGACCCCTCTTTGTCACAGAATAATAAAAATTCATTTGGAAGTCAATTAATTTCCATTACTTTCGTTTTATTAAGAAATTCAATAAAAATGAAAAAATCATACTAATTGGCGACTTGTAGCAAGCAGCAATAGAGATAATTGTGATTTGTGATTGTTCGCGATTTCCTCTCTAATTAATTGATTTCGCTTGATTTAATTAACTCTAGCATTTTGAATATTTGAAACTATATTATTTCCCATCCCTTAATTACCTAATAAATAAACACATAAAAGCAACTAGTATTATTTATTCTACATCTATAACGCTAATCTATACATATAAGAAAACTGTAACTTATCGAAATCTGTACATGAAATATTTTTTTAAAAACAATGACTGTAACGTAGTATGTACAGAATATAACCCCAAAACAATAGCTATATAAAAAAATATTTGCTTGTATGTATGTCTGTATGTCTGTTGTCTGTTGTCTGTTTGTTTGTATGAGCTTCGCGCAAAAAGTGCTGGACGGGTACGGGCGGGGTGACGGTTTCCACGTGAAAACAAAATAACTGGTTCGATTCATCTTTAGAAATTGACATGGCTAACGCTGGTGTTAGGTTTAACAGTCCGCAATTTCAAGCATGCGTCTATCTCCTAATGTACACTCGGTATATCTATTTACATTTAAAAGGCGAGTCACTAATATAAAATAATAAATAATATAGGACTTTTATGCATTTTTAATGATACATATAAAAAGAAATAAATTAAAAAAAAGATTGTTTAAAAAGTTTGGATGAATACTCACTTTAGCGTCATACAGAGAGTTCCTCTTCGAGGTTAATACTGTCAAATGTTGAATATCACGCCAAGTAAGATTTGGGCTGAAAAAATATAAATATTAAATACCGGTTCATTTAGTGACACTCGTTTATTTTTTCATTATTACTCATTTTGTTAATGAATTATTGACAGATAAAAATTGTTTTTTTTTTATTATTATATTTACTTAATATATTAATATTTTTTTTACTATACTTACATAAAAAATGAAATAATATAGTAAAATTTTCTAAATAGAAATATACGTACATACATATATAGTTAAAATTATCTACAGTATAATTATTGCTACATTATGAGTACCTACCCAATATGATCATTAAGCTCATGTCATGGATACAATAATCATTAACTCGATATTAGTAACCAGAGAGCCCATTATTAGCTGAGGGTGTGGCAAATAGTAGCACGAATATTTTTCTTTTATGGGATAATTTGATATGTTATGGGAATTTATATTATCAGAATAACTTGTACCTATAATTAACACGTTTTTTTGAAATATCGCAAATGAATTATTATTTCTTAACGCTTCGTTGATTTTCCGCTGTATATTAATGAAAACTGCTAAGATTGAGCACTTTTATTTTACTTTCCACATTTTGAGGATACTTACATAAGGAGGCAAAGTTAAATCAGATCATGAATTACTTTTATTAATCAAATTTCTAAACGATGTCTGATTCCCATATTACGCAGCTTTTTTGTGGCCCGACTGCTGACGTCAAGATTTATAAGGTTAATACTTCCATTAAATAATAATTTCATGAAAATAAAATTTTGTGTTTCGAGAAAGAATTTTCGATTTTGAATATGACATCCAAAGGTGGTTTTCTAAAATCTATATCTTTTATAAACAGGTATCTCAATAGAAGATAGTAGAAAATACGATATGTACCTATGTATGTATGTGTAATTACGTAAAACAACTGAATTACTGTACGACTAATTTCTCGATCGTGTAATTTTCCGTTTTGGTAGCCAAAATCCGTCGACCAGAATCTAGATCTATTAAAACTATAGATAGCTATTTAAAGCTATTGGCATTTAAATCTTTACCGTTTAAAATCCATCAGATCGACGACCCTTAAAATTTTTTTGCCGCATATATGCCAAAATTGTGTACATATGAATACTTATACTTTGTGAAATAGTATTTATGTAAATAAATGTTGTATATAACTTATACGTTGGTGTTCGTATTCAATAAATAAATTAAAAATATGTCTTTGTATTTTGTCCTAACCATAAGACTGGAATTGTGTATGGAAATATTATAATTAGCCCTATAGGTATTATACTAAACTGTACTTGCCCTATATTATATTCTACTGATTATTCTGATGTTATCCTTTTGACTGATTTTGGCCACGGCGTTCAAATTTCGATTTCAATAAGACTGAGACGCAATAAGCACTCTATTCCCGTCACTCGCATATTTCTGTTAGACGACAATTAGACATGATCAGTGAGAGATCAGGCGCAGGACCGAGGGCTATACGTGCTCTCCGAAGTACAGGGGTGAAACACCGCAAACTTGCCAACTCTGATCTGTTACTGAGACTTTTTTAACAGAAAGACTTTATAACTAAACTTGTAGCGACCCGAGACTTGAACATAGGACCTCTACTACTAGAATAAAAGACCTGTGATTTCTATCAAATTTACTTCTTGTGTTACTTTTGAAAGAAATATTATTTGATACTAGCGGTTCACCCCCACTTCGCTTGGGTTCGCCTTTAGGAAAACAAAAACAAACCTATCCCACGGGAACCGTTCATTTTTCCGGGATAAAAGTAACCTATGTGTTATTCCAGACTATAATCTATTTCTGTGCCTTTCATCCAGATCCGTTCAACCATCCTAGCGTGAAAAAGTAACAAACATCCATACTCACAAACTGTCACATTTATAATATTAGCATAGACTATTTATTTTAGGTCTTATTTTTTATAAATTATTTTACAAAAATACACTTACTTTTACTCACAACGTTTTTAAAATAATTTTGGTATTTTTGACACGTCTTTTGCTGCAAAACAACCTAAATTACTAAGTTCTATCATTAAGATTGGCGGTTTTCTTGTTCTTACCGGAGTTCAAACAAACAAAAACACAAACTCTTCAGCTTTACATATTATTAATCTAAACTACGTAGATATAAACTTACTTTATAATATCTACTACTTTTCAATATCAAAATATAGGTAATTAAGCAATTTATTAATTTGAATATGAATAGACCCCTTAATGCTTTTTATAACTAAATTTAGCGTCGCAAATTAATAATTTTAGACAAAATTTTATCAAAGCTGTTTCAATGGAATAGCACTATTGTTTAGTAATATTTAGTATGAGAGACTCTAAATGCCTTATTCCAACTTGTTACTTTAACGAGAAACAAAAGATTTTACTCCTGGCAGAACTCAAGTCGATAAGGCCTTTAAACCACGTTTCGTCGCTACCGTCAGAAGTTTTGTAGGCAATAACTAATTCTTTGAAATTGCTTTCTTCGAGTCAAGAGTCCTGTGTACGGAATGATGCTTAAAATATAAGTTGAACTATTTTAAATGGCTTTAAAAATGTAAAGTTTATTGTTCCATTAATGAAAAAAAAGTAAGGAAAAAAGGGATAATTTAAAATTTAAATCTATACTAATATTATAAAGAGGTAAAGTTTGTGAGGTTGTAGGGGGTAATCTCTGGATCTACTGAACCGATTTCGATGAAATTTGTGTGGAATCACATAGGATACTTTTTATTCCGGGAATCATCCCTTAAGGGGGTGAAAAAGGGGGGTTTTGTATAGGGAATCAACCTAACGTAACGAAACGAACCTGAGCGAAGCGAGGGCGAGTCGCTAGAAGTTAAATAATTTGATTATATTCTATTAATCTAAAATTGATTATATTCTTTTATTATATTCTATTAATGAACTTATAAGGGAAGTTTTTTCATCCAAGTTAATAATAAACATGAAGCACTTTTAATTTATTATTATGTATCCATAATACGCTAGTAAAGTTATGAGAACGTTAAAAATAAAAGCCCCAAGATAGCCTCCTGTAACACGAACATGATTCTAATTAATTATTCTTGTTCACTTCTAACCTACTCGTCCATACACGGTTATACTCATACTTATATTATACAATGCCGAAAAACTTCGTTATATCGGAAACTGTTTGTTTTACTTTCAAGTAACTTTTCAAAGGTCTGTTTATCTTTCGTCAGGATATTTCAAAAACTAAGCATTCCAAGATTAGCTCTGGAAGTCTTGCGTCAGACATTGGTCCAACATGTGTAGGCCTTTAAATAAAAATTACATACGACGTATTATCCTGGATTTATCTCCGAGTCATAGGAATTTGCTCAAATATGGTGACAGATAATGCTTAGGATCAATGGAAAATATAACATGGAAAGCTATATAGAACTATGGATTGATTGACCTAAAACTATAAACGTCTGCTTTCTCAAAAGCCACACTTTAAGCATCTGACTTATTCCCACAAATATGCTGAGCTGTCTCAAATTGGCATAATTCCTCAGTCGCAACACAAGAGTGTCGCGAGGAGCATTAGGCCCGTTTTATAAGTGCGTTGCCTGGTTATTTGTCAGAATGAGAATTGTCATCGTTTCGAGCACTTAGTTCTTGCTCTCCTCTCTGAACGGCCAAGGCAATGAATACAAATCAAGCTCGAAGATGTAAGTCATGCGCTTAAAGACCCCAGATCTATGGAATCGCCACTTATAAGTGAAGTTATCATTTACCAATAGCTCATCAAAAGCTGATATATACAAAACAATTTTAATCTAGAGATTGGCAATATTTCTAAGCTCTGTTTGTGTATTTTTTATCAAAAATTGTTTATAGGTTGTCTCATGTCTGTAGAGTTGTAATGTATTGCTTTAATAATTCATTGACATTGAAGTGACGTACTTGGAAGTTGTTTTTCCCTTTTAGTTCTATATCTACATTATAAATATTATACATATGTATGTAAATAGAAATGAAATGCTGATAGTTGATAAGCGCATCGTTCCAGAACGGCTGATTTGGAAAAATTGTTTTATTAGTTGTTTTTAATATGAGGTGTTTTAGAAAAAAAACTTGTCCAGAAAATTGGTAAACTGGGAAAATCATTTATACACATAAATTGCAACATATAAACATTATTATATATAACATCCTTCGTCCTTGATTGAAAATATTTCGCGACTCACGTCTTATTACTTATTAGGTTTATTAATTCCTCAAATAATAAATTTCAATCATTAATATAAATATAATAATTTTCGACCGAGCTTCACTCGAAATTTTTCGATATAATATAAAAATTGCGTTTTTTCTGAAAAAACATCTACGCAAAGACAAACTTAAAAAGCAAAACCTTATCTCAATACAAAATTTGCTCCAAATCGTTACAGCCGTTTTCGAGACACAAAAAAAATTAATACATACACAAGAATTGCTCGTTTAATATAATAACTTACTTGGCATGCAAAGCGAGAGCAAACACACCGGCGGCTTCGGGTGCGGCCGCGGACGTCCCCGAGTGCGTGGCGGTGCACTTCCCGTACAGGTCGGTGGTGGCGACGCCCGTGCTGGGGTCGCGCGCGCCGTTACTGAATGTACTGGCGAGTGTAGACGAGCACGATTCGTCGTAGTGCGCGTTTTGACCATCGTTTATTGCACTACACACATATAATTAGCTATAGGGAAATTATTTTTTAGGAGTTTGTGTTAAATACTGCAATGTGCTTCCTAATTTATAGAATATGATGATTTTTAGATTGATAATAATAGTAGTGGTTAGGACCAGGGCTGCCAGATCGTATAATTGGATACGAAAATTGAAAAATTTGTTCATTTTATGTATATTTCATTCTAAGTTATTAGTTATTACGTATTTTTATTGAAACTTTTTATTCGTTACAGACTATTACTCAACAGTTTTTTTAACTTGTATAATAAAATTTGATTTGGTATAATTTGCGTGACCCAGCGGTATAAAATAAGTTGGCTCTACTGGCAACAGTTGTCTCCACTGGCAGCCCTGGTAAGGACAGTGTATAATCTATGGTAAGGACATTTCGTCAGTTTCTATAGGTACATAAATAAGTTGGTAGGTATTTAGAAATCAAATACGCGACAGCTTGGAACTTAATTCATATCCATCAAATGACTAAACCAAACTACCATTTAGCAAAATAATTTGAGAGACATGTTGATTATAATTGTAATTAGTGTACGCTATCGTGTAGGTACGTACGTATAGTTGTATTAAAAAGTCTTGTATTATTTCTAATAGGTACTTAATCATATAAAATATTCATTTTTGTTTTTATTTTACTATCAAATGAACTAAAAAAGACTAAGTACAATACAATCACCTGTTAATTGAAACGGTCCACATCGACGCTGCGTAGCCGTCACAGTTACAATCGTCATCTTCGCCGCCGTCGCCACTTGCCCACACGTAGATATTCCCCAGACCGTTACGCCCCTACAAATAAAGTTAAACTTTAAAACTTATCAATGAATCTATTCAAGTGTTGTTCGAAGTTTTACTGAAAGTTTTCATGAAGAGATAGAAAAACAAATGTACTTCTTCTCAATTAAACTTTATCTAGTAAATTATTATTTAAGTACATTTATTAAAGTAATAGTGGTAATTACATAATCATTACTCTAATATTTTTTTTGATATTTTTATATAATAAATACCAAATCTCACAACAAAACTGTTCAGGACCCGTGATGAATACACAGAACACCTAAGTAGCAGAAAGCACATAGCCAATATAAATATGTACCTAAAGCGGTATTCGAACCTTCTACCTCTGACATGAAAATATATAATATACTACTCATCATAGTAAAACTTAGCAGAAAAAACATCAAATTTTCATTCGCTTATCATACTGTACAAATAAATGAAACAGAAATACATCTGAGCCACAACAGCCTATGGCACATTATACCCGAAAATATTTTCAAGTATTGTAAAATTCTCAGGGGAAATTTGTTATTTCCCAAAGTTATGATGAGACTTCACTCTCGGGAACTATGTCGTAACGATGTTTTCGTTTACATTTTGTTACATAAACTGTTACTTAGACTCGGAGCAATTAGGAAGGTGGTTTGGAAGTAATTACAAATGATTGAATTGAATTAGCTAATTCTGAAATTAATGAAGTTGTTTTTGCATTTGGTATTTATGTTATAAAAATCTACGTGTTCATGTCGAGCAAACATATTATGTACGTATACTGTATATAAATTTATTCTTCGTATAAAAATATGTATAATATTTGAAATTGCAAGTTTAAATGTTTAACATCTTATAAGATGTTAAATATTACATGTATAACGGAATAGAGAGAGAGAGTATTTATAGCGACAAGTATTTTAGTAGCTAAATGCCATTGTAAGAGCGGAAGCTGCCTTACATCACTACAGAGAATGTTATTTTGAAGCTATAACCTTATTTAATTATAGCGTGCATGAGACGTATAATTATAGCGTAATTCTTCGTATTAAATTACAGAATGTAGAGTTTACAATTTACGTATTAATATTATAATGAAGACGTGTTTGACGCAGTGACCGTGTGCAGATAATACATGATAATCCGAAACTTACAAAGTTGATTCCGTTTTAGGATATCTTAAACGGAACACCACCCGGACATGGTCCCAGTTTTTGTTTGATATTATATGTCAATGAAC
Organism: Brenthis ino; assembly: GCA_921882275.1. Classification (NCBI taxonomy): domain Eukaryota; kingdom Metazoa; phylum Arthropoda; class Insecta; order Lepidoptera; family Nymphalidae; genus Brenthis; species Brenthis ino. The sequence goes on along the minus strand of OV170227.1, from coordinate 12,866,614 downwards.
AAAAAAGTTTATTGCAGGAAGTAAATAGTAATACCGCTGATATATACACAATATTATACAAAATACAGTTAAAATAATTGTAGTTAATACCTTCATACAAAACTACAATTAAAATACCTCATTCATTAATATTTTATTAATAATAATCGTACTTATCGCATTTTGATGATCACAGATTTTCGGATTTTTTCGCGGATTTATTTTAATTTTTGTTTCCCGACGTTTCGAATGCTTTACAGTGCTTCTAACCGCGCACTATTCCGTATTTGAACCAAAAAGCTGGCCAATATTCAATAATACAAAAACTTGAATTCATAAATAAAAAAGGTACCTGGTTAAGCAGATAAGTCAGGTACCTGTACATCGCCTTTGTTTGTCCTTATCTTGGCAAACTTTCGGCCACCAGTCGTCATTAGACTGCTTTCGTGTACTGACTAAATATTACGTTTTCATAGTACGATATTTTTCGGGTTTTTATAAATATTTAATTGATTTTGTGGAGATAATTGTGGTGCTTTCCATAATGGATGATGTTGAGCCAGGTATGTGGTACTATTATATTTCATTATATTAGAAATATATACTCACATAAGATGTAAAAATAATATTATTTGAAGTGTACTTAATATTTACTTATATTTTTGAGTTTAAAATGTTTATGAGCATATTATTAGTAATACAAGCGGGCAATATGCGGTTATAATTTTGAGTTTTTTGATATCCCCAGAGACTCGCCTTAGTAACCAATTAAAAAAACCCTCCCAGAATTTGCTCGTTCTAAAATAGAACTTAATCTTTTTGAAATAGCATATAACCAAAACCACGTAAAGTCTTTTTTTTTACTTGTTTTAGGGCCATCTGGTGTTAAGATAGTGACATGTTTGGAGATATTTAATATGCTTTAAAACATAGGGAGCGAAATTATGCCGATAAATTGGATTCAGTAAAAGTCAGCATCCTTGCAAATCCTTCATTCCCAAATGAATGTAAAGCTGATTTTATACGAAAATTTTCCTATTTCAAGAAAGATTTGACAAACCTGGATGAATAAGATTCAAACTGAACGCTGAAGATTAAATTTTATTTAAAAAAATCAGTACAACTTTGAGTTGATATATTTCTTTTAATTCAGTTTTGTATAAAATATATCTCGTAGTTTTAAAATCAAGTGCCCATATTAATATAAAACTTCTTGAAACTCAACATCGATTTTTGTTATAATAACTATGTAAAAAGGACTGTTTGACATATCAAGTTATGACTTTTACAGCTGGTGCTAAAGACTCGAAAATAAAACCAATTTGCGTTTTTGTGTTACTAAAATACATCTCCTAAACTACTTGAAGGATTTCGCTGCATTTTCGCTAATATTTTGTAGAGTTTCTTGAGGAAAGTTCATATGTAATAAGTAAATAAATTCATAGAAAATTTAACCCATAAGAAAACATCAATGAATACAAAACGACAGTAAATACGTTAAAATTAGTAATATATCAATATTTATGACCAAAAAATATAATATTTTTCTATATAATAGCATTCTATAAGCAACTTAGTAGGAAAATACTATAAAATAATTTTGGCCAGCTTTTTCGATCAAATACTCCATAGTGTGGCGTATTTGTTTAGAGATTTCCAGCCCGTACTGGTTCATAGAATACTTTTTTAAATTTACGCGAATATTTGATTTTTTTAACCGACTTCCAAAAACGAGGAGGTTCTCAATTCGTCGGAATCTTTTTTTTTATGTATGTTCACTAATTACTCGAAGACTACTGAACCGATTTGGAAATTTATTGTTTTGTTTGAAAGGGTATACTTCCCAGGGGTGGTCCCATATAAATTTTATCGAAATCGGTCGAGCGGTTTTTAAAAAAATCAACAATAAATATATTTTTTAAACAAATTGTTTAATCGAATATGTTATTAAAAAGTTTCTTCCTACAAATTACAGACAATATTTTAAGATGTGAATATCTAATAGGTAAATATGTATTTAACGTATCAAAATATATTAGATTTCCTATGCGTCGGCTGGCACCGACTTCGAAAATATCTGATTAGGTATCTATTCTAAATGAAAACCCCCGTTTAGTTATTTTTTACATTTTAGTGCCTGGAAGTCGGTTTTTTTCAGTTTTTATAAATAAAACTATCTTTTCGGAAGTCATGGGTCACGGAAGAGACTAACTGTCCGCGACCATGATTGCTGTAAAGCATTCGAAACGTCGGGAACCAAAAAATCCAAACAAATCTGCGAAAAAATCCGAAATGATGGTTATATTTAAAATGTCAAATATTCGCGTAAATCAAATATCTTTATTATAATCTGAGTTAAAATATAAAATGGAAAATGAAGTACAAGTTCATAATTTTTAATTTGTTCTTCAAAACATATATATTTACACAAATACTGAAAATTAAATCATTCAATAAATTTCAAATACATATCTCATTTGGAATTACTAGGTAAACAGGAACCGAATTTTTCCGGCAACTGTACGCTCACCCAATAGCAAGGGTCGTTACTTGCAGGAAATCTAAAATCGATTTGATTTCGAAGCTCTTACAGTTATAAAAACTTTTTAACAAAAAAATAAAAACCGACTTCAAACAAAAGCACTAAAAAGTAAAAAATAACTGATTGGTAGTTTTCATTTACTATACATACCTAATCAAATATTTTCGAAGTCGGTGTGCTTTGCTTTGTATGGGCTGGCACCGATTTCGAAAATATTTGATTAGGTATGTATTTAATAGGTAGGCTTTAATTACTTAGCCAAAGAAAAAAATCATGAATTTAACCTACTCTTATAACCAACATACAAGTTTATAGAATTATTAGCGACTCACCCTCGCTTCGCTCGGGTTCGTCCCTAGCTTGCTTCTCAATACAAACTTTCATCCCCATTTTCACCCCCTTAAGGGATGACTTCTAAAATAAAAAGTATCCTATGTCTTTTTAAGGATCTGAAACTATCTTCTTACCAAATATCATCTAAATCGGTTCAGTAGATCCAGGGATTACCCCCTACAACGTCAAAAACTCACTAACTATACCTCTTTATAATTATAATCTTTATATATATAATTCTTCTGTGAGTGTGTATGTCACTGAACTTCTCTCAAACGACTGGACCGATTTTGATGAAATTTTTTGTGTGTGTTCAAGGGGATCTGGGAATGGTTTAGATTCACAATTTGAATAATAATTTTCATCAAAAAAATTATTAAAAAAAGTTTGAAATTTTCAAATTAAAGACGTGTAGACAGGACAACGTCTGTCGGGTCAGCTAGTATTAGTATAGATCGTAAATTTGTTTTTTTTATACTTTTTTTTATTGTAAATTATAATTTATCTTAAAAAAAGTTATAGGTAGTAATAATATTAGTCCCGCTGAGTTTATTTCGTCAGTTCTTCTCAAGTCTGAGGTTTCTTCTTTCCGAACTGGTGGTAGACACATGACGTTCAGTAAAAAATTGTAATAATTTAATGCTGAATAAAATATTTTGAATTTTTTAAAAAAAGCGGTTTTTAAAAAAATCACCAATAAATATATTTTTTAAACAAATTGTTTAATCGAATATGTTATTAAAAAGTTTCTTCCTACAAATTACAGACAATATTTTAAGATGTGAATATCTAATAGGTAAATATGTATACCTCTTTATAATTATAATCTTTATATATATAATTCTTCTGTGAGTGTGTATGTCACTGAACTTCTCTCAAACGACTGGACCGATTTTGATGAAATTTTTTGTGTGTGTTCAAGGGGATCTGGGAATGGTTTAGATTCACAATTTGAATAATAATTTTCATCAAAAAAATTATTAAAAAAAGTTTGAAATTTTCAAATTAAAGACGTGTAGACAGGACAACGTCTGTCGGGTCAGCTAGTATTAGTATAGATCGTAAATTTGCTTTTTTTATACTTTTTTTTATTGTAAATTATAATTTATCTTAAAAAAAGTTATAGGTAGTAATAATATTAGTCCCGCTGAGTTTATTTCGTCAGTTCTTCTCAAGTCTGAGGTTTCTTCTTTCCGAACTGGTGGTAGACACATGACGTTCAGTAAAAAATTGTAATAATTTAATGCTGAATAAAATATTTTGAATTTGAATCTAATCTATTTTGTTAATGGTTGATTGATTGTTGGTAACACTCTGTTTATATTACGAATGGACAACAATGGGAAGAAAAAATAAGTTTTTCACTTAGGATAAGTATGCGTGATCAGACCACGTGTTTTTATAAAGTATTTATTGGATTTAATATACCCATTGTATACAAAAACGGTGCGGTAGATAAACGGACTATACTGAGAACTCAATTTCCTTATACAAACACTACACCCTCTTCTCCACATAAAAGCATTTAGATGGAAATAGATTCATATTCAGGCATAACAGGGTAACGGCTATTATTAGATGTCTTTCGCATACAAGCATACATTGAAGTTTATGCATTGTTAAACTGGATTTGCTACTATCTTTGATATTCTAAGCCATATATACTTTTCCATATTTCAGCACTTGTTACGCTGTGCACGTTGCTTGTGAAATTTCTGATAAAGCTTAGAAAGCTCTAAAAATTTAATTATTATATTTATGCTATTTTCTAGGGTTTCAATTTGAAATTAATATCAAATACTTAGGGTTGTGGTCACTTAGGGTTTAGCACACGACGACTTTTAAAAACAAAAAAACTTTTGAAAGGAAAGTTATATAAAAATAATTCGTGTTTTAAAGTTAGAAATATCGTCCTTACTTCTCATGAAACCCTAACAACATAACGTGCGTAGGATTGTACGTTAGTAAGTTTTGTTTTGCTGTTTATACCATACCATTAAAATATATTCATTACCCCACGAGAATGTGTATTGAACGCAATAAAAAATAGTTAATTGGTATCTTTATTAGTTGAGGCACAAATGACATAATTACTACTACTAGGTTTAAATATCAGAACGAAACAAAGGGAAACTCACTAGCGTTAAATTATAAAATATACATGTTATAAAATAATTTTAAAACCATCATGATCAGTCTGTTCTATATTAGCTATTTCTGCAAAAAAATATCATTAGTAATACCAATAATAATATTGTTCAACTTCCACGGTTAAGCAACATTTTATTGTTGTTTTACAAATTAAAAAGGCTATGCATAATTTTTAAAGCTATTTAAACTCAGCGAAATCATTTCGTTTTAATTGCGTATAAAAGTACATTCCTTTTATTATAATAATTCATAACAAATAACATTTAACATTTACTAATTATATATTTAAAACAACATAAGTTAATGTCGAAGTCGTTAAATAATATGCGAGCAATTCATGTTATTGTTTGTTTCATCTGACTTTACGCTTCAATTATGAAAGATAATTTATGCATTGTAATAACAATAAAATAAAAAATATGAAATATTTTAACTTTTTCTACCATGACTTCGCTTTATGAGAATATTCAAAACAAAAAATACAAAAATATCACAAACAAAAGTCTTCATGTCTAATCGCAATGAGGATTTTTTTTGTGAAAAAAATAGTGAAATAACAATCTAATACATTGATAAAACAATAATATTATATTACTGTACAATCCAATTCGATTAATTAAATTTAAAAGTAAACAAATTACAAACGTTTTAATATGGAAGTCATGTTTTTACTGCCTCGGTGGTGTAGTGGCTAGCATGTACGGCTGCACACCCGGAGGTCCTGGGTTCGAGTCCCGGGTCGGGCCAAGTTATTGAGTCTTTCTGCATAGTAAGCCTCAGTAACAGCCCGGAGTTGGGAAGTTGGCGGTGTTTCACCCCCGTGTCTCGGAGAGCACGTAAAGCCGTCAGTCCTGTGCCTTAACTCTCACCGGTCGTGTCTCGTGTCGTCCCACCGGAGTATGTGAGTAACAGGAATAGAGAGTGCACTTGTGTCTATATCGTGCACTATAATATCTCCTGCACAGTTGGCTAGTCTTAATGAGACTGGCCGCCATGGCCGGAATCGGTCAGGAAGACATCATCAATTATCATCATCATGTTTTTAGTTATTTTTCAAAGCAAGGTTATTTTATTAAAATTAACGTGTAATAAATACCTATATAGTATATACATACATATGTAGGTTGGGTTATTGAATGTTGATATAAATGAAAATAATTAAACTTTTATACACTAGATTGCTTAAATAAATTACTATTTGAAAACTTTTCGAAGTATGTACTTGAAAGTTGAAACATTATCTTCGATATCTAAACCAATACATTATTGGAATTCCTCGGCTTAAAGGGCTATATTTTCTCGGTCGCAAATACATTCCAACAACTTTATATCTATAGTGAGAATTATTTGTATTAGACTCGAAGTCCTACAATGTTGAGTAAAAAATTATGTGGCAAAATGAATTTGTTCGGAAAGTTCTGTCTAGACTTACAGAATAGGCATTTATAAGTTTTCTTAGTAAAAGAAAAGTTTATGGAAAAGTTTAATAATATTGGCTTTTAAGTAACATGATTTAAGCATACCTCATTTACTCCTCTAACGATAGCTCTCATCGTAGCATTTCTGGGGCCATCAACAGTCCGTCCGTCATCCGTGGGACCCCAAGACGCGCTGTAGATATGAATCTTATGAGGCTCGTGCCCCATAGAATTGGCCTCGATAAGATCTGTCATATACGGCTGATCCAGCATTCTTATACCTGTTTAAATACATGTAAAACTATATTTATATTGCTTTTAAGTATAATTTATAATTATCGGATAGATAGATACCATGCTGAAGGTTTAAACTCAAAATTAGCACGTTATAGATATTAAGTAGCAGTTAGTAAATTTACAACCCAGTGGTAACGCGCTCGCTTGGGAAACCGAGTGAAGCGGATTTGTATCCCGGGTCTCGTTCGTACCTTTGATATTTTCATATTCGAATTATTTCCAACATGATTACCACTCGCCTTACGGTGAAAGAAAACATCGTGAGGAAACCTACATGTCTGAGATAACCTAACAAGTTTTTGATAGAATGTGAAGTCTGCCAACCTGCACTTGGCCAACCTGGTGAACTATGGCCTGGTCTTCCTCGTATTGATGGGAAGCCGTGCCCAGGAGTGGGAAGTTAAAAAGGGCTGAATACATACAAGTATTCATATTGTAGGTACTTATTTTGCATTAAGTGTATCTAATAATTATCTATGTCCAAAATTGAAATTTGCTATTTAATTTAAAAGCGAAAAAAATCACTATACTGTTACACATTAAATCAAAATAAAGGTTTATATTGAAAAAAATATATTTGGTATGAAATTATGATGTTAGGTACAAATATTTATTATAATTAAAATGGAATTTAAATACTATGACAAAGATAAAGAAAGTTTAATACCTTCCTACCTCATAATAATAGATACATAATATATAAAACAATGTTATTATATTAGGCGGTCAACAAAGTAACTGATAATATAATTATTAGTTAATTAGGTACTTTGTTGACAAATAATTTTGAAAAATAATATAAATATTTTAGTGGAAAGGAACAAATGAAACGTGTAAAATGAGACCTCTTAGTAATAATTTAATATCTCTCGCATAGATATTAATGACGAGCTTACAGAAGACGTCATCACATGGGTTTCCCATTACCCGATTAGAGAATGAATAATGAATGGATATAGCTATCTTATCGACGCCTGTTTCCCACCAAATGTCATTTTAGATGAATCGTATCCAAAATAACTTTACAGAGGACTGAATTAAGGTGAGTGAAGTATCATTATTTTTCCTTTGAATAAATCCTAAGGAAAGTAGCATTAGGATATATGACTCAAACTATGTGCTGATAGCTAAATTTTATGTACACATTGGCATAAGTACTTATATTATTATTTATTATATACATATAGAGTTTAGATTTAACCTTAATCTACTAATGAACAAAAAGTAATTAAATATAACAAAATATATTAAAAGTTTTCCAATGTAACTAGTAAATATCTCGAATAATATAGTGGCTGAAACTTAGTTGGTTTCATCTTAGTTCTCTACAAGAGCAAGAGCAAAGCTATTGTACTTGGAAAGCACAACTAATTTCATTTGCCATCTAAATTAGGTCATGATTTTCATTTCTCAACTCTAGAGATAAATAAAAGTTTAATTAAAATTGATAGTGTGACTTAATAAATTATTTATAGAAAAAATCTTTTAAGTTTCTGTATTTTTTTTTACATTTTCTTCAAAAAATACTTTTAACTTCTCTATCTTTATAACTTAAATCTACAACAAGAAAGGACTACAGTAATCATTTATAATTTATCGCTTATTTGAAAGCCGCAAAGCCGTCAGTGGGTCAATCCCCAACGCCGCAACGTGGCCACAAAGCTCTCAAAGATTTATATTTAGTACGCAAAATTTGTTTTGAAAAAGATGAAAGATTACAGAGAACAATAGGTACAGAATAATTTTATTCATTCTCTGTAATTCATAAAATTAGTGGGGTTACTAATTATACGTATAAATATGTTGGGACATTCACACACAGCACTATAGTCCTATGGTAAGCTACGAGGCTTGTGTTATGGATACCAGATAGTTGTTACGCTACACATATGTATAAAACTTTAAATACATAATATTATTAATATGACTGGCTATGATTCGTGCTCATCACGCAAATGAATGCCCCCAGCGGGACTCGAACCCGCGACCGCTGGCACAGCAAGTAGGATCAATAAAAACTGAGCCAAACGTGTCATCAATGTGTATATACCAATTACAATTAGATGATGTTGATCTACACAAATATATAACTAACCGAGCCGAAATCAAACTCTCAAATGAATGAATAAAATGGATTTGTGTAACTCGATTTCAGATACACCTCGTCATATGATGTGACTCTAACTTATTCTTATTAGAACTCCTAGGATAAATAAATACACCTCCAGGTAAATTTCTAAGAAATTAATTAAATTTCTAAGAAATCTATTGTGAACTGTAACGCCAGCGTGTCCGCGGTCGTTGAGGGAATAAAAGATTTTATGAACTCTTTGTACGTAACAAAGGTAAAAGAGATAGCTGCCTATTGTGGACGTACGTGAATACAAACATAATATTTAAATAGATAAAGTCCGTCATTCGTCTGGATATTTTACACGTTCTTTATAAAACCTTATTGCAATAAGCGATACTATCTATACTAATATTATAAAGAGGTAAAGTTTGTGAGTTCGAGTTTGTAAGTTTGTGAGTTTGTGACGTTGTAGGGGGGTAATCTCTGGATCTACGGCACCGATTTAGATGAAATTTAGTAAGAAGATAGTTTGAAGCCCTGGGAAAGACAACTTTTTATCCCGGAAATCATCCCTTAAGGGGGTGAAATTGGGGATGAAAGTTTGTATTGGGAAGCAAGCTAGGGACGAACCCGAGCGAAGCGAGGGTAAGTCGCTAGTCAATATATGTATATAAATAATAATATTCTTTTATATAGTGTTGTGATAAAAAAAACACTTCAAAGTTCTATGTATTTTATTCGAAGGAACAAAAATGAAACATTATTTGTTTTAAAACATTCTAACATGTAACAAGTGGTATATTTCGTTATATTTGAAAACCATCTTTACTACTATATCTTATAATTATTATTTATGAAGATATATAACTTTGCTTATATAAATAGCTCATGTGTCACAACAAGCTCGTAAATCTTACGTAATATATATTCAAAACTTTCTGAAAATAACATGTATACATAATAAGAGCAGCTACTAAACTGTACTTTATATTCATTGAATAATCTGAATCTGAATGATGTAACCTATAAAATATACCTACCTAGAAAAACGTATTAACATATATGTAAATCAATACTATTAAGAAAATTACTAATATTTAAGTAGAATCCTAGTACCTAAAATATATTTTTAAATTCTGTCAAAGTATTTTAAGTTTTTAACCAACAGATTTAAAACCCCATACTAATATTTATTCGAATATGATGATTAAAACGAACATACAAATATACGGAAAAAAAGCAAGTTAGTAATTAAAAGAGTACTAAAATAATGCCTACGATTTATCACAATGATATTGTGTCTCTTTAGGGTTTTGTTTGAAACATTTCATCTTTCTCAAATTACTAAGCAACAAAACATTCTCATTCCGTTTAAAGAATACGTGAGTGATGCAAATATTTGTACATGTATGAGCACGTTAGATTGTTAGATTGGAGCGTCAATTTACCAAAAGGGGTAAACTTCTATAGGGATTTTGTGTCAAACAAAAATCCCTTTTAAATAACGGAGCCTATTCCACAAGAATAAAGAGTACTCTTTATTTATCTTTTTATTATAATAGTTTCATGTATATAATTTATCTATACAAAATCGTGCTATATGTACTTATATGTAACTAGCGACTCACCCTCGCTTCTCTCGGGTTCTTCCCTAGCTTGCTTCTCAATACAAACTTTCATCCACATTTTCATCCCCTTTAGGGATGATTTCCGGGATTAAAAGTATCCTATGTCCTTTCCCCAGGATCTTAAATTATCTTCTTACCAAATTTCATCCAAATCGGTTCAGTAGATTCAGAGATTACCCCCTACAACGTCACAAACTCACAAACTTTACCTCTTTAAATTATTAGTATAGATTATAAAAATCGATTAGAATTTCGAATGTACTGTTTATTTATATGTATATAAAATCAAAAAAGCGTTATCTATGAATTACATGTAGGTTTTGAAATAATCTTTATCTTTCGCTCATTACCGTATTGGCTAAAGCATATTAAGAGACTATCTTTTGGAGACAGATTCAGATGATTGTGATACATGCTGTTTTCTGCGTTTACTAAAATTAATACATGAGCTACTAAAACTAATAGGTACATGAGCGGAACCAAGGGCGAAGCTAGACGAAATACTAGTTTCTTATTCGCTCGTTTACAATATTTTACTAACATCATAGCTGTCAAATTGCTTGCGATAAAACGAGATCTTGGTAAACTTCCATAAGGCAATTTGAATTAAACTAGTGGGTTATTAAGCTTTAGCTTACGACATACTCAAAACATTAATATTGAAATACTTCCGGTATGGACAAAGTTGTATATCATAAAAATCTATAATATATGCTCCGTATTAGGTACCTATACATAGGATATATTGTATATACGTTATACATATAAAACTCTAATGAAGTAGTAAAAATCTAATCACAAATAAATTAAAAGCTTATCAACAACTTATCCTGATAATTTATCAAAGATAATTTATCAAATACGTCAAAACAACTACGTGACTCGTATCCTAGATTTTTACAGAGTTAACTCATTATAGTTATTATTAACCTACCTAAACATAACCTAAACATTTTATATGTCAAAATAAAATAGGTATAATATCACTTTTTTTTCTTGGCTGGAAACTTTTAAAAGCTTTTTCACAGATTTGAAACAGACGCAAGTTAATCCGTTTGAACTATGACCTTGAAGTTTAGTGACGTTTTTCTCGTACAAAGGGCAAACGATTAACAAAAAATACTTGGTATTTAAATAATGTAAAACAAACAACGTGCTTGTGAGACTTTGTTGAATGAATGTAACGAACGTGCTTGAAGATGTTAAATTGTTTTTTTTTAATAAAAACGTGAATGTTTTTTTTTGTTTACCATTATTTCATAAGTGTAGATGACGTAAAACGAAACAAAAAAGTTTAACAAAGCACCTTATAACGATTTAAATTAATTACTAGTACCTAGTAGGTATTAAGCTTTAGCTAAAAACTGCTCTACAGAATATAAACAGAACATAAAACACAAATGGTCTAAAAATATCGGCCTGCACTACATTTACGTTCACTTAAAGAAATTGGTTCCTCAAACTGGTTGTAAAGTTAATATGCAAATTAGTTCTTTTAAATGCACATTTAATGTATATAAATAAAAATTGATCACTGAAATGTATGCACGCGCATAACTTCGGATCAACTTTATCAAATTGGATAACTCTTTTTATTTGTTTTTGTTATTGTCAGGAAGTTTTGTAAAGAAGAAAATTAAAAGAAAAATTAGTTTTTACTAAAATAAGATTTTTTTAAATGTCATGATGGGAAAATTGAGTAAAAGAAATAGTTTTTACCCCGGAAATCATCCCTTAAGGGGGTGAGAATGGGTATGAAAGTTTGTATGGGAAAGCAAGCCAGGGATGAACCCGAGCAAATCGAGGGTGTGTCGCTAGTATACATATAAAGAGAAGAAGAAGAAAAGAAAGAACTAAGCTAAATATACTTGTATATAAGCTATATACGAGTATGTGTAAAGCTTATATACGAGTGTATTAATTATTTAAAAGCTATTATTAGTTGCTGTGATATTTGTTAATATGGGTATAGGTCTTCGAAAACCCCAAATCGGCTGTTGTTGTCTGTCGGTTAGTAAATTACTACTCACTTTGTAATATAAATTACTTTCTCTTAAGCTTTGTAAAGCGGGGTCTTTTCCCTCGCTACACGGAGCTTGTGTTAATGGGCGCTAATCTGAGAAAATACTCTACGGAATTTTCGTAAAAGTGTTCACTAAAAGGAAGACGAATTCACTAAAATTCATATTAAACATGCCAAATACAGTTTGTTTTGTAAGGATCATTTTGCGAAAATAAAAAACCGGTACGATGATATTTATGAATGAAGTCGGAAAAGATCGTCATCTGAGAGCTATTAGGTAGTATAAATATTACCAATGTTATAACGTAGATATATTATAATTAATGCGAATTGAATCTAGGCACGTGGGTTGGTAGTCAATAAAAAAGATTTTAATAAATAGAGATGAGCTACTCTCATCTCTATTTATTAAAATCTTTTATACTTGTTACAGGCTAACTAAAAAAATAGTGGGTAGGCACTGTCTGTAACAAGTATATGTATGTGTTTAAGACGTCTAAAACCTTAGTCTCTCCCGTGACCATGATTGCTTTAAAGCATTCGAAACGTCGGGAACCAAAAATCAAAATAAATCCGCGAAATACTCCGAAAAGATAGTTTTATTTAAAATACGAAATATAAATTTAATTTATTAATGTAGATATTTTTACTTACCCGCTACCTTAGAATGGTATGCGACACCGACCCCGCACACTCCATTATCGCGGGCGGCCGCCACTTCACCCGCGCATCGCGTGCCATGACTACAATTTAAAACATTTAATTTAGTATTAAGTACAATCAGCAATATACAAGTACTTAGTTTTTTCTAATTGAAATTAAATTCGGAAAGCGGACTACTTAGTCCGATTTCATGTTTGTCACTCCTTCATGTCCACTAAACGGATTTTCATAAAATTTACATTATTATATATACTGTACATAAGTTATTTGGAGTGAGTAGTGACACATAGGCTACCTTTAGAGTTTAGGCATCTAAGGCCGCACTTGAGCGTAGCGAGGGTAATTCTTCTTCACATAACGTATAACTTGTAATTATAGTCAAAAACTAAGTAATAACCCGAATTATATTATCTTCACGCTCAAAATAAAAAGGAAATTTGAGTTTTTATGTTATTTATATAGATATCTTAAACTATTCAAAAATCCATAAAAAGGCCCATAGTCCAAATTTAGACAGGGTGGTGGACTATGGCCTTATCCCCCTTGTATTGAAGGTGGGATGCTAAAAAGCATAAATACAAACAAACAAACAAACAAACAAACAAACAAACAAACAAACAAACAAACAAACAAACAAACAAACAAACAAACAAACAAACATACAATTAAAAGTAATGATTTGCGAAATATGAGCAAAATTATTATTAGAACATGTAAGTAATTGCTAAAGTATGAGGAGGGCTTAAAAACTAATTTCGGCTGAACGTTACCTAAACGAAATTCCAATTAAGTCAGCTAGAGAGTTTGTACTGAAGACAAATTCGAAATGGATTGACAACTATTTGGAATTACAAAACCTTTGAAATACTAGCCATTTAGTAAATACATTTAGTATTATAGATCTTGCGTTGTTCCTTTTAAGTGCAAATATTAGTTTTTTTACAAGTAACATAGTTCCCATGGCTTTCATAAAGAAAAAACTATTACTCAGCAATAATTAACAAAATTTTCAAACAAACAAATACAATACTTTCGTTATTACTCAAGAGGCCTAAAGGGGCATAAATGTTTAACTATACATAATTACTTAGATTTCTGTAAAGTTTAACATTTTACGAAAAAAACTGATTTGATGATATACGAGTATGTATGTATATATTGCAACAACAAATCCAAAAAAAACAGGTCTCCATTAATAATTGCACAGTACTATTATCTTTTCTCCGATTACAATTAATAAATTAGAATAATGAGTACAGGTCTTTCAAACGTCAAAATATGGAAATATAAATAATAGTATGTCGTTTCCCCTTTTATTTTTCTTCTATTTATGGTAACTCTTAAATCTGAAAGCGATGACAATTTACAAGTTAATGGTCTACATAATAAACAATTATAAGTACAGGAGCGATATCGTGAATGACTAATAAAATTGAGTTTTATTTGTGTTATTTCGAACGAAATAGATGGGGATAAGCGTTAAATATTTTAATAGGTATACAAAGTTTCCCAAAGTATTTAATTACACGTTTAATTCATTCATATGAATATAAAGTTAAATAATAGTTTCGTTACTACTAAAACACTACACGAGATGTAGGGGAATGAGGGGGGAAACCGGATAGGGGGTGAAAACAGATAGTTCCTATTTCATTGCTCCACGTACAGCTGTCTCATTCTAGCTAGTGGAGAAATACGCGCGAACGCTTACTCAGTGCGGTTGCAAATCGCGGCGACGGTATCATCTCGGCGCGTGAGTCTTTATAACGAAATTTAAAAACAAGGGTAAGTTATCTAATATTTAATTTTTTTTTAAGTGTTATCATTAAACTTAGCTGTGTGCTATCATATACAGTTGTATTTTTTAAGAAGTAATACATATTTAACCTTTTAAAACGGTATTGGTTGTTGCTGTGATTGTAAACATAACCTGTTAGTTATTACAATTTCAAACATGGTACTTGTGGGGTACAAGCGGACGGGGTGAATTCGGCTACCCGGTTTCACCCCGATCGATTTTATATGTAGGTATTGTGGGTGTTTGTTTTAAATCCTCTTTTTAATGACTATTTATTTTATACAGAGTGCGAGCGACAACATGCCACGAACATATGTGAAAAAGTCAGATAAGTTGCAATGGTCGGAGTCAGACATGCTTTTAGCCCTAAATTCGGTGATAGAAGGTAGAATGGGATATAATTTAGCGTTACATAAAGTGTACCCAAAAGTTCCTTAGAAGGTCGTGTAAAGAAGATCAAGTGTGAAAAATCCAAAGACGAAGTGTTTAGAAAGTACCCCGTTACTGCAAAATGCGTTTTCACTGATGAGCTGGAAAGTATGCTAGTCGATTATATCAAAACGATGGAATCTCTACTATTTGGATTGACTAAAACAGATCTGCGACGTTTGGCATTCCAATTAGCTGAAAGAAATAATTTAAAGCATCCTTTTAATAGAGAAACTGAACTGGCTGGCTTAGATTGGGTTAGTGGATTTCTTAAATGACATTCTGAATTATCATTAAGATCACCTGAAGCAACGTCAGCTGCAAGAGCAATGGGCTTTAATAGAGCTGTAGTGTCATCATTTTTTAATGTTTATGATACCATTTACGCTAAGCACGCTTTCAATCCCACGCAAATTTATTATATAGACGAGACTGGATTGACCTCTGTACCACAATACAATCTTAAAAAACCGACTTCCAGGCACTAAAATGTAAAAAATATCTAAACGATGGTTTTCATTAAGCATAGATACCTAATCAGATATTTTCGAATCGGTAAAAAGACGAATAAAAAACTATCAGGAGGATTCGGAATCTTTGGTTTGAGGAGAAAAGTACAGTCAAACTAAGTCCTCAAATGAATGGTACCAATGCACTGCTTGACTTAAGTGTGCTTACGAAGTTGCATCGGTTGTTCTGAGCAAGAATTAATATTTTTTGTATGCAAAAACTGCGAATAATTTGAATATTTAGTTTTATTGTTAATATCTGTATTCACCCCTAGAATATAAAATACCTATCCGGTTTGACCCATAGGTATGGGGTGAATTCGGATTTATAATTTTGAATTAAAATTGTTCTATTTTATAGTTATTAACATTGATCTCAAACATTTTCATACCAAAGTTATGCCTAAGGTATACTTAAACGTTTATAATATTGATTATCTCAATAAATAACATAGTGATTTATTTATTGTATCTTCTTCTTAACTATCCGGTGTCCCCCCTCCTTCCCCTATTAAATCAAACTATCTTTCCGGCTTTTTTGTGGATTTATTTTTACTTTTGGCTCTCAAGAGAAGGCTTTCCCTTGACCATGTTTATTATAAATAATTCGAAAAGTCGGGAAAAGATTGTTGTATTTAAAATGTCAAATATTCGCATAAATCTGAGAAAGTATTACATGGGGTGGTCCCAACTACCCTGTGCAATTTTATGCCATACATTCGTATTCTACCGGAATCATTTGACATTTTTTTTTAATTTTATCTCAAATTCCGATTATACTCAAACTTACATATTTGACTGACGTGATATCCTTCGCTAGAGGTACAAGTTTGATTTTCAAAGTTAACCCACGCAGTAGAAGTATTATATATAACGTCACAATGTATATTTTTAAATAAAAATAGAAAGTCCCAACCTACATTTTCGCTCTTTTTAATAGGCTACTTCAGTTTAATAATAATTTAAGATAATACATAATAATTTAAGATATATCTAGGCTCTCAGATTTATTTAAATTTCTAAACTTTTCAATCGGTTTTTTCAATTTATAATGAGGAAATTCAAACAATTTCAAATATTTCAAACATTAAAAGTTTCCTTTGCTACACTTAAGATTGCTTTTTTAAGAATATTATAAAACAAAAATTCCTAACATAAAACAAGAATATTATAAAATAAAATTTTTATTTTAATATTTAATAATAACACACTAATATTGTAAATGCGACGTAATAATGGGGTAAAATAATTTAGTAAGAGGTAACTTGCTACTTAAAACAGATATGAATATTGAGTAGGTAATCAGCAAAATTACACTTACCTATTAAACCAATCATCTGTATATCGGGGATAAGGAAATGGGTCGTTGCTACTGAAATCGTACGAAGCCTCAGCGTTCTGCAACAAAGAAACATGATTGATCAACTAGAATAACATTTATAATCTAAATGCAGTAATAAATCCCTAAACCACATTTTTGTTATTCTCACAAATGTAGGAGGTCACTGTACTTTTAAAATCGTCAGTACGTCTGCCGTGTGGAAGCTACCACCGGCTCGAAAAGCAGTTCTGCTGAGAAAAGCAAGAAACTCAAAAGTTACTCTTTTCAATAATGAGTTACATAATTTATAACAATAATTTTCAGTATTACACACAATTCATGACAAGTCAGTAGTCACTACAGGGCGGTACCGACTACACTGACATCTCTGTGCACAAGCGCGGGAAAACAAATATCTGCCTATCCTTAGAGTTGGCCGTTTCCTATAAAACGTTGATGAACAACGATTTCACTAACCGATGCCGGCATCCGTTGCTGGATTATCGATATAACGTTGCCCGCGCCAACAACGACATTTAACTACTCACAGTCACGAGTCACGCTGCACGCACGATGAAATCAATCGTTTCCACTCGTTTCGTTTTTTATATAAATACAGGCCTTTATTATTTTGTATCCCATTACATTATTTAAATTATCTCAACACATAGGTACCTACATGCATAAATAACATTTGTAATTTATATGTAGGTAGGTATAATTGCCAAAAACAATTGTATGTAGTAAATTTATAATTCATTTAATTGCTTAGGTATTTGAAGTAAAAATAATTAAACTAGTTTATAATAACATCTATTTTTTATCATAACAATGTAATATTATCTACACTAAACAACATCGCATCCTATACCGTTACTCGTTTACTAACTAAAGACTGTTGTCGTTACATCGCCCGACAACAGTCGGCAATCCACAACGCTATCGACCGGCAACGGTGCCAGTATCAACGGTGCCGGCAACAGTTAACATTTACGGGAAAACGTTGCTCACTGATGACGTAAAAAAAACGAAAACGCCCATAACTACCTATCCTTTTTATTTTTTTAAATACATTCCTATCGACCAAGGTTTATAGCAAAATGCCTTATACATAAAACATTACAAATTAATCAAATATATTATTTTCCATTAAAACGCTCATATATAAAATGCAAGCTTACACTATAATATATATCAATGCTAACGTAAATAAATGGGCGGGAAAATGTATACGTTTCACTGTGTTCTATTTTGTAACAATTACATTTTCTAGGTTAAACAAACAAAATATGAATACTGACAGACTGACACTAAGGGGAATTTTTCCCGCCAATTTCCGGGCCATTTTCACTTTTCCGTGACATTGACAGCTCGGCTATTATATTTCAGGTTTTATATCTCTAGACTTTTATGGTTTTCAAAAATATATTTTTTTATTTATATAATAAACAAATAAATAAATAATGTAATACTAAATGTACCCATGGCATAGCTAAAACATAAATTATGTAACTTTTTGGAATCAAAAAAGTGCAATTGTATTTATGAATATGAGTTATAGTGGAATTTAGTCAAATGCTAATATTTTATGGCCTACCAAAAAAGAAGTAAAAAATAAAATAAAATCTTATTTCTCAATAGAATCTACTCCCGAATAAACACAAAAAACGCTACGCTATCTTGCATACTATTCCTTGAAATTCAATGGTGCGTATAATTTTTTTTTTTTGAAATACAGTTTCACAATTTATTTCGCACGTTTAGCGTTTACTTGAAAGATCTAATTTTGTTTAGGCTCATTCCTCTCGCATTTTTTATGTCATTACATCGCTTATTCCACAGTTCATGTGGCCTTTAAAATGTTCCTAATAAATTTATGTTTGTTAGCGTACCCATGTAAAGGTTTTAATAATAGTTCTAATTGTGTATAAAAAAATGGTTCTAATACAAACAGCATTAATTAACTTTAGTGTGTTGTTTGCAAAATAATATTTTTTGTTTTTAAAGTACCAACTTACTAACATCTAATATATTTGCTCAAATACTGTGTATTTTGAATTTTAACGTTAAATTCTCTTGAACTTATTGTGTGTACTTGCGAAGACATTAATAAAGCAAAACTCCTCAAAATACTATGCGTTATGTTTCAGTATAAACATAATGAATTCGAAGGATTATATTTGTCATGTTATTCTATTTGCCGGTCAAAGATTAAAGCAAGCAAGGTCGGAGTAAAGTAACTTTCTCTAAATGAATCGGAAAACGTTGAAATTCAGTACATACATGATGATGATGATGATGATGATCTATTTGGGAGCATAAAGAGGTATATCAACGCTTTTTTTACGCTGGGAATCTAAAATATCCTAGGCTTGCGAAAACGAGATCTCCGGATTGTTAAATAATAAACTTCTTACATGGTGAAGTATTAAAAATTTTGCTTTATAATTATAAAATTTAACTATGTATACGGGCTGTATACATATTTTTAACGTCCCACTGCTGGGCACGGGCCTCCCTTCAGTACGACAGGGATCAGGCCATAGTCCACCACGCTGGCCAAGTGCGGGTTGGCGGACTTCATATGTCTTTCGAAAACTTGTTAGATTCTCTCAGACATACAGGTTTACTCACGATATTTCCTTCAAATATACTTCAAAATTTAACGATATTTTTCCTTTTTAAATAAAACTAAGTATCTTTTGAATTTTTCCACAGATTTATTTTAATTTTTGGTTCCCGGAGTTTCGAATGCTTTACAGCAATTATGGTCATGGGAAAGACTTTTTTCCCTTTGTTATTAATAAGACAGCTATTATAATCACGAAAATTTCTTACTTAATAACGTCTTTGAACCTTTTTTAGACATGAATAAGAGATTTCCATTTAAAATTCAGGAGCAAAACAAATGAGATGACTTGGACAGATTCAGTAATTAGTCGTTAACATAAAAAGAACTTTTTAACAAAAAAATAAAAACCGACTTCAAACAAAAGCACTAAAAAGTAAAAATTAACTGATTGGTAGTTTTCATTTACTATACATACCTAATCAAATATTTTCGAAGTCGGTGTGCTTTGCTTTGTATGGGCTGGCACCGATTTCGAAAATATTTGATTAGGTATGTATTTAATTTAATAGGTAGGCTTTATTTACTTAGCCAAAGCACACCGACTTCGAAAATATTTGATTAGGTATGTATAGTAAATGAAAACTACCAATCAGTTATTTTTTACTTTTTAGTGCTTTTGTTTGAAGTCGGTTTTTATTTTTTTGTTAAAAAGTTTTTATTTTTCCCTTTTTAGTGTAGACAGTAGTAACAAAGTAAGAATTCTAACGTGTTAGGCTTGTCAAATCAAACAAAATAAGCCCAACCTCAAAGTATCTACTATTAGCCGTTGAAGAGTTCCACCTATCCACCTTCAGATCAGGTCAACAATACCGAACCACTGTATCAACTATCAACTATCAACGGAAATAGAAACACTTGCAAAGTTTCAAGTCAATATGACAATTAGAAGTAGGTTAAATTCATCATTAGCTATTTTTCCACCCTTAGGGGTGGTATTTTTTTTGAAATTTAAATGGGACCAATCTGGAAGTATACACTTTCAAACGACACAAAAATTGTCCAAATCGGTTAATAAATGACGGAGTTCTGAGGTAACAAACATAAAAAAAATACAGTCGAATTGAGAACCTCCTCCTTTTTGAAGTCGGTTGATAAATTTAAATAGACGTTGGAAGACAAAAACATATGATTCATGCGTATAATACGTGTTATTTCTAATACATTATTTACATTTATTTAATTTTGGCTTCTCTGTTAAAATAATCTTAGTACCTAAATTTTATCTCCCGTATTTTCCCCCTCTATTTCACGACAGATTAATACCAACATAAATATTTATTATAATAAAAATAACATATAAGAAAATATACTTAGTAAAAAATACACAAAACATTACTTCTTCTATAACGCCTAATCAATTGGAATAAAGTCATACACACTAAATCTGTCCTTTAAAGAGGTTTAAGTTTATTCTGATTTAGGTCGAAGTTTATTCTGATTTGTAAGTAGTCCCCACAAATTATTGGGATAAGGCTCTTAAGCCCACTTCGTTTTGTTGAAAATCAGAATATAAAAATAAAAACATAGGGACAATAGGATAACATGATATTTCTCTACTTTTTTTTCTTTCGAAATTGTTATAAGTACAATATTTAATGTTCCTTATAATTCTATTCTTTACTAGGGACTTACCCTCGCTCTGCTCGGGTGCGCCCCTAAGTACGTTTTAATTTTTTTGAACGGGATCCTAATTCTTTTTCTAAAATGAAAGCGGCCTATTTTACTCCTTATAATATCACCAGTAAAAGCATCTACCAGTAAAAGTCCCGTTAAAATCAATCCAGCCGTTTCGGAGACAGACTGACAGACTAAAGACTAAATTATGTTATTCTTATAAGTAATGTATAAAATTTCATAAGCATTTAGTAAAAATCTGTTATTTTAATATTACAAACAAAGTCCAGACGCTTCAATTTTATTTATCTGTATAAGTAATTCTATTGCAAGAGTAAACACATTGTAAAATTTTTAACTAAATCACATACAAACAATTATACTACATACTAAATAAAATATATTTAATACTTACATAATTAAATTTCAAATCTGGATGCATGTAGTCAACACCTAAGAAAGAAAGAATATTTTTTAATTTGCACAATAATCACCACTTTTATTTAGTTTTTATTTTATTCGTATTCTTCTCAGCAAACCCTTCCATTTGATATCCATATTATGGGGGTGTATATAAAATATAGTCCGCCATATTACTTCAAAAATACCTATTTATAGTTTTATATTGTTAATAGCATGAACGAATTAGCCACGTTCACGGTTAATAGTTATTAATTCATATTTAGTTCATGGTTAATGATTTTAATATTATCCTATATGTTTAATATTGTAACAAAAATGGTAAAAGTCAAATATTAAAAAATAATTTTTAAAATAACTTTAACTGCTGAAGTTTAATTTATAGAAAATTTAGATGAAGTAAAGCACATTTGGTAAAGAAGATTAATGAAATACAAGTACTTAGTACTCAGACAGTGACCTAGACGAAGAAAGGGCAAGCCGTGTCGAATATCTCTGGCAACATTGAGGGTTCGTATGTTCTTGAAATAGTAGAAGTTAACGAGCAGGGCGTTTGGTCGTAAAGGTATTTATTACTTAGGTATATATACATATATATATATATATATATATATATATATATATATATATAAGTATTGCTTATCCAATTTTTTTTATTTTGATTTAATGGTATTTCAATTGTTAATTACTGCTTTTGGATTTCGAGAAAAAATAGTACGCACAAGATTCACAACAACGCTGTATAATATCTTAGCGGCAATGATACGCATTATATTTCAAGTACAATAAAATAAAAAAATACTTATTAATTCTATAAATTGTTTTTTAGTACCAAATTGGTACGAACAAATATTGGAAAATATTAAATCATTGTAAATGTTATGTCATTATGAGTCATATTAACTTACCATCGTCCATTATAGCCGTAGTCACATTCACACCAGTATACCCTTGAGCCCAAGCCGCTTCTACATTCAAGTCCAACTTGGGTTTCCCTCCATTTTGTCCTGTATTTTTGAGATACCATTGCAGAGGGAAATAAGGGTCTCGAGGTTCAGCAGCCGGCGCGGTTTCCGGTAGACGAAGCGGGCGGAACCCTCGCTTGACTCGCTTGAAGCCGGTCTGTTGGACTGCCGTATGAACCTAATAACAAAGTATTTATGTATATCTAAGAAGTATTCGTCATAATCGATAGATTTGATCATATTTCTTCGTGGCATTATCCCAGATTTTCAAAGAGAATAACAGTTTATAATAAAAATGGGTAATAAAATATTACCTACGTTTCTAGTTTTAGCTAAATAACATTGTTACTTACAAACGCAATATACTTTGTTAACTCAAGTAACATAGAAATGGATTAGATATACTTTGCTCAAGTCAAAGTTTAAAATAGGAAAGTAATCCACTAATGTGTTTCCTAAGACTTAAAGTAAGTACTTTGTTGAAAATGGTATCTACTTAAAGTTACTATCGCATGATCAGGTAAAAGTCTTTATTAAATGAGTGACCTTTTTTTATTTATTTTTTATTTGAGTAAGTCTAACACCCACAGACATACGTCCGTGCCTTTTTTGAGCATTTTTATATTTTGTTATTTTTATTTTGAGATGGATTTGACTATGAATGACTAACCATTTCAGATAATGGTTGTTATTTAGCTATGCTGTACTAGTATTGATATAAAAAGTTAGAAACAGTAAATAAATATTATTAATGTGAAAGTTTGTGAGTATGGATGTTTGTTACTCTTTCACGCCAGAACGGCTGAACGGATCTGGATAAAATTTGGCACAGAGATAGATTATAGTGGAATAACACATAGGCTACTATTTATCTCTAAAAAATATAAGGTTCCCGAGAGATAGAATTGTTTTTGTCTTTCTAGAGGCGAACCCGAGAAAAGCGTGGGTGAGCCGCTAGTTAATCATGTAAACGTAGTCTTGATAGCTCCGTATTCAATTGAGGTTGTTTTTTTTAAGATTAATTGAAATAAATGATACATTATGCAAGTAAAGCACACATTTTTGTCTCTTTTTTAATTAATTTAATTATTGATATTTCATTTCATAAAAATTATATTCTATGGATGCGAATTTTGCTTTCAAACTTTGGTGATTAAAGTTTTATATGCTTATATTCTTTCTAAAATATCAATGAAAGCGTTAGAGTTAAATAATAACTGTTGCCAAATATTTCATGATTAATGTTTTAAAAAAATCGATCCTTACTAGTGGGTGACGTTTTAACAAGCGAGTATGAGCGATGGACCTGCGTGGGCGCGCGTGCGGTAAGCCGCGATGCGCGAAATGCCACTCTGTGTCAGAACCGAGGACCTGTAAAAAGAAGATAGTAAGTAACATATCGATCACACTCTATATCAAAACTAATGATAAATCGTAAATGGTATACAACCATTATAACATTACGCATTTTTAATTTTATTTAAACTCGCACTATAAAAAGAATAGAATAATGGATAGCGGACACTTAAATAAATATAAAAGAATCAGCAATGTAAATTTTTTAAAGTCCCACGGTTCTGAAATATGTATTTCAAGCTAAAATTTTACAATAAATTAATTTAATAATTTAAAAACACCCCCAACACAATAACCTTTTCATTGAGGCCATTTTAATGACTAAACACGATATCTCTGCAGTATTTTAGTAAAGAGTGGAGATCTTGTTCTTGCAGATTCTAGGTGACGCTCCAGCATCAGGCCAAGGTTACCATATCGTTGCAATGTCATCGAAGTAACAGGATACCAAATTTCAAATGAATTAGATCTGTGGAAATTGCACAGATCCTTTTACCGTCTAAAAAAGAGCTGATAGCTTGCTAATAGCTGAACAGATTTTCTTGATTTATAGCTAAGAATACACTCGATTAAGTCATCTTTCAAACAAAGAAAACTAAATTAAAATAGGTTCATCCGTGTGGGCGCTACGATGCCACGGAACGACATACAGACACACACGTTAATAAACTTATAAAACACCTTTTTTGTATCGGAGGTTAAAAATGAACTGATTACTTGTCACTTACATATATTCAAAGATTTTTTTTCGTAGCTTTCATATAGCGATCGTTACTTTAAAATATCTCGAAAACATGATTCTTTAGAACAAGATGATGCTGATGTTATTTGTTCGCTTAAGTGTTGTATTCATGCATAGGTACTAGTTTAATCAATAAAAGTGAATACTTTGTTTTAGATTTTGTATACAATAGATAGCAAATATGAACGATAGAGAAACGTAGGCACGTAGTGAATAAATAATAGATAATAATAAATAAATAAATATGTTGAGACATTAACACAGCACCATCTATTACAGCTAGTTCCATGGTAAGCTACAAGGCCTGTGTTATGGATACCAGATAGTTGAGACACTACACATATATAACTTTAGATATATACACATTATAAATATGAACCCCCATGACTGAAGTACAAATATTCGTGTTCGTCACACAAACGTGTCGTCAAATGAATAATTATTATGTAATATGTAGTACATATTTTCTAATATAATAGACTTTCATGTGAATACTAAATACCTAATTATCAGCTGATAACCCACAACCCTCAAAATAATGTTATTGCTATACATCGTTTCTTTGAAGAGAACTGTTTTTAGAAGAAGATGTACGATACATGCTTTTCTACTCGTTGACGCTATATTTCGGTAAAATTTACAGTATGAGAAGAGAACTAAGAGCTTTGAGAGTACTTGAACATTTTTACTCACAAGTACTCTCGAATACGACTGAAATATATTATCGACGAATATATTATGTAGTCGCTAGGTAAAATATCGGGCTTTACGTTAGGAAAAGTATTTTAACAACTAACTATCAATTTTAATTACTTCATTTCGGTTTATAATCACAGATATATAATAGGCTCAATATAAAAAAACTAACTTCATAATTTTGTAATAACTTAAGATCGGAAAATGGCGCGACGATTAGTTTTAACAGTTTAAAAAATAAAATAAGGCTTTATCGCACAAAGACGTTACTGTTAATAAAACTTTACGACCATCATTCAAGTTGAAAACTTTAAAAACAATCCTGTTAGTTCAGGAAGCAACAACAAGAAAAGAGTAAACTTAATTTTCTTTATAACAGCAAGAAAAACTTTGCACGTGTCGCCTATTTTAAATATGTATGTTCATAGGAACTTTGTATATTCAAAGTATGAAGAAAGAAACTAACATATTACTTAGTTGTAATACTAATCAATTACTATTAACGTAATGATTCTTAAAGTCCAGCTTTAAAATATTCTGTATTAAAAAAGAAGGAATCGAGCTAATACTAATTTAATAGAGTCAAAATTAAATTCACGTATTTACAAGCTATAAATTTGTAAAAAAAAACGTATGATACTACCTATCACACTAAATCTGGTAATAAATAGACAATATCTATGTGCATAAAAACCAAAGCCATAAGCAGTGGATTACCTCCGAAAAAAGCCTTAGATCGTTACAGTCTTCAATCGTGTTCCAATATAAAAGCGCTATATACTTCCTATTTACTCCAATTTATTAGCTACACTCAATGCCTGAATATTCCATACAGGCGCAAATGAAAGCGAACTTTATCACAAAGCAGTAAAGTCCAAGTAGCTATTACTTTTATAGTTCCGCCTCGACCGTGAAGGCGCTTAGCGAAATGTTATTTTGACGAAAATTTTTACACGAGTAGAATACGAAATTACTGTTTAAAGGTCTTAACAAGAGGATTGTTCCTTAAAATAATAGGTAATTTAGCCAAATTTGTATTGCCTTCTTAGGGGGTGTCCATTAATCACGTGATCTTTTTTTAGCATTTTTTAACCCCCCCTCCCCCATTGGTGATACGTAGTGAGGTTTAAGACCACCCCCCCTCCCCCTTCTCAACATCACGTGTATTTTTAGTACCTACAACGAATCTTAAAATTTTCTGAATATTATCTTAATTTAAATACCTGTATTTATTGTACTGTATTAAACTATAATCTTATTTTATTCTGAAATTAAGGACCATAATAAAAATGTCTACACCAGGTTGCAAGTTTTTTTTTATTGCCATAACAATGATAATAAACGAAGAGTGTAATCATAGGAAAAACATGTATTGTACTAGTACATGAATATATTTAATGTATATTGTCCTCGAACCACGGATTAGCAAGACATTCTTCAACACTAACAACTGGATAAGCGTCTTGCAGGTGTTTGACGAAAAAATAAATACACGAGATATCTTACTACACCCCCCCCCCTCCCCCTTGTGTTATTTTCGTGATTTTTATCAAACCCCTCCCCCCCCTTTCAAGCCTCACGTGATTAATGGACAACCCCTTACTAGAATATTAATAAGGCAATTTTTAAACTTTTTTGATAGTTTTAGTGGTTGTCTGGTGTTTTATTATTTAAATGAATTAATTTACGTATATACATAATACCAAACATTACTTTCATAAGATTTCTGTAAATCCGAGGAAGTTGTAAAGCTCAGAGAGCAAGCTATTTGCGTAATGTAAATCAAATTTTACTCACATAAACAAGCCAACACTTTACCAAAAGCTAACAAAATCTAAAGTTTTACTTAAGTTTAATCACGTAACACTAATTGACATATCATTTAAATGAATCTCTATTGTAATGTTTTCATTACAATTTTTCATAATGTTATATTATAAAGTTTCAAGAACATTTAGAAAATATAGAGACCTCTAAATATTCTGTCTTCATTACAAACGAGCTTTCTTGCTTTCACAAAAACGCGACTCTACAACGCTTCTTAAATTAAAACTAGACTTTGCAAAGCGTACTTAAATGAGTCAAGTATATACAAGTTGCTGAGTTCTAATGAGAAAGTACTGAAACGAATACAAAAATGCATCATACTCAGAAAAATTAAGTTCTATATCCACTTAGTATATTATAATATAAGCAAAAACAACTTTAGACTCTAATTTTTTATTTTCATTTATTATAATATTCATACATGTCAGTCGTTACACGTGTTCGTATCTGTTTCAGACAGTGAGAAATATAGAGCAATATAAGCTAGAATTTCCTTTGTAAAATACCACACTTATAACTTCTTTGTTATATAACAGCGTATTGGCGTCAAAGGACAATACAAAATATATGGCCTGAAGAAAAATCGACCTGAAATGAAATTAATTGTGTCTCAAATATAAAAGCTTTGCTTAAATTATTTTAGAGTTTCACGGTAACAAAATGAAGACTTTATCTATACAATATGTCTGTGTCTGTAAATTACAGACACAATTACCAGATTTGGCTTCGTAAATTCAACTTGTTTAAATAAACTACTACGCCCATATTGATTTGATTCATATTCTTATCTTTTTGACTTACAATTATTATCGATACAAAAGAAAATCATTTGTTTAAGGATCTTGGAATGCTTGACAACCGTCTTAGAGCTTGTATTTGTAATACCAACACAATATATTATCTAAGTACAGTGTAATGTATATTGCACATGGCATTTGATAATTGCTTTGACTTAGACGAAAATTCTATTTTTAATAAAAACGCCGTAAAGAATGTAAATAAAGCGTTGAAATAAATAATTGTAGCTACCGTAAAATACCGTTTGCGGTTGCGACCCTTTCTAAAATCGGCGACTCCGGCGTGAGCTTAACAAAGTGAATTCCATTGTTAGAAAAAGTTCTAACATTTTTAATGAACATCCTAAAAACAGAGGTGGAATTTGGGAATAATTGAAGGTTTTTTGATGTGTAAATAAAAATAAAAATTGGTTATGCCGGACTCGGTGATTGTGGTGACGCCAATATTTCGAAAAAAGACTGAGATAAGCCGACACGTGAATGATTACTATCAATTTACCGAAAGTTCCATTTTTTTTATCCAGTAAACGAAGCTCTAAGAATTTGTAAAGATACGAAATAAATGAAAACACAAATAAATGTTATTATTATAAAGATGTTGTTACTTAATATTATCTAACGATCACTAAAGAACAAAAAGAGACAAGCCTTTTATAAAAGATCTATTAAAATTTAAAAGTAAAATAATCCTTTAGTTAAAGAAATTAAATTGTACGAAATTAGTTATTTTCTTTACCAATACAAGACGAATTATTATTCTTAAATAGAGTGCCTTTAGCGAACTATTGCCAATTCGAAGGCTAAACTTTGGGAACAATTCATTATACAAAATAGACAGGGCAAGGACTATATTAAAGTCAGTATTGTGCTCACTTCTAACACATTCTTCTACTAAATGGCTTTTATTATTATTAGGCTTCGAGTAAAAGGAAACTTTTAATACATTTTTTACTAGAATTTCGTGTGCTACACAAGATAAACCAACAAGTATTATATGTTGGGACTTTAACACACAGCACCATCTAGTTCCATGGTAAGCTACGAGGCTTGTGTTATAGATACCAGATAGTTGATACACTATACATATATAACTTTAAATAAATACATATTATACGTATAAACACCCATGATTGGAGTACAAACATTCGTGCTCATCACACAAATGAATGCCCCCAGCGGGACTCGAACCCGCGACCGCTGGCACAGCAAGTAGGGTCACTACAAACTGAGCCAAATATGTCGTCGCAAATAACAAGTATTTATTTTTCTCTCATACATATATGTATAATCTCTTCACTTTATAATATATTTAACGTTTATATAAATAAACGCTATATTTGTGTCGTCGTGTTGTGTCGATTTCTCAGAAATGAAATATTTTCCCGCTGTAAAAAGTCCTATATGTTGACCCGAACAACCAGCTATCATCATACCAAATTTCATCAAAAACGGTCCCGTGGTTTTTCCGTGATGCGGTAACAGACAGACAGACAAAAATTCTATGAACTATACATTCGGCTTCTGTATCGATAATAAATAATAATGTCTATTTCCATAAGGTTTTCCAAAAAATATTCAATGTACAGATTCGACTTAGTTACAATTTTATTATATGTATAGATAAACCTGCGCCCGATTCGTTGATTCCTTTTTTTTATTTGACATCTATATAAAATTGTAACCAAGCCGAATCTGTACATTAAATATTTTTTGGATAATCTTATTGAAACAAACATTATTATCGATACAGATGCCGAATCTATAGTTTTTAGATTTTTTGTCTGTCTACTGTCTGTCTGTTTGTCTATTACCGCATCACAGGAAAACCACTGGAGGGATTTCGATGACATTTGGTATGTTGATAGCTGGTTATCCGGGTCAACATATAGGATACTTTTTACCGCGGGAAAATATCTCATTTCTGAGAAAAAATACCAAAACTGTAATTGTAAGAGTATACTAATTTGTAAAACCTAAGAATTTAGTTTTTGGTCATCTGAACACGGGCGGACATAAATATTGCTTTACAATAAATATATGTGATAAATTGAAATACACGAATACACGTGGCAAAGTTATGTATTATATAAAGTAAAAAATGTCTTCAATGCCTCCAAATGTTGTTTCATTTTTCGTAGACGTATAATACAAAGGATATTACCAGAAAAAAATCTGTAAAGATCCCTTGATGTCAAGTTTATGGCCAAAATAGGAGCAAAAAGAACGGTTGACATTACGTCCCTTGACATTAAAGAGTCTTGTATGAGACATGCCATAAATAAATGTATTGTGATTAGATAATAGATTTGTATAAGTAGGTAAGTTTCAATTATAATATACACCTATTGTTTACGTACAATTCAGAAACTTTTTAAATGGCAATGTAATTAGGTCACACGATGAGCTTTATCATATTTTGTGTTCAAGGTTTTCTATTATACAAAATGTAATTTAAATTGCTTTCCTAAGGGAAAATTTATGCTATATCGTATAAACTAGCGGCCCGTCCTAACTTTTCTACCTATACCCATACATATAGACATATATACATTATACATACACATGACATATACATAATATATGTACATAATACATATGTAATATGAATGTAGGTGTATATGTTTAATGTGTATTATATATATACAAACGTCTACATAAATTACTAAAGGTTAGTTCTATTCTGACTTAAAAACTATACACATAACAACTCACCAAGGTTTCGTATATACATACGCTAGAAACAGACCAACCATCAAAAATCTTTTTTATACCGTAAGATTGAAAAACTAAGTAATAAATTACTAAAATCACTTAGATACATAGTCAAGTACATTATAAATTATAAAAAATATTAAAATGTGAAAGTGTGTTTGTTTGTTTCTCTTTCTTTTACGTCGAAACGGCTTGGCGGATTGGAGTGATTTTTTGTGTGGAGATAGATGGAGGGCTGGAGAGTGACATAGGCTACTTTTTACCGCGGGAGATTATCTATTTCCTGCGGGAAACATGTTATAATACAATCTAAAAAAATATTTATAATCATAATTACTTGAAACTTGGTATAAATGCTCTTCAATACAATATATTAAATACGTGTTTTATAAATTTTCGAAATTCATCCCATAAGGGGGATGAAAGTTTGTATAAAACCTACCATTTTAGAGTTCTTTATGTATATTATTCTTTATGTATATGATATTCTTTAACAAACAAACGCACTTTCACATTTACAATATTTGTATGGATATGGATATATGTATGTAAAAATCAATGCGAATATGTGTGTTCCCTATGGACTCCTAAAGGGCTGGAGTGATTTTGATGATATTTTCAGGCAACCTTCAGATCAGCTCAGCGGGTGATCCTGTGAAGTTTGGAAGCTTGAACGCGGGCGAAGCCGCGGATACTGCTAGTTTTGTAATAAAATAAAAATATTTAATTAAGTTGTAATTGTAAAATATTTGTGTAGCAACTACGAATTTAATTATTAATAAAATAATTGTGTAGCAAATACGAAATAGCTGTAGCCTGTAAATTGTAATGTCCTATTAATATAGCTTAAGCAACATTAACATAAATTAACTTGTTCTTTGACTTCAAAAATGAAAGCAAAATAATATTTATTTTATAACTAGCAGAACCCGCGGCTTCGCTCGCGCTAAAACTACAACAAAACCTCTAAAAGGTAGGTTTCATACAAACTTTCATCTCCTATTTTACCCCCTTATAGGATGAATTTTGAAAAAAAGCTAAAACACGTATAATTATTTAATTTTATATTTATTATTTTCGATTATCAAAAAAATCGATTTATCAAATATTTTCGAAGTCGGTGTGCTTTGGCTAAGTAATTAAAGCCTATCTATTAAATACATACTTAATCAAATATTTTCGAAATCGTTGCCAGCCCATACAAAGCAAAGCACACCGACTTCGAAAATATTTGATTAGGTATGTATAGTAAATGAAAACTACCAATCAGTTATTTTTTACTTTTTAGTGCTTTTGTTTGAAGTCGGTTTTTATTTTTTTGTTAAAAAGTTTTTATTTTTGACTTTTTGACCGACTTCGAAAGAAGTTGATACTCAATTCGTCTGTTTTTTGCGGGTATGTTATTTGATATCTTCACTATTGTGGAACTATTTTCATAATTATTTTTCATAAAAAGGTAAACTCAAAGATAATACCAAAGAAATTTCAAAAGAATATACACAACTATTATAACTTTACACAGCTGTTGTAATTGAAATATAACTGCACGCGTAATTTCCATAATATTACCTAACCGATAAGTTATTAAATTAGTTTTGCTATTATATAGTAATGAAAATCTATGCTTACTTTATGGTAATGAAAAATAGCTCTGGTAATGAAAGAAAACTACATCCAGGGAGTTACTGTACATAAATTCTTTTAATTAGAAAAAAGTTGTGATTTCATTATTATTTATTAAAAAACGTAAGAAGCAATTAAAGTGTAAATCAATTTTAAAATTACCAAACTTAAACCCCTTACCCTGGAATCCGAACCCTACCTTAAAGAGTTTATTTGTGAAACGAAACTAGAAGTGTGGAAAAGCTTGAAATCATCAAATATCGTAGACCATGTCACTGTCTTTTGATAATTGTGTCATTGAAGTTCGCAGTCTGTGAATCTTTACGTATATTTTGTTATTATTCACAATGACAAAGGCAAGTTCTGATTTTAAAACGAATCGCTCTGTTTCTACATATAGTCAGATATAGTGATAACGTGTCTTCTTCATTTTACGCGACATTGGCGAAATAAATTATGCCCAAATAGCACTCCTAGAAGCCACGAAACAAAAGAATTAAATTGATAAAGGCAAAGTGGCAAAGGTGTGTAGTAAATGTGCGAGATATATAAACTTGTAGTATAAGAAAAACTATTGGTGAAACGTATAATAAATAAGTCTTGGTTGTATTGGCACTGGAAGGTCTCATACACGGAAGAGAATGTATAGATACGATCTTTGCCCTGTGCTTGCTCTCTTATAAGCTTCTTAGCCAGTTGCTATTGTTGAAAAAGCTTTTATAAGATTGACCGAAAGAACCTTTACATAATTATGATGTGAATGATGGCGTCTACAAGATAAGAGATCTCATTACCATTTTAACTATCGAGTGATAACTTTTGTTTTCGACGATTCAATTTCAAGTTTTGTTTCACAAATAAAATCAAACTAATTGTATTTTATTTTCAGATTATGTTTAATATTACATTGAATTCCCAAGGAGGGTGGGTTGACGTCAGGCAGGCGGCCGGTCGTAAAACTTTTGCCAAATCCTATCAGCAGTACAGAAGATCTACTGCGCCGACCCCAACTGATTGGGAAATGGGCAGGGAGAAGAAGAAGAAGAAGTTTAATATTACATTGATGTTGCGATGTATTTGGATGCAGCGGTCATTTAGATGTTATTTTTGATTGTACAGTTTGGGTAATAAATATGTAGTAATGCTTATAAACGAAGAATTGCGAATGTTTTCAATTACTTTAAATATGCATATATGCATGCATGGTAAATAATTAATGTCTCAAAATTACGCAAGCAAGATGGTGTAGAAGAATAGAAAAGAAAATCGCTGATTAGGCATTGGGAATGTGAAAGTTAAACAGCTTACTTTCAGTCAAGCCGCTAATGAATATATAAGTGCAAAAAAACGAATAATTAATTATAGTGTATAATTCTGCCACCTATTATGAAGTTGTCAAAACTATAATATATTAATACATACTAGCGACTCGCCCTCGCTTTGCTCAGGTTCGTCCCTAGGTAAGTTTTGATGCGTAGTATGGAATAGATTTCTTTTAAAAAAAAAATCGTGAATTTTTCCGATGTTTTAATAGTTATTCTGCTATTCGGGGTGAAGACAAATACAACAAAACAAAGATCCTAAAAATCGGTCCAACAATTCTGGAGTTATAAGCGTTGTAACAAACCCGACTTTGTTTTATATATAGATGTGACATAGTTATTAATATCTGACACAGTTGAATAAAATATTGCCTAATCTATTTAAGCAAATATGTCTTATAAGTTATAACAAAAGGGAAATTTCAACAGTAGTACGTAAGAGGCTTTTAATTAACCCGCCTACAGTTTGCTACAACTGTACAGGTATATAAGAAGTTATACACAACGTTGTATAATTATACATTGTATTTATAATGTGGTAAGGCAGTGGTAGCCCAGTGGTAATGCGCTCGCTTGGGAAACCGAGTGAAGCGGGTTCAAATCTCGGGTCTCGCACCTTTGATATTTTCATGTGCGAATCATCGCCAACATGATTACCACTTGTCTTACGGTGAAGGAAAACATCGTGAGGAAATCTCCATGTCTGAGAGACCTTAAAAAGTTTTCGAAAGTCATGTGCAGTCCGCCAACCCGCAACTGGTCGGCATGGTGGACTATGGGCTGATCCTCTTCGTATTTAAGGGAGGTCCGTGCCCAGCAGTGGGACGTTAAAAAAGGCCGAATACAAGCACAATTAACTACCTATTGTATTGATTAAGCAGAAGGCTTCATAATACAGTTCTAACTGAATAAACATATATGCAATAATATCGTTCTTAAAATAGAAAAATCCTATCGTTACAGAAAAGTTTTCGGTTAAAAAAAATTGAATGCATTTACCAGCAAAAAACCATTTATATAATAATATAAATTATAATGTATATAAATATAAAATATAAATAATTAAAAGAAAATATAAATCTTTGTTATGTTTTATTTATACCTGAAAAAGCATCAAAATAATATAAATCAAAGCTTACATATAACGTAATTCCTTTTTCAGATCCATCGGCACGTCCCGGCTTTATCGTTCTTCATCCGTGTACGCTGTACAATATCCATTGTCACAACTAATGCTGTGTATTGAGCTTTTTAATCAAAATCCAAACCTACTTCACATGCAATGTAATAATCCAATTTATTTACATTTCAATTGTGTTAGCAATAGCTTTAAGTGTATCATTTATATTTTAGTAGCGATTTATCCTCGCTTCACTTGGGTGCGTCCGTAGGTACGTTTTCAATAGATATGAATAGATATTGCTAGTGTACTTTAGGAGAAAAACTTACTATTGCAGGTATTTGCATGTCAATCACTTGCTCTGTGGAAAACAAAAACAAATCTATCTCACGGGAACCGTACATTTTTCCGGGATTAGAACTAACCTATGTGCTATTACAGTCTATAATCTATCTCTGTGGCAAATTTCATTCACATCCGTTCAGCCGTTCTGACGTGATTGAGTAACAAACATCCATCCATCCAAACTATCGCATATATAAGTTGTAAGATTATAATTAACTTTTGATTACAAAATTAGATTTTTTAATAGGTTTATCGATCAATAAAAGGGATTAGACTTATTAATATAGATATTAGTATGTGAAATTACCATTTGTGTATTATTGAGACTTTTTTAAATTAAAAAATTACAGATTTTTTATATTTATACCATCGTTTAAAAGCTTGATTAGCTGCAAATATGTTTCTCTTTTATGGCTTTGCATAGTAAATTCTAAACATAAATAATGAAAGTTTGAGATTTATGATTATTGATGATATTAAGATGAAGTTTACTGCTTCTACATATATAATCCATAAAACGTTCTTAAAGACAACTTACATGTTTTAAAAACGGGGAAAATCTTGTAAGCCTAATGTGACTCTTTGAGAATATGATAGTATCAGACATTCGCGTAGGTTTCTTTATGTATTTTTAATCAAAAGCTTGAGATAAAAAGCCCACGCATATTAGAATTCATCGTAATTGTACTGACTGCTCCTTCGAGAGTGAGGGTCGATATAAATTATGGGATAAACAAGTCTGAACGCCCGGATCAGACCGACGTCACTTTGACGTCTATGCATTGATATCACTTGACAACGCGAACATGTCTTAAGATTTCTGTACCTATAAATAGAAGGTACAATCATTTATTCAATAACAAAAACAAGCCAATCTCTCATAAAATGAATATGCATTTGATTTGAATGTTGTAAATTACGCTATTAATAAGCTAGCAAATGAAAACCTTTGATTAGGTTTAAGTTTACATGTTTATGTATGTACCAAGTGTGCGTAACACTTGGTTATACAGAATGATGTCACCAAGTCTATTAATATATCTATAATGTATAAATAGAAGTTATAAGTTTAGTCAGAATGAATAACACTACCAAGAGAGCTTTAGCCCGTCCGTATTTATTTGCATAAAAATCCTCTCATCGTAATACTTACAAGTCTTATTTAACAAGCAGATAGAACAAAAGCCCGCAGGTCATGTCATGTCGGCAAAGCTCCGCGTAATTTCAACGAAATACAGCTATCATATTCGCCTCTACGTAAATTTATTTTGTAGAACGATTCAAAGCTGATATAAATATTTTAGAAGCAACTGAAACCGTTGCCTTGAAATATACAAGCACGTTCATTAAAGCTTACTATGTTTATCTTCTATCTATACCTACACATAATGAAATTCTAGGGACGAACCAGAGCGGAATGAAAGTGAGTCGCTAGTAATAAATATTTTCGGTTTTTACATTTAACAATAAAGTCGATTAGATGTTTAGTAGTTTCCTCGTAAGTCATAGTTGCTCTAGTTGCTCGCATGTGCGGAAGCAGGTCCTGGCTTCGAGTCTTGGGTTGGACCAAGTCTAGTTATTGGGTTTACTGTCAAAAAACTCACAGTAACAGCTCGAAAACACGTAAAGCCGTCAGCTCTGCCCCGTCCCAATCTTGTCAAATTATCGTATTATCGAACTTTAAGAGTAAAAGAAATAGAGAGTGCACTTATGTCTGTACACACAGTCATCTGTGCACTTTAATCTCCTGTGCAGTCATTTGTCTAATCTGAATGAGATCGACTATCATGACGTGAGTCATGAGTCGTAGTCAGTTAGGAGGACTTTATTTTTTTAGATGTCTAGCAAAATATAGACCAGGCATATAAGCTTTGTCTTAAAAAACGACTTTAACACCCGTCATATATAAATACAATATATTTTATAGACTTGAGTTACTAAAGCATACGAAGTACGTTAGCATTTCGCTTTTTTTTTACATGAAAACATACTTCAAAACCTTTTTACTGTTTACTCACTTTATTTGATTAGCTTTATAGGTACATTTTATACATGCTGACTTAAGTGCTCAGAGTAGGTTCAAAGTTGGTGTGGGCGTTCGTCACTACGCGAAACTAATGATACAATTATAAGGATATTCAAATTTCTGGTGGATTATAGCCATCGCACTAATTCTGTAAGCGTAAAATATATTTATATTTTTGCTTTTTTAAATCTTAATTGAATAAATTGCCAATA
Organism: Brenthis ino; assembly: GCA_921882275.1. NCBI lineage: Eukaryota > Metazoa > Arthropoda > Insecta > Lepidoptera > Nymphalidae > Brenthis > Brenthis ino. Next base: position 12,829,040 of record OV170227.1, on the reverse strand, counting down.
AATAGAATGGACTCGGTTTTAATTTGTGAATTACTTATAAATAAAAAATTATTGCACTATTATAAATATTCCATGATATTAATATAGTAAAACATGAATGTGTTCATCTTGCACTTATTATTCATGATTATATTTCAAAGATTTTATTTTTCAGATTTTCCTATAACACATACTGATTAATCATATTTCGTACTCCACACAACACAATTAGTATGATTTTAGAATGAAAATTACCGTGTTTATAATAATACTAAAAGTCTACTTAAGATCCGTTTTGCTTTACTAAATATTTTGTTGTAAGCGTATTTAAATGACTATGCAAATTTAATTACTGAAAGTCCAAACACATTTAATATTTTGCAAACCAAGCAATTCTTTGATACACATTAGCTTTCAGGAGTTTATCATAGTTTGAATCACTAATGCAATTTCTTAATGAACAAGACCTATGATATATAAAGGAAGTTTATTATCAGAAAGATTTCGGTGACTTTAAAATATCAGTAAAATATATACATGCTAGATACGCTGTATGTGTTTGAAAGATTTTATACTTACTATTCAATTTAATTCTTTGTTTCGTGGCTTTTACGAATGCCATTTTATTCCTACTATAATATTAATCCTTTTATAGCCAAGCCTTTGCTGTCAAATAAGTTAGATAATTAATTTGTTAATTTACTTTTGAAACGTGTTTCGTAAAAGAGAGATCTTTGATACTTAGGTATACGCGGCTGTAAAACTTATCCCATAATCCCATGAGTCATTAAAATGCGAAAATTTGGATGAAGGGATGTTTGTTATTCGATCACGCCAAAACGGATAAACTGATATGGATGAAATTTGGCACAGAAATAGATTATAGTCTTACTGAGGTACTTTTTATCCTGAAAAAATGTACGATTCCCGTGGAATAGATTTGTTTTGTTTTTCACTAGGGAGGAATCCTAGCGAAGCAAGGGTGATTAGCTAGTTAAAATATAATTTAAATTTACTTAACAATCTCATTTAAGTCTTGCTAAAGTATTTTACATTAATAGTGGAGTTTTATATTTCTAAACGAACTCATAAAAGGATAGATGGAAATATGTACATAGGTATATGGAAAAGTTTTTACCATTACCATACAGCTAAATAACATTCGATAACGAAATTTCCTTTGCGTATAATATTAGTTACCTAAGTCATAAAAGCTTTTTGCTTTAGGTATCGACAAATTTTATTAATTAAATAAAACGTTCATTTATATGTTGATTAGGTACAATTTACGACCACCGCTTTCGCTTCTTTCTGCTCTCATTTCTAGTAAACCCTTTTGTAAAATAAAATAATTTTAACACCTTATACCTAATAGGTAGAGAGTTGATATTTTCACAGAGTGTATTTCTATTGAAGCTATAACAACAAATAATAAAAATCTATAAAAATACAAGAAACATTTTTAACGTTCGTATGTAGTATATTAACTTCGATGATCAATCGATCGTCGAAGTTAATATACTACATGTAACATAGAATAAAAGTCATATCAATAAAAAGTGTACGTGTAAAACATGTACGATGATAAGGAACCCTTCGTGTGCGAATTCAACTCGCACTTGACTGATCTTCATTTTTTCTTAATCTCATTAAAGACAATGTAAAACATAACATAGTGTCATGTAAATTTAAAATAACACAAACATAATAGGCACACTTTTGCAAAAAATTTAAAAAACATTCGATGCTTCGATAAACATTAAAATGAGTTTACCTATATCATTCTTCGACCTTCATGTAAAAAACATGGATCCTCATTGATTTTAACTAAAACTTAATTGATCATAACTCCACATTAGAAGAATAAACTAACACAGTAAAGTGCTTGTGTTGTTACATTTAATGAAGGTAAAATAAACTTTTTACTGAGTTCTAATAAGCATCTTATTCAGAAAATTCATTCACTTGACGAATAAACTTATAAAAATTATCTTTCGACTACAAGCCACTCTAGCCACATCGCCATTTTGCCATGTTTAATTAATGATTAATATGTTGCATTCGGGCACAACATTAATCTTATCCGGACACAAACAAACGATGTTTGCTAATAGGGCTATTATCACCATTTCACTGCTTATAGTGTTTTTTGTAAACAAAAATAAGTAAAAAAGCCTTTTATTAAAAATTCACGTCATTCGTGTGTTCATATACTAGTACAAAGGGATTTTAAAACAAGCTTTCTTTTTTATATTGCAAGACTTCTTTGTTTTATGGGATATGATTTTTTATAATATTTTTATATAGAATATACACAGACAATATAACCTCTGTCTGTGAGAATATATTATACCGGTTTTGAAGAATATTGCAGATTGCACATACTGATATGAATATATATATATATATATATATATATATATATATATATATATATATATATATATATATATATATACTTTGGTGTAGTTTTCTTATTTTTTATACTACATAGTATGATTATTGTAACGAGAAAATAATTGATTCAGAGCTAAAACTTTAAAATTTAGTAGATCAGCCCATCTTAACATCAATCATAACATCTCAACTGTTACACACATACTTTTATTTTCTCTTCATGTAAATAAAAACTTTAAAAGGCTTTGGGTAAACATCGTAAGTTAAAGACCCCTCCCTGTTCGAAAACAAAAATTTTTTGGTAATGATAAATGTTAAAAAACATGATTAATAGATTTAAACAAATCATTACTGCTAATCTATTAATATAAAATAATCACATTACTAAAATAATTAGTTTAATTAGGAAGATAACTTTCAAATATATTTTGCGGAAGTAAACAGAGAACTTGATCTAATATAGCAACAAGTATAATTATGGAGAGCTGTCACATCCCTCTTCACTTCTGAGACATCGAGGTCAAGGCTATCTTATAATGAGCAAACCATTGCACTCCACTAGAGGCCTTATTAAAATTTTATGATTTATAACTACAGCCATAATTAATCGTGATTTAATTACGAAGCGATGTCCTGGTGTACTCGTTCCTGCTATTTTGCTTTTAAAGTTCCTTTTACATTTTCAACTTCTATTATACTTAATAATATAAATAGAAATAGAGTATTAAACTATATATTTTAATTTAAATATTATCAAATATCATAATCGATATCAACTTGTTTTTATCTTTGATTTATTAATTTATATAGGTATCCTAACGATAACCTATGCTACGCACCTATGTAGATAACAACAAAATGCATGGGTTCGCAACTCGCAAGGAAATAAAATTTTTAATTTTTAACCCTCCGATATTAATCGCTTGAATTTTAGATCTTGAATGTTTTGTATTCAGTCCTTCTTAACATCCCACCGCTGGCCAAGTGCGGGTTGGCGTACTTCGCATGCCTTTCGATAACTTGTTAGGTTATCTCAGACATGCAGGTTTCCTCACGATGTTTTCCTTCACCATAAGACAAGTGGTAATCATGTTGGAAATGAAAATTTTAGATACTTATCGCTAATTTCATAATTTCAATTAAATTCGTTTAGCCCTTACAGCGAAATGAATAAGTAACATACACACAGAACACTCACTCCCTCACCCACAATGATAATATTTTGAGAAGAAATGTATGTTAAACAATGATTACTAAGGATGTTTCCATTACGTTCATATTATGACATAGGCAGTTTATCTTTAAAATGAGATAAAAATCCCTTTCCTTAATCATGAGATTCATTCATTTATTTCCCATGGGAACGTAGACCAGGGTAGAAGCCTTTAAAAATAATAAAAAGTGAAAAAAAATAATAGTAGGATGCAACCCATTAGAAAGGGAGGGGAATATTATAAAAATGAAAGGAAAAATAATTTACGGGCGATCTGAGGTCGGGAAGGGGATGGGGGTGTGTTTTTAAGGGTAAAAAACGTTTTTTCTCGATTTCCGGCAAAACTAAAAGTCCTATCGAAAAAAGTCAAATGGCAAAGTTGTAGGTAATAAAAAGATCTAAAACTTTTGTATTTACACTTTTTTCACATAACCTCAAAATTTATGTGAAAAATAAAAAAAAACAAGTTTTTGGTTTTTTATTTTTAACCTTTACAAAAAAATTTTTTTTTAACGAAATTTGGTGAAAACTTACCTTTTTATGTCCCAAATACGCTGTAATTTATTTGATTAAAAATATGTATTTTTTCAACTTATTTTGAATTAATATCGAAAAAGCACCCTAATTTTCAATTGAAAATTCACCCGTCAAAATATCAGTTTTTTTCAAAAAGTTGGTATGTTTTCTGTTCGTTGAAAGCTCTACTTTCCGATGGTGAAAAAATATATGTTACTATAGTAAATCTTCTGAGAAAATGCAAAAAACAAAAAACCTTTTTTATTTTATACACTTGCTTATCATCTGCCTTATTGCAGATGATACAAACAGATTCATTCATACTGATAATCTGAAAAGACAAAATCGAATTAATAATGCCTTCACTATTTTATCGTGAGTATACCCCCATGAAAAAAAAATTAAAGAAATAAATGTCAAAATGTATCAAAAATATATTAAAAATCTATAATAAAATATATGAAATATACATGAAAATCGGCCAAAAGTTAGTTATTAAAAATATATTTATTATACATATTTTTTATATACATATTTATACATTTATTATAGATTTTTAATATATTTATAATATATTTTCAACTAGTAGAGATTTCAACGAACAGAAAACATACCAACTTTTTGAAAAAAGCTGATATTTTGACGGGTGAATTTTCGATTGAAAATTAGGGTGCTTTTTCGATATTTTTTCAAAATAAGTTGAAAAAATACATATTTTTAATCAAATAAATTACAGCGTATTTGGGACATAAAAAGGTAAGTTTTCACCAAATTTCGTTAAAACAAAAACATTTTTGTAAAAGATAAAAATAAAAAACCAAAAACTTGGTTTTTTGAATTTTTCACATAAATTTTGAGGTTATGTGAAAAAAGTGTAAATACAAAAGTTTTAGATCTTTTTATTACCTACAACTTTGCCATTTGACTTTTTTCGATAGGACTTTTAGTTTTGCCGGAAATCGAGAAAAACCGTGTTTTACCCTTAAAAACTCACCCCCATCCCCTTCCCGACCTCAGATCGCCCGTATATTATTTTTCCTTTCATTTTTATAATATTCCCCTCCTTTTCTAATGGGTTGCATCCTACTATTATTGTTTTTGGTTTTAAAAATTATCGACCCTGGTCTAACGGGGAACCATTTTATTTTCCACGGTAAAGAGGACTTAGTACCATAGTATTATATGATCTGTAATACTTTCTTAGATTTACGCGAATGTTTGACATTATTAAATAAAACTATCTTTTCAGATTATTTCGCGGATTTATTTTGATTTTTGGTTCCCGACGTTTCGAATGCTTTACAGCATCCATGGTCACGGGAGAGACTGAGGTGTTACATGTCTTGAATGTATATTGTACTGTGTAGATCAAAATGACAGCTTATCAGATTAATATTTTTCATTTTTTATATGTAAAAGTAGATATTAATAGTGTTGCTTAGTAAGTTGTTTTTAAATAATAGCAAACTAAATTAAAATTATTATCCTTAATTAATTTTAACTTTTTTAAATTACACATAGAACAATTAAATAGCTTAAATAAATAATTAATACTATATTTTATATTTTTCTTTATGGTTATAAATATAATAATGGCAACACTAAATATAGATTACTAATTCATATTTTAAAATTGTAATAATTATAAAAATAATAGCAAAAATTAAATAAATAATTTTCCATATTCAATTATAATTAAAATTATAAAAATGTTTAAAGTTAAAAAATATTGTAATGTAATTGGTGCAATTTTCATTTTGTTAATTGTGGGTAGGCTGTCTGTAACAACTATATATTCAAGACATGTAACACCTCAGTCTCTCCCGTGACCATGGATGCTGTAAAGCATTCGAAACGTCGGGAACCAAAAATCAAAATAAATCCGCGAAATAATCCGAAAAGATAGTTTTATTTAATAATTATATGATCTGTGTTAGTACCTACCTACGTTCACAATAATTTTGATAACAGCAAGCATTAGAGCATAGATTTCGAATTAAATTTATCATGAGTTTTAATGAAAAAAAAAAACAAAAACCACGACCTAGCGGTTGGAACTTTGTATCAAAACTTCCTTAGTGTGGTGGACTTAAGGGCATTTTAAGTATGTTATATACCATGATTAACACGAAAGCCTTAATCCTTTTTATATTTTTTACTAGTGGCTCACCCTCACTCCGCTCGGATTCGTCCCACCTTACATTTTAACGTTTAGTATAGATTTCTCAGAGTTAAGATATTTTCCCGCAATAAAAAGTGTTCTTATACGATATTGACCTGAATAACCAGCATATGATTAGTCATACAAAATTTCATCAAAATCACTACAGTGGTTTTTCCGTGATGCGGACACAAAGAAACTGACAGATAAAAATTCTAAAAACTATAGATTCAGCCTCTATATCGATAATAATGACTATTTCAATAAGATTTTCCAAAAAATGTTTAATGTATAGATTCGACTCAGTTAGAATTTTATTATATGTACTAGCTAGCGGCTCAGCCTCGCTTTGCTCGGGTTCACCTCTAGGAAAACAAAAACAAACTTATCCCGGTAACCGTACATTTTTCCAGGATAAAAAGTAGTCTATGTGCTATTCTAGACTAAATATTCTAGACTATGCCAAATTTCATCCAGATTCGTTCAGCCGTTCTGGAGTGAAAGAGTAACAAAAATCCATACTAATAAACTTTCACATTTATAATATAGATAGATGATGTAGCGGTTTTATACTAGTCTAACTACTATTATATATGTGAAAGTTTGTATGTATGTGTATTTTGTTAATCCTTTACTCTGAAATGGCTGAACGGATTTGAATGAAATTACTAAGTTTACAGATAATGATGGAGTAACACTTAGGCTGCTGTTGGGTAACTAATAATTGGGTACCTAAGGTCGCACCGGAGTGAAACGAGAGTTAGTCGCTAGTAATATAATATTTTTAGAAAAGGAAATAATTATCGTAATCCGAGAATTCCATATCTGACAATAGCTGAAGTGATCCCTTATCGTTATCTCCCTGATATATTGAAATATATTTTGACAGGGTTCCATAATCCGTATTCAGATATTTATACAAACCTACAGTAAAGCTGTTTTTATAGCAGACACTGTTAATTTTAACTCTATGGTTCTTCAACAAGTTATAAAGATCGAGTTTAAACAAGACGACATTCGACGATCATTACTACTATAAGAAAATTTAAAAATAAATGGAAATAACATAATATGTCCAATGTTCATATGTAAGCGTTATGACTTATGCCATGTCAAAGTTCAAATCCATTTATATTTTAGACTTTCTTCTTGCTCATTAATACTATTCCAGGCTACCACATTTTTCTATTAAATACCAAAACGATTTTTTGTTTTTCATACAAACTTTGCCAAGATTTTTCATTATAGAAATAGAATTACGTTGTATTGTTTTAATTAAACGATTTTCATTCAACAGTTTGGTCTGAGCGTTGATAAAAAATATTAAAGCAAACAACTTCATAAATATATAAAACCATTAGGAAATAGTTCTTTGGCATGGTATATACTCACTGGAAATATTTCTGGTATTAACAAATGTTTAGTTAAATCCTGTATGTAACGAAAAGTGCTTGAGAGGTTTCTAAAGATTTAAAAACATTACTTAATTACATTAATAGGTTTTTAATGTCGTTACTTAAATAGTACATACATAATTATAGCCTGAGCTCTTTAAAAATATAAACTAATTCTCTTATCGCAAGAAGATATTTCAGATTTCGCAAAAACGTCACACATTAAATCTCTAAAATTGCAATTCCCGATGGAATAAATCACGAATGTAGGTCACGAATTGGGTTACCCACTGACCAGTAGACATCGACAGAGCCCCCCTCCCCCCCAACGTGCGTTCACCTTGTCGTGGTGGGGGGCTCAGTAGTGCCCGGCATCCAACCGGGCGCGAAGCTAAGAAACGCACAGGGAGGTTGCCCACTTCGGTGGGCGGTGGGAGGTGGCCCTCTTCGGGGGGGCGGTGTACCTTGCGGGTTGCTCCTGGTACTTCTCTGATAGCAGAGCGGACCTTGGAGCAACCCCATGGTTGTGGTGGTCTGCTTTGGTAGACCTGCCGTCGGGTCGTCGTAGTTGAATGCGTAAGCGATCCTGCGACGCCTCATTAAGACGGGGGAAGGTTTTGTTGGGTTTTAGTGGGTAGTACTGGCTGTATTACGCCGGTGAGTCCCACACGTCGTGCGTAAATGCATTTTCGACAGATGTTAGTCTAATAATCTTATTCTGAACATTCGATTTCAAAAATGTTTTAGCCTGCACAGTGCACTTGAATGAAGTCACTGTCCTGTTTAAGAGTAACACTTGTGTCAGTGTGGTGTTATTTTAGATAGATTTAAAAAAAATGTACCTACTGCAATTCTATTTAAATGGTCTCATATCGCCTTTTTACGTCGTTCATGGGCAAATGAAATAAGTACTATTACTATTAGTACTGGTCAAGGAGTCTCATGAACAAACAAAAATTAGTTCCAATAAATGTCAATAAATGACGTTATATGTATCGATTTGTTATTAAAGTTGTGTTAAATTAACAAAAGATAAAAAAATAGACCCCAAAAGGTGTATAGTTTAAAAAAATATTCTTAGTAAGGAAAACGAAATAATGCGCTCGTAAATCAAATTTGCGGTATTTTCTGATTATTGAAATATCAGCAATCAGGTGATGGGTTTGTAGAGTACATTTACAAATGACGCTTTTACTTTTTATGAATTGCTTATCACGGTTAAAAATTGTTAATATCGCTGAGGTTTTTTGTTCGAATACAAGATGAATTTTACAATATTTACCATACGTAAGTTTGCAACGACATCTATTATATATTCAAGCAAACAAAAATAGCTGGAAGAATAGCCCGAATTAGCACTGCCCAATTTCTTTGGACAGGATGCGGCATCTGTATTAGTATAGTATTATGTGATCTGTGCTATTAGTAACTAAGTAGGTGCTATTACCAACCCAGATGTGATTCCAGTTTAACATTATAGGCATATAATTAATTCAACTGTTTTGGAAACTAAAGTTTTTATCGGTGGAGTTATGGGCGAATTATGAGAAACAAAGAACTTCCGAGGAGGCATCATTTATAAAATACGACAATATCGAGATTCGAGATCGACATCAATTGCCTACCGCGCCATCGGCCTACGTTCGAAACTGTCTCTGAAACATATTATCACTGGGTGATCCAAGCGTACTAATAATGAGTTTTGCACAGACGTATTCAGGATAACCAGTATAGTTCATAAATAACTTATTCTTTAATAAAGATTGTAGCTTTCCTACAGTATAGGCACCATCCAACGACTGTTGGTAAATAAAATGGTCATATCTTGCCCTAATGATACCTATTTATTGTTATTTACTATCTTTTTACTATTAATTAGGTTTATTCCCCATACAAAATTTCACCCCCATTTTCACCCCCTTAAGGGACGATTTCCAGTACAAAAAGTATCCTATGTCCTTCCTAGGGTCTCAAACTTTCTTTTTACCAAATTTCATCTAAATCGGTTCAGTAAATCCAGAGATTACCCCCTATAACGTCACAAACTTTACCTCTTTATTATATTAGTATAGATTACTGATAGATATATTTATTGTTACCAATAGACGTGATTTATTATTAATGTGATATAATGATAAGCTTTCTTCACCAAGATAATGATATTTTAATTAAGCAATCTTAGACTGAAACCCGGGTTGAAATTGAATACGCTATCAACGAGACGACCCAGTGAAAAGGATATAAATGTACTATACATAGATATTTGTATATCCAATTGTAAAGCTTATACGTAACTGAAACACGTTCGTTGAACTAACCCGCATATGGTTCACAATGTCAGGGGTATGGTTATCTATCCATCTGTCTATGTAAAATGGCGAGTACTAGATTTAATCGCAGGTTCGAAATTAGTAAGTATAAAATAAGCCATTTAGAATACATACTAATACATGATGTTTATGAAGTAGGTGTTCCTATACTCTAAAAGATACATAATATATATTTATTTTCCACATATGTTGCTAAGAAAAAGCTATAACAGAAAACAATATTAGAACTGTCAAGTTAATTGGTGTGATAATTTTTGTGAAATATATATTTATCTAACTTAGCTTTTCAGTTTAAATCTGGATCTTTATGTATGTGTTCTGAGCATGTTTCATGAACGCTAGATACAGTATAACCTATAAGGAGTTAAGTATGAACCGTTAAAAATCCGTTAGATGAAATATTTCATTTATTATTGATACGTTCATTGAAAGCTACCCTCTTTTTATCTAAGCGATATTAAATATAAGTACGTAATTCCAGGTGCTAAGCCCCTATTGAAACGACTCCATGTTTGAAGCTTACGCGCCGCTAGCAGCTTAAGTGTTGATACTAGTGTACAACTTGAATGTGATACCTATATAGTTATATGGACGGACATACTGTACCATACTAATAATATTCTTTATAGTATAACTGTACCCTAGCTACCCGATAACACACACATATAAAGAAGTGGTATCTCAGTGGTAGAATCATTTCCGACATACGATGGTCCATGCTACTAAGCCTTGCGATGAAGTAAAACATCGTATGAAACCTACATATCTGATGTGAGAAAACTAACTAGCTTTAACATGTGTAGTCCGCCAACCCGCATTTTTCCAGCGTCGTCGTCTCGTGGACTATGGCTTGATCTCTCTCACATAAAATTCAAAAAAGCCTAAATGATAAAAGAAAAATGTATAAATATCAAATTTTTCATGAATCGTGTTATTTATTTTGACTTCTTTGTTTGACTGTTCATGAAATCAACTAATAATAATTGTTAAGTATTAAAAATATTTAGTACTATGGAACATTTTAGTTAAGCCCTTTAAAAGATATAGTTCATTCGATACATTACAAACGTATCCAATATTGTTACGTTTGAAATAACTGTTATATATATATAGATATATATATTCGAAGTTATGGTTATCTCTATATTATTATGTCCGCGCCAGAATAGTGAGTTGTCATCATCGGCAATATTGCTTGTAGAACCAACTAACAAACAAGTTAAAGTTTATTTTTTATTTCTCTGTAAAACGAATTTTACATTTAGTTATCAATATTTTTCTTTCCTACTATTATTAAGTACTTACATAGATATAAAAAAGAGTTTAATAAAATCATAAATATATATAACAGAAAAGCAAGACCTCGGCTTTCTTGAAAAAAGTTATTCTTATTATTTATAAGCTTTAGACTTATATGTTTCAATTATGAAGACGTACTATCTGCAGGTGTAGCTAGATTCAAAATTTATTAGGGAAAGGTCAATATCTATATTATTGTAAACAATAGAAATCTAGTAGGTAACTGCTGAAGTATTATTTATATTCCAGAGTAAATAAACTCTAACCCTGACATAATGCAAGGTTCTATAAAAGTAAACTTTATAAAAGTAAATTTTATAAAAGTACAAAAAACAAAAAAATCCATACTGTCAAAATTCCGATCTTAATACGCATGCAGTAAAATAAATTACGGAAACGAATTGGCGTTAGGAACAGGCAGTTCCCACAAAATTAAACTACGCGTAAATGGCTATGGCTATGTTTACAATATCACGTGGCCGCTCACCGGGCCGAGGTTGTCGAAGCCGTGCCGGAGGGCGAGTTCCTGGGCCTCCTCGTGGCGGATAGACCTCTTGAACCGGACCAGGAAGGAGTTGGTGAATATTTCGCGGGTCGCAGTCGCGGCGATCAGCACCGTCACAGCGATGCATTGCAGCCACATGTTCGTTGCGGCCACCGACGGCTGACTGAAGCCCAACTCCCCCTGACGTCACCATATATCGACCCGGGAACCGCGCACGCGCAAAAGCCTCACAGATTATGAAAGGACCCAACACTCATGAGCATTGTTATTTGTTCATACGTTCTGTAAAGATGACCTTGTTTTTGCATGACGATGTCAGTGAAATCAGTCGTACAACACTGCTTTTTCATCTCGATATAACCAAAAATTAAATAAATTTAATTCATCGTTCACACAAAGAAGAAACTCTCTTGTAATGTCTTTGTATGAATCTACTCACATTGTAACTAAAAAGTAAAAACTATTTTCGGTAACTTTAGCTGTATTTCCATTTTGTTTTAGTAAACCTGGTGTGTGTTATCTGGATGAAAATTTAAGATACTGAAAACTGGAATGATAATCCTAATATATTTTGTATTTGTATATATAATATGTATTGTACTTAAAATATGTTAAATATCTAGTTACATTTTCAACTACAAACAATTTTTTTTTTCTATTTATATATATCTGGACATTTTTTTTATACATATATATGGAATATAAAAATTCTAAATTTATCTTTCGATGAATGTTCATTGACCCAAGCATCCCTACCTATTAGAATCGGTGGCATCGGCGTGAGACAAATTTCAAGTATAGCCCTTCCAGCTTTTCTCGCTTCTGAGCACAGTGTTCGAAAACTCTGTTCTCAAATTTTGAAATCTAACCAAAACATAACTGGTGCTGCAGAGGCCTTAGAAAAATGGAAGTTAAAATGTCCTAATGTTGACATCCCAAAGGAAGTTTCCATGCAAAAACTTTGGGATGCGCCATTGGTTCATTCTACATTTCAAAATTTGGCTCAAAATCTTTCGAGTGACGTAAACCATGCCAGACTTTTAGCGTCATCTGCCAGAGAGTCGGGACACTGGCTGCACGTCCTACCTTCAACTAATCTTGGTACACTTTTGGATAATGATAGTTTTTGTATCGCTTTAGGTCTCCGGCTGGGTACACCGCTTTGCACTGAGCACAGATGCCCCTGTGGAAAAGAGGTTGACTCCTATGGACTCCATGGACTCTCTTGCAAAAGAAGTTCAGGCAGGCTTTTCCGTCATGGTTCCCTAAACGATACCATCAAAAGGGCTCTTGCCACCATTGACATTCCTGCTCTTATAGAGCCATCTGGAATAAGTCGAGATGATGGTAAGAGACCTGATGGCCTGTCGCTGGTTCCTTGGGAAGGGGGCCTATTGTGGGACGCTACATGCGTTGACACATTGGCCCCGTCTCATGTCAGGGAGACCGCGTCTAAAGATGGAGCTGCGGCGGAGAAGGCTGAACTACTTAAGTTGCGTAAATACACCTCCCTTAGTGAAAATTATATTTTTATTCCATTTACTGGCCCATGGAGTCAAAGTGCTAAGCTCTTCTTAAAAGACATAACACCCCGTCCTATCACCTCTACTGGTGACAGGAGGGCTAGCGCATTTTTCGCCCAAAGAATCGGCATTGCCATTCAACGGGGGAATGCGGCTAGCATTCTTGCCACTATTCCACGCGGACATGACTTGTACAGTAATAACTAAGTGTACATTTGTTTTGTATATATAATTAAGTATATTTGTAATTTTCTTTTTTGTAAATAAAGTACTACCTACTAAAAAAAACTACAAACTCTTAACATGTATACAATTTTAGTGTTAGGTTAGGTTAGGTTTTGGTCAGAGAAGTTACATACATACTATGCATATAAACAAATTTTCGTTAATATCGCGTCATACAACGTCGTCATGAACGAATTAGTTCGTTCATGAACGTCGTATAACATCACGCATTTCGCGGACACATAAAATAACACACGAGTATCTATTGCATGAAGGAAAATATTTTCACAACACCAATAAGAGTACATATATACCTATGACTTTAATATTTCCTTTAATACAGTACAAACTACAGCTATAAAATGATTATCCAATTATTGTTACCTTTACGATCGCTTACTGAAATCAAACCGTGAATGTAATCAGTAAAAAATAAACCAAATCAAATAGCTTGTTTAAACTATTAGAATTATGCTCCCGATGGCTGACTTAATTAGAAAGATTTTCATTCTTTTACATATTTCCTTCATAAGCAAATCTTACTCAAGTTTAGAAAAGAAAATAGTTGGTGGTGATTATGTAAAAATAAGACATCATCCTCACGCAGTGTTTCTAGAAATTATAAATAAAGTTGGCGAAACTCATATATGTGGTTCTTCAGTGTTAAATCAACTATATTTATTGTCTGCCGCCCATTGCTTTTACGGTGACAGTAATTATCAAATATCGGCGTTCGCAGGACATGAAAACATTAAAAACGTAATTAACTGTTTACATAGCATAGCGTGCAAATGTAGGACACACAAAATAAATTTTCTACTATATATCCATATCCATACTAATATTATATATGTGAAAGTGTGTTTGTTTGTTTGTCCTTCTTTCACGTCGAAACAGAGTGACGGATTGGCGTGATTTGTGTGGAGATAGTTGGACAGCTGAAGAGTGACATAGGCTACTTTTTACCGCGGGAGCTTATCCCATTGCTAGTCTCCTATATATTAATTTGCCTATAAATCTCTGGATCCAATGCGCTACATAAGAAAAGTTATGTTATAGATAGATATTAAAAATATGCATAACGCTGGCAGTCTAAGGATTTCTTAACTTTTTCCACCATTGCGCAGGAAATGTTTCCTTAAAAAAAAGATATATCTATAGGTATATTAATATCGCGAATGTGGCAAAAAACTTATCTTTCTACCTGAGCATTGGTTTTTATTTCCATTATCACTTTGATTCAATTAGGATGCTAATAAAGTTGATTATAAATAATAATATAAATTACTTTTCAGGCAATAGCACATAGAAAAGTTAGAACGTCAATAGTTCACGATAACTTTACGTACGCAACTGTAGAAAATGATATCGCTCTATTACTACTCTATAGAGAGCTTCCTTTAGGGAAATATATTAAAAGGATTACATTGAAGCGATCCTTTCCAAGTGATGCCAAAGGTGTTGTAGCCGGTTGGGGCATTATAAATGTAAGCATATGTAATTAAAATTTAAATTATTGAATGTGATTATTAATCCAGTTACTGTACGACTAATATTTAATCATTTGTCCAGTTACTTTATTATATTTATTTATTTAAAATTTAGAGCAACTAGATAAAATATTATTTATTTGTAGTTTTAATTTTCGACTATGTGAAAGACCTGAATTGGATAACGCAGATAGACGCCTTCTCGTTAGGTTTTTTTTTATTTCAAACCCAGACAGAACCCCCAATATCATAATTGCTTTATGTTTGTTGTTTATGTTACAATGCAACCTTTTGTATGTACTGGTGGCATCAGATTTTTTTTTCGCCAGTAATGAAACTTAGATCATAATTAGGAGACTACGTAAGAAGTCTATTAAAGAAGAAACGAACTCGCTAAACCGTAACAAACCTGAGATATTGTGGTTGCTATTCCTTTTTATCAGACGTTATTTTATAATAAATAATACTTTATTCTACTCAACCAGTTTACATAGAGTGGCTCGGCTCCTTCCTAGATCATAAACAAATGTTAAAAATTGTTAACAGAAAGAAAATAAACCAAAGATATATTTCGATTTTGAAGAAGATCCAAGTACAAAGTCATAAAAACATAAAATTGGATTCAATCATTACCCAGATCCTCCAACCAAACCTAGCAGTAACATTTGTATATGATCTAAAAGAGTTACAAGTCACTCTACATAAACTAAATTAGTAAAATAAAGTAGAATTTATTAAAAAATAACGCCTGATAAAAAGGAATAGCAAAGACAATAGCTCTGGTTGGTTACGATTTAGCGAGTCGGTTGATTTTTTACATAGTGTTCTCGTTATGCTATAGGTAATGTTTGATTACTGGAAAAAATAAAAAAATGCCAAAAAGCTGCATACCACTTTAAGTGTCCAATATCATTTACCTACCTTTGCTTAGGGAAATACATTTTAGGATCTATTTATATTAATTTTCAATGGAAATTATTTAAATCATTTTTTCTTTCTTCCTAATGACATCGCTAACGAATTCAAAAAAAAAGTCCCAGATATGGCTCGTTGCAAATACCAACTACCTTCTAAAGGTTGTGTTAATCTAAAAAACCATAAACAAACATTCACTTGGTTCTTTAAAATGGTAGGACATAACTGGACAAGAACCTATAAGTCTTAAATCGGTAAGGCAATCCGTCAAAAGTAAACGTTTATGTGCTGTAGTTGGGATTACAAAAAGTACTTTTTGCGCTGGGAGCATGCGAACTTCTGACCCGAGGCCAGCCGCGTAAGTGTTATTTTTTAATGAATTTAATTCGAAATGAAAAAATCGGATTCACACACTTCTACAGCATGAAACATTAAATTTATAACACGTTTAAAAAAACACAAAATTCGTCGAGCTGTAATAAAATGTTTACCCATGTACTATATTCATGAATATTATTTGTTTACGAGAAACATGTTAATTTTGAGGTTGAACGTGTACGATCGAAAATAACCCATATCTCAAAAACTGCTCAACATATTGTCTACATTCTACTTCAACAGAGAATTGTTAAAATCTACCTAAAAAAAAAATAAGAATATTCTACCTCATATATTTTTTTATATTAGTGTAATTAATTTTGCAGTGGTGATTCTGGTAGTGGCTTGGTGACTCCAAGTTTTCAACTCTTGGGTATAGTGTCATACAAATTAGAATTACATTCAGCATTGCCAGTGTATACTAATGTATCATATTTCTATCACTGGATCAAACAACAAACACAATTTGCATACTGCCAATATAAGTTTAATCAATAAAAAAGTTAAAAATTAATAAAATAAAATTGTTTTATTGAAAGGCTAAGGATTTCTGATTTTCTTTGAATATTATGCAAAAAAAATATTTTTAATTACTTAATTTTTTATTATACTACAATTTTAATGCATATAATCCAATAATAATGCAGATTTTAAAATTAGAAGTATTGAAATAGAATATATTATGTACTTTGATTATAATAATTATATGCAAGTTAAAATAAGTTATGTTAATTCATCAACAAAAATACAGGGACATGTATTAAAAAAAACTACAAAAAAACATAAAAAATTAACTTTTATATATTTTCCATTATAACAAGAGTCATTTATCATAGCCATTTATCACACAGTGTTAATTCGTAGTAGTAGTGGTGGTGCCAGATGTGGCTGTTGTTGAAGCACATTCGGTCTCCACAGCATGAGATGGTGGATGTTCAAGGATATTATCAATCAATCCAAACGCTTTTGCTTCTGTTGGTGACATGAAATTATCACGTTCCATAGAGCTTTGCACTTTTTCAGCAGGCAATCCTGTGTGACGAACAAAGAGATTGTTTATTTGTGCTTTTAACTTCAATATTTCTTCTGCTTGAATTTGAATATCTGTTGCTTGGCCTCTGACTCCACCTGAAGGCTGATGAATCATGATACGCGAATTAGGGAGTGCATGGCGCATACCCGGAGCTCCTGCAGCTAAAAGAAGGGAAGCCATACTACAAGCTTGACCAACACACCAAGTAGCTACTGGTGGAGTTATGTACTGCATAGTATCGTAAATACCGAGACCAGAAGTCACATTTCCACCTGGAGAGTTGATGTAAAGATGTACAGGTTTTTTGCTCGATTCAGATTGAAGGAAAAGTAACTGAGCTACAACTACGGAACTAATGTCATCATTAATCGGTCCCATAAGACAAATTATACGTTCACGAAGAAGTCTAGAATATATATCATAAGCTCGCTCCCCTCTTCCAGTTTGTTCAACGACGATGGGTATCATTCCAAGTCTTACGGGTTGAGTTGTGTTTAATGCTCTATTCATTCGAGTCTTCGAAATTTGTACATTGCATATTGCTCTGCTAAGTTGACGAACATAAGTGAGAGCCATATTAGTTTATTATTATTATTACAAATACACTTTTTACTGTTATAAGCACCAAAAATATTTTGAAACAATTGCTGGTTTTATTAATAGATCTATCGTTGTTTTATTACATATTTATTATAATATGATATATAATTGTTAAAACGAAAGGTTGTAAATTTTACTATCGTATCTCTTCAATTCAATTCTTTAGTTTCGATTTTGTCTTCGTCGTGAAGGAACTAATTTTCTCTTTCGAAGTTTCGAGTTTTGAAGTTTCATAAAATGACAGTGATGTCTGACGTGACGGCAACACATCAGGTGTTGCAAGTTGCAACACTTGTAAAGCGCGAAATTAAAATAAAAGTGAAGGGGTCACTAACCCTCCTATTATGCAGAAATACGTATAAATATGAAAATTTTTACTTGTAGATTTTCTTATTCTACTTACATTTACTTCTTATTCTGTGTCTTTATTATGTCCAATGTTTTTTTACAAATAGGTATTTGTCTATTTTAATTCTCGTTATAAATCCCGTCTAGTTTTCGCTTCCGTTTGTTGTGGTTGACACACGTGTAGTGAGATTTTCGGCATTTCTTATAAGGATTCTTGTAATATAAAGTATTGAAATAGTTGGTTTTGTGCGTATTTGTGCGTTGTAGGTGGCGGTAAGTAGCTTTATTGTGTGTGTTGTGTGTATTTTAAATTAAGTTGTAGATTTAGTTTAGTATAATGGACGGTGACCCTCCTCCGGATCCACCGGACACTGGAGGTGGTCATGTTAGTTTGGTGGCAAGGCCTGTTACGCGTAAGAGGCCAGGTGAAATTAATAAGAATATAGAGAACACAAAAAAAACAATTACTGATCCTACTTCAGCCACTCCTTCCATACAAAATGTTTATGTCCACCCTAGTATGTCTGATGGTCTTAAATCCTATTCCAACGAAGACAAAGGTCCTTACATTGTTCTTGTCTCACGGGAAGTTGCAGACCCAGCAGCAGGAACTACTATACGGGCTATTAAATTTGGTCAATTTTTACACCACAACAAAATTCAATCTATAGTTAATGATGGTGTTAAAAATGTTGGCCGGAATAAAATCTCTGTCCAATTTTCCTCTGCTCAGGCAGCAAATGAGTTTATAAGCAACCCTTTTTTATCTATGGCAAAATATGTAGCAATTATCCCAACATATAATGTCACAAGAATGGGTCTTATTAAAGGTGTCCCAGTAGACTAGTCAATGGACGAACTGGTGGAGTCGTTAGAACTTCCTACTGGTTGTGGAGCAGTGATGAAAGCGCGACGCCTGAACCGAAAGAATGTCAATGAGGGTGTGATTACATGGGTTCCAACTCAATCTATTGTTATAACATTCCGTGGGCAGATGTTGCCTGAAAAAGTATATTGCTACCACACATCCTTACCTGTTGAAACTTACAAGCTTCCTACCATTCAATGTCTTAACTGCTGTCGCTTTGGTCACATTAAATCCCAGTGTCGATCAAGGCCTAGATGTTACAGGTGTGCCCAACCACATACTGGGGATGCATGTGATATCTCCAGAGATACCTCGACATGTTTATATTGTTCAGGCAAACATTTTGCCATAGATAAGGATTGTCCTGAGTTTTCTAGACAGCAATCTATCAAAATTATAATGTCGCAAGATAATGTTTCCTATATGGAAGCCTCTGCTCGCTTTCCTCCTGTCCAAAGATCCTACTCTGATGTAGCTAAGGAAATGTTTACCCCTCCTGCATATTCCATTACTCAAAGTTACTCACCTGTTACTTCTCCTTCACAAACTAAATCATACCGCCAAACTGTTGTCCGTCAACCACGTCCCAGGGCTCCTTTGGGCAAGGGATATGATAAAGAAGCACACCAAGCCATTACTGGCAATTGTTCTTCCTCTTTATCCAATGGTTGTGCTCTTAACAATAATGTTAATACCCCTTCAGATACCAAATCCCTCTTAGTTTCTCTTACAGAAACTTTAATTGGTATTATCTCAATGTGCGATGAACTCCCTTTACCGTCCAACGTTGCCCAAAAATTATTACACCTTTTCCAAATTATTAATAATGGCCCCACTCCACTTTCTACAATGGAACAGTAAAAGTATTAAAAATAAGAAACATGAACTATTTTCAATTATCAACCTGCATAAGCCTGTCATTATTGCCATCTCAGAGACATGGTTGTTGCCTAGTTCTCGGTTTCGAGTTACAGGTTTCACCTGTTTGAGGGATGACAGAAGTGATGGGTATGCAGGAAGTGCCATCCTTATACGGCACTCTACTCCTTTTTCCTCCATTCCTCTCCCCCCTCACAGCCAGCACATTAATGCTATTGCTGTGAGAGCCTTTGATATTTCATTCCTCTCACTCTATATTCCCCATCCTTCCCCTGCCCTTATTCCTGAGCTATATTCTATACTTACTGCCCTTCCCAGTCCATGTCTGGTAATGGGAGATTTTAACACTCATCATACCTTGTGGGGGTGCTATTACTGTGATGGAGTCTCTCCTTTGTTGGTTAATATGTTTGATGACCTGAACATGTGCATCCTAAATGATGGTTCTCCGACCAGAAGAGTTCACCCTAACCAAAACCCTAAGACCGCTGTGGACTTATCTTTATCCTCTCCCTCTCTTGCTTCCCAATTATCATGGACCACACTTCCATCCACCCATGGTAGTGACCACTTTCCTATCCTTATATCTATCCATAATAGAAATATATCGCTTCCAAACACCAAACCCTTACTTTCACATAACCTAAAGAAAGCAAATTGGGCAGATTTCGCCTGTTCAGTTGATTGTATGATTGAATCGCTTCCTGAGCTTGTTAATGGTGAGAATATCATTTTTTGTTACAACCAATTTGTTTTAGCTATTTTATTCTCTGCAGACCTTCATATTCCTAAAAAAGCCTCTTCACAGAATCAATTGCTTTCCAATCCATGGTGGGATCAGGAATGCACTGATGCTGTCAATAGTAGAATTTCTGCTGAAGTGTCATATGAGGCCTCTATGACAGGGGAGAATTTTATAAACTACCAGCAGAGTGATGCTAAGTTTAGGAGACTAGTTTCAAAAAAGAAAAGGTCAGGATGGATTAATTTCTGTGAGTCCCTGAATCCCCGTTGCCCATCCTCAACAGTTTGGACAAATGTTAAGAGATTTCGCAGGTCTCTTAATGATGTTCAACTCAATTCCAATAATCCATCCGATTGGCTTAATGACTTTGCAGATAAATTAGCCCCTCCTTTTGTCCCTAATTATGATTCCTTTCTGAATTTTCCACCATCTCCCGCTTCTGGTGAACTGGACGCCTCTTTTTCCTTCGACGAACTCAATAACGTCTTAACGGGTTTAAAAGATTCGTGTCCAGGAGAAGATGGCATTCCCTATTCCTTTATTTCCAAACTTAATGATAGGGCTAAAAAATATTTTTTAAATTTAATCAATGCAACTTTTGATTCAGGAATAATTCCTGAAGCATGGAAATCTCAGCTTATTATCCCAATTTTAAAACCAGGAAAATGTCCTTCTGATCCCAACTCCTATAGACCAATTGCATTAGCGTCCACTCTTGTCAAAATTTTTGAACATCTTCTTAAAAATCGCTTGGAATGGTTAGTGGAAAGCAGGAAAATCATGGCGCCCTCTCAGTTTGGATTCAGGAAGGGCCTGAGCACAATAGATAGTCTCAGCATTTTTACGACAGACATTCGACTAGCCTTTGCTAAGGGTGAATACTTGGTTGGGGTCTTCCTGGATATTGCTTCTGCATATGATAATGTTCTTCTTCCGTTACTCAGGCAAAAAATGCAACAGCTGAGTATTCCTGCGAAGTTGACTCATTTTATATGTAATCTGCTGGCCAGTAGAACTATATCTATTAGACACCGCTTGCTAACTATTCCTCCCAGGCAGGTCTGGAAAGGCCTCCCTCAAGGCTCGGTTCTCAGCCCTTTGCTGTACAGCATCTATACCCATGACCTCGAACTGTCTGTCAACAATTTTTGCAGTATATTACAGTATGCTGATGACATCGTCCTTTATTTTAGTTCAAAGTCTATAGAGGACATTCAGTTTCGTATAAATACTGCTTTGCACTATCTAAACCAGTGGCTTTCTGATCATGGCTTATCGTTGTCAGTGGCTAAATGCCAGACAGTAATATTTCGTAAAAAGAGATCTATTCCAAGGTTTAATTTTTGTGTTGAGGATCAACCAATTAAAGTGGCTGATAAAGTTAAATTTCTAGGCATAGTACTTGATAACAGATTGAACGGAGTTGCTCATACTGAATATATTAGTAAAAAGTGCGAGAAAGGCATTAACGTTTTAAGAGCGTTGTCTGGTGTGTGGTGGGGTGCACACCCATATTCTCAAAAACTGCTGTATAACGCTTTAATTCGGAGCCATATTGACTATGGTATCTTTATCTTAGACCCCTTTAATAAGGCAGCTTCAGAAAAACTTAATAAATTACAATTTAAAAGTCTTAGAATTATAATTGGTGCGATGAGGTCTACTCCAACTAATGCTCTTCAGATAGAGTGTGTGGATCCTCCATTTCCGTTTCGGCGTCAGTTCCTGTCTGACCGATTTGTTTGTAAATCATTACAGCTTTCATCCCATCCTTTGTGGCCTCGTTTAATTGAATTGTCCGAACTTAACGCTCTACATAGGCCTGTATCCTACCTTTTAGATAGTTATCGTAGATTTACCAACCTCCCTCATCCTATCAATTTTTTTAACTCTAATCCACTTTTCTCTACCTCCTATCTTGCCTTGACGTATGCTCCCCCTATAATAACAGATATTGGTCTAGTAAAGGGTGCCGTTGACATCAACACAAAGTTTCAAGCGTTTTTGCATCAAAATTGGTTGAACCACGTACATATATACACAGATGCATCTAAATTATCTAATGATGGATGTGTTGGGGCAGCGTGTTGGATACCTAAATTTAAAATTGTTCTCCAATTCAAATGTCCTCCCCAATCGTTGGTGTTTACAGGCGAGGCTGTTGCTTTACTAGAAGCAATCCTGTTCGCCCATTCGCATAACATAAAACAGACTGTTATTTTGACTGACTCCTTAAGTTGTTTATTGGCTATTAAAGAAAATCCTTTTCGTAGCAAATCAAGGTATTCCATTATTTTAAAGATCCGTGAAGCTTTGCTCTCATGCCTCCAAAATGGGTTGATCATCCAGTTAGTATGGATCCCAGCTCATTCTGGTATTATTGGCAATGAGTCCGCTGACTCTTGCGCTAAAGTTGCTACTCAGTGTGGATCTCTTGAACATTTTACCAACTCTTCTCAAGATTTATTATCACTGGCAAAAACTCATCTGGACAAATCCTGGATCAGCTACTGGAACTCATCAAAATCTTCTAAGGGAAAGCATTATGCTTCTATTCAGGCGGAGATACCAAAGCGACCATGGTTTTATCGTCAGAAACATGCAGAACGGTGGGTTATTACTACTATTAGTCGCCTACGCTTTGGACATGCAAGCACTCCTGTTCATCTGGCTAAGATCAGGGTCAGGGACCACTCATTATGCGAATGCGGTTTGGATGAAGGTTCAGCTTCCCACATCCTTTTCAACTGCCCCAAACTTCTTCGTCCCCTTTACGATGTTCTTCCTTTTAAAGTCCCCCGTCCCCTTAATGTTCAATGTTTATTGATGTTTGTGTTTAGTCCCCTATGTAGATTTTTGTGTAAATATATTAAATTTAATAAAATTAAGCTTTAGAACTAACATCTCTTTAAGTTAACCTACTAACATAATATTATTTTTACATAGTATAATTTAATTAATTTTTTGTGTTGTTTTTTCTATTTTTTAGGTGGAGGTATAACATTAAAATCCTTCTATTTAATACTGTTAATCCATTCTCTTAGTGGAATAACTCAAAATATCACCGGCCAATCTCGAACGTGACTCCTCCATTCAACGTGACATTGGCGAAATAATTTGTGCTCAACTGGCACGCATACAAGCCATTAAAGCAAAGAACTAACTAATAAATCCCGTCTACCCCAATATATAATATATTTTTACCCCAACGCTTAATTAAATTATTGATAATTATATAGATTATTTTTCAATAGTTGTGAAGTATTATAATGATATATTAATGAAATCTTAATAATTATTAATTATAATTAATAAATTTTATATTGTCTTCGTACTATTATTATAAATGCGAAAGTAATTCTGTCTGCCTGTTACCTTTTCACGCCTAATCCGCTGAAGCGATTTAGTTTGAAATTTGTTAAGGAAGTAGTTTGAAACCCTGGAAAGGACAGGATAATTTTTATACCGGAAGGCGTAAATCATCCCATAAAGGGGTAAAAAAGAGATGAAAGTTAGTATAGGGAATCAACCATTTCTCAAGTAAGGGATTTAATTTTCAACCGACTTCCTCAAAAAGGAGGAGGTTCGCAATTCGGCTGTATGTTTTTATTATGTTTGTTACCTCAGAACTCCGTAATTTATTAACCGATTTGGACAATTTTTGTTTTATTTGGAAGTGTATACTTCCAGATTGGTCCCATTTAAATTTCAAGTTTCCTTGGTGCCACCCTGTTGAAAAACACCAATAGAATGCTATCAAAAGCGACAAAAGCCACATAGAAACCAATAAATATTTATTGGTTTCTATGTGGCTTTTGTCGCTTTCGATGAGATCCTATTGGAGTTTTTAAATAGGGCAGCCGATACAAAGCAAAACACACCGACTTCGAAAATATTTGATTAGTTATGTATAGTAAATGAAAACTACCAATCAGTTATTTTTTACTTTTTAATGCTTTTTTTGAAGTCGGTTTTATTTTTTTCTTAAAAGTTTTTATTGAAGTGGTACTTATTTTAGGACGTTTTGAAAAAAATATGAGTGTAAAATTTTTACGATGCGCGCGCACACCGACAGCCAAAAAGCGATATGAAGTTAACTGATAACTGTTTGTTGCCAGGATAACCGTTGCTATTGTCTGACAAATCTATACATATAATAAAATTGTAACTAAGCCGAATCTGGACTTTAAATATTTTTGGAGAATCTTATTGAAATAAACATTATTATCGATACAGAGGGCGAATCTATAGTTTTTAGAATTTTTGTCTGTCTGTCTGTTTGTTACCGCATCACAGAAAAACCACTGGAGGGATTTTGATGAAATTTGGTATGGTGATAGCTGGTTATCCGGGTCAACATATAGGATACTTTTTATCGCGGGTCAAGAAAAATACAAAAATTGCAACGTAAGAGTACACTAATATGTAAAACCTAAGTATTTGGTTTTTGGTCATCTGAACGCGGGCGGAGCCGCGGGCAATGCTAGTAGTATATAAGATTATATTCTATAAATATACGATTGTAATATGCCTTTTTTAAATTATTTTATGATTCCTTTTACACAGAGAGTTGTGACACGGGATGAAATCTTTAGCTATTTTTGTTCCGTTACGCCAAAAAAGTATAACTTCCTACGTGCGTACATAAGTACATACACACACGTTTTGTTTATACCACACATTAACATGACATATAATATACACTCTATGTTAACCATAAAACGTACCTAGGACGAACCTAAGCAAAGCGAGAATCAATGCCGTGCTTCGAAAAATCCTTAGTTTCATCTACTAAATTATGTGACAATACTCTTTTAGAATTCCTAAAATTTTCTTTTAGAGCCACCGCGCACTAGGCAGCCTGGCTGCGGTAGCCAGGCTACGGCGGGCAAAAAAGTTGATCAGCCAGCTATAGCAGCCATGGTGACGACCTGTTGGGACGAAGTCATTTTGTAAAATAGTTTCACAACGCAAACTAATAACTATGTCTGGTTGCTTCGACACTAGTGCGCGCAGACCGCGCCGGCAGCCACATACATTTGCTTAAACTGTCACTGGCAGCACCCAGCCAATGGGCTGCCGTACAATCAGGCGCGTTTTAATGGCTACCCATTAGTGCGCGGGTTCCCAAATGTATGTATGTTTTTTGTAAGCCATTTATAAAACCTTTTATTCTAATAAGTAATACCCCACTCGAGGTAGGTTTTGAGAAAAAAATGACATAATATGGCGCCAAATATCGGCCATTTTAATTTTGATATACCCAGTGTCACTCTCACAATTAAGACGAATCTAACGACACATCTCAAACTGTTTAGGTAACAGCGCGTGCCAAAGAAATATACACACAGTCATAAACATAGCCCTCCTTTTGGCGCAGTCGGGTAAAAGTAGCTTATTTTACATATTATTTACTTCTTACGTATGGTAATACGTCTCACTGCTACGGACAAGTGCGTGGAGACCGCAGCCACATACATTCGCCTACACTCGCTTTGGCTGGCAGGCAGCCATGGCTGCCTAATGCGCGGGCTCTCATACGCCGTCATGTTCGACTGTCTGCCCCAGCCAGGCTGCTTAGTGTGCGTTCTCTCTTATAGAATGCTATCATATACATAAATGCCAGATGACTGGTAATATACAAAGTATTTATTGTACTTTGTCTAACTTGCACGAATTTAAAAAAAAAACTTATTTCTGTTCTTTTATTTTAAAAA
This sequence comes from Brenthis ino, assembly GCA_921882275.1. Taxonomy (NCBI): domain Eukaryota; kingdom Metazoa; phylum Arthropoda; class Insecta; order Lepidoptera; family Nymphalidae; genus Brenthis; species Brenthis ino. Next base: position 12,802,525 of record OV170227.1, on the reverse strand, counting down.
TAATCATATTTTATGATTACAATGGTATCTTTTACTCAATCACATATTAATAGCTAATTTAAAAGGTAGGACACTGCATATAAAAATACAATAATATCTTTTAACTTGATTTAGATAACATTAATTATAATAATTAGTCAATTATAATTAGGTTTTAAGAGGATTTATTTTGAAGTTGTCTTCTCTTTAATTTCATTAAGGCTTCTTGTCTTTTTTTCTCAATTAACAATTTAATATGTACATGTTCATTTGTATTGGTTTTAACATTAGATTCTCTTTCACATATCGACTTAGCTTCATTTACTTTTAAATCCATTGGGTTTTTAGAAGGTGGGATTTTATATTGAAACATGGGTTTCTTCTGGACAGCAATATTTTGTGATGGCGCCAAAGAGAGTCCAGAAGAGGTAAATGGCAATTGTCTCTTAGCAAGAAGTTTTTCTCTGGCTTGCTGGTGTTTTTTCTTTATCTCATCAGGTGTACATCTTATGGGGGAATCATCTGGAATTAATATAATAAAAGTTAGCTATAATTATATAATAATAGTTAGCTATAACCTAAACATATAATAAAATTCTAACTAAGTCAAATCTGTATATTAAATATTTAAAAAAAATCTTATTGAAATAAACATTATTATCGATACAGAGGGCGAATCTATTGTTTTTAGAATTTTTGTCTGTCTGTCTGTCTGTCTGTTACCGCATCACAGAAAAAGTACTGGACGGATTTTGATGAAATTTTGTATGGTCATAACTGATTATCCGGGTCAACATATAGGATACTTTTTACCGCAGAAAAATATCTCATTTCTGAGAAAAAATACACTGGTTAGAATAAAAAACGATGATAATATATATTTTAGCAAGTTAACTTACTAAATATGTCAAAAACTATTAAAAATAGCTAATCTTGAAAATGTATATCAATAGCACTATTTTATTCATTAAAAAAAATATTTTAATGAAATTATTTTTTGTATTATTTAGATATTTGTCAATAGATATATCAATATACACCATGTGTCTTTAAAATATGTAGTTTTAATCCAAAAAAAATTAAATGTACAAATTCGATCTTTCTATGATTTTATTAGAATTACTACTAAATTACCTGCAGATCCTCCTGTGTTTAAATTATCAAAAAAAAATCTTTTTGGCTTTTAATTAGTTACGTCTATAGATACATTAAAATTTAATGAAGCAGTATCTGTGCTTTAAATATTTTTTGGAAAATTTTATTGAAATACACATTATTATCACTAACAGAGGCTGAACCTATAGTTTTAAGAATTTTTGTGTGTCTGTCTGTCTGTGACCGCATCACAGAAAAATCACTGGAGGGATTTTGAAGAGATTTGGTATGGTAATAGCTGGTTTTCCGGGTCAACTAATATACTAATACGAGTATTCTTCTTCTTAGTCGTTACAATCTTGACAGACTGGTCGTGGTCAAATATCAATACAAGTATACTAATATATAAAACCTGAGAATTTGGTTTTGGTCATACTAACGCGGGCGGAACCGCGGGAATGCTAGTTATATTATATAATAGCTATACAATAAGTAATATGTGTAAGTATAAAGATTTTATTAAAAAAAAAAAATTTTATCTCTTAATTATACCACTACCACCAAGTTTTAATAATTTTATTAGTATAGGAAGTATAATAACATGTAGGAGTAAGTAGTAAAGAAGGCATTTTAAAATCCCTCCAATATGGACATTTAAAGATAAAGAACATAATATTAAACGGGTTGTTATTAACTGTTTTAATAATATATAGCAAATAATATGTACTCATGTAATTGGTAATACATAAAAAAATAATTAGATTTAAGTAAATTGTAAATGTAAAATATGTATACTGTTGTGGATTTGTATAAATAAATAAATAAAATATATTAAAATAAAAAAAGGTCAGTTAAGTTACATTTGTAAATAGCAAACCCATACACTACCTAATATTATCTCTTCACTTTTATTAAATGGCATTGAATTATATCTTCCAAATACCATTCCACTTGTTGAAGGTTTGTTAGTTTCTATTACTGATGGTGATTCAGGCATAGAGTTGTGTCTACCAAAAGTAGACTTATTTGACGGGCTACTCCCTACTAGTTCTTTGATAGTCCAATTTGCATTTTCTTTTCTTTTTTTTGATGTATCATTCTTAACTGGTATTTGTGATAACCTTTCCAAAGCACTATCATTCAAATTTCCTAATAAATTGTCAAAGGAATCATTATTTAACCTAGGTGTATCACATTTTTTTACTTTATTTACAAATGGGGAATCTAAATTTACATTGCATAAAATAGCATCTATAGAATCTTGATCAACATTTAAGTTTACATTAGGTTGTACACTTTTACCAGCGTTTTCAAGACACGGCCTTTTTGCGTTTTTATTAAATTCATTACTCAGAATTTTATCTTCTACAAATTGGCTTATTTTTATTAAGCATTCATTTATAGAATCATCAGATTCTAAACCATTTTCTGTTTCAGAATTAACAAATTTTGAGCTCAATACATTTTTACGTAAACACCGAGTTTTATTTTTAAATATGCTCTTAGGAGAACTATCACTTGTGTCACTAAACATATCTTCTTCAGATTGAGGTTTTTCAGTTTTTATTTCCTTCTTTTTAGGCAGAAATTCTAGCACATTTTGATTTAATGTAATAAGATCTTGTAATAATTCATTTTTTTTCTGTGATGATTTTATCATTCTTCGTTTAGGTATTGCTTTTTCTATTACTTTTGGCCTTATTGTTTTTTTTACTCTCCTGCTAACTGGTGTAGAATTTTTATTGTATGAATTGCTTGCTTTAGAAGTTGGTGTATAGAAATTCCATACAACATCTCTCTCCCCTTCAACACCATCTTGAGTGCACTGAAAAGGTACAGGACTGGCTGCCTCAGAATCATAAATCGAGTCAATGTCTCTTGATGGTGAATCTACTCGATGGTCAGGGGTAGAGCATGACACTGGAACCACATGCATTGTAGTTAAAGAAGATAGTCGCATAGGAAGTCGCGAAAACAAAAAAAATAAGATTAACTCAAATGCCAAAATACTTGCCTTTATTTATTTTTTTTGCAACCATTTTATTATCCTTTATTTTTTTAGTACTCATACGTAAATGAATTTCGGCATGCATACTAATGTATTTTTCATAACATTTTCATTCTTTTGCTACATAGTACATTGTACTACACAATATTTACAAAATAAATTAATTTTAAAATTAATTAAATATTGTTTTGTAAAAACTAAAATACAAACACCAAATATGAACAATTACTCTACGTTTAAAATATTATTCTGGTATTTTATATTTTAACATAACTCATGAGTGTATTCCCCAAAAATTCATTTATTTTCAATTGACAGTTGACTGTTGAGTGTTGACGTTTACTAAAGATAATAAAATATGTAAAAGTGACATACGTCACAAATGAGATAGGTACATAAAAGTTTATCTATTTTTAAAACTACAAATAAAAAATTATATTTTTTTCTCAAATTTAATATTATGTAAGTTTATAAATTTCTTACCATATTTATAATAATTGTTTTTAAAAATATAGAGGGAATAATCCACAATGGAAAATACCAATAATATAATTTATACTGGGCACCCTAAGGCCTAACTTCTGTTTATATATGTAGCAATATACTCTATGCTTCTGTTGAATACATCAACAGAATTTTACACGTCCGTCCCCAGTACATATCTATACTCTTTGCGTCCGTCCGTCACCCTCCTCAGTCCTCAGTCCTCACTCTTCACTCCTTTTTTAATCGTATTCGCTTTGCACCGTTATCACCAGTCGGATGTCATTCGTGTAAAAGCGTGCATGTTCATAATTTATTATAAAAGTTTTATGTTCGCGATGCGCCTGCGGGAGTGACATAGTTATAGTGTGTAGTGAATTTATATTTGTACAAAATGCTGGCAGACGGTGAGATAGTTGGTGACGGATCATGGAACCTCACGATCTATGTGACGGACTTGAACGAGAAGCGTACTATGGTCGTGAAGGGAGATATGCACATTGGTGGAGTAATGCTGAAGTTGACGGAAAGCTTCGGTAAGTTATTATGAGAGATGAAGTCACTATGCCAATTTGTAATGTTTATAATCATGAATTGTTCAGCTCATGTCTCCTGACTCATTTGTATTTTAGAATTAAATTTACTATTCAAAGGTATTTTACTTTACAAAAAAAATTGGTAAATTAGACTATGATACTTCAAACTATATTTCATACACTGATGAAACTTGTAAAAGAACATAAACAAACCATAGTTTATAAAAAAAAACTGATGATCTATTTACCACTATATATACCATATATGTATATATTAGTGGTAAATAGATCACCTATATTTACCATTTATAGGGTATGAACATATCAGGTATAATTTTCATACTATAGGTAAAGGTATTCAATTCAGAAATTTATGAAGTACCTAGGTAATGGTTTTAGAAGCTTTAACATTTTTTTACATCATCCAATATGTAATTATAAAAAGTAAATTATCAAAGAAATAGGTTTATCAGTTGAGCACTTAATTACATATTGATATATTAACCTATTTTTTGTTGTAAGTGAAGTAATGTTAGTTAAATAACTTCTTTCATTGTTTTCAGAATTCAAGTTAATTTATAAAGTTGCATTTAGAATTTCAAGCATACAAATATTTATAATTTTTCATCAATATTTTAAACTGGAAAATAGGTTTCTTCACGCTTATATTAAAATATGAATGAATTTATACTAGAAATACTAATAATTTATGTTCGTAATGTGAAACTGAGTAAGCTAAAACCTATTTTTAATAATTTGCCACTTGTAGTAGATTTACTAATCTTTCAAAGTAAACAGGGAAAAAAAGCATTTGATTCTTTAATATTTCACTAATAGTAATATTATATTATTCAAAAAAGATTTTTTTTTAACTCTGCATATTGTTAATTACCTTTATAGGTAACAATTATCAAAATTTGCATTTTATCAGTATTCATTACTCTCTGTAGTTAGTATATAAAAGCCAACAGGTTTTGATAGTAATAAAAGCAGTACCTGATTTGCGAGTTAAGGGGAGAGCTGATAATTTGCGAGAGTGAGATACGAGATGCGTGTACGCAGGCACGCGTCCTTCGTGGACGGAATGTTCGCTCAGGCTAGTTTTTTTAAATATAACCAGATGTCAGGGACTAAGGAAAATCCGATTAGTATAGGATATTAGAATTATTAAAAAAAACTACAATACGTAGAAAAGTGAAGGTCCTGAATAATCAAGTAATCATAGTTAGTAACAATGTTGCAATGGAACAACTGATATTTTAATAAGATAAGACATCTTGTACTAAACGGAACCTTATATTTTTATTTAAACAAAATAAAAGTTTTTGTTGACCATTAGTATGACCATAATTTTTGCACCTACGCAAATAATATAGGATTACTTTCAAAATGGCGGTCGATATGCGCCCACTGTTATCCAATAGTATGAATAATTCAGTATCTATACAATGAACATTATTATAATGTAAATTGTGGTGTGTATATGTGATAAATGTTTATGAACTGTACTTTATTAAACATTTGAACAAGGGACATGACTTACATAATATTACAAAGATTTCTATCATCGCAAGTCTTTGAGTAACTTTTTGCAATATAATATCACTAGCGACTCACCCTCGCTTTGCTCGGGTTCGTCCCTAACTTGATTCCCCATAAATTTTTCATCCCCGTTTTTACCCTCTTAAGGGATGATTTCCGGGATAAAAAGTATCCTATGTCCTTCCCAGGGTCTCCAACTATCTTCTTACCAAATTTCATCTAAATCGGTTCGGCAGATCCAGAGATTATCCCTACAACGTGACAAACTCACAATCTCACAAACTTTACCTCTTTATAATATTAGTATACATGAAAACTAATGAAAATACGAAGATTAAAACTAGCCATGTAGAGTAGTAAGTACAGGCTGCTTTTATTCCCGTAAACAATATTTCTATATAAAAAATATTGTTGTCGAGCTATTGCTTTAACAACACACAATTTTAATTTTTTATCCGATTTTCGAAAAGGCGGAAGTTCTTTATATTACATTTATGATTAGCGCAGGATAGAGATAATCTCCTAACGAATGTTTAAGGTTCTGCTTACACCAAAGTCCAAATGCAACCATCCTCGATGTTTACGTTCCCCACTAGTGTTTCTTTTTTGCAACAACAAAATGCTTACTAAGATACTCCTGATATAAACAATGAGTCATATTCTAGATTAAGCACTATAAGTATGTTTATAATCAAAGCGAAAGATAATTTAAACCTGTAACTGTAAATAAACTTCTTACATAATTAATAGTTTAGTAAACAGACTATATTATCTTCTAGCGGCTCACGCTCGCTTCACTCGACTTAGCCTCTAGAAATACAACAACAAATCTATCCCACGGAAACCTTACATTTTTCCAGGATAAAAAGTAGCATATTTGCTATTCCAGACTATAATTTTGTCCCGTGCCAAATCTAATCCAGATCCGTTCAGCCGTTCTGGCGTGATTGAGTAACAAACATCCATCCAAACATCTAAACTTTCATATTTTTAATATTAATAAGATAAGATTTAATCTTGAAAGTACGCAGTTTCATATACTACATAGTACACACATATATGACTTTGCTAATCAAAACATCGATTAATTTATTAATATTAAACATATTGAAACTTTTCGGAGGATATCATGGTTGCTTTCTGCAAGTATGTTGTTTCTGAATCGTGTTGTTAATTGGAGAGAAAGGAAATTGAGTGATCTCGACTATTTAGCTAAACCTGGATACACCTGCATAAACATGCCCTTATTACGTAGTACGATACAAATTAAATGTTTACTAAGTAGCCTCTAACAGTAACTAAAAAGGAAACAAATCAAACAACATGAAAAAGAAAACCTTTGCAATAGATGTTTTCAAAGATTTTATATATTCCTTAATCATATATAAAGAATGTCAGGTAGGTAGTAGGTACTAGGTAGTTATTAACTTGTGTACACTGTACAAGTTGTCTCTTGCATAACTTGGATTTTCTAGAATAAAATTTCTCGAGTCTACGTATTGTTTACCGAGTATTAAAACAAGTAGAATATTAAAACAAGTCTATAAAAACGTGTTCATCAATATGTAATGAAAAAAATATAATATAGTATATTTTAAAGATATGTATGAGTTAATTTTAAATAAAACTGTTTTTTAAACTTTGAATTAATGAATTCTGTTGCTGTTTTATTTTGATTTTATTTTCTCGATGTTTCAGAACGAACATATGAAAAGAAACCCACGAATAAATCCGAAAAATTGTTTTATATAAAATATCAAATGATAAGCGCTAGAATTCTAATATCTTTTTGTTTTCATACGTAAATCAAATAAAGCAGTTGTTTCGAATTGCATCGAACTGACGATGCAATTTTGCGATGTCTCCTGAGTAGTTCATATCGCGTATGCGCATATAAGTACACTGAGAAGCCGCCATGTTGTCGCATGTTTCCGGCGCCTCTTCCCCGCCGCTTAGATAAGGCGTTATCATCCGCTCATTGTTCCTCAATGCTGATGAGGAACATTACCAATTGGTGCAGGACGTTAAAGTACTATTTTAGCATATTAAATTGTACCAAGCAGTTAGGTAAGTTTAATCTGTACATAACATTTGCATTATCTAGCCATATAATAAAATTGTAACTAAGCTGAATCTGTACATTAAATATATTTTTTGGAAAATCTTATTGAAAAAGACCTTAATATCGATGCAGAGGCCGAATCTATAGTTTTTAGAATTTTTGTCTCTCTGTATGTTACCGCATCACATAAAAACCACTGGAGGGATTTTGATGCAATTTGATATGGTGATAGCTGGTTATCCGGGTCAATATATAGGATACTTTTTACCGCGGTAATGTATCTCGTTTTTGAGAAAAAATACAAAAACTGCAATGTAAGGGTATTCTAATATGTAAAACCTAAGAATTTGCTTTTTGGTCATCTGAACGCGGGCGGAGCCGCGGGTAATGCTAGTAATTTATAAGTGTTATAACTACTCGTAAGTCTCAGTGAAGTACCTGAGTAATAGTAACTAGAAACTAAAGCGTTTGCTTATCATGAAAATTATTATTTATTTTATAACTGATAAGTTATGCAATAAAAATGTGATGGCTTCCTATTTATTTACTCTTCACCGTTTGAAGTACAAGGATTTCCTTTAAGTTTAATATGGGGAACGACAAACGAATTCGCCATATTTAAAAGGTCTTTTCATATCTGGCGAAGTAAACGAATGTGTGACTCAAAAGCGAGGCCATCCACTGAATATATACATATTATTTCATGGTTAATTTATTCATTATTGATGTACGTTTTAGGTAAATACAAGAATACGCGGCTCGTATTTTCCATTTCGGTGATATTACCTTAAAAGGGAACATTCATTTATTGTAGGTGTAATGAGTTAAGCTTGTATTAAACTAACTAGCCGTTGTTTCTTCTAGGCGTAAACTACACATTATTAACGTTCAGTTATTCGTTAGTTCATATCATTTATTAATTATTATGTATCAAAACTAGCCACTCACCCTCGCTCCGCCCGGTTTCGTCCCTACTTACGTTTTAACGTTTAGTATATAGATTTCTCAGAGATGAAATATTATTTCACCGCAGTAAAATGTATCCTATATGTTAACCCGAAAAACATCATACAACCAGATAACAATACAAAATTTCATAAAAATCCCTTCAGTGGTTTTACCGTGATACGGTCACAGACAGCCGGACAGACAAAAATTCTAAAAACTATAGATTCGGCTTCTGTACCGATAATGGCCAGGGCAGCCTCGTGCCCCCACAAAAAAAACCTTAGAATAATCCTAATTTTAATATACATATATTCGAAAACTAAAAAATAAAAAGAATTGGAGAGCAGCTACAAATCAACAAGCATGGATTTAACGTCAATTCTGATTTAGACCATCTTCATTGTCTGGGTTATTTCCATAGTATACAATTATTTTAGAGCTTTTGCTATCAGGATGTGCCAACGGAGAGGGCATGTTAGTTATCTCGAATGCGATAATGTATGTCCAAGCAATTATAATGAAACCCTTATGACTTGTTCAAATACAACCCGCATGGTACCAACGTGGATAAAAGCGCCTGTCAATTACATTCAATATTGATTTTTAAGAATGTGTAAAGTAATCGATTCTTAACAAGCTTAAAACTTAAAACAATATAGGGGATAGATCAATAAAACGTATCGTGTAGGTACTTGCTTAGTTAAACTTATCAACAAATAAAGATTATTCATATTTAGGTATTGACGACTTGACGACACGTTTGGCTCAGTTTATAGTGACCCTACTTCCTGTGCCAGCGGTCGCGGGTTCGAGTCTCGCTGAGGGCATTCATTTGTGTGATAAGCACGAATGTTTGTACTCTAGTCATGGGTGTTTATATTTATAGTATGTAGGTATGTATTTAAAGTTATATATGTGTAGTGTATCAACTATCTGGTATCCATAACACAAGCCTCGTAGCTTACCATGGAACTAGATGGTGCTGTGTTAATATCCCAACATATTATATTATTATTATCTTAATATATATATTTCTTGTGTGCGTGTGTATGTGACTGAACTCCTCCTAAACGACTGGACCGATTTTGATGAAATTTTTTGTGTGTGTTCAAGGGGATCTGGGAATGGTTTAGATTCACAATTTGAATTATAATTTTCATCAAAAAAATTATTAAAAAAAGTTTGAAATTTTCAAATTAAAGACGTGTAGACAGGACAACGTCTGTCGGGTCCGCTAGTTTTTTTATAAATATCATGTCTTGTGTTCATTTAATTAACGAGAAATACTGCCTTATTGTTTTGTATTGAGCGCTCAATTGTAAAATAAAATGCCTAAGTGGTGGTACCGAGTTAGATCAAGACATGGTTCAGGAGTGTCACCAACTAGGGCTACATGCCGGACGCTAACGGTCGCGCGCATTCCTCCCTCTTTCCTTCCAACAACTAATTGCTTTTTATGCACAAAAATGTTTCACTACATTTTTAACTACTTTAGGGTATACGTAATGTTAAAAAATCTATGCTATTTAATAAATATTTAAATTATTTCTTCCATTTAGTGTCCAATTCTTCAACTATTATCTCTCAGGTACAAACAACTGCAGATCTAAAATTATATACAATAAAACGAAATCTGTACTTACAAATCAAATTTATTATTAACTCTTTTAAGTAATACAAGAACAAATATACTTATATAATTATTTATTAATATGTATTTTTAATTTTAATTCAAATTTTATTATTAATTTTAGAGTCTGCTGTTGCTATTATTCAATCTTATGTTATTTCTATTCTGTATAACTGATACCTAATTACGTTAAGTGCTGCGTGGAATAGTGACAAGTACGTACTCAACTAGATACGCTATTTGAATCGCAATGCGATTGTTTGGGATAAAAGCGAGATTTTCTCACCGAACTAAACGAACGAGCGAACATTCATTTCAATAGTAGGCGATAATTAAATAAAAATACATTTCGTATAATGAACATAAAAATTTAAAATTAAAATTAGTTTATGTAATTAACTTTCAAAAGGGGTTTAAGGTGTACAACATTATCATTAAATATTTTTTTATGATTTCATATCTTAAATGTCATCATGACACTGAACGTTTACTTACATATGTACATGGACGAATTAGAGACTGGACCTGACATAAAATAAAAATGTATGAAAACTAGTTCAACCAAGTGACGCATAACGCACACAAAGATTTTATTACATTATTATAAACACTGATACACAATACAATATTTCTAGTGCTTGAACGTAATCGATGAAATACATATATCGATGAACCAATGAATGACATTTTAGACATTAGTTAGCATAGTCATCATATTTTACATCTATTAATTTAAAATATCTGTATTTATTAAAATAAATAAATTAAAGAGGCAATAATAATGTGTCAAATAATAATTATTTTTTAATTTGATTTATATAAATACGATGGCAACATTCTGTTGGCCTATAATAATGTTAATAAACAAATGAATATCGGGTGTATATTCCATTAATATATAATAAATAATATTTTGTAAAGATTAAAAAAATATTAAGCTAATTTAATTAAATAAAGTGATTTTGTTGATTCTGTTATTGAACTATTTTAATTGGCAATTGATTGTCTCGGGTTATTATAAAAATGTGACACTGTCCTAATATTGCTCAGTTCTTAATAAACATTTGTGAAATTAGGAAAAAGAAAAAGTGACTGTAAATTGTGAAAAAGTGAGTATTGGATCGTGAAAGTAAAATAATTAGTGCAAGTGGTAAAGTGTTTTATTACAAATCGTCAACCCAGAAGTTTAGTGCTAAAACATTATTGTTTGATTTTGTGTAATTTATGTGTTGAAATAAAATGATCTTTATTATTATTACAATGGAATAATATTCCAAAGTATATAAATGTGGTATAAAATAAAATAAAAAATTAAGTACACATACTAATTATAATTTTTGCATTTATATTTTTATTTGATTTAGAAAATATTTTTATAAATTTATTGTCATCATTGTAGGATACTGTGGTAAAAGTATTTTATGTTATTGTACTGTACAAATAACACAATTCGTTCAGTTATTTCGTAAAATGTCGATATATTTTAATTAATTAATTCTTTTTCGACATTGTCAAGCACTAGTCGATGTCAAATGGACTCACTCGACAGTTTTGTCATTTGTTCTGAATGGTATAATCCAGCCCGTTTATGATGGTTGTCAGATGTCAACAATACATAAAAATATCGACTATATTTAACATAGTTGGATAATATGACATTTTATTTTACATTTAATTAAATTTTGTGATAAATAACAATAAATGTAATAAAATAATGTATTTACAAGTGAAAAGAAATAGTGCTGCTTCCGCCGTTATAGTTTTTACACCAATTAACAGACCATTTAGTCATTTTTGGGAGATGTTTTGTTGACAAGTAAGTGCTTGAGACTGACACAAAAAACAAACGACCTAGGCTAAAATTCCCTGGTTACTGACATGACCGTTAAAGGTACGTCCGCTTATATGTCTGGTCCAGTGGTTAATTCGTTCATGCATATGTATAATGAAATTAATTTATTTCTCATTAGGTTTAACTACCATATTAAGGTATTTGTTCCATCCGCGATAAGAATCTATGACTATTAATTATAATTGTGGTTAGTTATTTCTGTACTTTGCAGCGATGGAATGTCCAACATCAAGGCATACATTAAATAAAGCGTATTGTATTGAACAGTATTATATTCTTTATATATATAGTTGTAGTTTATTCAGCTGGTTGATATCGTACACAACGTAAAGACTTATCGACTTAGGCCATTTTTATTTAATTATTCATTTCGTAATAGATAATTAATATTATCTTTTGTTTTTGGAAGTTTTTATCTGTATTAGTTTTTTTTTTAAATACCTTTTTTTATTTTTTTTCCAGTCGCTATTCTTTAAAAGCAAAACTGTTCAACAGATTGTAACTACTAACTAGGCATACAAAAAGTAGCGTATGGATAAAATATCCAAAAAGAAAGATAAATGGTACATCAAGGCACTGGCGGGTCAAAGCTTCTAATCAAATCAAAATCAATCGCTTCGAGCGCGAGTTATATAGGTTATTCTTATTTAATTGAAAAATGGTATACATTTGCTGACTCCATCCTTTACTCTAACTTCCTTAAAAGCTAATTAATCTGAATAAAAAGGAATGTACTAATGTCATGGTTGTATAACAACTATGTATTACGGTATAAATATTGTTATATTCAATTTATCATGTTTTTGCTATGTCGTGCAATATCTAACCTTTTCCGAAATTATGCAAATCGCTAAAGCGTTTAGTATAGTTAAATCTAATAGCAGCTGACATTAGGGTTAAGCCAAGGTTAAACAGGTAATAAGTAATATTTCTAATATATAATAAACATCTTTAGCGACTGTTATTACAGAAATACAATCACAATACTTAGATCACATCTTTTCTATTGTTTTAGCAATATTTTTTTTATAATTAATAAATGTCTTCGGGTAAAAATAGAGGTCTTCGAGGCAAGACTCTATTTTACTAGTGTATCTAATAGTTTAAAGGAAGATTATTTGAATTTGCAAATTGTAACCGCCCCTCTGAAGTTAGCTGCAAGTGGCTGCACAGTCAGTATTTACTACATGACATGTTAGGACTCAGGAGTTTACATGCGAATAATATAACGAAGTGTAGTATATTATGTGGTTGTAATAAGGACGGAATATCTTTTTAATATTTTGATAATAATATATACCTAATATTATAAACTTCACATTGCCATGATTTATTGGTTTTTTGTGTATACTAAGTGTAGGTAACGCTATTACAACATTATGCTGGATGATTCAGGCTCGCGAATTACTGTAGCGGTCACGCATGATTGCGACCGGTTTTGCCTCGACCGCTAATGACGTCATCCAACTCAGAATCGACAGTGCTAGGTCATTACGATGATGCTATACTTGTAAAACATAAAGGAAACAAGCTTAATCAATCGATATAAAGTATAATATAATATTTGTACTTATAGATGACCAAAAACCAAATTCTTAGGTTTTACATATTAGTATACTCTTACATTGAAGTTTTTGTATTTTTTCTCAGAAATGAGATATTTTCCCGCGTTTAAAAGTATCCCATATGTTGACCCGGATAACCAGCTATCATCATACCAAATGTCATCAATATCTGTCCAGTGGTTTTCTCGTGATGCGGTAACAGACAGACAGACAAAAATTCTAAAAACTATAGATTCGGACTCTATCGATAATAATGTTTATTTCAATAAGATTTTCCCAAAAATATCGAATGTACAGATTCGGCTTAGTTACAATTTTATTATATGTTTAGATTATTCAGAAGTCAGAACCCAACGTAGGACATTGTGATGTTAAAATTAGGTGCAATGTTATGCATTATTGGTGAAGGTTGAATCAATTCAAACTTGGAAATTGCGTTAAACTTTTGCCGAGTTTATCTGATTCTGTAGTATAAAATAGCAAAATTGAATTGGACACGTTATATTATATGCTATAAACTAGATAATAATGTTGAGGAAGATCACTACAACCAGTTGAAACTTTGTAAAAACTGACTTTAAGTTATGCAAAGTGCGATGAATAAATCTAAACTAATATTATAAAGAGGTAAAGTTTGTGAGTTTGTGACGTTGTAATCTCTAGATCTACTGAACAGATTTAGATGAAATTTTGGAAGGAGATAGTTTGAGACCCTGGGAAGGACATAGAATACTTTTTATGCCGGAAATCATCCCGTAAGGATGTTAAAATGAGGGTGAAGGTTTGTATGGGGAAGTAAGCTAAGGACGAACCCAAGCGAAACTAGGGTGAGTCACTAGTAAATTCATAAATGCCTTATTAATTGAATAGGCAATATTATTTGTCTTGTACACTTGTATTTCCACAAGGATCTATAATATCTTTTGTATAATGCATTTATTTACAAAACTTGGTCGTAAATTGTATAATGAAACTTCAAACTGGAACATGTTTCGGTTCAAAAGTCTAATTATAAAGGTCTGACTTCATACGCGCATGTGTAATATCAACAATAATCTTAAAATATCTAGCTTCGTTTAGAAACTAATATCGGTAATTACATCACGCTATGTTTAGAAAAATTGATTTTTTAATTCTTAATTATTTTCTTTAAAACTGACAAATTAATTTAATGACTTTTGTTGCAACTATATAATTATTGCAAATCACCTCCTGGTAAAATTCTAAGAAATTAATTAAATTTCTAAGAAATTGTTAACTGTAACGCCGGCGTGTCCGCGGTCGTTGAGGGATTAAATGAGATATAATATTTTACATATTAATTCCTACCATAATATATTTATTGCTGCACGTGTACATCGCATGTTTTTACAGGCTGTTAGGTCAAGGTCCATATCACCGCTCCTTTTATTTACCGATCCATTAAGAACAATTGTTTAAACCCCAGCTGGTACTTTGTGTTCAGTTTTCTTTTTATAGTAATTTTCTTAAAGACTTCCTTTTTACTGTACATTATCGCGCTCGTTATCTTATCAAGACCGTCGTGTACTCGTAATGTTGCTATTTAATAATTATAATCTACTTATACATATATTAAAATTATAACTAAGTCGAATCTGTACATTAAATATTTTTTGAAAAATCTTATTTACTTATTATCGATGCAGAAGCCGAATCTATAGTTTTTGTCTTTCTGTCTGTCTGTTACTAATCACTGAAAAAGGATTGGAGGGATTGGACTGGAGGGATTTTGATAAAATTTGGTATGATGATAGCTGGTTTTCCGGGTTATAGGATACTTTTTACCCCGGGAATATGTCTCATTTCTGAGACTGAAATGTAAGAGTATATACTAATATGTAAAACCTAAGAATTTGGTTTTGGTCATCTGAACGCGGGCGGAGTCGCGGGCAATGCTAGTAATATATATACATAATATTATGTAAGAGCATTTTTAGTCGATAAATCCAAATATAAAAGAAAGATTAAGTGTGATTTATGGTTTTATCAGATATACGTTATAAGGATAATTAATTCCTGTTGCATTTTTATGTAACAGCTGTTATACCCATCGGTTTTTACTATGAATTACGTGACAACTCTAGTTATTGTTTGCTGCATGCAGTAAACATTAACGTTATTAAATTTCCTCGTACAATATAATTTTTAGGACGTCATATTTTTGTTTTGCACAAAAGTCGTTACATCATACCGTTACGAAAGGCCTGTAATAAAAAGGCATATACTCGTATCGTAAACTTATTATTAATTACTACTACAATCAACTTAATTTAACCTCCTGGGACCCGAACTATAAATTATTGAATTTAAGCAGCGTTTTTATATTAACTGGGCTAATTGACGTTACACTAATGCAAAACTATCAATTAAATGTCACACAAATATCTATTTCAGGATTTTCAGGTGGTATCAAATATGATACTTTGGTACACATAAGAAAAAAAACTATTTTATTTCAATGTTAGTTTTTTTTTTAAATCAGTATAATTTTCACATTTAATGCTAATGAAAAGTTTTAAAACAATTCCTAGTGAAATTAAAACATAAATAATAATATACATCACACTTCTAACCTATAAAAGTCCAAACTATACAACCTTCGGTACCTTATTTTTCATTAAAAATAGCCGTTCCGTTACATACTCTTTCTCTTACGATATCCAAAAGTGGTGAAGAGGTAAAATCCATGTAAAAATTGAAGGTGTCACTGGTATGGTATCCTGCAAATGCTATCCTACTATCTTGCTAATTGTTCAGGTGTTGGGTACAAAGCCGATTCCACTTTAACCTTTACTTTAGGTATTACTAGACCTTTAGGTTATAAATCCAATGGTAAATCGTCAGAAATTTACTGCGATATAAAGTTTTACTCCTTCTGGTTTGGTTTACCTTTCACCAGTTGCTTTTTTGACCCATCTTTTTGTGTAAGGTAAGATCTGCTTATCAATGAAGAACATTTTTGTCGCGAACATTTTTAACGACACGCTCTCTCAATCTCTAAAACTATTGATCGTATTTTCCAGAAGCAGTCATTAGATTGCGTAGATTTTAAAACATCCAGCTTCATTTACGACATTTAAGTACGAAACGAATCTCAGTGTAACGTCTTTTAGTCATTTGCAGGTGCCATTAAGTCGCACTTGTTCCTAAAAGAGCCAGAATTGTTTTATCCTTGATATACCTAACAGTCCAGTAACCATGCTACTCCCAAAAAACGTTAAATTTCTGCAGCAACAGTGTTCACTGATTTTTCTGTGCGCACACAGGACATGACATTTGGACAAAAATCCACGTTTGTAAAGAATTCAGCATTCAAGTACACACTCAAAATATTTCCAATATCTTTTTAGATATCAGGCTTCAGGTTGTTCTCTGAGAGATTTTCACTGCACCTGATGTGGATGCGTTAAAAATGGCTCTAAAATTCAGTTGTATGCTTCCAAATTACTGGCCTACCTGTAGAAACATGCCTCGTTGAACGGCAGTAGTTGAAACGGCTCATCATTAGAGGAATCGCAACCACTATTTGGTTCCTGCAAACTTGGCTGTTCCTCATCTTATCTATATCATGGTTTCTGTATGCCATCCTCGTCCACGTCAGAGTCCTTCTTTTCATCATCAGAGACGTTGGAGTCCAATAATTCATGGTGAATTGTTTTCGTCAGACGTACCGGAAATCATTGTAAATGGTTAATATTATTTCCAATCGTGCCCAAAGTATCACATTTGATATGCTCAATTTATCGTATGATTTTCACTTTAAAATAAAATTTTACGTTATTTACTTATGGAAAATCTAAAGAAGAGAGCTTAAACCTTTAAAAACAATAGTAAATTACTTAGGAAATCCATATTTTAAAACAATTACTTACCCTTACGTAAAGTGAACATGGCGAAAACTTTGAATTTGCGAAAAATAACTGTCCTACCCACTTAAATTTTTAAACACTTTGAATTACGAAAATTATAGTTATAAATCATTAAAGGTCTACTCTATGGCTTAAATAAAAAATAATTAGGAAAATATAACAGACGACGCTTTCACGAAGTTTTTAATTCAAGTATCAAATATGATACTCTGGTTCCCAAGAGGATATAAATAGTTAATATTCGTCATTGACGTTCAATAACATGCGAATGTTTATTTTAAAATAAGGTATGTACGTGTATACATGTACAGATAGGTCCATATTACATATTATTATGTATGTATGTATGTGTGTGTGTGTGTATATATATATATATATATATATTATATGTATCTACATACGTATTATGGAATTGCTTATGCAAAAAACTAATTAGCACTCATATTTATATAGTCTTATTGATCATATGTAAATATTATATATGTATGTATTATAGATAAGAAACATGACCATGACATCTAAGGAAGGATAATAAGTTTTGAGTAGCCCATCGGTAACGCTTTCGTGTTGGAAACTTAAAGTGAAGCAGATTCAAACCGGGCACCTCTCAGGTTTTTATGTGCCAATTATTTTCAACACGTTCACATCTTGCTAATACGATAAAGAAAAATATCGGGAGAAAACCTGCATGTCTGAGAAGGCCTAGAAAGACTTTTAAAGAGCTACTTCGAAAGACGTATTGAGTCCTCCAACTCGCTATCGACCAGCGTCTTAACTACAGTCTTAATCCTCCTTGCTTTGAGGAGAGAGTAACGCTCAGTTGAGCGTTCTTACAGATTTATATCTTTTAATAGATTATAAGCATCATACAGGAATGTCCTTAAATAGATTCTTTTGTTCTGAATTTAGCCACAAATCCGGTTTCGTCGTAATCCGCAAAGAAGCCGTCTCGAGTAGGGGGGTCGTAAGGGAGGTCAATGCACTGAACATATTCGAATACTTCTCCTGGCATAGCGTGTCATGTAATATGAAATTGGCAAGTCGTCTTCTGACTAAATGATGGAGTAAAAGTTATTGATGTATTTTAATTTTCAAGGAATTATATAATAAATATTTCACAAAATAAGTAGATAATAAGCAACAGGTTCTTCAAGAGCTTACGTAATGTTTACGACTTTAGAATCGGTTATGTATTGCGGCTTCTATTGACTTAAATAAAAAAATCCTTTAAAAACACCTATCTTATTTTTGAATAAAATATTACACACACTTTTCTGCACACTCATTTTTTTTACCCCTCAGTTACGTGTACGGAACCTCACATGTTTCTCTTATTTTACTAATTTGACTACTGAATAACGATTCATAGTATCTATACTTTTCGAATAACATCCATTCAACAACAACAACATTCCGACATACACACACGACGAAATTATAAGGTTTCCGTTTATTTCCTTCGGCTACGGAACCCTAAAAACGAATATTTATGAAATACTTGCAGAACCCGCGGCTTCGCTCGCGAAAACTACAAAAAATATCTAAAAAGGTAGTTTCATACAAACTTTCATCCCCTATTTTACCCTCTTATAGGATGAATTTCGAAAAATGCTAAAACACGTATTTATTTAATTTTATTGAAGAGCAATTTATACCAAGTTTCAAGTAATTCTGATCATAAATATTTTTTGCATTGTATTATAACGTGTTTTCCCGTGTGAAATTAGATAATCTCCCGCGGTAAAAAGTAGCTTATGTCACTCTCTAGTCCTCCAACTATCTCCACACAAAAAATCACGCTAATCCGTCTCTCCGTTTCGACGTGAAAGAAGGACAAACAAAGAAGCAAACACACTTTCACATTTATAATATTAAGTATGGATATTTTTAACTTCTTATAAAATACCAAGCGGTAATACTTATCGAAGATCAAAATATAATGGTATTAAATTCATTATTATATCAGTTTAAATTAAGATGCATCAAACATGTGGCAATCTAATTTCATTGAAGACCATGCCTTTATTAAGTCTAACTAAAGCAAGTCATTCTTATAATGATCAAAAGACATGGTCAATTACAAAATATTAATTATCGTCTGTAAGTACTAAGAACTAGTTGATTTCGATTAGGAAAATAGACATTTAATAGAATTAACGGTTTTGAAAATCATATTTTTGAAAAATAAAAGTATGGAGAACTTTAGAAAATTTTTCCTATATATTAATAGGAACCAAATAAAAAATTTTTAACAAAAAAATAATAACCGACTTCAAACAAAAGCACTAAAAATTAAAAAATAACTGATTGGTAGTTTTCATTTACTATACATACCTAATCAAATATTTTCGAAGTCGGTGTGCTTTGCTTTGTATGGGCTGGCACCGATTTCGAAAATATTTGATTAGGTATGTATTTAATAGGTAGGCTTTAATTACTTAGCCAAAGCTTTTTTATTTTTCCCTTTTTAGTGTAGACAGTAGTTGCAAAGTAATAATTCTAACGTGTTAGGCTTGTCGAATCAAACAAAATAAGCCCAAACTCAAAGTATCTACTATTAGCCGTTGAAGAGTTCCACCTATCCAACTTCTGACTTTACCATCAGATCAGGTCAACAATACCGAACCACTGTACTATCAACGAAAATAGAAACACTTGCAAAGTTTCAAGTCAATATGACAATTAGAAGTAGGTTAAATCCATCATTAGCTATTTTTCCACCCTTAGGAGTGGTATTTTTTTTTGAAATTTAAATGGGACCAATCTGGAAGTATACCCTTTCAAACAAAACAAAAATTATCCGAATCGGTTAATAAATGACGGAGTTCTGAGGTACCTAACAAACATAAAAAAAAACATACAGTCGAATTGAGAACCTCCTCCTTTTTGAAGTCGGTTGATAAAAAAGAGCGCAATAAGATTGGTTGTTTATCACTACATATAAATTTACACAAATGCAAATGATCATTTTATGTATAAATAAAATACGAGGAGATGATCTTAATTTAATACGTTTGTCATAAAAAATTTAAAAATAAAATAATGATATATATTTTTCCCTGGGAAAGCAAAGCAATGCAGTTCTGCAATTTTCGGCGGTTAGTCACGATCTATGATTTGAGTGATATAATCGCCGCTATGGTATACGCAATAAGAACATTGAGATAAGCATGTGTATAAACTCACGAACGACAAGTATTATGTTCCCACGCGAAATGTTTGGGCGGTGGTAAGTGGAGAGATAAATATTTGTAAACATGCACCAGCCTCTGACCTCGCATAAAAAATAGTCATTTGAAAAATTTGAAAAAAAGAATAGATTCATATAAATGATTTTTTAATATGTATGAAACAATTAAAACAATATGTGTATTATAAACCTCATAGTAAAAATATAGTCCCTTAAGACAACTACCTTTAAAGTGCGGTCAAATAAAAAATGTTCGATATACTTATGTGTATGCTGACGATGATGGTGACATGTAACTATAATATTTGCAAAATATTTTTAAAAACGTTCAATGCGCTGCAATATAATAAGTATAGATAGAACGAAAATATTAATCCAGTGATTCATTACAGGAATTCAATGAATTTTAACAAGTATAAACCCAGACGTCTCCAGTGGCACATGGCCCGCACTGGGCGTTATGTCCCGACAAAAATAGACAAGTCGCTATTTATATATCGTATCCGCCCTGCGCACGCGCACCGCACCGCTTGACGGCGCCTGCGTAAACATGGCGCCGATCTATAGAATTCGTCATTTTGATTACAGGGCTCAGTATCGTGAAACTCTTTAAATCTAGTGCACATTGCAAGACTTACCAAAGACTTACTCGTACAAGTCTAAAATGTACTTAAATTAAGTACTTATACCTATTTGAAAATAAAAAATGTTTGCATTGAACGAACCTTAACGGTGCAGAGAAAAGAGTTGCAAATCATGAAAGCAATATACAAGATAGCTTTTAGCGAAGGCGGACGTAATTCATCAATCACGCTTAGACCATAAAAACGTTGGGAAAGTAACAATACGTAAGAAAACCCACACCTTTCCCATGCTTCTGGGAGGCTTTGTTGTCTGCCTACGTGGCCCAAAATCATAAATACACGTAATAAAACTAACGGTTTATACATTTTAAATATGAATTATTTTGAATTATGTACCACTTCATTGGAGTTGATCATAGCAATTAGATTTATTTACATTTTATATACGTACCCCACTACTTATAAAGAAGTGTAGTCTTCAATGTAGTTATGATCAAATCGAACAGCGTTCCAAATCTCAGTTTTTTTTTTAATAAAGTACTTAATTGATATTGAGCTATAAACTTTCGATTTCGATGGAATGTAAGTAATAACACCTTTTTTCATTATCTTCTATCCGACAGATATTTTTAGGTCCATGTTGAAATTATACAAATTTTACGTGAATATATTTTGCTGGAGAAGTTATGTAGTGTCTAATAAGTGAAGCAAGCACATACACTAGTTGGCATTAACCTAAAACAACATTACAATAATTGATCATATTACGCTATGTTTGTGTTCATACTTCGCGTACTCCGTGGTAGTCTTGAGCGTTGCGTCCACTCGATTCTCAACAAACACGTAATCTGGGTCATGGTCCATCGTGAATCTCGTTTTGACTTGTCTGTCTGTAACCTTTATACTCATTTCTTCGTGTGTTTACTAAATGCGATCATCGATATAAAAGTCAAGAGAATCATGACGTTATGTTCAACGATAAAAATAAACTTATTCGCGAGATATGTAACTTTAATGTGTGATAAGATGTCGATTTGCAAGCTTTTACAAAATTTTTGAAATATAAAAAATGCACACTACAAGTAAGTACTTCACAGAGTTACATATTTGCCTAGGTATAGGTAAATAGAGCGCTTTGAATTCAGAGCAAAGTTCAATAAGTTTAAATTATATTAATTTAAAATTTAAACCGTAACCTTTAACTTTTTCTCCTATAGTTTTATTGAACAATAAACGTAAATCTCATATACAAAAGCATTATATGTACGTCATAAATATCGTAAAGTTAAAAAAGTACTTCATGCGTCATTACACATCATAATATTTTTAACTAATTAGTTTGATAAATGTTGAGAACTTCATTATGGGATGCATGGCTACTATAAATCAAACTAAAAAGTGCAATCCATTAGAATTACAATAGCAGCTGTTCTACCAGCTGGTTACCATATTCTTTTGTTCATGACGTCAATATAATATGTATGTTACATGTATGAATTTGCATTCGCTTGAAGGAAAGTTCACATTTGTACACTTTCTTAAGCTAACGACAATTTTAAACAGTGACAAATCCATAATTTCATACTTAATACTATAAATGTGAAAATGTGTTTATTTGTTTGTCCTTCTTTCACGTCGAAACAGAGTGACAGATTGGATGATTTTTGGTATGGAGATAGTTGGAGGACTGGAGAGTGACATAGGCTTTTACTGACTATCTCATTCCCATAGGAAAACACGTTATAATACAACCCAAAAAATTATTTATGATCAGAATTACTTGAAACTTGATATTAATGCTCTTTAAAACAATAAAAAAAATATGTGTTTTATCATTTTTCAAAATTCATAAGGGGGCAAAATATGGGATGAAAGTTTGTATGAAACCTACCTTTTTAAAGCTTTTTTTTGTAGTTTTAGCGCGAGCGAGGCCGCGCGTTCTGCTACTAATTAAATAAATGTTACAGTAGGTATATTGCAAAAACATATTTAGCTTCTTTATAAGACGTCAAATAATAGTTACTCGATAGCATTTTTAGACAAAGAGAACGTTGTTACAAGTGTCAGTCGTAGGTTAACTACTTGATTGGCCAAGACGGCGATCTGCAAACGTGCTAAGTGGATGATGACAGTATTCCTACTCCGTTTAATACCGCCATGTTTTATCGTGTGCGCTGTGTACTTTTGTCAGAATCTAAATGCTTTAACTTACCAAAAAATTGAATACTGACCATTGTAGAATTAGCATTTCTCGTTGGGAAATGTAAGAATAAATAACGATAAGATAAAGATTATCAACGTAAAAAATTATTTGGCTGCGCTTCTTTTTCTCGCACTTACCTAACTTTACTACTTATATTATCTGCTAAATATTTACTTAACTGAGATTTTTTATGTTCTAAGAGATTTTGTCCCCTAGAGACAGCAGCTAAAAATGGATGCTGGGTGCTACAATTGTCTACATTGGTACATTATATGTGCATCTTACAGCAATAAAATTTGTGACCTATTTGATATGATAGTACCTACTTAGTACGTTTGTATAATGTCTAGCTTTATTAGTGTTATAGCAACCTCTGCAAAATTAATACGTGAAGATAATTATAAAAACGATAAAGCTTTAGGTATACAGAAGCAGCCAGTTCAGATATTCAGTTCGTTGACCCTATTCTAGGAATGAATCCTTAGACGGTCTGTTCTTAGAGATTCGTATGGCATCACGTGAAACAGTTTTGAGGCTTTAAAAGGCATGCATGTTTAACTAAAACACGCTAATAAGCAGCTTCGGAATATCTCGCCTCAATTGATAATTGTTCTACAATCGTTAATTGTAGCATCGACCGTATCTAATTTGTAGATTCTTTTAATAGCGGTTGAAACTTGATTAGATTATGACCGAAATTGTTAACCTTGACGTTTAGTGTCCTAGACTTTCTATTTCAATGATAGATGATAATACCTATACAATTTATTGATTTGATTTCTGTTTGTAAACTAAAATATAAGTTAAATTTAAATAATCGTAAGCCATAAACATTTAAATATTACCTTTAATGACATAGCTAAGTAAATCAAAAGCGAAATTAAAAGCAACATTTCTTATGATAACATCTGAAATACACGATTTACATTTTTTACAATAACGCTCTACTCTTTTTGATTTAGTCTACTGATATTTCAACCAAAGTTTTTCAAAACGGGTTTTGTAAATTCTTATTGGTTCACTGTTTGATCGTTTTCGCAAAAAGATATATTTTCTTGAAATACTATAATTATTCAATATAGTGATGTACGTACAATGCACATATAAATAAAAAAGAAAATCATAAAGGATTCCAAGTAAATTAGAAAGTTTTATAAGGGTAAATGGAGGTGATACATTTGAAAGTCTGTAATTTAGATCCTAGAGGTTAATGGTTGCGTGCGGAAAATGAATCCGCGACGTCCGAAATATTAGGACTATTAGATCGTACCAGTCAAACGTTTATGTACTAATTCATATAGTGTTCACACCCTGTTTATTATATTACGTCATACCTATAAACAAATTAAGGAAAAATGAAATATTTTCAACATGTTAATTTATAACAAAATGATAAAACACGTCATATAATAAGTGTTTTAATAATTAATTACTATATACAGTAATCATATTTTAATAATTAATATTATTTACTTATATATTCCATTTTCTGTCAATTAATGTTTAATTAATATTACTACGTAAATTTAAATAACATTAAAACAATTTTTAAGTCCATACATAATTATCTTGTTGTGAAAGTTTATTAATATTCGCCTACGGCCCACTACACACCTATTTTTATAAGTGAGCATAAAAGCTTATAGTAAATACTAGCATTGCCCGCGGCTCCGCCCGCATTCAGATGACCAAAAACCAAATTCTTAGGTTTTACATATCAGTATAGTCTTACTTTGCAGTTATTGTATTTTTCTCAGAAATGAGATATTTTGCCGCGATAAAAAGTGTTCTATATGTTGACCCGGATAACCAGCTATCACCATACCAAATTTTATCAAAATCCCTCTAGTGCTTTTTCTGTGATGCGGTAACAGACAGACAGACAGACAAAAATTCTAAAAACTATAGATTCGGCCTCTGTATCGATAATAATGTCTATTTCAATAAGATTTTCCAAAAAATATTTAATGTACAGATTCGGCTTAGTTACAATTTTATCATACGAGTATGTATAGACTTTATTATGCTGACGCCTGACATACATTGCTTAACGATTACGTTACGCTATTTACATGACAACTTTATTTCTTAATAACATTAACATGTATGTACTTATTCAAATTATTTGTACACATATTTGACTATAAACGTATTTAAAATATGATACTAATTTTATATGTTTATTTGTTTCAGGTAAAGGTGGGTCGAAAGGACTGCCATGAATTGATGATATACTCGTACATGCTTCAAACTGCAATTTTTACGTAATAAGATCTTATGTTATAAAATCATTGATGGTAGCCAAATCAACTAAAAATCAAAATATATAATAAACACAAACATAAAATATAATAAACTAAATCTGATTAACTCGCTAAAAAACTCCGGCCAAGTGCGAGTCGGACTCGCCCACCGAGGGTTCTGTACAGATTTGTAGGAAATTTGTTTAAAACTTTCATTTTCATTTTTTTTATTTTTTGGAATTTTTCCTTTATTTGTGTTGTAAGACCTTTCTTTTTGCCAAATTTCGTGATTCTAGGTCAACGGGAACTACCATAATAATAGGTTTTCGACCCAAAACGTACAGGGTATTTCCATTTGACCTAGAATTGTCAATTTTGGTTAACAGCAAGATCTTAAGTACAAATAAAGAGAAAATTCCCAAAAATAAAAACGAAAATTAAGATAAATTATGATACAAGTTTTTGCGAAAACCTAAAGGGTGTAGCAGGATAAGTATTGTGAATCGGCCCCCAATGACAACTTCTTTTTAAATTCATGTTATAGTATCAACTCGATGTGTGTATGCAATTTATATGATTTTTTCTGCCGTATTCCACTTCAATCTAGAGATATGGTTGTATATATGATTATCCGTCAAACAGCCATATCTTAAAAAATAATTGAGCTAGAGAGATAAATCCAAAATGAGGTTGTAGGAAACGTTAAAGAGTATGATATGGCTGTTTGACGGATAATCATATATACAACCATATCTCTAGATTGAAGTGGAATACGGCAGAAAAAATCATATAAATTGCATACACACATCGAGTTGATACTATAATATGAATTTAAAAAGAAGTTGTCATTGGGGGCCGATTCACAATACTTATCCTGCTACACCCTTTGCCTATACCTTTTTATCGTGTTGACTGAGCACCTTGACTTTTATACACCTACTGGGTACTTTAGACCTCAGTATCTGATATAAATTTCAACTTGCTAGGTCCACCTGAGAAAAATCGGCGGTGACACGGATAGACAGACGGACAAGAAAGTGATTTTAGAAGGGTTCCTTTTTTTACCTTTTGAAGTACGGAACCCTAAAATCTAGTTTGTTTCATTATAATTACTAACAATAAAGCTTATTTTTGTTTCGAATGTTTTAAATAATTATACTTACATGCTATTTAACAAATTAATAAATACATTTATGTTTAATAGACTAGCGACTCATCCTAGCTCCGCTCGGGTGCGTCCCTAAGTTTTGATTTTTTTGAGCGAAACCCTAATTCTTTTTCTAAAATAAAAGTAGCCTAAGTTACTCCTTATAACATCAGCTATCTGCCAGTGAAAGTCCCGTCAAAATCAAACCAGCCGTTTCGGATATTAGTTGGAACAGACAGATAGACAAAAATTAAAAAAAAATGTGTTTTTCTAAAGGACCGTATATAATTTGCATGGACGAAGTGGTTAATTCGTTCATGATAATTTCATATGCGTTTAATAAAAAGCTGTTATTTTGACATTACAAACAGACACTTCAATTTCATTTATCTGTATAGATTAAAGTAATCTTTATTATTGCGGATTCTATTCCATTATGAATGGAG
Source organism: Brenthis ino (assembly GCA_921882275.1). Classification (NCBI taxonomy): domain Eukaryota; kingdom Metazoa; phylum Arthropoda; class Insecta; order Lepidoptera; family Nymphalidae; genus Brenthis; species Brenthis ino. The sequence goes on along the minus strand of OV170227.1, from coordinate 12,775,122 downwards.
TAAGAGTAAGTCAATCAACCCATGATTTAATTAGTTTCAAGATTTTTAAATGCGGTTTCGAATTACTGCGTCCAGCTGTAGCGCCTAATGAATGAATGCAGTGAGTGGTCACTTTTCGACCCTTTCATTAAATTCCTGTGGGCGTTCAAGATGATTCAATAATATGGGTGTTAGTAGGTACTTATGTTCTTATTTACTGTCGAAATTTTCCACCAATATAATATTATAGTATATTTAAATATGAAACTAACCCAATTTTAATTGTCATTTTTAGGGTTAAAATGATAGATGTTAACAATAATACGGCAAAGCAAATTAATATTTTAAACATACTAAGCCTCCGCTGTCCGTCCGTCTGTCAGAGGGCTGTATCTCATGAACCGTAATAGTTGAAATTTTCACAGAGTATATACGAATTCGACTCGCACTTTACCGATGTTTTTATTCTTGTATTTTATCGCTATATCTGAGAAGATTTCATAAAAAATAGCTTATACAACAACATCATTTATTTAACTTTTCTTTTGGTGTTTTGTTTCCAACACGATGGTTACCTTCACGCACAAAAATCATTATGTTTTGTATAATGACACTTATCCTGTTATTTTAGACGAGTTTCCTGTTATTTATAGGAATGACTAAAATAATTTTGTTTTACCGTTACAACATTTGTCCACGTGTTCGATTGTTTCACGACTCGTAATGGGAAATTACGAAATACATATGACTTGGCAGCGTTGTTATTAGTTTTCAGTTCAAATAAGCTTTGTATTATTATTACTATTTCTTGTTATCTTATAGTAAACTAAAATGTCTACACAGAGATTTCAAGAGAGAAATTTCATAATTAGGTTAATAATAAATAAGTAAATAATTAAAATTTTAATGGCTTGGCATGGTATGGGTGTTGAAATAAATGGTATAAAGTGACCAAAATATAAACGAATGCAGTGTGGGAAAACCTTAAAGATAAGAGATAGAATATGTAAAGTGTTTTTTTTACATTTTTATTAAGAACAACCAGATACAAAAATAAGACGATTTCTATTTGAATCGGCAATTACTAGGCATAGTAGCGATTGTCTAGAGGACACTGCTATATATGTATGTACCTACTGTGTTTAACGCCAATGTTCTATTTTTTATAAGCAGGATGTTGTACGATAAAAATAAAACGGCATTGAGAAGAACAAAACATAAAAAGTAAGTTTAAAAGTATATAGAGATACTATTGAGTAAAGAGCAGCTATAATAATTGAGATTTTTCATGCCATTTCATTTACCACGCCTACATGCCTGCCTACATCCAAAACTCAAAAGCACTGAAGCCCACATACTTGATTTGAAAATAACAATTTGCGCAACTTGCCAATCCAGTCTTAATCTTCGCTTTATAGAATCGCCTTTGTACATTCCTAATGAGCTCGAGTGCCCTAGATCTCTGCCTTTGATCTTTTTCAGTACTACAACTACATTAATATGATTTGTTATATTTTGCCATAACAGTATTTAGAAGTATTTACAAGAGTGACGAAAATGAGTTTTGTGGAGTTCATAGAATAAAATTCCAATTAATATAAAAAACACGTATTTTCATTAAACATAAACGTGGGGTAAGTTAATAATTATCTAGTTATATTGCGTCATACTCCAACTAAAGCAAGAAGTTATTGATTTAACCATATAAGGTAAAACAAATCGCTCGTCCTGGCGCTGCATTGACGACATTATAGATAATAGCCGAGGCCGGTTTAAAGGTCATGTTATCTAAATGCAACAGTGACTAATGCGAATATTTGTATGCTCCACTTAATGTGTTATGTATTATGATTAATGTAAATCTATACATATAATAAAATTCTGAGTCAAATCTGTACATTAAATATGTCTGTGTGTCTGTTACCGCATCACAGAAAAACTACTGGACGGAATTTAATGAAATTTGGTATGGTCATAGCTAATTATCCGGGTCAATATATAGGGTACTTTTTACCGCGGAAAAATATCTCATTTCTGAGAAAAAATACAACAACTGTAACGTAAGAATATACTAATATATAAAACCTAAGAATTTTGTTTTTGATCATCTGAACGCGGGCGGAGCCGCGGACAATGCTAGTTTATTATATAGCAACATCCATTTTTACAATTCAGATTATGTCAGGATTGATAAGATATGATTCGGTATGGGCGAGAAAAACAATAGGTCGATTTTTAAATATATTTTTCGATGTTTTAAATGTGGCACAAAACGTGTAAATGGTAATTTTACAATAGTTTAAAACGTTTCATTAATTCTCCATCAGGTGGTATTCCGCCTCCAGACGGAAGCAGTGGGCGTTGATCGTGTGCCCACTATGATTATGTCACCAATACCTCTCATCTTATATGGACAGCTGTTCGTAGTTTTACGCTTTTGTTAAGTTACACACACGTATTTGGCCTAAGTAGCAAGCAATGTAATACATTTAGCTAAAAACTTTTACATATACATAAATGACACATTTTATGTAACTAATTTTTTTTCTGGTAAAAATATGCTCTCTTACCCTATTTTTTGTCTTTGATTATATAATCAATGTAACTTCTGTGGCCTCAACTGAGCAGCCTGGTTCATTACCAGAATTTTCTTTACACGTTTTAGACTGTAGCCTCGCCGGGACGTATTATAGTGATAACTTGTTATTCTTTTTAAATGGCAATGCTCTCACTTTCTCCTATAGGCGTTATAAGAACAAAATAAAGCGAAAGTTAGTAAAAAGTACTTGACATTATTTAAATGCATCTTGCAGACAAATAAAAAACTAAAAAAAAGATACATATACAGACGAACATAGAGCTTCCTCCTTTTTGGAAATCGGTTAACAAAGGAAAGCCACATGATTTACTATTAGTATTATATTAACATGATCGCATAGCTATTTCCAGATATTTAGGTAGCTTCTAAGAATATGCATTAAGAAAATATTTACACAGTTTACCATATAACGAATGGTAGCGGTCGGTAAAATTTAACACAACGGATGCGCTCTGAAATTATAAAAATACGAAAAAAAGAAGAAAGCAACCCGCGGCTTCGCTCGCGCTAAAACTGCAAAAAAAATGTCTAAAAAGGTAGTTTCATACAAACTTTCATCCCCTATTTTACTCCCTTCTACGATGAATTACGAAACATGCTAAATCATGTATGTATTTATTTAATTATATGGAAGAGCATTACAATACCAAGTTTCAAGTAATTCTGATCATAAATATTTTTTTTGGATTGTATTATAACGTCTTTTCCCGTGGAAATAAATAATCTACTGCGGTAAAAAGTAGCCTATGTCATTTTCCAGCCTTCCCAACTATCGCCACACAAAAAATCACCCCAATTTGTCACTCCGTTTCGACGTGAAAGAAGGACAAACAAACAAACAAACAAACAAACAAACAAACAGACAAACACACTTTCACATTTATAATATTAGTATGGATTCGTAAATTTACATTCAACCTTACACCAATGTTTTAGGAGGCAAACTTGCTGTGTAGCCCAAAGCTGTGTAATTAGTTGTAATATTATCTATATCGTAATCGATGAGGCGATTATGCCATGAAGCCCACCTAGGATAAAAGATCAAAAACATTCCGGCAATATGTTTATAAAAATACTGTATTATAGACGTTCCAGACAGTTATAACTTAGATATATCTATACATTTATTTGTATTACGAAATCCTTATTTATCGTTTTAAGTTATCCCAGTATTAACAAATATTCATATAATTTAAAATTTTGGTGCGGCTATGAAGTTAATTAAGCACTTTGAAACACATTAGTGTTTGTTATAAATATGATAATATTTTTTTTTCTTTAAAATGTTTATAACTTGTCATGTCAACTCTGTAGCATGTAGATAAATACTAGTGAGTAATGTAAATCTGTTTAGTCTAAACAAAACCAAGATCCATGAACGCGGGCGCTTGTTTTCCTTCTGTTTGTTTTACGAGTCACTTAGATTTATTTACTTCAACAGATAACGGTTCATCTTAATTACTTTGCCCATTTTATAATTTACAGGCACACAAGCTCGTGCAAGCAAAGCTACTTACCTTGTAATGTAAAGTTACGTAACGCAAACTAGTTACACTGGAAGTCTTTTTGACGCTTGATTTTCACCATCACTATTTTGGCATTTTTCATATAGTCGAATACCTTCGTAGATAGATAGATTTTTTTATTTAAATAACAACGTTTACATTATATTTTGTGAAGCTTATGATGTATTTTAGAGTCTAGACAAAAAGGTAAATACTAAATACCACTATATGCTTTAGTAAATTTATTACCTACTAGTTTTTTTGAATATGTAAATCTAATCCCACCAATAACATGTTCATGTAAAATGTTGCCAAGACGAGACCATATGGCTCGCACTGTCAAAAAGTTATCAGATCTCACATAGAGCCTAGCTTCTAACTCTACACGCCCTAACTCTACAAACCCTAACTTTGCAAACTCTACACCTTATTCAAAATATGTGGCAGATCTGTATTTTACTTGACTATATTTTACTTATTTAATACTAATAATACTTTCTTAGATTTACGCGAATATTAGACATTTTAAATAAAGCATTCGAAATGTCGGAAACCAAAAATTAAAATAAATCCGCGAAAAAATCCGAAAAGAATAAAACTATTTATTATTTAAAATATTTAATGCCTACTCACAAGATTCATCATAAAAATTCTTACCATATTATTCATGGTACCTATAGAATTAGTCATGGGAAACATGACAAATAAAAAAAATAATTATGTTGGCCTTGTTAAAAAATATTTTTTAATTATAACATGATGTAGTCACCATAAAATCTAAAATGATAGTTGAAATAGGTTTTGAGAAGTGCAATATGAGGCATTACGTTCAACCCAGTTTATTTTGTTGCGACAACATCCGTTGAATTACCTTCAGCGTTTAAAATAAGCCAAATGTATTTTTATCAACGGCAAGACTAGTGGGAATAACAATAAAAGCACGCACGGTATGTAGCACATATTTGTAAATGTTGATTAGGGCTCATTCATTTTGAAGTCTGTACACGTTTTTTATGGTACGGTTATTGATACTTTAACTTCAAATCTGTTCTTGATACGCTGTCACACAACTATTAGAACATAAAAACAGCATATTTTAGCTTCAAAATATTCGTTTTCGATGAAAAGCATGTTTTTATTAAAGAGACTTTACCGTATTGCTCAGTAGATCATATAAGTCTGTTCGTTATTCCGTATTTATATATAAACTAGCGATTTACCCTCACATTGCTCGGGTTCGTCTCTAGGTATGCGAATTTTGTTCACGTTTTGATTTTTTTGCATGGAACCCTAAAATATTTTTTTTCTAAAATAAGAGTAACCTAAGTTACTCCTTATAACATCAGTTATCTGCCAGTGATAGTCCCGTCAAAATCGATTTAGCCGTTTCGAAAATAAGCCGAAACAAACAGACTAACAGGCAAACAGACAAATATTTTATAAACATTGTTTTTTCTTCTCAGTAACGTACTATCATATTATGTGTTTAGTAAAAAACTGTTAATTTAACATTACGAACAGACACTTCAACTACAAAATTAGATATTTTGTAGATAATTCTCATATGCAAACTATATATAATGTTTAAAAGTTGTTTTGCAAAACTTATTTCATTTAAAGACAAAACCATTTACAATAATATTTGTGCAACTTCCCATAAGCGCCGACATGTCAATCAGTCCAATATAAATTATTATGCCTAGATAATATGATTGAAATATTGTGTCGAGACGCCGGCGCGTACGCAGGAAGAGACAGAAATAACTGTCTTGTCCTACATCGCAGTCGATAAACTGGAGAATACCTATTTACTAATTAGTAGACTTACACTTCATGGCGTCATAAAGCTCAGTTTAATTAAAGCAAGGGTTTTCGGACTTTCGTATTTTTAAAGTGTTTTAAAATTATCAACGGCATATATTTATTATACATATTTGATATACGTATTTTGGCATTTCGATACACCATTACTTAGATTTATGCCAAGTCCCTAAGAGCAATGCCTAAAGCTATCGGATAGCGTTAATGTTGAAACAAAAATTGTTGTTAACTCTGCATTGTGCAGTACGATAAATTGTGTAAAAATACAATGTACTATTGATAAAATAAAGCTTCAATTTTAATTGTTTCTTAAATATCTCTTTGAAAATTTCTCAGAAATAGATGTTACAGAGATGAATGAGAGCTGTTGACCGCTGTAAATAATGTAAACGCAATCATAAATTGCGAAAGATCGTACACTTTCGAAGAAGTCAGCCGCTATCAATTTCGACTTGCTAAGCGTCTATTTTAAGAAACAATATGCATAAAGAGCATAAGGTTATGTTTTTTATTGATACTTATTCGATAATGGACTCAATGGACTTTACTATAAAAGCTATAATTGCTGTGCACGAATGCTCTAAGCTCTTAAGGTTCTTAGCACCTTGATAGCGCCACCATTTAAGGATCAGCTAAACAACTGTTGGAATAATTAATTAATCCTAAGTCAACAACAATAATTACGTAAGCTAATTAAAATGCTTCGATAAGTATCATATGGAATATTGTGAGTTTATTTTCTAAGTATACTTATATAAATAAGATACCTGTGACAGATACGAACGATGATGAGTAATATTATTATATGAACAACGTATAACTTACTTCATAATACAATTTAATTTTATTAGTAATAATATTTAAAAGTCATAAAATAATACTTTATAGTTTATACTATAATTTTAAAGCTATACTGAAACATACTGACTGAATAAACAGATAATCGTAAAACCTTTGGTGAAAGTTGACTCTATGCATGTAAGAATTAGAAATTTCTATCAGTACATAAATACAATAATAACTTGGATAATATAGTGAGACGTGCCCATTGAAGAGACAAATATGGTAGCACCTCTTGGACTACGAGCCGCGACGTGCAAACCAAAATGTTTGCTAATTCTGCTCTACAAAATGTTGTAGTATTGTGAAAGATTATATTTTACAACTTTTACTGATGCTAGAAGATAATATTCTTATAAAGTTATATATCTTTTAAAGTTATTACACTTCGAATTAGAGTGAAAACCCATTGGTAATGTGCTGCCTTGAAAAGCCAATGAAACTGGCTCTAATCGGGTCTCGCTTATCGCCGTGAAATTACAACAAAAATTTCAGAATATTAATCCCTCCACGACCGCGGACAACCGGCGTTACAGTTAACAATAGATTTCTTAGAAATTTAATTAATTTCTTAGAAATTTACCTGGAGGTGGTAAATTTACTATTCTTCAAGGAGAAGCGCTTCTTTCAACTTTTCTTACTGTCTCTTATCTTTACCTATTTTTTATCAACTATGTACCTATCCCTTACAATACCTATAACTCCAAGAGAAATGAGCTTCGTTTCAGAATAGTTGGTTTAAGAAAAGTCCATATTAGTCTCTGAATCATTCGTTCAGTTTGTATACATTGAAGGCCAATTCCCCTTCTTAGAAATATAAATTTAATTCATAATTTAAAACGAATAATATATGCGTAACGTGCTTTATGGGTGTTTGTTTGCGTTATTTTTATGACTAAACTACGTAAGAGTTATTTCTGGTACTATAAAGTATCAAGTAATACCGTTGTTCTAGTTTTTCTTATAAAATAAATTTATTATTTAATAAATATATGTGTAAGTCTTATGCGCTTATTATTTCAAGAAATATAAGTAAGGCACGTAACGGCTTACAAGTTACAACTTGGTGTTAACACGTACTGGTAAAGGACAAGAAACTACAGTGTTATTTTCGTAATAGTAAAAATCAGATAACCGTGGTAAAACTTTTTATGACGGACAGTTAATTTTACTGTTTTTGGTTATTTACCACACCTACACAGAGAAAATATGTACTTTTTCTTAATTTTTATCGTTTGTATATCGCGTATCGCGTCGAAAAACAAATAAATTTTTAATGCTCTTCTTTTTATAAGATAACATTGTCATATTGACTATTCTCATTTAAAATTTGTTATAGCCTAGGCTTAAAACGAGCTGTGCCTGTACGCTTACACTTGTCTCTTTTAGTTATCTACGTAAGACAAAGTGGGACACACAATAAATCAGAGAGAATACATTTAAAATTTTACGACGAAGTGATTATATGTATGTACTTGTACCTAAAGATTATAGTTCAATGCGCCATGACTCACAGCTTACTCAGCAAAGAAAGGACATTAACTTAATAAATAAAGAAGATGACAACGTTTCGAACTTTCAACTTATGTCGTGTTTGTGAAGAGCTTGTTATTAGTCATTTTCTTACTCAAAAGAACGATATCCATGATATAGTATCTTTGTACTCTAGATTTAACACCTCCAGGTAAATTTCTAAAAAATTAATTAAATTTCTAAGAAATCTATTGTTAACTGACGCCGGCGTGTCCGCGGTCGTTGAGGGATTAATGACCATACGTGGAGCTTTGTCTTTCTTCAACATAATTATAACGGATTCGGCTATACTTACTGTATATAATGAAAACGTGTTTCAATAATACCTAACTGTATATAATTAGTTTCAAGACTCAGCTTCAGCATGACTCATACAAAAGAAATAAAACGTGATTGCGTTTACACGAAAGATGTTCAGAAACTGGACTAGCTTTGTATCTTAAAAAAGACTTTTAAATGTCTGATGTTAAATAATGGAAAAAAACATCTTGTTAACTTTTACTGAATTAAAATGTTGACAAACTTGTATTTAGAAGTTTATTCGGAATGAAGACAACGTCCTTAAAAAGCATTTGCATCAAATCAGCAATTGGCGACAAAATTGGATCATAATTTCGTATCTTCTGAGTGGATAAAACATATTTACAATTATAGAAACAATATTTAATAAATATTTCATCTTATATATATATATATATATATATATATATATATATATACAAATCAATTGCCGTTTGTTAGTAGTCTCGCTAAAGCTCAAAAACATCTAGACCGGTTTGAACGATTATTTTTTTGTTTTGTTGGGGGTGCGTCAGGGGCGGTTTAAGTATAAAAAAATAGAGAAATTCCAAAAAAACAGCTGGAAAATTGAAAAGTTTTATTTTGTACCTCTGTCTATATAATATATAAGTTCATCTATTCCATATTAGCCGTTAAAACGTCTCTAGGGATGAACATGAACGAAGTGAGGGTAATCACTCGTCAGTCGTAAGGTATTGTAATATAAAAGCTGAAAGCTTATTATATCATTTTTTTTCTTTATTAAAGTTTATGCTTATAATTTAATTAAACTTTTTAGTATTAAAAAGCGTTAATACTAATAGGGTAGCAAAATGATCTAATCACTAATGTTTAGAAAGTTTATAATGACTTTGACATACACGATTGGGTAACTAATGCTTAGCTCTCGAGCATAAGCAGTTAGCTAAATCGTGTGCTATAACGATGACGACACGGCTACTGCTCACTTTCTAGTTTATTTAGTTTATTTTTTCGATGCAAGCTGTGCTGCTGAGACCGGATGAAGATATTTTTTGTTTTTGTTCCAAACTCCACGGCCAACTTTTTAGATATATTGAGAGATTGATCCGCCTGAAATCGCTCGGGTGTTTTTTATAATTTGAAGCTCTTTTTTTAAATTGTGTTTTTTACAAACTTTTTCATAGCAATAAAATACGTAAGTGATACGATTTTAGCATCAAGACAACCAATAAGAGTCCTTATGATTATAATTTATGATCTTCAAGGTTCAAGGTATTGGAAAATTTCAAACTTACTACCTCATGACAATCGGACCAGCCATTTCAATACCTCATACAAATTTTAATATGCGTTAAACGTTTAAATCGTTGATATTGAAATGTGTCCGTAGTTATTGATTATAATAATAACTAAAATACACAGGTTTGATAATATTTTCGAAATGTATTACGTATTTTAACAGTAAATAATATTTTCTTTTCAGACTTCAAAAAGGATTGGTCGGATCATGCACTTTGGTGGCCTACACGAAATAAATGGCTTTCCCGACCAAAGCACACCCTGGACCAGTATGGTGTCCACGCAGACGCTGCCCTGCATTTCACGCCAATGCACAAACCCCTCAGAATACAATTACCTGACTTGAGGTATATAGACTGCAAAATTGACTTCTCAATCGACACATTCAGCGCCGTTGTACAACTCTGTAAAAGCCTTGGTATGTATACTACCTATATATACGTAAATATGCAACTATTTCAGAATATGTAAAACAGTATTAAAATGAATAATTTAACTTTTTAGGTATACGGCACCCAGAAGAGCTATCGCTTTGCTATCCACTCGAGGCTTCCCACTTAAAACAGAACTATCAAAATTTGAAAGAAGCGAAAAAGATAAAATCTGTCCAAGCACCAGACACAAATACATTTATAGCAGCCACGAGAGGCTCATCCAATAGCCTGGACAGGTCCATAGCTTGCCCAGCCACGCCGCCACCGCCACGTTCATTGTCAGCCACACCGGTGGCGTCACAACAGGTTGATACATTTGTCAGTTTAATAATGTAAAAAAAAACATATGTATGTAATCAATCATATATAACTAACGATTCACCCTCGCTTCGCTCGGGTTCGTCCCTAGCTTGCTTCCCAATACAAACTTTTATCCCCATTTTCAACCCGTTAAGAGATGATTTCCGGGATAAAAAGTATCCCAAAATCTGAAACTATCTTCTTACCAAATTTCATCTAAATCGGTTTTCGGTTTATTGGTAGAGCCAGAGATTACCCACTACAACCTTGAAAACACAAATTCACAAACTTTACCTCTTTATAATATTAGTATAGATTAATAACTAAAAATATTATTTATCGATATATTGTTTACATAATCGGACTACTATTATAAATGTGAATATGTATGTATTATGTGTATATTTGTTTGTTACTTGTTCATGCTGAAACGACTGGACGAATGTAAATGAAATTTAGTATATAGATATACCTACTATGATCTAGAATAACAACAGTAGGTTACTTATTGTTAGATATGTTTACATTACATATAAAGTGTAAGTATTTTATCAATTCTGGGTTTCACGGTGATCGGTCAGTAGTTAAGTGTTTAATTTGCACAGTATAGTGCTGGCTCATCTAGTATTGTCATTGTAGTAACAAAATAAGCCATTTATTCAACCAATACTACAACAATTTTGTTACATGTTTAGATAATCATATTATATTAATAAAATAACTTGATTTTCTTTCAGAATGGCACTCTCCGGCGCTACGGGGGTCACATTTACAGCACACAAAGCGACGGCTCAAGTGACGGGGGTTATTGCGGGACTCCCCCGAGGGCGGCATCGATGGATGCTTTAGACTCTCTCGCTGATCTCTCATTGGCAGATTCCCCACTTGAACCCGACAGTCAGTCTCGAGAGTCTCTATTGACACCGAAATCTTTGATGGAACGCGCTAGAATGAATGTTGGGTAAGTTTAATGTAGACTTTTAGATAATATGAATTTATGTTAACAATATACTCGTTATAGTGTCAGTTAGTAAACAATTCGAATTTTGTGGACGCGTTACCATCTGAACAAGTATTTTGTTATTGTGGTTATTAAGATTGAAAGAGAAAAAAACGTAGGTTTAAAAGAATGTTCATCAATATGGTTATTAAAACTATTCATAAACATTCATAAAAAACTAAGTAGGCTATATAAAAATAATAAATTATATACGTATATAAGAAACATATTAATAACTAAACCTATTACTTATACATACATAAATATTGCCACCAATATCCACGATTAAATATATTAAACAACTGGCAACATATCCTTGCTTCGCTCGTGCGTCTCATACCAAGCAGTACTCTGAAATGAAATTTCAACAAAATCCGTCCAGTCACTTCAGCGTGATGGAGTAATAAATTAACAAACACACATTCAAATCTCTTAAAAAATGTCGCCTTTATAATAATCGTCCGTTGTTTTAAACAATGTTTACTTTTACTCTTAGATGGCTAGATTCATCATTGTCAGTAATGGAGCAATACGTACGTGAATGGGACACTTTGCAACTGCGTTTCAAGTTCTACTCCTTCTTCGACTTGACCCCAAGAGCTCAGGACGCGCCACGGTTGAACCAACTCTACCAACAAGCGCGTTGGCAAATACTGAACCAAGAAGTACATTGTACTGAGGAAGAGATGCTGCTGTTTGCAGCTCTACAGGTAACGGAGCTTTTGAACACGCTTTTATTAGTACCTACATAAAAAACTTAATCCAGTCGTCTTCTAACGAAGGCGTTTAGATAGGACAATGGGGTGCAAGGCGAGGCGCGAAACAAGACGCACGAAACTGTCATAAAATTTGATATTTATAACAATACTTGCGTATTTGCGTTGAAAGCTTTGTTAAAATCAATGGGCGTACTTGTCGACTGTATGAAATTTATACTGTTCCAACTATGTAATCAAATCTTAGAATTTTAAATAAAAATATCGTTTTGGATTATTTCTCGAATTTATTTTGATTTTTAATTCCCGACGTTTCGAATTCTTCACAGCGATCATGGTCACGGGAGAGGGTAAATGAATTTTTGAAATCATTTTGTAAAATTGTGGGTAGAAACTGTCTGTAACAAGTATACGTATAACGCCTTTGAGACGTCTAAAACCTTTAGTCTCTCCCGTGACCATGATCGCTGTAATAATCCAAAAAGATAGTTTTATTACGTCAACTCTTAAAAGTCGATTTTAACCCAAATCTATATATCGCATGATTTGAAATTTTATAAATTATATAAGATCTAGATTACATTCATGGTGTCAAGAGATGTAGATGGGGCATTTGATCCGTTACGTCTTTATTTCCATATATTATAGCTGACCTAAAATGTGCGCATGTTCTATTGCTTATAAATTAAAGTTATACTTATTTTGGCGCATTAGGGAAAAATGATGAGAGTGATTTTTTAGGTTGCGACAGATTTAGACTACAGTATGAAGTTAGTCGTTAAATTTCCCTGTAGTCCTATAGTGTGATGTCTATATTCGATATATTTATTCCGGTATTTCTACATACGGTATTTCAACACGTGTTTTCAACCGACTTCAAAAAGGAGGAGGTTCTCAATTCGCCTGTATTTTTTTTTGTTTTTTTTTTATGTTTGTTACCTCAGAACTCCGTCATTTATTGACCGATTTGGACAATTTTTGTTTTGTTTGAAAGGGTATACTTCCAGATTGGTCCCATTTAAATTTCAAAAAAAAATACCACCCCTAAGGGTGCAAAAACAACTAATGATGAATTTAACCTACTTCTAATTGTCATATTGACTTGAAACTTTGCAAGTATTTCTATTTCCGTTGATAGTACAGTGGTTCGGTGTTGTTGACCTGATCTGATGGCAAGGCCAGAAGGTGGATAGGTGGAACTCTTCAACGGCTAATAGTAGATACTTTGAGTTTGGGCTTATTTTGTTTGATTTGACAAGCCTAACACGTTAGAATCCTTACTTTGCTACTACTGTCTACACTAAAAAGGGAAAAATAAAAACTTTTTAACAAAAAAATAAAAACCGACTTCAATCAAAAGCACTAAAAAGTAAAAAATAACTGATTGGTAGTTTTCATTTACTATACATACCTAATCAAATATTTTCGAAGTCGGTGTGCTTTGGCTAAGTAATTAAAGCCTACCTATTAAATACATACTTAATCAAATATTTTCGAAATCGGTGCCAGCCCACACAAAGCAAAGCACACCGACTTCGAAAATATTTGATTAGGTATGTATAGTAAATGAAAACTACCAATCAGTTATTTTTTACTTTTTAGTGCTTTTGATTGAAGTCGGTTTTTATTTTTTTGTTATATATCGATAAAAATAAAAATTATTGTATTGTAATATTGTACAGGTATTTATAGGCAGTAAGTACTGGAGAAGTACTGCTCTAAAATGTGTTGCAAACGAATGTGTGTGTTACTCTTTCAGAATTTATAATGCAGGAAATAGTTCTATGAATAGTTTAGTTACGTACTTTCGTCAATGCTAACTTTAAAATTGGTTCTCTCGTTAAAGTGCACATGCATGGTGTACTTACATCGCTTGACTAGAGAAATCTAAGGACGAATTTTTTTTTATATGTAGGTAAATCACAAAAACGATTAAAATTATTGTGCAGATAAAACACTTTTGTTCACTCTATTTTAATGTACGCTGATACAAAAATACTCATACATTTGTGTTAATTTTGGGAAAGGATCACTAATAGTTACACAGCAGCTATTATATATTATATAATAAAAATATGTATGTATATTTCCATATTCTTTTGTCCTTCTTTGGCTAGATATGTAATAAAAAGTATAGGTACATATTTGGAACTTAGCAGCAAGCAGAAAGCACGAAGAAGCACGAAATTAAAGTTTCGTATACCTACTCATAAGATACAGAATTGTATTTACTTTTAAAACTATTAAGACATCGATGTGTCTTTAAATTAAGTTTCTTATTGAGTTTAAATAGGATTTTCTATTGATTCAAGTAATTATTTTTCAAAATCCAGCTCCAAATCGAACTGCAAACGCTAGCCGGTGGCGGTATAGACGCTAACGACGGCTCCCACGGTGCCAGCTCCACCACAGCGCCGGAAGACGAGATAGACGCGGCACTCAGCGAGCTGCAAGTGCAACTCGAGGGCGGTCCCCCGGCACGGCCCGATATTACCCACGTGCCGGAGCTGGCGGGATACCTGAAGTATAGAGGGTGAGTGGGTTCGATTTTTATATTTTGTATATTTTAGATTTTTATTTTGTCTCTTAGTGGAGGTTTTATCAGGGAAATTCCGAAGTCTATTTTACACGTTTTGAATTTTTATTACTAATTATTGTAGGTAACAAATCGAATCAGATAATAAGATAAAGCTCAGTATATACTGTATGTATGTATATATATATATATATATATATATATATATATATATACATATATAATGTTATTATTTATGCTAGTTTTGTTTATTGAAACGACTCAAATAAACGTTTTCTTTATAAGAAATACATATACATATAATACATATATTAGTACATTAAAATTTAATATAAATTTAGTGTTTAGTTATATGTATTATTAATATTATAATATGTATTTAATATTGTATCTATTTCTCGGTGGCGCGCAGGAAGTGTCACAGCGATAACTGTATGATCTCGTAAGATTCAATTTTATTTACCCCCGTATATTGCATGAAACCAAAGCTCTCATACTTATTTTTAATACATATTTAAGTAAATAAACACTTCTATTATGTATTAATTGTTGAAACCCACATTCAAATCAAATCCAAATAGTTTTTGTACCCTATCTGTATTATTTACTTCCTTTTGCAATATCTAATGTTATATACAAATGTCTTTTTAAACCTTCTTTATTGACACATTAAACTTACCTTCTACCAAAATAACTTGATTTTCCTTTTAACTTCTTAACTCATTTGTTTCTCCGTATATTTATTTTATGTATGTACAATGTCCATATCTATATACTAATTATTTTACTGTTAGTAGGTAGGTATATCAAAATCAAAATAATATATATTTTACATATATTATACTCGTACATACTTCCTTGTTCTATAGCTTGACTGTAAATTATTAAGTCCTGGGTTCAAGTCTCGGGCCAATGGAATTGTTGGTTGTTTTTTTGAACAGAAATAAGAAAGTAATTTTCAACCGACTTCAAAAAGGAGGACGTTCTCAATTCGACTGTATGTTTTTTTCTTTTTTTTATGTTTGTTACCTCAGAACTCCGTCATTTATTAACCGATTTGAACAATTTTTGTGTTGTTTGAAAGTGTATACTTCCAGATTGGTCCCATTTAAATTTAAAAAAAAAATACCACTCCTAAGGGTGGAAAAATAGCTAATGACGAATTTAACCTACTTCTAATTGTCATATTGGCTTGAAACTTTGCAAGTGATTCTATTTCTGTTGATAGTACAGTGGTTCGGTATTGTTGACCTGATCTGATGGTAAGGCCAGAAGGTGGATAGGTGGAACTCTTCAACGGCTAATAGTAGATACTTTGAGTTTGGGCTTGTTTTGTTTGATTTGACAAGCCTAATACTTAAAGCTTAGAATTCTTACATTGCTACTACTGTCTACACTAAAAAGGGAAAAATAAAAACTTTTTAACAAAAAAATAAAAACCGATTTCAAACAAAAGCACTAAAAAGTAAAAAATAACTGATTGGCAGTTTTCATTTACTATACATACCTAATCAAATATATTCGAAGTCGGTGTGCTTTGGCTAAGTAATTAAAGCCTACCTATTAAATACATACCTAATCAAATATTTTCGAAATCGGTGCCAGCCCATACAAAGCAAAGCACACCGACTTCGAAAATATTTGATTAAGTATGTATAGTAAATGAAAACTACCAATCAGTTATTTTTTACTTTTTAGTGCTTTTGTTTGAAGTCGGTTTTTTCTAAAAACAACTTCAGGTGAATAAGCAGGCTATGTGTGTACATTAATTTTACAAATGTCATGGCGACGGACTTATCCTCGCATGAGTGGAACATTCTAAATAGAAATCATAATAATTAAATATCATAATAGATTCATTGTAGCATGCGCAGAATAAATATCCTACTATAGATTTCTTTGACTTACTGTTATAGTTATCAATGATTTAGTACCATACGCTCATAATATTTAGGTTAGCGCAGAAACATTACGCCATGTTTGTAAATCATAGGTATATTCATAAGTGAAATGGAACGATATGACAAATGCCTCCCGCACCATGCTATAATGAAATGGCGACTTAGGTTCCCTACAGTGATCCATAAAGCAAGTCAATGGCTACTTTTTTCTCCGTTCATTTAAAGTTATTGTAATTTCTGGAAGTAGGTAAATATATTTTTATTAAAATTTAAAATAGCCTATAGCTACACCCAAACTTACGAACTATACCTCTTTTTAATATTTAAATTATAATATTAACTTACACTAGTAAGTTAATATTATAATTTAAACTAGCGATTCACCCTCGCTTCGCTCGGGTTCGTCCCTAGGTACGTTTTGATTTTTTTGAGCGGAACCTTCATTCTTTTACTGAAATAAAAGTAGCTTAAGATACTCCTTATAACATCAACTACCTGCCAGTGGCAGTCCCGTCATAATCAGCCCAGCCGTTTCGGAGATTAGCCGGAACAAACGGACAGACAAGCAGACAAAAACTTTAAAAATTATGTTTTTCTTATAAATACCGTATATAATTCCATACGCATTTAGTAAAAAGCTGTTATTTGGACATAACAAACAGACACTTCAATTTTATTTATCTGTATAGATAGTAAGAGATATTGTTGTAATAAAAGGTTTGTTTTCCAGTCGTCAACGTTTCACTCTCCGTGCATACAAACGTGGTTGGGTGTCGTGTCGCGATGGCATATTGCGCATACACTCGTCGCGCGAAGCGGCCGCAAAAGGCGACACGCCTTCCTACGCCGTAGAGCTGCGGGGTGCTGAGGTAAGCTGTACCTTTTATGAGAAATGCCTTTGTGAAGTATTAAGGAAAATGAAGACTTTCATAAGGACTTTCGAGTAATCTCTTAGAAATGAGGGTCTATCAATAATGTTGAATACATACAAGATTAATACATGAACATTTCTGTAGTACCAGATAAGGGGTAAAAATTAACTTTTCTGTATTTTTGTTAATATAATTGACTGCTAATGCCCTTTAGGTATTATTTTACTTAATAATAATGTAATTGAATATTTTCTTTACAGGTAACTCCAGATGCACATCCGGCGTCTGGCAGATATGGCATTAAATTGGAAGTGCCCGCAGAGGACACTATGCATGAGATGTGGCTTAAATGTGAAAATGTAAGTTTGTTTTCCACCTATTTCTTATTTAATCTTGCTAAATTATAATTACGTTAAAGCACAGTCCAAACTGTTCAGTAAAAGCAAAACTAGCTATCTGTTGAGAACTTGTGAGTGACTGAGACGACACTCTACAAAACCGAAATTAGCCGATTTTCTCCGTCTTTAGCTCGATGTGTATTATTTTTACCGCCGGTTATTGTAACAAATATTGAGTTTTGGTCGGTGGTTGGTACGTGCAGGAGGATCAGTACGCGGAGTGGGTGGCGGCGTGCCGGCTGGGCGCGCGCGGGCGCTCGCTGGCGGACGCGGCGTTCGGCGCGGAGGCGGCGGGCGTGCGCGCGCTGCTCGCGCTGCAGCGCCCGCAGCCCGCCGCCGCGCTGCACCAGCACAGCGTGCCGCACCTCGACCACCTGCAGCCCGACAACTACCTCGCGCCGCGATACCTCAAGAAGCTCAAGGGGAAGGTGAGTGCCGAGTGGGACTACAGCCCTAATCTATACAGATACATATATAAAAATGAAGTGTCTGTTTGTAATGTGAAAATAACAGCTTTTTACTGAATGTATATTATGGAATTATATACTGCGTTTATAAGAAAAACGCATTTTGTTTAATTTTTGTCTGTTTGTTTGTTCCGGCTAATCTCCGCCTATTTTGACGGGACTTTCACTTGCAGGTAGTTATGTTATAAGGAGTAACTTAGGCTACTTTTATTTCAGTAAAAGAATTAGGGTTCCGCTCAAAAAAATTAAAATGTGCCTAGGGACGAACCCGAGCGAAGCGAGAGTGAGTCGCTAGTAGAGAATATGCGTGATTTTTTTTATATTTTCTACAATAGCTAACATCATTATATACTTAATTGTAAAAAATATCTGGATATTTTACCAAAAAACTAAAATTTAGTATAAAAAAAAAATTTAAACCATACCGATACCAAACCAAACCAATTCGCGCGCTTGGCGAGACGTCAAAGTATGATATACACAAATAATGACAACTCAATTTGTAGCGTTAAAATTGCTAATCGCTTTGTTGTGATTTATGATGATAATAATATATATAATACTTTGACGTCATATTCGGTCTGACCAGTTCTCGTGCGTTTCAGCTACTTTGACTTTCCCACCTATATTTGCACATTTTAATAATCATTTTCTTAATCAAAAATAAATTATTTTAAAAAATTATTAATATTGGCTGAATTCGAAAGCAATAAGATAACAAAAAAAATATTTACTCTTATTTAAATCACACGCATTTAAATCACGTTCGCCTTAACAACTACATTAAAAAAACAGGTGACTCTCACGTTCACACGTTGGTTTCTATTCGACGCAGAGTAAAAGTACATTTTCAGGAAAGTAATATTTTGATCATGAGTAAATCCGTACTCCCAATATCTCGTAAGCCAATTTTCGGGTGGCTATTACCACAATCTTTTTTGAGGCTGGACCTGCGCTTGGCTTTATATGTACTTGTGTAGTCTCAATGAGACTCGCGTCCTTACGAGCCAGAACTTTCAGCGCTACTTGCAGCCGCGGTTAAGGACAGTCTTCCATTTAATTTCACATCCCCAACTCGGACTTCTGTACCGATTGTATAGAAACTATAGACGGATAAGGGGAAGGTCCTTGCTTTGTACTTGCTCTCGGGTGGGGTCACATTAAGGATAAATTTAAGTGATCCAACTAGAAAATAGATGACGCGTTAGTATATATTGTTGCAAAGAATTATTACAACGGTTTCACTGAATACCTAAACATAATTGAAAATTTTATTATAATAAGAATATACGCAATCCATCTAATATTATAAATGTGAAAGTGTGTTTGTTTGTTTATCCCTCTTTCACGTCTAAACGGAGTGACGGATTGGCTTGATTTTTTGTGTAAAGATCGTTGGAAGGCCGGAGAGTGACATAGGCTTTTTGTCGCGGGAGATTATCTCATTCCCACGGGAAAACACGTTATAATACAACGAAAAAAATATTTATGATCAGAATTCCTTGAAACTTGGCATTAATGCTCTTTAATACAATTAAATAAATACGTGTAGTAGCATTTTTCGAAATTCATCCCATAAGGGGGTAAAATAGGGGATGAAAGCCGCGGGTTCTGCTAGTTATAATATAAATATAATATATATGTAATTTTTTTACAGTTCACACAAAGAGTATTGGAGAGTCACGCCAATGTCAAAGACCTTCCATTATTGGAGGCGAAACTCCAATATATAAAAACGTGGCAGAACCTACCCGACTATGGCCAAACGCTATTCGTAGTGCGCTTCATGGGACACCGCAAGGACGAGATCATCAGTATCGCCAACAACCGCATCATGCGACTCGATCCGAGTACTGGAGATCATATTAAGACTTGGCGTTATAGCACTATGAAGGTATGTTTGATCAAATCCATACTATATATAATAAATATCAGATAGAGTAAGACAGATAAATAAAGTTGAAGTGTCTGTTTGTAATGTCAAAATAACAACTTTTTACTAAATGCATATGAAAGTATGCGGTACATATAATAAAAACACAATTTTTGAATTTTTTGTCTGTCTGTTTGTTCCGGCTAATCTCCAAAACGGCTGGATCGATTTTGACGGGACTTTCGATGGCACATAGCTGATGTTATAAGGAGTAACTTAGGCTACTTTTATTTTAGAAAAAGAATTAGGTTTTCGGACAAAAAATTCGCACGCACCCGAGAGAAGCGAAGGTGAGCCTCTAGTAACATTATAAATATGAGTGCTTGTTTGTTTGTCCTACTTTCACGTCGAAACAGAGTGACACATCAGTCTCTCCCGTGACCATGATTGATGTAAAGCATTCGAAACGTCGGGAACCATATATCAAAATAAATCCGCGAAATAATCCGAAAAGATTAAAGATCCGAAAAGAGAGTTTTATTTCAAATACTAATTACCATGTTATGGTATGACGCCGTTTTTAATTCTATAAGAAATATTGTTATAAGAAGCTTAACAATTTCAGGCCTGGAACGTGAACTGGGAAATAAAACACATGATGGTACAATTTGAGGAGGGCAACATTATATTCTCAGTACAGTCGGCTGATTGCAAAGTGGTCCACGAATTCATTGGAGGCTATATCTTCCTATCCATGCGGTCTAAAGACGCAAATCAAAACCTTGACGAGGAACTATTCCACAAACTGACTGGAGGATGGACGTAAAATTAAAACAAAAAAATACAATATACAATAATTTATTTATTATCGGGCAACACCCGATCTTAATAACACAGAATATATTTTTTCGGAATATGCGGTGAATGTGCCTTGAAATTCTAACATGCCTATGTATGTATTTTTTTAATTTTAGACATGTTTACCATATTTTTTTAAGTTTTAAAATAAATTGCACAATAATTATTAAATAACTATTTTAAAGTCGTCACATGAAAGGTTTAAGAGACGGTATTTTTCTAATAATATAATGAATTTAAATATTTTATTCAATATAGATCTTAATAGTAGTGCTTCCATAATATACGCATATACCATTGCCAAATGTAATTTTGAATTTCTAATCTTACTTATGTGATACCTTATACCTACCTAATATACCAGATACATGAAAACATGTATTTTTTTAAATCTAAGCACTTGCAATTGGGTACAACATCGATATATTATATTTTTAATTAATATTATATCAAAGGTGTTATCATAGAACTTAGTATCATATCACATAAGTAAGAATTGGCCTCTTCGGACTTTATAATATGCAGTTCACTACATCACTATGATTACTGTATTTAATGTCAATTACAATAATATTAAGAATATGCATTGGACAAGAGCTTTTATATCTTAGATTTTAATTTTAGATAAACTGCCACTTATATTAGTTCAATAAAAAACCCATTTATAAGTGCCATTTGCAACAACAATAGTTAAATAAGTTTTGGCAATAATGTTTCACTTCTGATGTAACAATTTTTATATGAAAATGAAGTTAATATTTACATGGTGCTTTATAAATATATAGACATAACAAGTGGCCTTAATGTTTATAAGAGATTAATATTCGCTTTTGCTATTTAAGTTTTATTTGTAAATAACACTTGGCCCGGGGATATATATATCAATAATTCCACAAATATACCATTTAGAGAGTGGGTTCGACTCCCGCGGAATTTTTGATGTGATTTGTAAATTACATTAGGTTAAACAGTGTTAAATAAAAAAATATAAATTAGATGGCATATTGAATGATTCCCTTGTATACCTATGAAATGCAAAGATTTATTATATCAATTGTTGACTACTAGTCTCCCAACTGCATGAAATGCTGTCTAAATATAACGTATTAACATTCAACATATTTTACTATAGTTTGTACAAAATGTATGTACACTAATAAACAAAATTAGTATGTTTGTAAATGACTGTCAAAATAAATGTTAATGAATAACAGATGCAGTTTATTTATTTTGTTCTTACATTACATGACATATTAATATTAATAAGATGAAACTTAAAACTAAAATTAATATATTTATTACATGTACTAAGGGTTATTTAGCTGTTTATAACAATATTCATAAAAATTTTTTACATTATATCTATTACAATATATTTAATTTGGATCTGTATATCTTGTTAAATATTTCTGGTGATATTGAGACAGTTCCAGACACAAAGGAGGTAACGTCATAGCCAAAGAGCAGGAACCGGCCACATCATTCACTCTTAATGACGTGTTTGTTTGCTTAAACAGAACCACAGGTTTCTTTTCTTTACTATCATCACTGAATTGTTCAACTGCCAATATATCTGACTGTCCACATACTGTTCTTGTGAAAACTATAAGCTCATTGCCTGAAAACCATATATATTTACAATTAAGACACAATTATTGAGCAACATGCATTCATGTATAATAAAAAGAAGCGCTTACCAATATTACACAAAGTAGCTGGAAGGCTTGAAAAATATGTTATTAATTCCAACCTTTGATCTACATCTGGTCTAAACCTATACAGATGACTGAAATAACCCTGTATACAATAAATATAGTCTTTGTATGATCTTATACAACTCATTCTTATCTCAGTTCCCACAATATTTCTCCAACAATCTGAGGTACCCGAGTCTTCATAACGGAATATATTTTTTTGCCCAGCAGCATATACCATGTTCTTATGTGAGCAAACAGCTGGATTCTGAATAGCATCAGGCAATTTAGCTATTTTTCTATAAGCTCTTTGCTTTAAATCATAAATGATGGCGGTTTCTAACACTACCCTGTAATGTGATGGAAGTAAAAGAATAATATCAAATTATATATTTTTTACCTTCGTAAAAAGTATTTACATAGATGTTAAAAATCATTATAAAACTTTAAATATATATATATATATATATATATATATATATAATATATATATATATATATATATATATATATGAACTTTTAATTGAAAACTTTCATACAGAACAATCAAAAATAAAAATTTATGGAGTAATTATTTAAAAAAAGGCAAGCAAGCATGTTGCTCTAAATTTATTATATGTCAAATAAATTGTATAAAAATCGGCACAAGTTTAGTATTGGGGATGCGCCCCCTGGCGGAGTGGGTGGTATTTCTGGATAGGGGACGTGATAGGGAGTCCCAAATATATAAAAATTATTTTAAGGAAACAAAAGAGTCAAAAGTTATTGAGACTTAAAGTTACAACATTTCCATACATTTTCATACATTTCATAACCACCATTCGGAGTGGGTGGTATTTTTAGATAGGGGAGGTGACAGAGAGTCAAAATATTTTGAGGAAACGTATGAGTAAAAGTTATTAAGACTTAAAGTTATAACATATCTCACACATTTCCATACATTTCTTTACCTAAATAAGTGATTACAACAGATAAACATACCTTTAACGAATAGTACGCATCCTTTTTTATGTACAATACATATTTTCACAACAATTAATGCATTATTGTATTTAATATTTTAATAATTTCACAACAACACAAACAAAATGATCTTACATTTTGACAAAAGCAAAACTGTCACTTTATTTTACATTACCGCTTAAATGACAACAGATTATATTTGATTATTTTTGCCATTTCTGTTGGTAATATTAATAAATAAATAGAAAAATATTATTTTCATAAATAAATAAGTAAATAGAAAAATATTATTTATTTATTATTCGTCATATCTTGGTTAGGTTAGGTTAGAACAGTTACCACAACGCACGAGCCGAGGAGCGAAGCGAGCGTGCCGCGGTAGCGGCCGGCGAGTGCCATAAATGACTAGAAAACTAGAAAATACGAATTTCACGCAAAGTACAAATAAAGACAATCATCTGGAGATCATTTTGACAATTGAAAGTGACGATTTGACATTTCCAAGTGTCTAAATGGTAGTAATGTCAAAATAATGTATGGAAATGTTGTAACTTTAAGTTTCAATAACTTTTGACTCTTTTGTTTCCTCAAAATAATTTTTATATATTTGGACTCCCTATTAGCTGCCCTATCCAAAAATACCACCCACTCCGCCAGGGGCCGCATCCCCAATACTAAACTGCAGCCTAAAAATCATGTGTCATGTGCAAGACACTGACCTAAACTCACCTACTCCTCCAACAATATAGAGTGAGTCGCCAACGACAGCTAAGCCAGCATGTCTTCTTGGGGGTAAATCTACACCATGTCTTGTCCATTCTTGCTTCAATGTATCATATACTTTAACATCCTTCATAAATATACCTGTGCCTCTCCCATGTTCACCACATACAATTACTAATTTTGTCAATCCCCAAGAAATAACACTCCAACCCCATAAATTTTTTTCAGAAACTTCCAACCATTGCTCAAATCCTTTTTCATTATTATATGTGTACATGTAATGTGGTAACAGTTCTGGTTTAGAATTCTTGATGACCCACATTGGCACCACTGGAGTGTAACTCAAAAGACGAGTTTTACATTCTTTTGTTATATTTATTGTTTCTATCCAAACTCGCACAGTAAACTTTTCACAAAATTCAGATTTTTTATCATTTAAAACTGCTTCACATATCTCTAAGTTGTTATTTGATAATTCATAAAGACAATCTGCTACTTTAAGGGCTAAACTTTTTTCATATTCACTTGAACATTTTTTAATTTTTTCTATATCATGTTTTGATATCCTTTTGAAATCTAAGCATCCAAGAATAATTAATAGTGCATCAGCACCAGTTTCATTGTGTAAAATCCATTGAAGACCAAAATTGAAAACATCTAATTCACTTTGAGTGTCTAAATATGGATGTGATAAATACCATGCCAATTTATGTATTGTTGGAATATATTCTGGTTTCATAGATTTAAATGAATATAGTCCAAATGCAGCAGACAGTTGCTCAAGTTTAGAATATGAAGAAGTTTCAGCTATAGCCATTGTCTCCATCCAATTAGACTCACACATTTGTATTTCTAATGTATACTCAATCTGTTTGATTAATTCAATCATTTGAAGAAAATTTGCTGCTACTGCTATATCGCCAATAGTTGCCAGAGAATACTCAGATAGGTCAATTAAGCCTATATTCATATATTGTAGAACAATACTCATTGTGTTGGGATCTAGCATCTGAAATTAACAAACAACCTCTTTATAACAAAATATTTATAAGTTTAACTTTTTATGTTAAGTTATAGCACTTTAGAAAGAGAAAGTGAGACATAACCATCACTTGGAAGGCGTATTGATACTTATTATATTTTTAAAACTCTTAATTTAATTCTTAAAAAAGTAACCTCACATCAATAGAAATTTGGTTTTGTTGATCTTCCACGTAATTACCGCTGAACATTGCTCGAAAATAATCACTATATTCACATAAAATTTCTTTCTTAACTTGAAAAATTTTATCACGAATTTGCAATGATATATCCCCCATCTTTACTGAATTTTACTTATATTAGTTTTATATTATACTTTTATTAGATTTTTTTTAATATTTTTAATTAGTGATATAGGTAAATAAGAAAAACTTATGATTTCATTTAATCACAACAGTCAACAATTCACAAGTTACAACAACTGTAGTCTCTGTAACTGTAATCTGTGCACAAAAACTTTTATTTGTTATTTGCATGAACGAATGTCTCTAATTCGTTCATGGTTATTTGTTATCCATGGACCATGACATAAACACCGAAAGACTCGGAATTCGGAAAATCAAAATACCTCTATTGCAAAACTTCAAGTTTGAGTTTTGACAGTTGATGATTTATTGATATTTATTTTAAGACCACAGACTACTCACAGATAGTGACATTTAACAAAATGCTTAAGTCACAGACATTATAACCAAAAGACTCCGCTTTCATTAATTTTAGTACAAAAACAAAATCGCCAAAACGTGGTTGGGTGCAGGGGTAGGTCCGAGGTCGGCTATTTTTCATTGAATCTTTGAAACACATGCCAAAGTTAACAATAATAATGAAAACTCACTAGTGATGGACGAGACTCATATATCAACATCGATAATTGAGTCGAATCGATTATAATATATCAGGATAATAAAAAAACATGTTAATTGTTATACAAATTATTTAATATAGTGAGATTAGTAACGTCTTACTAAAGTAAAAAAGCAATCATGAGGACTGCCGACAGAAGTGAAAACTTAAAACATACAAAAACAGTTGTTATTTTTGGATATCATTTTTTTTGATTTTAAATTAAAATTTGGAAATTAAAACAACAATTTATTTTAATATATACATATATATATATATATATATATATATATATATTTAATATAATGTGTAATATATATATATATATATATATATATATATATATATATATATATATATATATATATATATATATATTTAACAAAAAAAAACAGAATAATAGCAGCGTTTTACCTACCAATGAAACGCATATTAATTTACTTACTTTATTCGAAGCTTACGTATTGAGATAGGCATTGCCGTTTCCGCCGTTTATATATCTATCCTTGTCTATCCGTCTACTGTCTCGCTCTCTACCGCGCCACCAGGCAGCAGAGTGGGGATCGGTGTGAGCGATTCCCACTCCTAAAATTATTTCTTCATTGAATCGAAACACAGCAGGCAGTTATTTAAAGTTAAGCTTTGAATAAGGTTAGCAAATTAATATGCATTTTATTGGTATGTAAAACGCTGCTATTAATTTGACTTGACCGTTATTCGAAGTTTACGTATTGAGACTTGTTTGTTATCGCCTGGTGGTGCAAGCGTAGGAGACGGACGCCAATGTGATGAAATAAACGCTGCTGTATGTAACTGAAACACTGAGATGAGGTTTTTACTAAGACCAAAATAAACACTTAATGTAGTGCTTTTCCAAAGTCCTTTTACAAATAAAAATAAATTATTTTGTAGATAACACAACTCAACAAGGTATTAATACAGCTCTCTGACCGATTACGGCCTCGGTCGCCAATGTTTCAGAAACCATCTGTTATGGTTTAAAAGTGTGTTCACTTAGCAAGACCAAGTTCATTCTTACTTCCATTCTCACAGTCCAGTGACCAATTTCATTCAATTAAGGCGATTAGTGTCCCCGATGGCCTTGCGTGTCTGGGCGGGGCTTAGCGCACTGCACCCGCGCACCCCGCAAAAAGCATCAAAAAAATCCACGCGCTAGTTCATCAAACAAGTCACGGGATAGATTATTGCCTACGAGCGATACAATCAGAAAAGCCTAGTTCGCATTAAGCTAGTATTTTAGTCTAGTAGCGAGTAATTTAGTAGCTAAATTACTCGCTACTCACCAAAAATCGTTCGCACTTTGGTCGAGTACAGTTTACAAGTGAGTGGTGTTTTGCAAGATGAACAGCCTACAACGCAAAAAAGTAAATAAACTGATTAAGCTGATCGTAATAAAATGTAAATTCAAAAAGTATAATATGTTGGTTTGTGCTTAATTTCAACATTTCGATTATACCGTTCTAATTAATTAATTAGATAAATACATAAATATGCTTTTGAAATAAAGTAATGAAAAGTAACCTGATGTTTTTAATTTTCATTTTAATTTCTTTTTCGCCAAATCCGGGTATATTCATTATTTTTTCCAAATCTAAGTATGCGGAATGTTTCATATGCTT